>CM070921.1:7125399-8325399 GCA_036417435.1 Inia geoffrensis
AGGCCCCAGAGCACATTAGGAGTAACAGCCTCCAGCCATAGCTGTGGGCACAAGTCACACTTGGCCGTGCATCCTTTTCTGATCATTGATTCCAGAAGTACTTAGGAAGGGAGGGAAGGAGCCTGTGTGATTTAAGTTGTCCAAAGAGTTGGAATTTTCCTCTCTTCTTTGGTGAAGATAATTTGCTCACCCTGTTTACAGAGGAGGTGTGGTAACTTACTGATCCCAGGGAGATCCAGAAACGCTGGCTTATGTTGGGAACGTTCGTATGCAAACTCATGTGAACCCTGCTGCCGGCATCTCCCCAAAAACGCGTCTTCCCTGCTTACCTTTCTGCCCGGGGACCGAAAACCATGAATGCATTTGTGCGTGTAACAGACGTCCAGGTCGTGGTGTGACCTAGTACATGTAGCTAACGATGGCCCGCGAGGCCCTGGAGAAGAAAACCTGGCTCCCTGTCTCCGTCGAGGTGCTCTCAGCCCCAGGGTGAGAGTGGAGACCAGTGAACGGTACAGTCATCAGAGAGAGTGACCAGCCCTGTGCTAGGGGCTACCCGGAGGCCGGGAAACCGCAGGGCTGGCGGAGCCGCGGGCCTGTGTGACAGCAGGGCAGCTGTGCAGAAGATGGGGCGGCAGGGAGAATACTGGGACCCAAGGACACAAGGAGCCCAGTGACGTCACTGGGCTCGTCAGGAACAGATGGCATCTGGAAATAGAGCCACCGCCTCTCAGGGACGCAGCCTGCGCTTAGACACAGGGCTGGCCGTCTCCACACCATGATCAGAAGTGGAGACTTGAGGGCTTCCCTGGTGGCGCAGTGGTTGGGAATCTGCCTGCCGATGCAGGGGACACGGGTTCGTGCCCCGGTCCGGGAAGATCCCACATGCTGCGGAGCGGCTGGGCCCGTAAGCCATGGCCGCTGAGCCTGGGCGTCCGGAGCCTGTGCTCCGCAACGGGAGAGGCCGCAGCAGTGAGAGGCCCATGTACCAAAAAAAAAAAAAAAAAAAAAGTGGAGATTTGAATCAGAGCAGTGTTGACGGGATTTCAAGAGCATTTGATACATAACTTATAACTGGTTTTTTTTGATTAGATTTTTGGGGGCTGTTAACAGTGGTTTGTGTCCTCTCGCAGGGTGTTTGCACTACCGGGCAGTGTTGAATGTGGCCTTTCCTTGGCTCTTCCCCCTTCAGGCTAGCTGTGTTTCCCTCTGCAGCCCTGTTGCGGACCTTTCCGCTCCCCGTGTCCTTCGCAGCATCCAGTCGGCCTGCTGGGCTCCAGCTCCCAGAGGGGGCTGCGGGTCTGTGGAATCCTCAGCCGCTGAGAACCTGCCGGCCTGTCCTCCCTGCCCTGGGAGCTGCTCTCTGCTTGGTAACAGGTCCTGAGCGTGTTCCACAGGGGAATGAGCACCCGAACCCGTCTGTCGCCGCTGCCTTTGCAGTTCTCCTTTGCGCTGCTGACTCCCCGCTCCTGGGTCCACCCAGGAGTGCGTGCAGGGAGATACTTAGTTGCTTACTCGCCCATGCAGAGTCCTTAACTCATTGTATTTTCTTGGTCTTTACCTCTGGATCTTGCTATCACCATTGACTATCCGTGAAGATACAATAGCTTTATGGCTTTATGGCTTTCACTTTCTAAGTTCGGGAGGAAGCCAAGAAAACATCGGGGGTGGAGGACAAACTTGGCCCAGAAATTGCTGTGCTAATGGAACTCTGAAGTTAAATGTGGGGTGGGCCACAGGGAACTAACGGTGCTCCTCGAATGAGAAATGACCAGGCAGCCCTCACTTAGAGAGTGCCCTCGGGTCCTGTGAAGGCTGCCGCGCGCTAGTAAGGCAGGAAGGAGCCCGGGGCACCTGCTGACGACAGAAGGTCTTCTGCTCTGAGTCGCTGTCCCCCTCTCAGTGGGGCTTTGCTCCTACAGGTGTGACCTCTACCTTCTCTGGGTAGATCTTAGCGTGTCCTGTCTAAGGCACTTTGCAAATACAGCTCCTTTTATTTTTATTTTTTTAATTTACTTTTGGCTGCATCGTGTCTTCGTTGCTGCACGCGGCGTGTCTCTAGTTGTGGCGAGGCGGGGGCGGGGGGCTACTCTTGGTTGCGATGCGTGGGCTTCGCATTTTGGTGGCTTCTCTTGTTGTGGAGCACGGGCTCTAGGCGCGTGGGCTTCAGTAGCTGTGGCTCGCGGGCTTCAGTACTTGTGGCACAGGGGCTTAGCTGCTCCGTGGCATGTGGGATCTAACCAGACCAGGGCTTGAACCCGTGTCCCCTGCATTGGCAGGCAGATTCTTAACCACTGCGCCACCAGGGAAAGTCCCTAGAGCTCCTTTTAAAGTAACATATTAAATATGAACCCAGTTGGCCAAAGACGCTTAGATTTTAGCAATAAATTGCAGCTGATTTAATTCTCCATTTTAATGAGGCGGTGGCTATTAAATAATAGGTACCAGGTGCTTTTGTGTGGGTCTGTGGATGCCAGAGTTCGAGTTTTATAGTAAGGAAAAAACGTTCAAGTGTTCCTCAACTCTTTGAAGTGAAAGATTGGGGAGGCGTTCATGAATTGTCATGAATTAGGTTTTACTGTCTTAAGAGGCACTATGGCTTCAATGGAAGGGAGGCACGAGGTTTGCGTTTCCTCGGCAGGCCAGATGAAGTAGTGTGTGACAGGGCATCTGAGCTGTGAGTCACACTTTTCCCACTGTTGTCCGTTTGATGACGTCTAAATGCCATTCTGTCTTTTGTAACCAGACAGCTGCTGTGTATTGTTCCCTAAACCATCCATTACATTGTTGGGGTTATTTTCATAACTTCTAGTTTAATGTTGTCAACGAAAATAATCAATAAACCATCTATAACAGGAATAGAAAAGAGTTTTATCTGAGCCAAACTGAGGACTACAGCCCAGAGAAGCCTGCTTCCCAGATGAGTCTGAGGAACTGCTCCCAAGCAGCGTGGCATTCGGCACAGCTTTATTATGTCTCGTCAAAACAAAGAACGTTAAACAAGTCAGGAATACATTGTTTCAAAGTTTCAAAACAGACGAGCACGTACACAGCGAGTCAGTGTGGCCTTGGCACCTGGGAAAGGGAGTCTTAGCATTGAAGGAGGGCCAGCATGGGCGTTCCAGGAACAGAAACATTTAATCTTTATTTTTAACATGGACATTCTTTACTTGTGGTCAGCGTGCCCTTTTCTTTAATAATTAATGCAAACGTACAGTGTATGTTTGCTAGGCCACAAACAGGCTGTTTAAGTTTGCGTAAGATTCAAGTTAACTCATGTATAAGCCGGAATGACTTCCCCAGACCTAAGTTAGCATTTCTTTTATCAATGTGTGCCTAATACAGATTAAAAAAATAAAAATAAATACCACCTAACTTCCCCGAGCTGGGTTAATATTGTCTTAATTTGGAAGCAGAGAACAAACCTGCCCCCTTTTAGGGTCCCAGGAGGTCTGGCTCCCTTCTGTCCTCTTCCAGATGCTGAGCCTTCCAGCTGCTGGCTCTGGGCCAGAGGTAGTGCCAGTGGGGAGCGGGGCCCCAGGTGGCTGGTGGGGGAAGGGAGGGGAGTTGGGGGCGCTCCACGGTCTGCTCTCGACCAGCCGTTGAACCTGGAAGGGACCTTTGTCCTGAGGACGTAGCAAGAGAGATGTGCAACGAACAGCTCCCTGGATGGGGCTGGGACACCTGTAATGCCCGGGCCTGGTATTGTGTCCCGGGAGGAGGGCACACATCCAGGGCCCCAAGGGGTTGCCAGGGTGTGTGGGGAGGAGGTCTTCTATCCCACTTGTTACGCAGTAGGTTACATCTCTTATTGGCACTTGTGCTCTACCTACTGGGTCTCTGATTGCTGCCCTTCTTAGGGTCTCCTTTAACAGCTCTGAGGGTGTCTTAACAGAGAGCAGCTCTTCCTGTGAATGGGAGGGTCAGTCAGAGGCTCATTTTATTACTCAGTCAGGTCGGAAGAAAGTGTGTCAGCGAAAGCAGCGAAGGCATGGCCGGCTGACTTGTTAAGAGTTTGATGGTTATTATAACACCCACGAGCTTTCGCTTCGGCACAGCTATAAGTGCATGTGCATGTGTTTTGCAGGGATGTTTGTGTGTGCGCGTGCGCGTATGTAAGTACAGTTCAGGGAAAGATAGAAATGGATCCGGATGTGGAAATCGATGAGTATGGAAAGATCAGTGTCGTGCTGCAGCTTCCAAAACGAAGTCTTTGTTTTTCTTATATTTAGTAATAGACTACTGATCTTAAAGTTTTTTTTATCAGTTTACTCGCTGCCCGTCTTAGAAAGTTCTGTCCCCTTTGTATATGGCAATCTCCCGAAATAAGCCACATGAAAATATTGTTGCAACATGAAGTAAAATATTTCTGAATATCACAGTTTGAGGATTTCTACACACATGGTTTTTTTTTAAATGTTTGTGTGAATTATATTTTGCCCCCAAATTGCAGTCTGTGTACACGTGTGTGTGTCTGTAATGTGTGTACCTCCTGTCCTGTGGTATGACATGCCAGCGTACTGGCGAATGTCCGGTGTGTGTTTGGAGTTGATGACTTGTGTTAGGCATTGCAGCGGGGACAGGCGCAGGCAAACATAGGTGGGTTGAATTCGTTACTGAAGGAGGTTATGGAGACCTGGGTGTAGTCCTGTTTGGGGAGAAGATGTTAATTGGAACCGCTGGCTCATTTTTCTTTCTTCCTCCCCTAGACAAGCAGATGCCCCGTGTGCAGAAGACAGTCCAGGAGCGCAGCGGGACCCCCAGCAGCCATCCCAGGTCTCGGAACCAGCTGGCTCCCGGGAAGCTCCCGAGGTGCCCCCGGAGGGCCGGGGTCGGGCGGGGACCCTTCCTTGCGATTACAGATACCCGGAGGAGCGCGCGCCCGCGGACCGGCCTGCCGCCCCGCACGCCCGGGGTCAGGACCCCCGGCCCCTGAGCGCCGCCCCGCTCTCCCGGAGGCCCGCCCCGCAGAGGCCGCCGCCGCCCAGGCGTGAGCCCAGGTCCTTGGCGGGTGCGCCTGCGGCTGCTCACTTGGGCGCGCCCGGCAGGCCCCGCCCCCTGGCCCCGGAGGTGTGCTCGTGCTCGGACCGCCCGGCCCTCGCCCGCAGCAGCCCCGGCGCCTCGGCGGAGAAGCGGAGCGCCGCCCGGCCCGCGGCAGATGGTCCGCGGGCTGCGGGGGAGCCGGCCGGGCAGCATGTAGACGAGCGCGCAGCCTGGCCCCGGCGGGAGGCGCCGCTCTTTCCCAAGTTCCGGCCCCTGCAGACCTCCACCATGGAGACCTCGCGCTCCCCGTCGCCTCAGTTCGCGCCCCAGAAGCTGACGGACAAACCCCCGCTGCTCGTCCAGGATGATAATTCCACCAGGTACTGTCTCTGGACGGCGGCCTGAGGCCTTCTTCCCCTCTCCCGGCCCCCTCCCACCGTGGGAGGCTTTCAGTGCTCCTCTCCTGGCTGGTGAGCCACTGCCGCCTTGCTCCCGGCTCCCCGTCCTGCAGTTTAAGTGGGTCCTGGGCACTGATATGGGGGAGAACCCACCACTCGAGTGATCAGCTGGATTGTTAACTTGCTGGGGCTTTTCCTGCCCCCCAGGGGGTGGGGTGGGGGTAAAGGAGGGAGTAGACCGTCCCCTGGTCCTGTTCCCAAGCCCGACAGGTTGTTAGCTGCGTTACCTACAGGCTTCTGCACAGCGGGGCTGGTTTTCCCAGCTGAGTTGTTGGTAATCAGAACCAAGTTTAACTTAAGCATGAGACCTTCAAGCAAAATCGGTGTTTATCGTAATGTCCAGTATTTCCACATTCCTTTTTTTCTAGTTCTTTTTATATGAAAAGGCTGAGGTGGTGTGTATACCTTTTAAAGCAGAGGAAAACTTGATCGCGTCCCATGGTGCTGTTCTCAGAGTTACCGGCGTGGGATTGTCTGTTGTGCCCACTGAGCCATTGGTGAATGCTATTGGGCAGGGACCAGTCAAGAACTGAGAAATATAGAAGGGGGGGAATTTTTTTCTCATTCTCTAGAGCACTGGTTCTCAGCCAGGGTCGGGGGGGGGACATTGCGGCCCCCAGGGGGACACTGGGCAGTGTCTGCAGACGTTTTGGGCGTCACAGCTGCTGGGCGTGGGGCTTGTTCCTCGGCTCCTGGCATTTGGTGAGTGGAGGCCAGGGATGCCGCTTAGTATCCGACAGTGCCCAGGACGGCCCCCACCAGCAAAGAATTCGCTGGCCCTGCATGTCAGTACTGTCTGATCTAGTAGCTACCAGTCGCACGTGGCCGTAGCCATATAAGTTAATGAGAATGAAAGGAAACCTGTCGCTCAGTTGCGCCCTCTGGGGCTAGTGGCTACCACCCTGGACAGCCCAGATTATGGCTGATTTCATCATCATGCAAAGTTCCGCTGGCTCTCCCCACTGTGGAGTCTTGAACTTTTTTTTTTTTTTTTAACCCTTAAGATAACTTGGCAGAGAGGAAACAGTACGGATAGCGTCCTGGGTCTCCATGCATGGCATGGCCAAATGCAGCTGCACCTGCGGGCCGGCGCTGCTCTGCATCGTTCACAATGCAGAGATCTTTAGAGATCCTTTCTGTTGGCAATGTTGTTCAGCCCTGAAAGGGAGGAGAAGCGATGAAGTAGTCTGTGTGGCTGGTGGAGTGTGTTGGTACCGCTGTAGGTAAGGTGACCGGGCCCCTCGGTTCTCGGGAGCTGGTTTGGGCACAGTGGGCTCCGTGGCTTTGCAGGGAAACAGGGCCACGTGTTTGCTCAGCGCTCATGACGTCTGTAGACTTCAGGAGGTGGGGAGTGGTTTTCATTTTTTCTTGTCCCGAGCGAGTGTGGGTTTTCTCAGCCTGTCTTTTGTGTGAGAGGGATTTCAACAACCAGTGGCAGTACTCGTTGACGATACTGAGTGCCGGTGTCTTCAGGCATCCGCTCTGTTCCCATCCAACGTGTCATTTGGGACAGCGAAGGTTGTCTCGTCCCTTGCTGTGCCAGCCCTCGTAGAGCGCCCGATTCTGGTCAGCGTGCAGAGCTAACTCGGTATGTGTCCCCTCAGGGAGCACAGTGCAGGAGACGGTAGCCACGCCACCCATGAAGCTCCTACCGAGGAAGTGGCTCATAATGTACTGAGTTTGGTGTCCCCGTCCCCAGAGCGGGTGTTCCCGGTTAGCGTGGGCCTGAGAGAGTGGCATGCCCTTGGCATACACTGCGAACCTGAGGCCAGCGCTCCACACGAGTGCTGGCCGGCTCCATATCCACCATCAACCACCAACGGGCAGCGAGTGCAACACACCGGCCAGGGCCTCCCAAGCTGCCTGGTGTTTGGGCACAGCTCAGAGACTCTCTTCTTGTCTGCACGTGTGCTGACTGATTTCTTGAGCACTGCCCGCCCCCCTCATCTCCCTCCGCGTTCACCTCTCCCTTCCTCCAGTTACCTCTGCTGGGGAACCAGCCAGGGTGCAGAGCAGCTCCTGTGTCCCTGAGACACGCCTTCCCGAATTCAGTAGGCGGGTCCAGAGCCCTCCCTTGTGCCAGGCTGTGGCAGGGATGCATCGAGGAAGAAAGGGCAGCCTTCCCACCCTGTGGGGAATTTCAGAGTAGTCATTCACTCTGCATAAAAATGCATCAACTCCTGTCCTAAAGCCAGGAAGCTTACTATTAAAAAAACTTCTAAAATTTTGAGGGTTTTGCTGGTTTACAACAACATGGAGACAATGCCCAGCAGCATGGGCGAGTGAAAATGAGAGATTTCATCGCTCCCCACAGTGTTCCCAGGAGATTTCCCGGAGCCGGTTTCTGGCTTTGGGAGCGTGTGTGAGCATGGAGCTGGGGGGCTGCTTCGGGGTCGTTCGGACAGTCTTGTGGTCACCTCGGGCATCTCGTGGTTGGAGAGTCTCCTTTGGGAGTTGTGGTTTATCAGACCCAGGGTCTCAGCATGTGGGCTGAGGGCTCCCTCGGGACTGGGTGTGTGAGCACAGCGGGTTGGAGTGCTTGCTGTCGGGGGCTGGCCCCCTGTGGGCGCCGGGCCGCTCACCTGGACTGAGCCCGCACTCTGGGAGGAGCCGCTGCACGGAGAGCGGGCCAGGCCCGGCACAGCCCGCATCCTCCATCCCTCCTGGTCCGGCTTACCATGAGGAACGGATGCGGTCTGGCTGCGGTAAGGTCTTGTCCACTGTGTTTTGTCTTCACTTTGAGGTAGACGTTCATCAGACTTCTTAAGTGTGAAAGTCTGCCCAGGTTTTAAGAGGAGAGATAATTTGTGCTTAGAAATCACCAGAAAGAGATGCTTTTTTGGAAAGTATAGGACAACCTGCGGAGAATTTGTTTTTGTTTTTACCTCATGTCTTCCTTCGCTGGAAATTGTTTCCCCACGAATCGGGGCCGGGGGAGATGCAAATACAGGCTGACTTTAAGTCCCTGACAGGTGTGGAGGGTCTCTACGCATGGAATGCAAGGAACGGAACGAAGAGGGGTTCTTGTCTGTGTGTCCTTTGCTTCGATAAGATGCCAGAATTTCCCTTTGGAAGTTCAGCATGTCTCAGCTGTATTATCCACAGAGCGACAGCCTTTTGAAATTTATTCACTAAGGAGGCATGACAGGGACTATATATGACCATCTAGATTAATAAACACGTCTGCTCTCAATGGTTTCTGCTGGAGGAGAGAAGAAAATAAAGTTATTTCATTGTAGCCTGTGTGCCGTGCCCCACCCTTAGGAACAAGGAAAGAACCGTAATGTGTTGTGTTATGCCCCTTGTGCACCGTAAGATTACGTCCGTTCGGATCCTAGAAGTGGTTTTACGCTGAGTTAGGAACAAGTCGGGGTTTTGGTTGTATGATTTTGGCCTGTCTTTTGCCTTCCCTCCTGGCCATCAGCAGATGGCTCTCTTTCTCCGATTTGTCCTTGAAGGGTATTTGAAATGGATTTGTGTCCCAGCGGCCCTGGTCCGAGGGATCCCCCGGCACCAGCCGGCTTTCGGGTGGCCCCTGACGAAGCCCCATTGCCTCGACCAGGCCGTTCCTTTACGTTTTCTCTTCCCTGTGGCTGCTCGAGGTGCCTCCCCCGCTTTCACCGACAAACTTTTTTTTTTTTTTTTTTTAAAAAAAGGAGGCCTGCATGAGTCATTTCCAAGGTAGCACAGGAGCAGCGTGTCCCATGTTTGCTGCTGGATTCTTATCTGTCTGGTATGAAATGCCGTGTGGAGGGCAGCTCAAAGTGTGGGGCAGTGGAAGGCAGGTGGGGTGAGACCCAGGGCGCACGAGGGTCCAAGGACGCTTCCAACCGGGACCAGGACCGGGCGGTGCTCAGCATCTGCTCAGAACACGGCTGCTTTTTCTAAATGAGTCCTCCGGCCACCACGAGGACCACGCAGGCACCCAGCTGTGCGAGACTCTGGCTGACGCACCGACGCTAATTCTGTGAGACATGCCTGTCTGTTGCAGGGCTCCCTTGCAAAAGAAAATCTCACTGAGCAGGCTTCTTACCGTTGGCTCTGCCACTGACCTAAAAACAAATGAGCACCACACTGCCCTCCTATCTGTCGGTAAGCCCACGGATGTGCCTTCAGGCGTGCAGGTGACCGCTGGAAAACGGAAAAACACCTACACGCCTAGGAGGCTTAGGAGATCAAGGTAGGGGTGGCAGGCACTCCTCAACCTGGTCTCCCCATCCTGGCACGTGTGACCATGAAGGCTTCTCCCCTGGGGCCGCTGCAGGCCTTTGAGTCAGGCTTCCCCGGCTGTAAGGGGATGTGGAAACCAGCCGATTTCTCATCCAATTTCTAATTCTGGTCTGTGCCTGGGCGTACAGCGTGTCTTTAGCAGATGGCCCTTGTCTTTGCAGAATCGAGCGGGTGATGGACAACAACACCACGGTGAAGATGGTGCCCATCAAGATTGTGCACTCGGAAAGCCAGCCCGAGAAGGAGAGCCGCCAGGGCCTGGCCCGCGTCCCGGAGCCACCCGTGCTGCCCAGCGGGCTCGAGCGGGACCAGATCAAGACGCTTAGCACGTCCGAGCAGTCCTACTCCCGCTTCTGCCTGTACAGCCGCCAGGGCGCCGAGCCCCAGCCCCCTGGCACCCCGGTGCCCACGGCCAAGGACAGCCGGGCCTCCACGCCCACGCTCAGCTACGTGAAGGCCAGAGAGAGGACTGCCGAAGACCTCAAGTCGGAGGAGCTGGCCCGCGAGATCGCGGGCAAGGATAAGTCCCTGGCCGATATCCTGGACCCCAGTGTGAAGATCAAAACCACCATGGACCTTATGGAGGGCATCTTCCCCAAAGACGAGCACCTCTTGGAAGCAGCTCAGCAGCGGAGGAAGCTGTTCCCCAAAATCCCCTCTCCCAGAACCGCGGAGGAGAAGTGAGTAGACGCTGCCCTGGGTTCTGCCCCCTGGCTGGACGGGGTTTCCCCCGGTGCCTCTTAGGCTTACAAGGGCGAGGGAGCGTATCTGTCTGTCTTCGTGACTGCTCTTTGGGGACAGATTTCCATAAGTGCTTATTAGCACTCTGGGGCTCTTTTGTCACCCTCCCGAAATGAAAAGCCCATTCTGGGGATGATGACGTCAGGTCCTGGCAAAGATGTGAAAATATACGTTTCTGGAGATGCCCACGGGGCTGCTTCTCACGAGGCGGTGGTTCTCAGCCGGAGGCTGTTGTGTCCCGCCACGGGACAGCTGGCAATGTCGGGATACACTTTCGGTTGTCACCACTGGGAGAGGTGCCCCCGGCATCTATGGGTGGTGACCAGGGATGCTGCTTGCTGCTCTACAATGCATGGGACGGCCCCCCATCAAAGAATGGTCCGGCCCCAAGGGTCACTAGTACGGAAGTTGAGAAACTTGTCACAAGAGGAGTGAAAGTTGAGACTCCTTCTTAGTACATGTGTTTATGAAAGAGGCTTTCTGTTGTTGCTTATTTAACTGAGGGAGTGAACTTGGTGCAATAGGTTTTGTAAAGAGCGCTTTCCAGCCCCTGTCCTTTAGTCACCTGCCCACAGAGGTGAATCTGCTCACATCTCTGCTGTCTCTGTACACGGTCTCCATAAGCATCGTCGATTGACAGTAGGCGGCAGTACCAGGCAGACAGGAAGTCAGGCCGTAGCAAGAGGCAGCAAATGCGGCTGCTGGTAGAAAGGTGCCCGCTGACCTTGGGGCGTGCGGCCACGCCTACGGCCAGCGGCACACCTCTCCCCATAGACCTCAGGCTCCCAGCGGATACCATCTGCACTCTCCTCCCTCCGGGGCGGGGCTTTGAGCACCATTTGGCGGGGTGTTTTAGTTCTGACCTCACAACCTACTCCTTCCCCACTCTTGCTGTCTCATCTCTCTAGCTGGTGCCTTTCTGTTAGCACCACCATTTGCCGGTCACATCCCAGGCTGTGGGACTCGCGGGCATGTCTGTGTGTACGCTCAGAGCTAACGGCTGTTCTGACGTTTTGTTGCCCAGAAAGGAGGAGCTGAGTGTGCCGGCGGCCGTGTCCCTGGCCACCAACTCCACCTACTACAGCACATCGGCCCCCAAGGCAGAGCTGCTGATTAAGATGAAAGACCTGCAGGACCAGCAAGGAGCCGAAGAGGATTCAGGGAGTGACGCCGACCACGACCTCTCGGTGAAGAAGGTAGGGAAGCTGCAATTCCAAACGAGAACGCGCCAGCTGGCAGGCAGGCAGGCTGGCCGGCCGGGGGCGGCGCCCGGCTCCACCCCGACCCTGGGCCCTGCGCCGAGCGCCATTGGTGTTGGGCTTCTATGTGGGACGCTGACATTTGGGCCTGTGTATTAAGCCCTTTGTGGGTGAGTCTTCTGTTCTAAAATTGGGCCTCTCTGCCAGGGTCTCTTTGCCATCTCTTTGTAATGAGATCCAGTGTCAAATTAGCTAGGTGGCCACCAGTCTCTATCATTTTAAGGTCAACTGATATGTCTCTTCTACCCCAGTTAAATCCAGAGGACTTAAATTGTATGACTTTCCGCAAGGCACATGGCCTCTTTGGCTATCCGTTTCAAATTATCTGTAATCCGATGATGTTAATTAAATTCAACAGTATATTGTAAAGTGCGTTGTTAACCAAAAAGCATCATTTGTTCAACTCCAAAAACTCACCCAGGCACTTGGGGATACAGCAGCAGAGACAGAAACAGACTGGAGTCAGCCCTTACTTCCCTGAAGGCACTTGTGTGCTCACAGAGGAGATGGACAGCCAACATAAAAACAAATATAAAAAAAGAAAAAACAGGGCCCCGTGGGCCAATCCCTGCCCCCCACCTGCTCTTGTAAATAAAGTTTTAGTGCAACACGGCCACATTCATTCATTTACATACGGTCTCTGGTAGCTTTCACACTACACCAGCAGTGTTGAGTAGTTGCGACAGTGGCTGTTGTGGCCCCTCAAGTCTAAAATATTTACTGTTCGGCCATTTATAGAAAAAGTTTGCCAACCCTTAATGGAATGGGTCAGGTGGTCAGAAAACTAAAACAGCGTGAAGGAATAGAGAGAGGTAAAGGAGTAGGATTGTAGAGAAGGCTCTGATGAGCTGATGATGAACAGAGACCTGGAGTGATGTGAGGGAATGTCTGGTTGAGGGGCTGGGGGAGTGGGGTTTGGGCAGCGAGTGCAAAGGCCCTGGGGTGGGAGTTTGGTGACACGTTGGGGAAGCAGCAGAGACCAGTGGCTGGAGCTGTGTGGACAAGGAAGGGGGAGGATTAGAGAGGAGGTCAGACATGAAATAGCGTGTAACCATGAGGTCATGGTAGGGACAGAATTACTGCTATCAGTGCCGATGTCTTCACTACTGTACAAGCTTCAAATCTTCATGGCATGTCAACGGGCCAGACTTGTGACATCTAGGTGTGATTACCTGTTTTTATTTTTTAGGAAGGACTTAGCATAAAGGGAGAAAGGAATTGCCCAAGGCAGTCAGTTTCAGAGGACAGCATGTGCTGTTGGTTTATTCCAGGGGCTTTGAGCATGCGTAGTCAGCACCAGGAGAAAAAAAGGAGGGAACCAGCGTTTGGTGCATTTTTCCGTACACTTAGCATCTTGGAAGGGGCTTTCATAAAAAGTACCAATTTGTTTTGACGAGACCCTTGCAAAGGATAATGTTTAATACCTCCTCGTGCTGTTAGTTGTTAAAAGATGCCATTGACTGGTTTCAAATATGATAGACCAACCCGTTCCAGAAGAAATACCCTGACCCTTGTGTAAAAGAAAATGACTTTCAATTTAGGAAGTGACAGCCTTTTTGTAATTCGAAAAGGAAATGAAAACTAAGAGTTTTCCCAGAGTCCTGGGATTTTAGCGGCCCTGTGTCTGGCACAGGGTACCATTTGCTTTCTTCTGGTTGTGTTTTCCACGTTCTTAAAAATAATTTAAAAAACCAAAGTGTTGTTATTCTCATACACCTAGAAAAAATACCCAGTGTGGACAGTTTTAATTCCATCCACACCCTAGATGCAAAGAACTATGTCCTTTGCAGTATGCCTTTGTTTCTCATGATGTACTGAATTTGGGCAGCAGCAGCCTTGGTACCACTCCTTTCATCTGTCTGGTGGCTCTTCCGACTTCTTTGGGGGCACGAGATGCCGGGCACTGCCTCCCCAGAGATGGCGGCTTTGGGATTGAGATGAGTCACTGTGAGCTTGCCCCCTGCCCATCACCCCACCAGGATTAAACTCCTAAGCCAACTGACGTTTTGGGTTCAGTAGGCGTAGGTCGGGCACTTTCACCCCCAGCGGGAAATGCTTTTAAATGGCAGTTCTCTGTGGTTCTCTGTGCTGTCACTGACCCAGTAGTCCTGTTCTCCTGGCTGCGCTGCCTTTGCCCCCTTTCCAGTGCCCTCATATCTACGGTGTCACGCGCTTACAGAGTGTGCACGGGACGGGGAGAAGGGAGGGCCGTGCAGGTTGATGGCTCGCTTGATAGGAAAAATGCTGCATGGAGACCCTCTTTCAAAGCGTTGTCCTGAGACACAGATCACCCGTATCAGGCATACGAAGTGTAGGGTGCCTCCAGTGCTTCAGCGGGTCTCCCCAGGTGGTTTGATCTTTTTTTTTTTTTTTTTCTCCTGCCCAAATAGTCCCTGGGATGGGGCGGTGTCTACCAAACGGTAGTGGTGAGCTCGGAGCAGCTTCTCATGCACACTTGCAGTCTTGCTGGTAGCGGCTGTGGATAGGCGCTTACTGCATGCCAAGCAGGTTCAGTAGTTGTGGCGCACTGGCTCAGTTGCTCCGCAGCATGTGGGATCTTCCCGGACCAGGGCTCGAACCCGTGCCCCCTGCATCGGCAGGCGGATTCCCAACCACTGCGCCACCGGGGAAGCCCCCCGTTATTTACTCATGCAAAACAAGCTGCCGCCCGGCTGAGCTGAGGCACCCGCAGATCGGGGATGTGTGAGGCGGTGCCGCGAGGCGGCCCTGACCGCGTCCCCTGCCCTGTGCCCACAGCAGGAGCTCATCGAGAGCATCGGTCGCAAGCTGCAGGTGCTGCGGCAGGCGCGGCAGAGCCTGCGGGAGGACATGCAGGCCAACAGCGCGCTGGGCGACGAGGTGGAGGCCCTGGCCAAGGCCGTCTGCAAGCCCAACGAGTTCGACAAGTTCCGCATGTTCATCGGGGACCTGGACAAGGTGGTGAACCTCCTGCTGTCGCTGTCCGGCCGCCTGGCCCGCGTGGAAAACGCCCTCAACAATCTGGACGAGGGCACTGCTCCTGGCGATCGGGTAACTACGGCCAGGGCTGACCCGGAAGGCGGGGTGGGGTGTGGCTTTCCTGTGGGGGCGTGGAGCAGACCGCCGGGGAAGCCTTGTTCAGTCGCTGCGGCCACTTGTCCGCCTCGTAGCGCAAGATGCTGTTGAACGCCCGGGGCTTGCTCGCTCCGTCCTTGTAGCGGGGGCGGGCGGTGGGGTGGGGGTGGGGGGGCGCGGCGCACGTCCGGGAGAGTGGACCTCTTCTCGTATAGTCCCACGACCGCCGCTAGTGTCGGTCTCTTCCTAGAACGTAGTCTCTGTTTGTAACCTTTCCCCACCGCAGGTAAGTGGCTATGTGGAGCTCACCCACTGCCTGACGAGTCATCGGCACTCAGTGACAGTGGCGTTTGATGATGACTTGGTTGCTGGGACTTCACAAGAGGGCTGGCAGGGTCTAGAATGAGTCTAAGAGCTGCTCGGCTTTCCTCCTCCCTTCGCAGCAGTGCAACTTGGGACATTTCTTAGTGGGTCTGCCTGTCTGTTCTTTGCAAGACACCATATCTACCTTACAGGCTTTACTACTTCGTAGGTCAGGTAGCAGGAGCACATCCAGTTTGCTTCTTTGCACACAATAGGCCTTCAAAATGATCATCTTCATCATTAATAAGGCACCTTAACTTCTCTACAAGGGGAGCAGACAAGGCACCCCTCCCCTGGCCTCCAGGTGAGAGTGGTTTCAGGTTACACAGAAAGTTCTTACAAAGCGCGTGGCTCTGAGACCGTGATCTTTTGTGCTTAGCCAAGTCGTTAGTGACTATCAGTCACGGAACGTATTGCATGAGGGTTGAAAAAGTAACTGGGGCTTTGGACCTCGATCCCCTTGGGTTACGTTCGCATTCGATTTTGCTGCTCTTGCCATCTTTGCCAAGTTTATCTGAAAGGACTTAGGGAAATAACATGAATGGGAAAGACAGACTTACTGGTAATTGAAATAGTAAACTCTCGAGTATCGATTTAAATGAAAAATAGTATTGTCCTTGCAGCTCAGCTCATCCTCATCTCCCTTGGCTTGGAACTGACAAAGGCTTATTTAGAATTGGAGGAAGTAGAGGCAATCCCACGCTGGGGACCATGCCCGTGGTCCTGCTGGGGACCTGGCTGCATAGCTCTTAACTGCATCCCTAGGGGGTGCGTGGTAGGGAGGAGACGCAGACAGGCTCTCTCCGCCTGGGCTGTGTGTGGCTGATGCACCTTCACCTTCGTGGACCCAAAAGGAGCATTCAGTCACCACGTCCAGGTGCAGCACAGTGGGCTAGCCTCCCCTTGTGGCCGGTGCTGGATGAAAATCTCCGTGTCAGGCAGCCAGGGCTTGGGAAAGCTGCGGTTTGCAGAGACAGGCATGCTAACGAGTGTAAAGATGTGGCCTCAGGCTGTAGGAGGCTTCCCCTGTCTTCCCAGGTAGAAAATGAACACGTGGGCACATGCAGACACGTGAATCCCTCCGTCCCATCGGCAGCTTCTAGCTGCCAGGGAGCCCAACTGACCTTAGTGGCCCGAACCGCATTTCTAGAATCAGTTGAGGTCTGTTTCCCTTTTGGTTGGAATTAATTGGCTTTTTATACCTTGCCTCTTTCCATGAAAATACATTCTGTCTTGGTTTCACAAGCACCTGAAGGTCCGGGTGTCCCCCGAAACAGGTGACCCTGAAAGGCTGTGCAGTCGGGGGCACTTCCCGGAAGCCTCACCCCGGGAGCAGTTTCTGCCTTCAGCCACTGTTTAGTAGCAGCTCATCTCTTGTGAGCGCTTCCTGTGGGTCAGCGCTCCGCAGGGCACTCCCGCATCCTGCATGTTCACGCGTGGCCGTGGGTAAAATGTCCAAGTTGCAAAGTGGCGGAATAATGGGGCCCTGCTGGTGTCAGAAACTCGCACCGAGGACAGGGCATCTGCCAGCCGACACTGGCAGACATTTACCGCGTTCACGTCTCCCCCTCTCAGTTTTCATTAAACTTGGAGAGGGCAGGGGAAGTGGGTGCGCGCCCTGTGGGCAGACAGCGACTGTGAGTGCTGCGCTCTGGAAACGGGGGGCGTCTGTGTGACCCAGAGCGGGACCCTCGGAAGGAGAGAGGGCACCTACTTCCCCGACAGGCGCGGTCTCTCCCCCCGCTCCGCCCCTTCTCACGGCCTCTGCTACAGCCTTGCTGTCGGGCTGCAGCTCCATCTGCCAGAAGGGTCGAGCCGTCCTGCCCTGGAATCTCTTTCGAGCCTGCGCCTCGTGTCCGCTTGGCCACAGTATTGGCAGGGAAAGGCCTTGGACGCGCACCGGCTGCCTCAGCCCTTTGCTCTTTCTGAGCGTCTCCCGGTGCTGGAGCCTTTCGTGCCTGGGTGGCTCCCGTGTTGCTCACGGCCTTTCACGGTGGCAGGAGCAAGTGGAGGTGGCAGCGGCCCAGCAGCGCCAACCGGGGAGCTGGCGCTGGGGCCTCCGCTCTGCGAGGTGCCCCCTGCCCACGCCCCAGGTGCCTCTGTGCGGGTCCCTAACTCGGGTGGCGTCAGGGTCTCCACTGCACCGGTCCCCCCGAAGAGCTGCCGGGCGTTCTGGAGGCGTCGGCCAGACACCGGCCCGCCCCCGCCCCCCGCCGGCCATGGCCTGGTCCCCAGCAGGCTCGTCTCTGTCTGTCTCTCCAGCAATCCCTGCTCGAGAAACAGCGGGTCCTGACCCAGCAGCACGAGGACGCCAAGGAGTTGAAGGAGAACTTGGACCGCCGGGAGGGCATCGTGTCTGACATCCTGGCCGCATACCTCAGCCAGGACAGCCTAGCGGACTACGCGCACTTCGTGAGGATGAAGTCGGCCCTCCTCATCGAGCAGCGCGAGCTGGAGGACAAGATCCACCTGGGCGAAGAGCAGCTCAAGTGCCTGTGGGACAGCCTTCCGCCCGAGAGGGGCCAGGGAGGGGCGTGCCACCCGTCGCCTCCCCGGCGGGGCACAGAAGCCGGCCCTTGAGCGACGGGCCCAAGGAGGCAGACGCACACCCCAGCCTGTACTTAGGGCCTGGAGAGAGAATCCCTGCCAGAACCAAATGGCCGTTAGAAAAGCAATAATTTCCGTTGGTGCATTTGGGATGATTGATTTAATGTCTTAGTTCCCCTCTTGAATGCCGAGCAGAGTGGCTCCCCGTCGCCCTTGGCCTGGAAGCAACCCCACGTGGCGCCCGGCTCCAGTGAACGGTGAGTTCCCGAGTACGGACCGGGCTCTGGCCCCGAGGTGCACGCACGGGGTCCTTGCCGGCTCGGGCCTGTCCTTCCGTCTTCCCACGCTGCACCCCTTCCTCTGCTCAGGAGGGAATGAGCACGTGTCGGGCAAAGCCAGGCGCACGACCTCTCCGGCGGGTCATGGGAGGTGGCGGCTGCCGGCTTCTCATGTTGGTCCAGAAGTGTTGAGCGTTCATTGTGTCTGTCATGTAAGGATCATCTCCGACCCAGCAAAAATCACGATGATACTTTGATAACACTACAAAGGTGAAGCGTTTTCCACGTGGTTAAAAACCAACTGTGAAAAGAAGAGCTTACATGTTGGGTTCACTCATTCTAAAATTGCCACTTAAATAGCGTTTGCGCTTTAAAACACACACAAAGCAGACGCATGGTTTTAGGACTTCTCGGCTGACATCACGGTTCAAATGATATTTTCCTGCAAAGAGAAATTACTTGGCTAAAAGCGTGTCCGGTAGTAATGTGCTTGCTAGGTGTTTCTTTGCTTAAGGCCGACGAGATATTTCTTAACTTACTCTTTCCCCAGAACATTGGTTTTGCGTGTGTAGCATCGCAATTTCTCTCTTTTTGCCTCTATTTGTTACCATGCCGTAAGGGCCACATACCGTTTAAGAACCGTCGCTCTGGTTTCTCGGAGGTCCCGGTGAACCACAGAACTTGTAGACCCGATCTTTTCTGCCACACAGTGTACATACAGCTCCTGTATCCTTTTTTAGTGGTTGAAATTGTGAGGTGGTAAAGAGTCTATTCACTCAAGAAAACTGTCAAGCTGTCATTTTCCACTGGACAGATCACAGGCCAGGAGAAAATAACTTGCAAATCATGTATGTGACAAACCATTTGTATCCAGAATGTATAAATGCTCACACTGAACAGGAAGAAAACAAACAGCCCGATTAAAACGTGGGCAAAAGACTGAAACAGACACTTCACCAAAGAGGATATATGCATGGCGAGTGAGCACAGGATCGATGTGTTGGCCACCAGTGGCGTGGTTCTCACGTACTTATTTTTAATCTGATCACTGTGGCGTGGCGAGTTTCGTCACAGTGCTCATCTGTTGAAAGGTGTGGTGAACGGCGGGAGAAGCCCTGGGAAGGCTTCACGTGGAGGTGATGTGTGGACTTTGGTTTGATCTGTGAGATCGTTTTACTCCGTATTCCTCTTACTCCTATAAAAGAAGTTTTCCAGCGGCGGGGGGGTGGGGTGGAGATGTCCCTCTGTCAGCAGCGGTCGCTGCCTTACCAAACACAGACGCACACAAATATCTTAAAGGACAGTAACTAGTCCACGCCTCGCCAGCCAGAGGGGAGACTGGACTCCCGGGCTGCCGCAGTGATCTCCGTGCACCCGTAGAGGGGGCCGACCTGGCAGGCGTCGGTGACGCTGGCAAAATAAACACTCCTTTGGCAGCCCACCGACGCCAAAGAGAACTGCCTTTTCAACAGTTTTTACTCTTATTCAATTAAGCTATTCCTGACTTGAAAATTCCCTCTTCTGCCAACGAAGTGTCCTTGCCACGTGGTGCGGGTCACTTGCTGTGAAAACTGATCACGTCAGGAGAGGTAAAGCTGGCTGTCCATGGACGCCCCCCCCCCACACACACTGCCCCTGCTTTCTCCCTCGGGGAGACAACCACGGTGATTTCAGTGTGTTTCTAATTGTCACAAAGCTTTTTACCTGTGATTCTTTCCCTTCAAATACAGTATTGTGATCATTTTGATGATATGTCTGTAACATGTGAAAATAGAATTTGTGTCTGTATGCAGCTTTTTGGTGTCTTTTGAGAACTTTGTTTTCTACAAAGCAATACATAGTGCTCTCCTGTCCTTTTGACGAAGCACATAGAATCACAACATTCCCGTTTGCCTCTTAAACGTCTGGTTAGTGGGTACCCAAAGGTTGCAGTGAGTCGATGTACATAACTTCGTATATAGTTACGTTATTGCGTATAAAGACAATCTGGTGCTAACGTTTTGCCCTTGGCATTCTTCGGTGGTGGCTGACGGCTCACCCTCGGTCATAGCTCAGCTGTGGAATGCCCTGTATAGCGAGATTCCAGTCGGGCGTTGCGCCTTTGGCTTCTCTCCTGCAGTCCACTCTGGAAGATGCATACAGATTTCACACTCAGTACTTTCACTTACGTCTCAACAGATCATTCTGCTTGACATTCACAAAATAAATGGTGTCCTTCAGTGAACCGAGCATGTCTTTGATTTACCTTTTTTTTTTTTTTAAGAATTGCAGTATCCTTACCATGTATTAGATTCTTCAACCATTGATAAATGGTGGGATCAATTCTACGTATGTATGTATGTGACTATTTCTGCCAGTCTAGTAAAGGGCAGTCAATTTGCAGTCAGGAAAATATTCACAGAGACAGGTTGTGTAAGTCAGTGCCTGCCACAGCAGTGCTGTGTAACAAGCACTATAAAATCTCAGCAGGGTCCAGTGAGACGTGTTCCCGTGAGCTCATGAAATTGTAGATCAGGCTCTGCTCCACGTGCCAGTCATCTTCCTCCCGGGACCAGGAGTTTGGCCTGGGAAGGTCAGTGGCAGATGCATAAGAGAACAAGCCCAGTCCCAGCGGTGCTTTTCCTGTCTCTGGTTAGAGTGCACTTGCTAAGCTTCCGTTGCCAAAGCAAGAGCCACAGCCAAAGCCAAAGTCAGAGGGCGTGGCATGTGCTCTGCCCCTGTAGTGGAAGGAACTTAAGTCACATGGCAGAGTGGACTACAGGGAGGTGTGAAGCACTGGGGCCACTGATGGACCACACCTCCCACACCAGGGTCCGATACCGAATAGCACTAAATCGTCCAGGACCCGAAGCCAAGTTCCTGGAGCACAGCCAGCTCTGTCACTTCGGGCGTACAGCTGTGAGCAAGTGCCAGCCTCTCCGGCCTCAGCTTCCTGCTCTGTAGCTGGAGGAGAGCTGCTGTGAGAGCGATTGAGCTGATGTGTTAACGTGCTCAGGACCTGTACCTGGGTCAGAGGGGTGCCATGGGAAGTGTCCACACTTCTGCTGCCATCACAGTATTCTGGATCTCGAAGAAGTGCCTTCCCTGCATCCAAACACATCTGTCGGAACCACCCAGCACACGGCAGTTGCTCCTGGGTGGCGGATTAGAAACGCTTCTGTTGTGCAGCAGGTTGGTGGGACCCGAAGGTTAGCCAATTGAGAGGAAGGGATTCTTTTTAACAAATTATTTTTGGCTGCGTTGGGCTTTCTCTAGTTGTGGCGAGCAGGGGCTACTCTTCGTTGCGGTGTGCAGGCTTCTCATTGCACTGGCTACTTTTGTTGCGGACGCTAGGTGCACGGGTTTCAGTACTTGCGGCATGCGGGCTCAGTAGGTGTGGCTCGCGGGCTCTAGAGCGCAGGCTCAGTAGTTGTGGCACACGGGCTTAGTTGCACCGTGGCATGTGGGATCTTCCCAGACCAGGGCTTGAACTCGTGTCCCCTGTTTTGGCAGGTAGATCCTTTTTTTTTTTTTTTAATTTATTTTTGGCTGCATTGGGTCTTCATTGCTGCGCATGGGCTTTCTCTAGTTTCGGCGAGAAGGGGCTACTTTTCGTTGTGGAGCACAGGCTTCTCCTTGCAGTGGCTTCTCTTGTTGTGGAGCATAGGCTCTAGGTGCGCAAGCTTCAGTAGTCGTGGCTCGCAGACTCTAGAGCACAGGCTCAGTATTGTGGCGCACGGGTTTACTTGCTCGGCAGCATGTGGGATCTTCCCGGACCAGGGATCAACCCGTGAGCCCTGCATCGGCAGGCGGATCCTTAACCACTGCACCACCAGGGAAGCCCCGAGAGGGAGGGGTTTTTCTTAATAAGCATTACTCAAAATTAGGAGAGTGAATTTTTACTTGGAACAAGGAAAAATTGACCCAAGTCACAGATTTTTAAAAAGTGCACAAATGCCTCATACATTTTATGTTTGCCTTCTACCAGGATACTCTGCTTGTCTCATGTGAGTTCTGATATGGTCGAGGAATTCATCACACGGGGGGCAATGGAAACGCACCTTAGGCTACTGCTGGGATGGTGCTTCTGGGAGCCAGAGACCCTTGTGCCGCACTCCACGACCCATGGAAGGAGATACTCAACGCTTTGCTTCTTCAGGGCCAGCTGCACTGCACACACTGAGCCAGTCTCAGGCCCGGGGACGCAGGAGACGTTGACGCCATCGTTAACCTGTCAGCTGTACTGTCCTGTGGCTGTACGCTGAAAGTCCAGGCATCCTGAGGGTGTGTCTTCTGCATTTCCCATTAAAAGAAGAGAACCTGGGAGGGGTGTGTGTGTGTGTGTCTGCTGGTATAGGTTGAGCATTGAGTCACAGTGAGCCGTTTGCCTGTGTGCGTGTGGGCGTTTGAGCTGGTATAGGCTGTGCATTTAGTCACAGTAAGCCTTGTGTGCCTGCTGGTATAGGCTGTGCATTGAATAACAGCGAGCCAAGTACGTGGGTGTGTTTGTGTGCTGGTATAGGCAGTGCATTGAATCACAGATGTGTGTGTGTGTGTATGTGCTGGTATGGACAGTGCATTGAGGCACAATGAGCCGTGTGTGTGTGTGTGTGTGTGTGCTGGAATAGGCTTTCAATTGAGTCGCTAAGGTGTGTGTGTGGGGGGTGGCTAATATAGCCTGAGCATTGAGTCACAGTGAGGTGTGTTGTGTGTATGTGCTGGTATGGACTCTCCATAGAGTCACAGTAAGCCGTGTGTATGTGTGTGTGTGTGTGTGTGTGTACGTAGTGGTCTAGTGTGTGCATTGAGTCACAGGTTTGTGTGTGTGTGTGTGCGCGCTGGTTTAGGCTAAGCATTGAATCAGGCGTTTGTATTTATGTGTGTGTGCTGGTATGGAATTTGCATTGAGTCACTGTTGTGTCTGTGGTGCTACAGACTGCATTGAGTCACAGTGAGCCTTGTGTATGGGTGTCTGTGTATGTCTGCTGGTATAGGCTGTTCACTGAGTCACATTGAGCTGTGTGTGTGTGTGTGTGTGTGCAGTTGTGGACAGTGCATTGAGTCACATTCAACTGTGTGTGTGTGTGCACGCTGGTATAGGCTGTGCATTCAGTCACGGGTGGGTGTGTCTGTGCGTGCAGGTATAGGCTGAGCATTGAGCACTGAGCTGTGAGGTGTGTGTGTGTGTGCTGTTAAAGACTGCATTGAGGCACTGATTCATTTGTGTGTGCATGCGTGTGTGCTGCTGTAGGCTGTGCATTGAGTCACAGCCGTGTGTGTGTGTGCTGCTATAGACCCTGCATTGAGTCACAGTGAGCCGCATGTTTGTGCTGGCATAAGCTGTGCATTGAGTCACAGTGAGCCATTTATGTGTGTGCTGGTATAGTCTGAGCATTGAGTCAGAATGTGCCGTGTGTATGTGTGTGTGTGTGTGCTGGTATGGGCTTTGCATTGAGTCACTGTTGCGTGTGTGCACTTGTGTGTGTCCTAGTATAGGCTGAGCATTTAGAGTGCACTGTGCATATGTGTGTGTGTGTGGGTAGGGCTGGTATAGTCAGCATTGATTTACAGTGAGGTGTGTTGTGTGTGTATGTGCTGGTGTGGGCTGTGCAGAGTAGCAGTGAGCCGTGCGTGTGTGTGTGTGTGTGTGAGCTAATATAGTCTGAGCATTGAGTTACAGTGAAGTGTGTTGTGTGTGTGTGTATGTGCTGGTATGGACTGTACATTGAGTCACAATGAGCCATTCGTGTGTTTGTGTGTGTGCACTGGTATAGGCAGATGATTGAATCAGGTGTGTGTATGTGTGCGTATGTGCTCTTATGGGCTTTGCATTGAGTCACTGTGTGTGTGTGTGTGCGTGTGTGTGTGTGGTGCTAGATTGTGCATTGAGTCACATTGAGCCGTGCGTGTGTGTGCTGGTATACTCTGACCGTTGAGTCACAGTAAGTTCTGTGGTGTGTGTGTGTCTGTGCTAGTATGGACTGCTTTTAGCCACAGTGAACCATGCAAGTGTGTGTGTGTGTGCTGGTATAGGCTGACCAATGAGTCAGAGTGAGCTGTGTGTGTGTGTGTGCTGCTATAGGTTATGCATTGAGTCACAGTGAGCCGAGTGTGTGTGTGTGTATGCTGGTATAGTCTGAGTTTTGAGTCACAGTGAGGTGTGTTGAGTGTGTCTATGTGCTGGTATGAACTGTGCATTGAGTCACAATGAGCCGTGCATGTGTGTGTGTGCTGGTATACGCTGAGCATTTAATCACAGGTGTGTGTGTGTGCTGGCATAGACTTTGCATTGAGTCACTCAGATGTATGTATCTGTGTGTATGTATGTGTGTGTGCGGTGCTACAGACTCCATTGAGTCACAGTGAGCCTTATGTGTATGTGTCTGCTGATATACGTTGTGCATTGATCACAGTGGGCCATGTGTGTGTGTGCGGAAGGCTGGTATATGCTGTGCACTGAGTCACAGCCGTATGTGTGTGTTGTGTGTGTGTGGATATAGTCTGAGCATTGAGTTACGGTGTGGTGTGTGGTATGTGTGTGTATATGCTGGTGTGGACTGTGCATTGAGTCAGAGTGAGCTGTGCGTGTTTGTGTGTGAGTGCTGGTATAGGCTGTACATTGAGTCACAGTGAGCCGTGCATGTGTCTGTATATGGTGGTGTAGGGTCTGCATGAGTCACAGTAAGGTGTGTGTGTTTGTGTGTATTGCTGTAGGTTCAGCTGTGAGTCACATTTAGATGTGTGTATGTGTGCTCGTATGGGCTTTGCACTGAGTCACTGAGGTTTGTGTGTGGGTGTGTCTGAGTACGGTGCTACAGACTGCATTGAGTCACAGTGAGCCATATGTGCGTGTGCTGGTATAGGCGATACATTGAGTCACAGCCATGTGTGAGTGCATGTTCGTGTATGTGCTGGTATAGGCTGTGCACTGAGTCACAGTGAACCCAGTATCTGTGCATGTGTGCTGGTTTAGGCTGTGCATTGAGTCACACTGTGGTGTGTGTGTGTGTGCATGTGTGTGCTGGTATAGATTGTGCATTGAGTCATAGTGCCATGAGTGTGTGTGCACACTGGTATAGGCTGTGCATTCTGTCACAGTAAGGTGTGTGTGTGTGTGTTCTGGTATAGGCTGACCATTGATTCACACTGAGGGGTGTGTGTGTGTGTGTGTGTGTGTAGTAGTATGAGCATGTGTGTATGTGGTGGTATGAACTGTACATTGACTCACAATGAGCTGTGCGTGTGTGTGTGCTGGTAGAGGCGGGGCATTGAATCACAGGTTGTGTGTGTGTGTGTGCCGCTATGGGCTTTGTATTGAGTCACTGAGGTGTATGTGTGTGTATGTGTGGTGCTACAGAATGTGCATTGAATTAAAATGAGGTGTGTGTGTGTGTGCTACTATAAGCTGTGCATTGAGTCAGAGTGAGGTTTGTGTGCATATGTGTGCTGCTATAGAAGGTTCATTGAGTCACAGTGAGGCATGTGTGAGTGCGTGTTTATGTGTCTGTGTGTTCTTGTATAGGCTCTGCATTGAGTCACAGTGAGCTGTGTGTGTTTGCTGGAATAGGCTGTGCATTGAATCACAGCCTTATTTGTGTATGTATATTTGTGTATGCATGTGTGTGTGAATGTAGAGGCTGAGCAATGAGTGAGGTGTATGTGTTGGGGGGGTGCGGTGGTACAGACTGTTCATTGAGTCACAGTGAGCCATGTGTGTGTCTGTGCTGATACAGGCTGACCATTGAGTCACACTGGTTGTGTGTGTGTGTGTGTGTGCTGGTACACGCTGCTCATTGAGTCACAGTGAGGTGTATGTGTTTGTGTGAGATTATACGCTGTGCACTGAGTCACAGTGAGCCGTTTGTGTGCAGGTATGGACGGTGCATTGAGTCACAGCCGTGTGTGTGTGTGTGCATATGTGTGTGTGCATGCAGGTATGGACAATGCATTGAGTCACAATCAGCCGTGTGTGCCCTCTGGTATAGGCTGCACATTGTCACAGGGGTGTGTGTTTCTGTGCAGGCATAGGATGAGCATTGAGGCACTGTGAGGTGTGTGTGTGTGTGTCTGTGTGCCTTTAGAGACTGCATTGAGTCAGAGTCAGCCATGTGTGTGTGTGTGTGCACACTGGTGTAGACTATGCCCTAAGTCACAGTGAGGTGTCTGTGTGTGTGTCTGTGCAGGTATAGGCTGGGAACTGAGTCACAATGAGCTGTGTGTGTGCCTGTTGTGTGTGTGCTGGTATAGGCTCTGCATTCACTGTGAGATGTGCGTGTAGGTGTGTGTGTATGTGTCTGATGGTATAAGCTAAGCATTGAGTCCCAGGTGTGTGTGTGTGTCTGCTGCTACAGGAAGTGCTTTCAGTCACAGGTGTGTGTGTGTGCGTGTGTGTGTGTGAGTCTGCTGGTATAGGCTGCACATTGAGTCACAGTGAAGTGTGTGTGTGTGTGTGTGTGTGTGCTAGTATAGACTATTGAGACACAGGTTGGTTGTGTGTGTGATGGTAAAGACTGCCTTGAGTCACAGTGAGCTGTGTGTGTGTGCATGTGCGCTGGTATAAGCTGTGCATTGAGTCACAGAGAAGAGTATGTGTGTCTGTGTCTGGTGGTAATGCTGACCACTGTCACAGTGAGGTGTGTGTGTGTGTGGGTGCATGTACTGGAATAGGCTTTGCATTAAGTCACACTGAGCTGTCTGTGTGAGTGTATGTGTGTGTGTGTGTGTAGGTATAGGCTGTGTATTGACACATTGAGCCATGTGTGCTTCTGTGTGTGTGTATGTGTGCTAGCATAGACTATCTGCTGTCACAGGGAGCTCTGTGTGTTCGTGTGTCCTGCTGTAGACTGTGCATTGATTCACAGCCATGTGTGTGTGTGTGTGTGTGTGTGTGGCTGGTATAAGCTGTGCAGTGAGTCACAGTGAGGGGTGTTTGTGTCTTTGTGTGTGTGCTTGTATAGGCTTTGAGGCACAGTGAGCTGTGGGTATTTGTGTGTGTTGTGTGTGTGCTGGTATGCACTGTGCATTGAGCCACAGTGAACTGTGTGTGTGTGTGTTTTTGGGTGTAGGCTGTGCATTGATTCAGGTGAGCTGTGAGTGTGTGTGTAGTGCTGGTATGGATTTGCACTGAATCACAGTGAGCCGTGTGTGTATGTCTGTGTGTATGCTGGTATAATCTGAGCATTGAGTCACACTGAGGTGTGTGCTGTGTGTACTTGTATGAACTTTGCACTGAATCACAGCTGTGCGTGCGTGTGTATTTGATGGTGTAGAGTCTGTATTGAGTCACACTAAGCTGTGAGTGTTTGTGTGTGTGATGGTATAGGATGTGCATTGAGTCACAGAGAGCCGTGTATATATCTCTCTGCTGGTATAGGCTGTGCATTCACAGTGAGCCTTGTGTGTATGCTAGTACAGACTGTGCATTGAGTCAGTGAGCCATATATGTGTGTTTGTGTGTTTGCTGGTATAGGCTGTGCACTGAGTCACAGTGAGCCATGTGTGTTTGAGTGTGTGTGTGATAGTATAGGTGGTTCGTTGAGTCACAGTGAGCCATGTATGAGTGCATATTTGTGTGTGTGTGTGTTCTGGTATAGGCTGAGCATTGAGTCACAGTGTGCAGTGTGTGTGTTGTGTGTGTGTGTAGTAGAGTCTGAGCATTGAGTTATAGTGAGATGTCTTGCGTGTGTTTTTGTGCTGGCATGAACTGTTCATTGAGTCACAATGAGCCGTGCGTGTGTGTGCTGTTAGAGGCTGAGCATTGAATCACAGATGTGTGTGTGTGTGTGCGTGTGTGTGTGTGCTGCTATGGGCTTTGCATTGCCTCACAGAGAGGTGTGTGTGTGTGTGTGGTGTTACAGACTGTTCATTGAGTCACAGTGAGCCTTGTGTGTGTGTGTCTGTGTGCTGATATAGGCTGTGCATTGAGTCATAGTGAGTTATGTGTGTGTATGTGTACTGGTATAGACTATGCATTGAGTCAAAATGAGTTGCGTGTCTGTGTGTGCTTGTATAGACTGTGCATTGAGTGACAGTAAGCGTGTGTGTGTGTGTGAACTGGTATGGGTGGAGCATAGAATCAGGTGTGTGTGTGTGTGTGTGTGTGTGGTCAAATGGGCTTTGCATTGAGTCACTGAGGTGTATGTGTGTGTGTGTGTGGGAGGGGGGCTACAGAGCGTGCATTGAGTCACAGTGAGCTATTTGTGTGTCTGTGTGCTGGTATGGGTTTTCATTGAGTCACTAGGGTGTGTGTGTTTGTGGTGCTACAGACTGCATTGAGTCACAGTGAACCGTGTGTGTGTGTGTGTATGTGAGTGTGTGTGCCAGTGAGCTTTAATTGAGTCACTGGTATGTGTGCGTGTGTGTGTCTGTGGTGCTACAGACTACATTATTCACAGTGAGCCGTGTGTGTGTGTGTGCTGGTATAGGCGATTGAGTCACAGTGAGCCACGTGTGAGTGTGTTTTGGTGTGTGTGTGTGTATTGGTACAGGCTGTGCGTTCAGTCACACTGAGCCGTATATCTGCGTGTGTGTGTGTGTGTGTGTGCACTGCTATGGGTGAAGCATTGAATCAGGTGTGTGTGTGTGTGTGTGTGGTGCTACAGACTGCATTGAGTCACAGCGAGACGTGTGTGTGTGCTGGTATAGGCGATTGATTCACAGGGAGCCATGTGTGAGTGCATGTTGGTATATATGTGTGTGTTCTGGTATAGGCTGTGCATTGAGTCATAGTGAGCCCTGTATCTGTGTGTATGTGTGTGTGTGTGTGTGCTGGTATAGACTGTGCAGTGAGTCACACTGATTGTGTGTGTGTGTGCTGGTATAGATGGTGCATTTAGTCAGTGCCGTGTGAGTGTGAGCACGCTGGCATAGGCTGTGCATAGAGTCACAGTGAGAGTTGTGTGTGTGTCTGTGTTATGGTATAAGCTGACCATTGAGTCACATTGAGGGTGTGTGTGTGTGTGTGTGTGTGTGCAGGTACTTGCTGCACATTGAGTCACATGTGTGTATGATGTTATACACTGTAAACTGAGTCACAGTGAGCCCTGTGTGTGTGCTGGTATAATGTGAGCTGATTCATAGTGAAGTGTGATGTGTGTGCATGTGCTGGTATGGCCTGTGCATTGAGTCACAGCCGTGTGTGTGTGTATTTGGTGGTGTAGAGTCTGTGAGTCACAATCAGGTGTGTGGGTGTGTGTGTGTGTGCTGTTATAGGCTGAGAATTGAGTCACATAGGTGTGTGTGTGTGTGTATGCTGGTATGGGCTTTGCATTGAGTAATGTGTGTGTGTGTGAGTGTGTGTGTGGTGCTACATACTGCTGTGATTTCCAGTGAGCCGTGCGTTGTGTGTGTGTTTGTCTTCACTAGTATAAGCTGTGCATTGAGTCACAGCTGTGCATGTGTGTTTTTGTGTGTGTGTGTGATGGTATAGAGTGTGCATTGGCTTACAGTGAGCCGTGTGTGTGTGTATGCTGGTATACACTGTGCATTGACTCACAGTGAGCTGTGCCTGTGTGCGTGTTTGCTGGTATAGGCTTTGCATTGCGTGACAGCAAGCCGTGTATGCGTCTTTGTGCACTGGTATAAATTGTACATTGAGTCACAGCGAGCTGTGTGTGTGTTTATGTGTGTGTGTGCTGGTATAGACTGTGCATTGTGTGACAGTTAAGTGTGTGTGTGTGTGCTCGTAAGGGCTGTGTATTGAGTCACGGTGAGGAGTTTATGTGTGCGTGTGTGCTGCTACAGACTAAGTATTAAGTCAAAGTGAGCTGTGTGTGTAGGTATACACAGTGCATTGAGTCAGAGTGAATGGTGTGTGTTTGTGTGTGTGTGTGTTTGCTGCAATAGGCTGTGCATTGAATCACAGTGAGCCTCATTTGTGTGTATGTGTATTTGTGTATGCGTGAGTATGTGTGAAGCACCGGATAAGCAACGAGTGTCTGATGTTTGTTTGTGTGGTGCAGTGCTACAGACTGTTCGTTGAGTCACAGTGAGCCATGTGTGTGTCTGTGCTAGTATAGGCTGACCATTGAGTCACAGTGAATGTGTGTTTTGTGTGTGTGTGTTTGTGCTGGTACAGCCTGCGCATTCAGAGTGAGGTGTATATGTATGTTTGTGTGAGATTATGTGCTGTGCACTGAGACACAGTGAGCCGTTTGTGTGTGTGTGCAGGTATGGATGGTGCATTGAGTCACAGTCAACTGTGTGTGTGTGTGTGTGTGTGTGCATGCAGGTATGGACAGTGCATTGAGTCAGCCGTGTGTGCACGCTGGTATAGGCTGTGCATTCAGTCACAGGGGTGTGTGTTTCTGTGCGTGCAGGCATAGGCTGAGCATTGAGGCACTGTGAGGTGTGTGTGTGTGTGTGCCATTAGAGACTGTGCATTGAGTCAGAGTCAGCCATTTGTGTGTGTGTGTGTGCACACTGGTGTAGACTATGCCTTGAGTCACAGTGAGATGTGTGTGTGTTTGCAGGTATAGGCTGGGAATTGAGTAACAGTGAGCCATGTGTGTGTGTGTGTGTGTGTGTGCTGTTATAGGTGCTGCATAGAGTCACTGTGAGCTGTGTGTGTCTGTGTTTGTATGTGTGTGCTGATATAGGCTGAGAATTGAGTCACACTGAGGTGTGTGTCTGTGTGTGTGCTGGTATATATTGTGCATTGAGTCACAGTGCCATGTGAGGGTGTGTACGCGGGAATAGGCTGTGCATTGAGTCACAGTGAGGGATGTGTGTGTCTGTGTGTTCTGGTATAGGGTGACCATTGAGTCAAACTGTGGTGTGTGTGTGTGTCCGTGTGTGTGTGCTGGTACTGGCTGAGCATTTGTCACAGTGAGGTGTGTGTGTGTGTGTGTGTGGTGCTACAGACTATTCACTGAATAACAGTGAGACTTGTGTGAGTGTCTCTGTGTGCTGATATAGGCTGTACATTGAGTCACAGTGAGTTATCTGTGTGTGTGTGTGTGTGTGTGTGTGCTGGTATAGACTGTGCATTGAGTGACAGTTATGTGTCTGTGTGTGTGTGCTTGCATGGGGTTTGCATTGAGTCACAGTGAGGAGTTTATGTGTGTGTGTTTGTGCTGCTACAGACTATTAAGTCACAGTGAGCTCTGTGTGTGTGTATGTGGTGTGTATGTGTGCTGCTATAGGCTGTGCACTGAGTCACAGTAAGGTGTGTTTCTGTGAGTGTGTGTGTGGGTATAGGCAGAGCATTGATTCACAGGTGTGTGTATGTGTGTGTGTATGGTGGTATGGGCTTTGCACTGATTCACTAAGGTGTGTGCATGTGTGTGCGCACTGGTATGGGTGGAGCATTGAATCAGGTGTGTATGTATGTGTGTGTGTGCTCATATGGGCTTTTCATTAAGTCACTGAGGTGTATATGTGTCTGTGTGGGAGGCGGGCTACAGACTGTATTCAGTCACAGTGAGCCATTTGTGTGTATGTGTGTTTGCTGGAATGGGCTTTCATTGAGTCACTGTTGTGTGTGTGTGGTGCTACAGACTGCATTGAGTCACAGTGAGCCTCGTGTGTGTGCTGTTATAGGCGATTGTGTCACAGTGAGCCATGTGTGAGTGTGTGTTTGTATGTGTGTGTGTTCTGGTATAGGCTGTGCATTGAGTCACTTTAAGCCCTGTATCTGCACGTGTGTGTGTGTGTGTTCTGGTATAGCCTGTGCCTTGGGTCACACAGTGTGTGTGTGTGTGCTGGTATAGATTGTGTATTGAGTCACAGTGCCATGTGAGTGTGTGCACACTGGTATAGGCTGCGTATTGAGTCCCAGTGAGGGGTGTGTGTGTGTATTCTGGTTTGGCTGACCATTTAGTCACACTGAGGTGTGTGTGTGTCTGTGTATGTGTGCTGGTACAGGCTGCACATTGAGTCACAGTGAGGTGTATGTGTGTGTGTGTTTGATGTTATATGCTGTGCACTGAGTCACAGTGAGCCATTTGTGTGTGCTGGTATAATCTGAGCTTTAATCACAGTGAGGTGTGGTGTGTGTGTATGTGCTGGTATGGACTGTGCATTGAGTCACAGCCATTTGTGAGTGTGTGTTTGTGTATTTGATGGTGTAGTGTCCGCATGAGTCACAGTAATGTGTGTGTGCTGTTATAGGCTGGGAATTGAGTCACACATAGGTGTTTGTGTGTGTATATGCTGGTATGGGCTTTGCATTGTGTCACTGAGGTGTGTGTCAGTGTGTGTGTGGTGCTACATATAGTTCTGTGAGTCCCAGTGAGCCGTGTGTTTGTGTGTGTGTTTTTCTTCTCTGGTATAGGCTGTGCATTGAGTCACAGCCATGCACGTGTGTTTGTGTGTGTGTGATGGTATAGAGTGTGCATTGCCTTACAGTGAGCTGTGTGTGTGTGTGTGTGTGTGCTGGTATAGTCTGTGCATTAAGTCACATTGAGCTGTGACTCACAGTGAGCTGTGCCTGTGTGTGTGTTTGCTGGTATATGCTGTGCATTGATTCAAGGTGAGCTGTGAGTGTGTGTGGTGCTGGAATGGACTGTGCACTGAGTCACAGTGAGACGTGTGTGTGTGTGTGTGCATGCGTGTGTGGCTGTATAGGCTGTGTGCTGAGTCACAGCGAGCTGTGTGTGTGTGTGTGTGTGTGCTGGTAAAATCTGAGCATTGAGTCACACTGAGATGTGCAGTGTGTCTGTGTATACTTGGGACTGTGCATTGTGTCACAGTGAGCTGTGCATGTGTGTGTTTATGTGTGTATTTGGTGGTGTAGAGTCTATTGAGTCACACTAAGCTGTGAGTGTGTGTGTGTGATGGTATAGGCTGTGCATTGACTCACAGTGAGCCTTGTGTGTTAGTGCAGACTATTCATTGAGTCACTGAGCCATGTGTGTGCTTTTGTGTGTTTGTCTACTGGCATAGGCTGTGCACTGAGTCACAGTGACCCATGTGTGTTTGTGGTGTGTGTATGTGTGTGTGATGTTATAGATGGTTCACTGTGTCACAGCCATGTATGAGTGCGTGTTTGTGTGTGTGTGTTCTGGTATAGGCTGAGGATTGCATCACAGTGTGTCACGTGTGTGTGTAGTGTGTGTGTAGTGCAGTCTGTGCATTGAATTACAGTGAGATGTGTTGCATCTGTGTGTTTCTGCTGGTGTGAACTTTACATTGAGTCACAATGAGCCATGATGTGTATGTGTATGTGTGCTGTTGGAGGCTGAGCATTAAATCAGGTATGTGCGTGTGTGTATGTGTGTGTGTGTGTGTGCTGGTATAGGCTATTGATTGAGTCACAGTGAGTCATATGTGTGTGCATGTTGGTATGTGTGTGTGTTCTGGTACAGGCTGTGCATTGAGTCACACTGAGGTGTGTGAGTGTGTGTGTGTGCTAGTATAGATTGTGCATTGAGTCACAGTGCCCTATGAGTGGGTGCACTCTGGTACAGATTGTGCATTGAGCCACAGTGAGGGGTGTGTGTGTCTGTTGTTCTGGTATAGGCTGGCCATTGAGTCACACTGAGGTGTGTGTGTGTGTGTTTGCTGATGTAGGCTGTACATTGATTCATGGTGAGCTCTTTGTGTGTGGTGCTGGTATTGATGGTGCACTGTGTCAGAGTGAGCTGTGTGTGTGTGTCCTGTTGTATGCTGGTATAACCTGAGCATTGAGTTACACTGAGGTGTGTGCTGTGTCTGTATATACTCGTATGTACTCTGCATTGAGTCACAGTGAGTTGTGCGTGTGTGTTTGTGTGTGTATTTGGTGGTGTAGAATCTGTATTGAGTCACACTAAGCTGTGTGTGTGTGTGTGTGTGATGGTATAGGATGTTCATTGAGTCACAAAGAGCCATGTATGTGTATCTGTGCTGGTATAGTCTGTGCCTTGATTCACCGTGAGCCTTGTATGTTTACTAGTATAGACTGTGCATTGAGTGAGTGAACAATGTATGTGTGTTCATGTGTTTGCATGCTGATATAGGCTGTGCACTGAGTCACTACCATGAGTGTTCGTGTGTGTGTATGTTATGGTACAGGTGGTTCATTGATTCACTGAGAGCCAGGTATGAGTGCATGTTTCCATGTGTGTGTGTTCTGGTATAGGCTGAACATTGAGTCACAGTGTGCCATATGTGTGTTTCTGTATGGATGTGTAGTACAGCCTGAGCATTGAGTTACACTGATATGTGATATGTGTGTGTGTTTGAGCTGGTATGAAGTCTCCATTGAGTCACAATGAGCCATGTGAGCTGTGTATGTTTTCTGATGTAGGCTGTGAATTGATTCAAGGTTAGCTGTGAGTATGTGTGTGGTGCTGCGATGGACTGTGCACTGAGTCACAGTGAGCCATGTGTGAGTGCGTTTTGGTGTGTGTGTGTGTTCTGGTAAAGGCTGTGCACTGAAACCCAGTGACCCATGGGTGTTTGTGTGTGTGTGTGTGTGTGTGGTGATATAGGTGGTTCATTGAGTCACAGTGAGCCATGTATCAGTGCGAATTTGTGTGTGCGTGTGTTTTTGTATAGGCTGAGCATTGCATCACAGTGTTTCATGTGTGTGTGTTGTTGTGTGTGTGTGTAGTACAGTCTGAGCATTGAGTTACAGTGAGATGTGTTGCATGTGTTTGTGCTAGTACGAACTGTACATTGAATCACAATGAGCTGTGAGTGTTTTTTGTGTGTGTGTGTGTGGGCTGATAGAGGCTGAGAATTGAATCACAGGTGTTTGTGTGTGCTGGTATGGGCTTTGCATTGAGTCATGGAAGTGTATGTGTGTTTGTGTGTGTGTGTGTGTAGCTACAGTCTTCATTGATTCACAGTGAACCCTGTGAATGTCTGTGTGTTGATATAGGCTGTGAATTGAGTCAGAGTGTGTTATGTGTGTGTGTGTTCGTGTGCTGGTATAAACTGTGCATTCAGTCACAGTGAGCAAGTGTTTGTGTGTGTGTATATGCACACTGGTATGGGTGGAGAATTGAATCAGGTGTGTATGTGCTCGCATGGGCTTTACATTGAGTCACTGAGGTGTAGGTGTGTGTGTATGCTGCTGCAGAGTGTGCACTGAGTCCCAGGGAGCTGTGTGTGTGTGGGTATATGAGTGTGCATGATGGTGGGCTTTCATTGTGACACTGGAGTGTTTGTGTGTGTTTGGTGCTAGGGACTGCATTGTGTCAGAGTGAGCCATGTGTGTGTGTGCTAGTATAGGCGATTGATGGAGTCACATTGAGACATGTGTGATTGTGTGTTGGAATGTGTGTGTGTTCTGGTATAGGCTGTGCATTGAGTCACACTGAGCCCTGTATCTGTGCATGAGTGTGTGTGCATGTTTGTGTAGGCTGTGCATTGAGTCACACTGAGGTCTCTGTGTCTGTGTGTGTGTGTTGTATTAGACTGTGTATTGAGTCACAGTGAGGGATGTGTTTGTGTATTCTCGTATAGGCTGACCATTGAGTCACACTGAGGTGTGTGTGTGTGTTGTTACATGCTGCCCATTGGGTCACATTCAGGTGTGTGTGTGTATGTGCATGTACAGGAGGTGCATTGAGTCACAGTGAGGTGTATGTGTATGAGTGTGTGAGGTTATACACTATGCATTGAGTCAAAAGAGGTGAGTGTGTGTGTGTGGGCATGTGCTTGTATAGGCTTTGCATTGAGTCACACTAAGCAGTGTGTGTGGCTGTATGTTTGTGTGTGTGGAATTAGAGGCTGTGTAGTGACTCACAGTGAGCCATGTGTGCTTCTGTTTGTGCTTAGGTCTGCTAGAATAGACTGTGCACTGAGTCACAGGGAGCAGTGTATGTGTGTGTGTGTGTCCTGGTACAGACTGTGCATTGATTCACAGTCAGCCGTGTGTTTGTGCACTGATATATTCTGTGCAGTGTGTCACATTGAGGGGTGTTTGTGTCTTTGTGCATATGCTTGTATAGGCTTTGAGGCACAGTGAGTTCTGGTTATGTGTGTGTGTGTCTGTGTGTGTGTGTGTGTGTGTGTGTGTGTGCTGGAATAGATGTACATTGAGTCACAGTGAGCTGTGTGTGTTTGCTGGTTTAGGCTGTGGATTGATTCAAGTTGAGCTGTGAGTGTGTGTGTGGTGCTGGTATGGACTGAGCACTGAGTCACAGTGAGCCGTGTGTGTGTCTGCTAGTATAATCTGATCATTGAGTCACGCTGAGGTGTGTGCTGTGGGTCTGTTTCTAATTGTATGGACTATGCATTGAGTCACAGTGAGTTGTGGGTGTGTGTGTTTCTGCATGTATTTGGTAGTGTAGACTCTGTATTGAGTCACACTAAGCCATGAGTGTGTTGTGTGTGATGTTATAGGATGTGCATTGAGTCACAGAGAGCCGTGTATGTGTGTCTGTGCTGGTATAGGCTGTGCATTGATTCAGAGAGAGCCTTGTGTGTGTGCTAGTACAGACTGTCCATTATGTCAGTGAGCCATGTATGTGTGTTTCTTTGCTGGTATAGGCTGTGCACTGAGTCACAGTGAGCCATGTGTTTTTGTCTGTGTGTGTATGTGTGTTATGGTATAGGTGATTTATTGATTCACAGTGAGCCATGTATAAGTGCATGTGTGTGTGTGTGTGGGTTCTGCTATAGGCTGAGCACTGAGTCACAGAGTGCCATGTGTGGGTTGTGTGTGTGTGTAGTACAGTTGAGCATTGAGTTACAGTGAGATGTGGTACATGTGTTTGTGCTACTATGAACTGTACATTGAGTCACCATGAGCTGTGAGTGTTTTTTGTGTGTGTGTGCTGATAGAGGCTGAGAACTGAATCACAGGTGTTTGTGTATGTGTGCTGGTATGGGCTTTGCATTGAATCATGGAGGCGTATGTGTGTGTGTGTTTGTGTGTATGTGTGTGTGTGTAGATACAGTCTGCATTGAATCACAGTGAACCCTGTGTCTGTGTGCTGATATAGGATGTGAATTGAGTCAGAGTGTGTTATGCATGTGTGTGTGTGCTGGTAGACTGTTCATTGAGTCAGTGAGCAAGTGTGTTTGTGTGTATATGCACACTGGTATGGGTGGAGCATTGAATCAGTTAGTTGTGTGTGTATGTGTGTGCTCGTATGGGCTTTGCATTGAGTCACTGTGTTGTATGTGTGTTTGTGTGTGCTGCTAGAGAGTGTGCATTGAGTCCGAGTGAGCCATGTGTGTGTGTATATGAGTGTGTGTGATGGTGGGCTTTCATTGAGACAATGGAGTGTTTGTGTGTGTGGGTGTGGTGCTGGGGACTGCATTGATTCACAGTGAGCCATGTGTGTGTGTGCTGGTATAGACGATTGAGTCACATTGAGACGTGTGAGTGCGTGTTGGTATGTGTGTGTGTTCTGGTATAAGCTGTGCGTTGAGTTACACTGATCCCTGTATCTATGCATGAGTGTGTGTACACGGTGGTATAGGCTGTGCATGGAGTCACAATGAGGTCTGTGTGTCTGTGTGTGTGTGCTGTATTAGATTGTACATTGAATCACAGTGCCATGTGAGTGTGTGCACACTGATATAGACTGTGCATTAAGTCACAGTGAGGGATGTGTGTGTATGTGTATTCTGGTATAGGCTGACCATTGAGTCACACTGAGGTGCGTGTGTATGTGTGTGTGTGTGTGTGTGCTGGTACATGCTGCCCATTGAGTCACATTCAGGTGTGTGTGTATGTGAATGTACAGGATGTGCATTGAGTCACAGTGACGTGTATGTGTATGAGTGTGTGAGGTTATACACTATGCACTGAGTCAAAAGTGGTGAGTGTGTGTGGGGGCACGTGCTTGTATAGGCTTTGCATTGAGTCACACTGAGATGTGTGTGTGTCTGTACGTTTGTGTGTGTGGAGTTAGAGGCTGTGTAGTGACTCACAGTGAGCCATGTGTGATTCTGTTTGTGCTTAGGTCTGATAGAATAGACTGTGCACTGAGTCACAGGGATATTAGTGTTTGTGTAGCTGCATGTGCTGGTATAGGCTTTGCATTGAGTCACACTGATCTGTGTGTGTCTGTATGTGTGTGTTTGTGAAGGTATAGGCTGTGTGTTGATTCACAGTGATCCATGTGTGTTTCTGTGTGTGTATCTCTGCTAGCATACACTGTGCACTGTCACAATGAGCCATGTGTGTGTGTGTGTCCATGTATAGACTGTATATTGATTCACAGTCAGCATCTGTGTGTGTGTGTGTGTGTGTGTGTGTGCAGTGGTAAAGGCTGTGTAGTGAGTTACAGTGAGCAGTGACTATGTCTTTCTGCATTTGCCTGTATAGTCTTTCAGGCACAGTGAGCTTTGTGTATGTGAGTGTGTGTGTGTGTGTGTTTGTGTGTGTGTTGGTATAGACTGTGCATTGAGTCACAATGAGCTGTGTGTATGTGTGTGGTGCTGGGATGGAGTGTGCACTGAGTCACAGTGAGCTGTGTGTGTTTCTGCTTGTGTACTGGTATAATCAGAGCACTGAGTCAGACTCAGATGTGTGCTGTGTGTCTCTGCACTGAGTCATAGGTAGCCATGTGTATGTGCTAGTACACTATTCATTGAGTCAGGGAGCCATGTCTGTGTGTTTGTCTGCTGGTATAGGCTGTGCACTGAGTCACAGTGACCCATGTGTGTTTGTGTGTTTTTGCATGAGTGTGATGGTATAGGTGGTTCATTGAGTCACAGTGAGCCATGCATGACTAGGTGTTTGTGTGTGTGTGTGTTCTGGTATAGGCTGAGCATTGTGTCACCGTGTGTCATGTGTGTGTGTTGTTGTGTGTGTGTGTAGTACAGTCTCAGCATTGAGTTACAGTGAGATGTGTTACGTGTGGTTTTGCTAGTATGAACTCTACTTTGAGTAACAGTGACAGGTGCATGTTTGTGTGTGTTGAAGGTAGAGGCTGAGCATTAAATCAGTTAGGTGTTTGTGTGTGTGTGCTGGTATGGGCTTTGCATTGAGTCGCAAAGGTGTATGTGTGTGGGGGGGTGCATGGTGCAACAGACTTCATTGAGTCACAGTGAGCCTTGTGAGTGTCTGTGCACTGATATAAGGTGTGATTTGAGTCACAGTGTGTTCTGTATGTGTGAGTGTGCTAGTATAGACTGTGCATTGAATCAAAATGAGTAGTGTGTGTGTTAATATGCTTGTATAGGCTGTGCAATGGGTCACATTGAGCAAGTGAGTGTGTGTGTGTGTATGCACACGTTTATGGGTGGAGCACTGATTCAGTTAGTTGAGTGTGTGTGTGTGCTCGTATGGGCTTTGCCTTGCATCACTGAGGTGTCTGTGTGTGTGTGCGTGTGGTGCTACAGACTATGCATTGAGACATAGTGAGCTCTGTGTGTGTGTGTATGTGAGTGTGGGTGCTGGTGGGCTTTCATTCAGTCACTGGTGTGTTTGTGTGTATGTGGTGCTAGAGACTGCATTTAGTCACAGTGAGCCACGTATGTGTGTGCTGGTATAGGTGATTGATTTAGTCACAGTGAGCCATATTTGAGTGTTGGTATGTGTGTGTGTTCTGGTATAGGCTGTGCATTGAGTCACACTGAGGTGTGTGTTCATAAGTGTGTGCTGTTATAGATTGTGCATTGAGTCACAGTGCCAAGTGAGTGTGTGCATGCTGGTATAGACTGTGCATTGAGTCACAGTGAGGGATATATGTGTCTGTGTGTTCTGTTATAGGCTGACCATTGAGTCACACTGAAGTGCTTCTGCGTGTGTGTTTGCTGGTATAGGCTGTGCATAGAGTCACAGTGAGCTGTGTGTGTGTATGTGCAGGTACAGGCTGTGCATTGACTCACAGTGAGGTGTATGTGTGAGTTTATGTGATGTTATATGCTTTGCACTGAGTCACAGTGACGTGAGTGTGTGCGTGGGTGCACATGCTGGTATAGGTTTTGCATCAAGTCACACTGAGCTGTGTGTGTGAGTGCCTGTATGTGTGTGTGTGGAGGTATAGTCTGTGTATTGACTCACAGTGAGCCATATGTGCTTGTGTGTGTGTATGTGTGCTAACATAGATTGTGCACTGATTCATAGCGAGATGCATGTGTGTTGTGTGTGTGTCCTGGTATAGACTGCACATTGATTCACAGTCAGTGGTGTGTGTGTGTGTGTCCTGGTATAGACTGTGCATTGATTCACAGTCAGCCATCTATGTGTGTGTGTGTGTGTGTGTGTGTGAAGTGGTATAGGCTGTGCAGTGAGTCACAGTGAGGGGTGTTTGTGTCTTTGTGCATCTGCTTGTATAGGCTTTGAGGCAAAGTTAGCTGTGGGTATGTGCATTTGTGTGTATGCTGCTATAGATGTGCATTGATCCACAGTGATCTGTGTGTGTGTTCTTGCTTGTGTAGGATGTGCATTGATTCAAGGTGAGATGTGAGAGTGTGTGTGTTTGTATGGACTGTGCACTTGGTCACAGTGTGGCATGTGTGTGTGTTAGTGTGTATGCTGGTATAATCAGAGTATTGCATCACACTGAGGTTTGTGCTGTGTATCAGTATGTACTTGTATGGACTGTGCATTGAGTCACAGTGAGCTGTGTGTGTGTGTGTGTGTGTGTGGTGTTAGAGACTGAATTGAGTCACAGTGAGCCATGTGTGTGTGTGCTGGTATAGGCAATTGATTTAGTCAAGTGAGCCATGTATGAGTGCATGTTGGTATGTGTATGTGTTCTGGTATAGGCTCTTTGTTGACTCACAGTGCCGAGTGAGTGTGTGCATACTGTTATAGACTGTGCATTGAGTCACAGTGAGGGATATGTGTGTCTGTGTATTCTGGTATAGCCTGATCATTGAGTCACACTGAGGTTTGTGTGTGTGTGTGTGTGTGTGTGTGTGTGTGTGTGTGCTGGTACAGACTGTGCATTGAGTCACAGTGAGCCATGTGCATTTGTTTGTGTTTGTGTGTGTGTGTGATAGTATAGGTGGTTCATTAATTCACAGTCAGCCATGTATGAGTGAATGTTTGTGTGTGTGTGTGTGTTCTGGTATAGGCTGAGCATTACATCACAGTGTGCTGTGTGGGTGTTTTAGTGTGTATGTGTATAGTACAGTCTGAGCATTGAGTTACAGTGATATGTGTTGCCTGTGTGTGTTTATTCTGGTATGAATTGTACATTGAGTCACAACTAGCCGTGGTTTTGTTTGTGTGTGTGTGTGCTGGTTGAGGCTGAGCATTGAATAAGAGATGTGTGTGTGTGTGGGTTGGTATGGACTTTGAATTGCATCACTGAGGTGTGTGTGAGTGTTTGTGTGTGTGTTGTGCTACAGACTGTTCATTGAGTCACAGTGAGTCTTGTGAGTGTGTGTCTGTGTGCAGATATAGGCTGTGCATTGAGTCAAAATGAGTTGTGTGTGTGTGCTCATATAGACAGTGCATTGAGTCCCAGAGGGCATGAGTGTGTGTGTGTTTGTGTGTGCATGCACTGTTATGGGTGGAGCCTTGAATCAGTTATGTGTGTGTGTGTGTGTGTGTGTGCTCACATGGACTTTTCATTGAGACAATGAAGTGTATTTGTGTCTATGTGGGAGGGGACTACAGACTGCATTGAGTCACAGTGAGCCATTTGAGTTTGTGTATCTGAGTGTGTGCTGATATGGGCTTTCCCTAAGTCACTGGGGTGTGTGTGTGTCTATGTGTATGGTGCTACAGACTGCATTGTGTCACAGTGTGCTGGGTGTGTGTGTGCTGTTGTATGCGATTTATTGACTCACAGCCATCTGTGAGTGCCTTTTGGTGTATGTGTGTGTTGTGGTATCAGCTGTGCATTGAGTAACAGTGAGCTGTGTGTGTTTTCTGGTGTAGGCTCTGAATTGATTCAAGGTGAGCTGTGTGAGTGTGGTGCTGGAATGGACTCTGCACTGAGTCAGAGTGAGGGGTGTGTGTGTCTGTGTGTTCTGGTATAGGCTGACAATCGAGGAACACTAAGGTTTGCATGTGTGTGTGTGCTGGTACAGGCTGTGCATTGAGTCACAGTGAGGTGTGTGAGTGTGTGTGTGATATCATGTTTTGCACTGAGTCACAGTGAGCCATGTGTGTGTTTTGTGGTTCATTGAGTCACTGTGAGCCATGTATGACTAGGTGTTTGTGTGTGTGTGTGTTCTGGTGTAGGCTGCACATTGTGTCACAGTGTGTCATGTGTATGTTTTGGTGTGTGTGTGTGTAGTACAGTATGAGCATTGAGTTACAGTGATATGTATTGTGTGTAGTTGTCCTAGTATGAACTGCATACTGAGTCAAAGTGAGCTGTACTTGTTTGTGTGTGTGTGTTTGCTGGTAGAGGCTGAACATTAAATCAGGTGTTTGGGTGTGTGTGCTGGTGTGGGCTTTGCATTGAGTCAAGAATGTATATGTGTTTGTGTGTGTGGTGTTTGGTGCTACAGTCTTCATTGAGTCACAGTGAGCCTTGTGAATGTCCGTGCACTGATATAGGCTGTGAATTGAGTCACAGTGCATTCGGTGTGTGTGTGTGTGTGAGTGTGCTAGTATAGACTGTGCATTGAATCAAAGTGAAGATTTTATGTGTTAATATGCTCGTATAGACTCTGCGATGGTTCACAGTGAGCAAGTGTGTGTGTGTGGGTATGCACACGTTTATGGATGGAGTATTGATTCAGATAGTTGAGTGTGTTTGTGTGCTCATATGGGCTTTGCCTTGAGTCAGTTGTATGTGTGTGTGTGTGGTGCTACAGACTGCATTGAGTCATAGTGAGCTCTGTGTGTGTGTGTATGTGAGTGTGGGTGCTGGTGGGCTTTCATTCAGACACTGGTGTGTTTGTGTCTGTGTGGTGCTAGTGACAGCATTGAGTCACAGTGGGCCGTGTGTATGTGTGCTGGTATAGGCGATTGATTTAGTCACAGTGAGCCATGTGTGAGTGCTTGTTGGTATTTGTGTGTGCTCTGGTATAGGCTGTGCATTAAGTCATACTGAGGTGTGTGTGTGTTCTTGGGTGTGCTGTTATAGATTGTGCATTGAGTCACAGTGCTGAGTGACTGTGTGCATGTTGGTATAGACTGTGAATTGAGTCACAGTGAGGTGTGTCTGTGTGTTCTGGTATAGACTGACCTTTGAGTCACACTGACGTGTGTGTGTGTGTGTGTGCTTGTACAGGCTGTGCATAGGGTCACAGTGAGTTGTGTGTGTGTGTGTGATGTTATATGCTATGCACTGAGTCACAGTGACGTGAGTGTGTGTGGGTGCATGTGCTGGTATAGGTTTTGCATTGAGTCACACTGAGCTGTGTGCGTGAGTGTCTGTATGTGTCAGTGGAGGTATAGTATGCATATTGACTCACAGGAGCCATATACGCTTGTGTGTGTGTATGTGTGCTAGCATGGATTGTGCACTGATTCATAGATAGCCACGTGTGGGTGTTGTGTGTGTGTCTTGGTATAGTCTGTGCATTGATTCGCAGTCAGACGTGTGTGTGTGTGTGTCCTGGTCACAGTGCCATGTGAGTGTGAGCATGCTGGTTAGGATGTGCATTGAGTCACAGTGAGGGGTGTGTGTGTCTGTGTGTTATGGTATAGGCTGACCATTGAGTCACACAGAGATATGTGTATGTGTGTGTGTGCAAGTACATGCTGCACATCGAGTCGCAGTGAGGTGTGTGTGTGTGTGTTCTAGTATAGGTCATGCATAGAGTCACAGGTGTTTGTGTGTGTGTGTGCTGGTACAGGAAGTGCTTTCAGTCACAGGGATGTGTGTGTGTGTGTGTGCATGTGACTGTGTGTGCTGGTATGGGCTTTCATTGAGTCACTGATGTGCCTGTGTGTGTGTCTGTTGCTACAGACTGCAATGAATCACAGCGAGCTGTGTGTGTGTGTGTGTGTGCTGGTATAGGCGATTGAGTACCAGAGAGCCACGTGTGAGTGCATGTTGGTGTGTGTGCATGTTCTGGTATAGGCTGGGTATTGAGTCACAGTGAGGCCAAGGTCTGTGTGTGTGTATGTGTGTGTGCTGGTATAGGCTGTGCATTGAGTCACACTAAGGTGTGTGTGTGCTGGTATAGACTGTGCACTGATTCACAGTGCCGTGTGAGTGTGTGTGCATGCTGGTATAGGTTGTGTATTGAGTCACAGTGAGGGGTGTGTGTGTCTGTGTGTTCTGGTATAGGCTGACAATCGAGGCACACTGAAGTGTGTGTGTGTCTGTGTGTGTGTATGCTGGTACAGGCTGTGCATTGAGTCACAGTGAGGTGGGCATGTTTGTGTGTTCAGGTGCTGGTTGCACATTGAGTCACAGTGAGGTGTATGTGTGTGTGTGTGATGTTATGTGCTGTGCACTGAGTCACAGTGAGCCATGTGTGTGTCCTGGTATAATCCGAGCACTGAGTCACAATGAGGTGTGTTGTGTGTGCATGTGCAGTTATGGATTGTGCATTGAGTCACAACTGTATGTGAGTATGTGTTTGTGTATGTGTGTGTGCAGGTACAGGCTTCACATTGAGTCACAGTGAGGTGTATGTGTGTGTGTGTGTGTGTGATGCTATATGCTGTGCACTAAGACACAGTGAGCCGTGTGTGTGTGCTGGTATAATCAGAGCATTGAGTCACAGTGAGGTGTGGTGTGTGTTCCTGTGCTGGTATGGACTGTGCATTGAGTCAGAGCCTTGTGTGAGTGTGTGTTTGTGTATGTGGTGCTGTCGAGTCTGCATGAGTCACAGTAAGATGAGTATGTGTGCTGCTTTAGGCTGAGTTTAGAGTCACACGTAAGTGTGTGTCTGTGTGTGTGTATGCAGGTATGGGCTTTTCATTCAGTCACTGAGGTGTGTGTGTGTATGTGTGTGTATGGTGCTACATACTGTGTTTTGGGTCCCAGTGACCCTGATATTGTGTGTTTGTTTGTCTTCACTGGTATAGGCTGTGTATTGAGTCACAGTTAGCTGTACATGTGAGTTTGTGTGTCTGTGTGGGATGGTATAGAGTGTGCATTGAGTTACAGTGAGCTGCGTGTGTGTGTGTGCTGGTATGGTCTGTTCATTAAGTCACATTGAGCCCTGCGTGTGTGTGCTGGTATACACTGTGCATTGACTCACAGTGAGCTGTGCATGTGTGTGTGTTTGCTACTGTAGACTGTGCATTGATTCAAGGTGAGCTGTGAGTGTGTGTGTGGTGCTGAAATGAACTGTGTACTGAGTCCAAGTGAGCCATGTGTGTGTGTGTGTGCTGGTAAAATCTGAGCATTGAGTCACACACTTGTGTGTGGTGTGTCTGTATGTACTTGTATAGACTGTGCATTGAGTCACAGTGAGCTGTACGTGTGAGTGTTTGTGTGTGTATTTGGTGGTGTAGAGGCTGTATTGAGTCACACTAAGCTGTGAGTGTGTGTGTGTGATGACATAGGATGTGCACTGAGTCACAGAGAGCCGTGTGTGTTTGTCTTCACTGGTATAGTCTGTGCATTGTGTCACAGTTAGCCATGCGTGTGTGATGGTATAGAGTGTACATTGACTTACACTGAGCCATGTTTGTGTGTGTGCTGGTATAGTCTGTGCATTAAGTCACATTGAACCATTTGTGTGTCTGCTGGTATACACTGTGCATTGACTCACAGTGAGCTGTGCGTGTGTATGAGTTTGCTGGTATAGGCTTTGCATTGCATCACAGCAAGCCGTGTGTGTGTGTCTCTTTGTGAGCTGGTATAAATTGTACATTGAGTCACAGCGAGCTGTGTGTGTATGGGTGTGTGTGCTGGTATAGTCTGTGTATTGAGTGACATTTAAATATCTGTGTGTGTGTGTGCTTGTATGGGGCTTGCATTGAGTCACAGTGAAGAGTTAATGTGTGTGTGCTGCTACAGACTAAGTGTTAAGTCACAGTGAGCTGTGTGTGTGTGTGTATGCTGCTATAGGCTGTGCACTGAGTCAGAGTAAGGTGTGTTTCTGTGTGTGTGTGTGCAGTTATAGGCTATGCATTGACTCACATTGAGCCATGTGTTTGTATGTGCTGGTATACACTGTTCATTGAGTCTCAGTGAGCCAAGGTTGTGTGTGTCTATTTACTTGTTTGGGTTGGCCACTGAGTCACAGTGACGTGTGTGTGTGTGTGTCTGTGTGCTGGTATAAACTGTGCATTGAGTCACACTGCAGTTTGTGTGTGAGTGTGCATGTGTGTGCAAGTATTGGCTGGGTACTGAGTAACAGTGAGCGGTGTGTGTGTGCATGTGTGTGTGTGCTGGTATAGGCAGAGCATTGAGTCTCAGGTGTGTGTATGTGTGTGTGTATGCTGGTATGGTGTCTGCATTGATTCACTAAGGAGTGTTGTGTGTGTATTTACGTGGAGCTGAAGACTTTACACTGATACACAGTGAGCCATGTGTGTATGTGTGAGTGTGTGTGATGGTATAGGTTGTGCATTGACTAACATTGACCTATGCATGTGTGTGTTTGTGTGTGTGTGATGTTATGGGCTTTGCTTTGAGTCACTGAGGTGTGTGTCTCTGTGTGTGTATCTGGAAGTATAGAATGTGCACTGATTTACAGTGAGCCTTGTGTGAACGTGTGTATGTGATAGTATAGGGTGTGCATGGAGTCACAATGAGCCTTGCATATGGGTCTTTGCATGGGTGTGCTGCTATAGGCTGTGCATTTTGTCATAGTGACTGCGTGTGTGTGTGTGTGTGTGTGATGGTATAAGACGTGCTTTGAGTCACAGAGAGCCATGCATGTGTCTCTGTGTGTGTGTGCTGGTATAGACATTACATTGAGTGACAGTGAGGCATGTGTTTTTATGCTGATATACACTGTGCATTGAGTCACAGTGAGACTTGTGTGTGTGCTAGTACAGGCTGTGCATTGAGTCAGTGAGCCATGTATGTATGTGTGTGTGTGTGTGTGTGTGTGTCTGCTTGTATAGGCAGTGCACTGAGTCCCAATGAGCCATGTATGGTTGTGTGTGTGTGTGTGCTGCTATAGGCGGTTCACTGAGTCCAGTGAGGCTTGTGTCAGTGTTTGTGTGTTCTTGTATAAGCGGTGCATTGAGCCACAGTGAGCCGTGTGTGTATGCTGGTATAGGAGGTACATTGAGTCACAGTACCATTGTCTGTGTGTGTGTGTGTGCTGCAATAGGCTGTGCATTGAGTCACAGATGGTCAGTCTTTGTGTGTGTATGTGCCGGTATAGGCTGCGCTTTGAGTCACAGTGACAGGTGTCTGTGTGTGTGTGCTGCTATAGGCTGTGCATAGAATCACATCGAGCCATATTTGTGTGTGTATGTGTATTTGTGTATGCGTGTGTGTGTGTGATGATACAGGCTGAACATTGAGTCACTGAGGTGTGCATGTGTGTGTGTGGTGCCACAGACTGTTCATTAGGTCAAACTGAGCTGAATGTTTGTGTATGTGTGTGTGTGTGTACTGGTATTGGTTGTTCATTGAGTCACAGTGAACTGTGTGTGTGTGTGGGGCTGGCTTAGTCAGAGCACTGAGTCACAGTTAGATGTCTGCAGTGTGTGTGTGTATGTGTGCATGTGTACTTGCTGGTGTAGACTGTGCATTGAGTCAAAGTGAGTAGTGTGGTGTGTGTGTGTCTGTGCTAGTGTGGACTTGTTTTATCCACAGTGAGCTGAGCATGTGTGCTTGTGTGTGTGTGAGCTGGTACAGGCTGACTATTGAGACAGAGTGAGCCGTGTGTGTGTTTGTGTGTTTGTGTGTGTGTGTGTTTGCTGGTATAGGCTTTGCATGGAGTCACTGTGAGCTGTGTGTGTGTGTGTATGTGTGTTCTCGTATAGGCCGTGCATTGAATCACAGTGAGGAGTTTGTGTGTGTGTTTTTGTGTGTGTTTGCTGGTACAGGAAGCACTTTCGATCACAGTCAGGTGTGTGTGTGTATGTGAGTGTGTGTGCTGCTATGGGCTTTCATTGAGTCACTGGTTGTGTGTGTGTGTGTCTGGTGCTACACACTGCATTAAGTCACAGCGAGCTGTGTGTGTATGTGCTGTTATAGGTGATTGATTGAGAACCAGAGAACCATGTGTGAGTGCATGTTGTTGTGTGTGTGTGTTCTGGTATACGCTGTGTATAGAGTCACAGTGAGGCTGGGACCTGTGTGTGTGTGTGCTGGTATAGGCTGTGCATTGATTCACACAGAACTGTGTGTGTATGCTTGTATAGATTGTGCACTGATTCACAGTGCAATGTCAGTGTGTGCACGCTGGTATATGTTGTGCTTTGAGTCACAGTGAGGGGTGTGTGTGTCTGTGTGTTCTAGTATAGGCTGACAATTGAGGCACACTGAGGTGTGTGTGTGTGTGTGTGTGCTGGTACAGGCTGCTCATTGAATCACAATGAGGTGTGTGTGTGTGTTTGTGCAGGTACAGGCTTCACATTGAGTCACAGTGAGGTGTATGTGTGTGTGTGATGTCATTTGCTGTGCATTGCGTCACAGCGAGCCATGTGTGTGTGCTTGTATAATGTGAGCATTGAGTCACAATGAGGTGTGGTGTGTGTGCATGTGCTGGTATGGATTGTGCATTCAGTCACACTGAGGTGTGTCTGTGTATGTGCAGGTACAAGTTGTGCATTGAATCATAGTGAGGTGTATGTGTGTGTCTGTGTGTGTGATGTTATACACTATGCACTGAGTCACAAGGAGGTGAGTGTGTGTGTGGGTGCACAGGCTGGTATATGATTTGCATTGAGTCACACTAAGCTGTGTGTGTGTATGTGTGTGTGTGGAGGTATAAGCTGTGTATTGATTCACAGTGAGCCGTGTGTGCTTCTGTGTGTGTGTATCTCTGCTAGCATACACTGTGCATTGAGCCACAGGGAGCTGTGTGTGTTTGTCTATGTGTGTTTTGGTATAATGTGAGCATTGAGTCACACTGAGATGTGTGCTGTGTGTCTGTATGCACTAGTATGGACTGTGCATGGAATCACAGTGAACTGTGTGTGTGTGTATTTGGTTGTGTAGAGTCTGTATTGAGTCACACTAAGCTGTGAGTGTGTTTGCGTGATGGTATAGGATGTGCATTGAGTCACAGAGAGCCATGTGTGCGTGTGTCTGTGCTGGTATAAGCTGCGCATTGACTCAAAGTGAGCCTTGTTTGTGCAGTAGTACAGACCGTTCATTGAGTCACTGAGCCATGTGTGTGTGTTTGCCTGCTGGTATAGGCTGTGCACTGAGTCACAGTGACCCATGTGTGTTTTTATTTGTGTGTATGTGTATGTGATGATATAGATGGTTCACTGAGTCACAGTGAGCCATGTGTGCTTCTGTGTTTGTGTATCTCTGCTAGCATACACTGCGCATGGAGTCACAGGGAGACGTGTGTGTGTGTCTATGTGTGTTTTGGTATAATGCGAGCATTGAATCACACTGAGTTGTGTGCTGTGTGCCTGTATACACTTGTATGGACTGTGCATGGAATCACAGTGAGCTGTCTATGTGTGTGTGCATTTGTTTGTTTAGAGTCTGTATTGAGTCACTCTAAGCTGTGTGTTTGTGTGATGGTATAGGATGTGCATTGAGTCACAGAGAGCCATGTGTGTGTGTGTCTGTGCTGGTATAAGCTGTGCATTGATTCACAGTGAGCTTTGTTTGTGTGCTAGTACAGACTGTTCATTGAGTCAATGAGCCAGGTGTGTGTGTTTGTCTGCTGGTATAGACTGTGCACTGAGTCACAGTGACCCATGTGTATTTGTGTGTGTGTGATGTTATAGGTGGTTCACTGAGTCACAGTAAGCCAAGTATGGGTGCGTGTTTGTGTGTATGTGTGTTCTGGTATAGGCTGAGCATTGCATGAAAGTGTGTCATGTGTGTGTGTTGTGTGTGTGTAGTGCAGTCTGAGCATTGAATTACAGTGAGATGTGTTGCATGTGTGTGTTTGTGCTGGTATCAACTGTACATTGAGTCACAATGAGATGTGTGTGTGTGTGCTGTTATGGGCTTCACATTGAGTCATTGATGTGTATATGTGTGTGTGTGTGGTGCTACAGAATTCATTGTGTCACAGTGAGCCTTGTGTGTGTCTGTGTGCTGATACAGGCTGTGCATTGAGTCACAGTGAGTTATGTTTGTGTGTATGCGTGCTGGTATAGACTGTGCATTGAGCCAAACTGAGTTGTGTGTGTGTTGATATGCTCATATGCATTGAGTCACAGTGAGCATGTGTGTGTATGTGTACATGTGTGTGAGCCCTGGTATGGAGGGAGCATTGAATCAGTTAGGTGTGTGTGTATGTGCTCATATGGCCTTTGCATTGAATCACTGAGCTGTACGTGTGTGTGTTTGAATGGTGCTGAAGATTGTGCGTTGAGTCACAGTGAGATATGTGTGTGTATGTATGTGGGTGTGTGTGCTGCTGAGCTTTCATTGGGTCACTATAGTGTGTGTGTGTTTGTGTTTGGTGCTACAGACTGCATTGATTCACAGTGAGCCGTGTGTGTGTGAGCTGATATAGGCTCTTGATTAAGTCACAGTGAGCCATGTGTGAATGCATGTTGGTCTGTGTGTGTGTTCTGGTATAGTCTGTGCATTGAGTCACACTGAGGTGTGTGAATGTGTGTGTGTGTGTGTGTGTGTGCTGGTATAGATTGTGCATTGATTCACAGTGCCATGTGAGTGCATGCACGCTGGTACAGATTTTGCAGTAAGTCACAGTGAGGGGTGTGTGTGTCTGTGTGTTCTGGTATAGGCTGACCATTGAGTCACACTGAGGTGTGTGTGTGTGTATGTGCTGGTACAGGCTGCACATTGAGTCACAGTGAGGTGTATGTGTGTGTGTGTGCAATCTTATATGCTGTGCACTGAGTCATAGTCAGCCATGTGTGTGTGCTGGTATAATCTGAGCTTGAGTCACAGTGATTTGTGGTGTGTGTGCATGTGCTGGAATGGACTGTGCATTGAGTCACAGCCGTGTGTGTGTGTGTGTATTTGGTGCTGTAGTGTCTGCATGAGTCACAGTAAGGTGTGTGTGTGTGTGTGCTGCTATAGACAAAGAATTGAGTCACACATAGCTATGTGTATGTGTGTGTGTATGATCGTATGGGCTTTGCATTGAGTCACTGAGGTGTATGTGTGTTGGTACATACTGTGCTTTGAGTCCCAGTGAGCCGTGCATTTGTGTGTGTGTTTGTCATCACTGTTATGGGCTGCGCATTTTGTCACAGTTAGCCGTGCATGTGTGTTTGTATGTGTGTGATGGTATAGAGTGTGAATTCACTTACAGTGAGCCGTGTGTGTGTGTGTGTGCTGGTATAGTCTGTGCATTAAGTCTCATTGAGTTATGTGTGTGTGTGCTGGTATACACTGTGCATTGACTCACAGTGAGCCGTGCATGTGTGCATGTTGGCTGGTATAGGCTTTGCATTGCATCACAACCAGCTGTGTATGTGTGTCTCCTTGTGAGCTGATATAAATCATACATTGAGTCACAATGAGCCATGTTTGTGTGTATGGATGTGTGGGCTAGTATAGTCTGTGCATTGAGTGACAGTTAAATGTCTGTGTGTTTGTGTGCTTGTATGGGGTTTCAATTGAGTCACAATGACGTGTTTATGTGCATGTGTATGTGTGCTGCTAGATACTAAGTTTTAAGTCACAGTGAGCTGTGTGTGTGTGCTGCTATATGCTGTGCACTGAGTCACAGTAATCTGTGTTTCTGTGTGTGTGTGTGCAATTATAGGCTATACATTGACTCACATTGAGCCATGTGTTTGTATGTGTTAGTATACACTGCTGATTGAGTCTCAGTCAGCCATGGTTGTGTGTGTCTGTCTACTTGTATGGGCTTGGCATTGAGTCACATGAGGTATGTGTGTCTGTGTGTGTGTCTGTGTGTGTCTGTGTGCTGGTATAAACTGTGCATTGAGGCACCCTGCAGTGTGTGTGTGTGAGTGTGCATGTGTGTGCAGGTATAGGCTGGGTATTGAGTCACAGTGAGCCGTGTGTGTGCGTGTGTGTGTGTGTGTTGCTATAGGCAGAGCATTGAGTCTCAGGTGTGTGTATGTGTGTGTGTATGCTGGTATAGTCTCTGTATTGATTCACTAATGTGTGTTGTGTGTGTATGTACGTGGAGCTGAAGACTGTACACTGATTCACAGTGAGATGTGTGAGTGTGTGTGATGGTATAGGTTGTGCATTGACTAATATTGACTTGTGCATGTGTTTGTGTTTGTGTGTGTGTGATGGTATGGGCTTTGCTTTGAGTCACTGAGGTGTGTGTGTGTGTATATCTGGAAGTACAGGCTGTGGACTGATTCACAGTGAGGCATGTGTGAATGTGTGTATGTGATAGTATAGGGTGTGCATGTAGTCACAATGAACCTTGCATGTGTGTCTTTTCATGTGTGTGCTTGTATAGGCTGTGCATTTGATCACAGTGACCATGCGTTTGTGTGTGTGTGTGTGTATGTGATGGTATAGGATGTGCTTTGAGTCATGGAGATCCACGCATATGTCTCTGTGTGTGTGCTGCGATAGGCTTTATGTTGAGTCACAGTGAGCCATGTGTTTGTATGCTGGTATAGACTGTGCATTGAGTCACAGTGAGCCTTGTGTGTGTGCTAGTACACACTGTGCATTGAGTTAGTGAACCATATATGTGCTTGTGTGTGTGTTTGTGCTGCTATAGGCAGTGCATTGAGTCCCAATGAGCACTGTATTTATGTGTGTGTGTCTGCTGCTATAGGTGGTTCACTGAGTCACAGTGAGGCATGTGTGAGTGCGTTTTTGTTTGTTCTTGTATAGGATGTGCATGGAGTCACAGTGAGCCATGTGTGTATGCTGGTATAGGAGGTTCATTGAGTCTCAGTGACTGTTGTGTGTGTGTGTGTGTGTGTGTGCTGCAATAGGCTGCGCATTGAGTCACACTAAGGTGGGTATTTTTGTGTGTATGTGCTGGTATAGGCTGCACTTTGAGTCACAGTGACGTGTATGTGTGTGTGTGCTGCTATAGGCTGTGCATTGAATCACAGTGATCCTTATTTTTGTGTGTATTTGTGTATGTGTGTGTGTGATGGCACAGTCTGAACATTGAGTCACTGAGGTGTGTACGTGTGTGTGTGGTGCTACAGACTGTTAGATCACAGTGAGGTGTGTGTGTGTGTGTAGTGGTATAGGCTGTGCAGTGAGTCACAGTGAGGGGTGTTTGTGTATTTGTTCATGTGCTTGTATAGGCTTTGAGGCACAGTGAGCTAAGAGTATGTGTGTGTGTGCTGGTATAGAAGTGCACTGAGTCATAGTGAGCTGTGTGTGTGTGTCTCTGTGGATGCTGGTATAATCTGAGCATTGAGTCACACTGTGGTGTGTGTTGTGTGTCTGTGCCTACTTGTATGTACCGTGCATTGAGTCAGAATGAACTCTGCATGTGAGTGTTTGTGTGTGTATTTAGTGTTGTAGAAACTCTATTGAGTCACACTTAGCTGTGAGTGTGTGTGTGTGATGGTATAGGATGTGCATTGGGTCACAATGAGCCTTGTGTGTGTGTGAGTACAGACTGTGCATTGAATCAGTGAGCCATGTATGATTGTTTGTGTGTTTGTCTGCTCGTATAGGCCCTGCACTGAGTCACAGTGACATATGTGTGCTTGTGTGTGTGTGTGAGATGGTATAAGTGGTTCATTGATTCATAGTGAGCCATGTATGGGTGCATGTGCTTTGTGTGTGTGTTCTGGCATAGGCTGAGCTTTGAGTCACAGTGTGCTGTGTGTGTGTTGTTTTGTGTGTGTGTAATACTGTCTGAGCAATGAGTTACAGTGAGATGTGTTGTGTGTGTGTCTTTGTGTTGGCATGAACTGTACATTGAGTCACAATGAGCCATGCGTGTGTGTGTGTGTTTTTGCGTCTGTGTGTGTGTGTGTTGATGGAGGCTGAGCACTGAATCACAGGTGTGTGTGTGTCTATGCTGGTATGGGCTTTGAATTGCATCACTGAGGTATATGTGTGTCTGTCTGTGTGGTGCCACAGACTGTTCACTGAGTGACAGTGAGCCTTGTGTTTGTGTGTCTGTGTGCTGATATAGGCTGTGCATTGAGTCACAGTGAGTTATGTGTGTGTGTGTGTGTGTGTGCTGGTATAGACTGTACATTGTGTCAAAATGATTTGTGAGTGTGTGTGCTTGAATAGATGGTTCATTGTGTCACACTCTGCATGAGTGTGTGTGTGTGTGTGTGTACACTGGTATGGTTAGAGCATTGAAGTACTCAATCACTGAGGTGTGTGTGTGTGTGGGTGTGTGGTGCTACATACTGTGCTTTGGGTCCCAGTGACCCTGCGTTTGTGTGTGTCTTTGTCTTCATTGGTATATGTTGTGTATTGAGTCACAGCCATGCATGTGAGTTTGTGTGTGTGTGTGATGGTATAGAGTGTGCATTGAGTTACAGTGAGTCGTGTGTGTGTGTGTGTGTGTGCTGGTATAGTCTGTGCATTAAGTCACATTGAGCCCTGTGTGTGTGTGCTGGTATACACTGCATTGACTCACAGTGAGTTGTGCGTGTGTGTGTTTGCTGGTGTAGGCTGTGCATTGATTCAAGGTGAGCTGTGAGTGTGTGTGTGGTGCTGGAATGGACTGTGCACTGAGTCCAAGGATGTGCTTTGAGTCACAGAGATCCATGCATGTGTCTCTGTGTGTGTGCTGGTATAGGCTTTAGGTTGAGTCACAGTGAACCATGTGTTTGTATGATGGTATAGACTGTGCATTGAGTCACAGTGAGCTTTGTGTGTGTGCTTGTACACTCTGTGCATTGAGTTAGTGAACCATGTATGTGTGTGTGTGTGTGTTTGTGCCACTATAGGCAGTGCATTGAGTCCCAGTGAGCAGTGTATGTTTGTGTGTGTGTGTGTGTGCTGCTATAGGTGGTTCACTGAGTCACAGTGAGGCATGTGTGAGTGTGTTTTCGTTTGTTCTTGTATAGGATGTGCATGGAGTCACAGTGAGCCATGTGTGTATGCTGGTATAGGAGGTGCATTGAGTCACAGTGACTGGTGTGTTTGTGTGTGTATGCTGTAATACACTGTGCATTGAGTCAAATTAAAGTGGGTTTTTGTGTGTGTATGTGCTAGTATAGGCTGTGCTTTGAGTCACTCTGATGTGTGTATGTGCGTGTGTGCTGCTATAGGCTGTGCATTGAATCACAGTGAGCCTTATTATTGTGTGTATTTGTGTATGTGTGTGTGTGTGATGGCACAGTCTGAACATTGAGTCAATGTGGTGTGTATGTGTGTGCATGGTGCTACAGATTGGTCACAGTGAGTTGTGTGTGTGTGTGTACTGTTATTGGCTGTTCATTGAGTCACTGTGAGCTCTGTGTGTGGGGGACTGCGAAAATCTGAGCACTGAGTCACAGTTAAATCTGTGGTGTGTGTGTGTGTGTGTGTATTTGCTGGTATAGACTGTGCATTGGGTCACAGTGAGTTTTGTGGTGTGTGTGTGTCTGTGCTGGTATGGACTTTGTTTAAACCACATTGAGCAGAGTGAGTGTGTTTGTGTGTGTTCACTGTTATTGCCTGACCATTGAGTAACAGTAAGCTGTGTGTTTGTATGTGCGTGTGTGTGTGTGTATGTGCTGGTATAGGCTCTGTATTGAGTCACAGTGAGCTCTGTTATTGTGTGTTTATTTGTGTGCTGGTATAGGCTGCACGTTGAGTAACAGTGAGGTGTATGTGTGTGTGTGTGAGGTTATACACTGTGCACTGAGTTACAGTGAGCCATGTGTGTGTGCTGGTATAATTTGAGCACTGAGTCACAATGAGGTGTAGTGTGTGTGCATGTGCTGTTATGGATTGTGCATTGAGTCACAACCGTGTGTGAATATGTGTTTGTGTATGTGTGTGTGCTGGTACAGGCTGCACATTGAGTCACAGTGACTTGTGTCTGTGTGTTTATGTACAGGTATAGGCTGCACATTGAGTCACAATGAGGTGTATGTGTGTGTGATGTTATATGATGTGCACTAAGACACGGTGATCCGTGTGTGCGTGCTTGTATAATCAGAGCATTGAGTCACAGTGAGGTGTCGTGTGTGTTCCTGTGCTGGTATGGACTGTGCATTGAGTCAGAGCTTTGTGTGAGTGTGTGTTTGTGTATGTGGTGCTGTCGAGTCTGCATGGGTCACAGTAAGATGTGTATGTGTGCTGCTTTAGGCTGAGTTTTGAGTCACATATAAGTGTGTGTCTGTGTGTGTGTATGCTGGTATGGGCTTTGCATTCAGTCACTGAGGTGTGTGTGTGTGTGTGTGTGTGGTGCTACATACTGTGCTTTGGGTCCCAGTGACCCTGCATTTGTGTGTGTCTTTGTCTTCACTGGTATAGGCTGTGTATTGAGTCACAGCTAGCCATGCATGTGAGTTTGTGTGTGTGTGTGATGGTATAGAGTGTGCATTGAGTTACAGTGAGTCGTGTGTGTGTACTGGTATAGTCTGTGCATTAAGTCACATTAAGCTGTGTGTGTTTGTGCTGGTATACACTACATTGACTCACAGTGAGTTGTGTGTGTGTGTGTTTGCTGGTGTAGGCTGTGTATTGATTCAAGGTGAGCTGTGAGTGTGTGTGTGGTGTGGAATGGACTGTGCACTGAATCCAAGTGAGCCATGTGTGTGTGTGTGTGCTGGTAAAATCTGAGCATTGAGTCACACACACCTTGAGTCACACTTGTGTGTGGTGTGTCTGTATGTACTTGTATGGACTGTGCATTGAGTCACAATGAGCTGTGCGTGTGTGTATTTGGTGGTGTAGAGGCTGTATTGAGTCACACTAAGCTGTGAGTGTGTGTGTGTGTTGGTATAGGATGTGCATTGAGTCACAGAGAGCCATGTATGTTTGTCTTCACTGGTATAGGCTGTGCATTGTGTCACAGTTAGCCATGCGTGTGTGATGGTATAGAGTGTGCATTGACTTACACTGAGCCATGTTTGTGTGTGTGCTAGTATAGTCTGTGCGTTAAGTCACATTGAACCATTTGTGTGTCTGCTGGTATACACTGTGCATTGACTCACAGTGAGCTGTGCGTGCATGTGTGTTTGCTAGTATAGGCTTTGCATTGCATCACAGCAAGCAGTGTGTGTGTGTCTCTTTGTGAGCTGGTATAAATTGTACATTGAGTCACAGCGAGCCATGTGTGTGTGTATGGGTGTGTGTGCTGGTGTAGTCTGTGCATTGAGTGACATTTAAATATCTGTGTGTGTGTGCTTGTATGTTGTTTGCATTGAGTCACAGTGACGAGTTTATGTGTGTGTGTGTGCTGCTATAGACTAAGTGTTAAGTCACAGTGAGCTGTGTGTTTGTGTGTGTGTGTGTGTGTGCTGCTATAGGCTGTGCACTGAGTCAGAGTAAGGTGTGTTTCTGTGCGTGTGTGTGCAGTTATAGGCTATGCATTGACTCACATTGAGCCATGTGTTTTTATGTGACTCTATACACTGTTTGTTGAGTCTCAGTGAGCCATCATTCTGTGTGTCTGTTTACTTGTATGGGCTGGTCATTGAGTCACAGGAGTGTGTCTGTGCCTGTGTGCTGGTATAAACTGTGCATTGAGTCACACTGCAGTGTGTGTGTGAGTGTGCATGTGTGTGCAGGTATTGACTGGGTATTGAGTCACAGTGAGCTGTATGTGTTCATGTGTGTGTGTGTGTGTGTGCTGGTATAGGCAGAGCATTGAGTCTCAGGTGTGTGTATGTGTGTATGTATGCTGGTATGGTGTCTGCATTGATTGACTAAGGTGTGTTGTGTGTGTATGTACGTGGAGCTGAAGACTGTACACTGATTCACAGTGAGCCGTGTATGTATGTGTGAGTGTGTGTGATGGTATAGGTTGTGCATTGACTAACATTGACCCGTCCATGTGTGTGTGTTTGTTTGTGTGTGTGTGTGATGGTATGGGCTTTGCTTTGAGTCACTGAGGTGTGTGTCTGTGTGAGTATATCTGGAAGTACAGACTGTGCACTGATTCACAGTGAGCCGTGTGTGAACGTTTGTATGTGATAGTATACGGTGTGCATGGAGTCACAATGAGCCATGCATATGTGTCTTTGCATGGGTGTGCTGTTATAGGCTGTGCATTTTGTCCCACTGTGTGTGTGTGTGTGTGTGTGTATGTTATGAGATAGGACGTGTTTTGAGTCACAGAGAGCCATGCATGTGTCTCTGTGTGTGTGTGCTGGTATAGGCATTACATTAAGTCACAGTGAGCCATGTGTTTTTATGCTGGTATAGACTGTGCCATGAGTCGCAGAGAGCCTTGTGTGTGTGCTAGTACAGGCTGTGCATTAAGTCAGTGAGCCATGTATATGTTTGTGTGTGTGTGTGTGTGTGTGTGTCTGCTGGTATAGGCCGTGCATTGAGTCCTGTGAGCCATGTATGTTTGTGTGTGTGTTTGTGCCATTATAGGCGGTTCACTGAGTCACAGTGAGGCATGTGTCAGTGTTTGTGTGTTCTTGTATAGGCTGTGCACTGAGTCACAGTGAGCTGCGTGTGTATGCTGGTATAGGAAGTGCATTGAGTCACAGTGACCATTTGTGTGTGTGTGTGTGTGTGTGTGTGTGGTGCAATAGACTGTGCATTGAGTCACAGATGGTCGGTCTTTGTGTGTGTATATGCTTGTATAGGTTGTGCTTTGAGTCACAGTGACAGGTGTCTGTGTGTATGTGTTGCTATAGGCTGTGCATTGAATCACATCGAGCCATATTTGTGTGTGTATGTGTATTTGTGTATGCGTGTGTGCGTGTGATGATGCAGGCTGAACATTGAGTCACTGAGGTGTGCATGTGTGTGTGTGGTGCCACAGACTGTTCATTAGGTCAAACTGAGCCGAATGTTTGTGTATATGTGTGTGTGTGTACTGGTATTGGTTGTTCATTGAGTCACAGTGAGCCATGTGTGTTTGTGAGGCTGGTTTAGTCAGAGCATTGAGTCACATTTAGATGTGTGTGGTGTCTGTGTGTATGTGTGCATGTGTATTTGCTGGTGTAGACTGTTCATTGAGTCAAAGTGAGTAGTATGGTGTGTGTGTGTCTCTGCTGGTGTGGTCTTGTTTTACCACAGTGAGCTGAGCATGTGTGCATGTGTGTGTCTGTACTGGAACAGGCTGACCATTGAGACAGAGTGAGCTGTGTGTGTGTGTGTGTGTGTGTGTGTGTGCTGGTATAGGCTCTGTTTGGAGTCTTTGTAAGCTGTGTGTGTGTGTATGTGTGTTCTCGTATAGGCCATGCATTGAATCACAGTGAGGTGTTTGTGTGTGTGTTTGTGTGTGTGTGTGCTGGTACAGGAAACACTGTCAGTCACAGTCAGGTGTGTGTGGGTGTGCATGTGAGTGTGTGTGTGTTATGGGCTTTCACTGAGTCACTGGTGTGTGTGTGTGTGTTTGTGTGCGTCTGGTGCTACAGGCTGCATTGAGTCACAGCAAGCTATGTGTGTTTGTGCTGGTATAGGCAATTCACTGAGTACCAGAGAGCCATGTGTGAGTGCGTTTTGGTGTGTGTGTGTGTGTTCTGGAATAGGCTGTGTATTGAGTCACAGTGAGGCTGGGATCTGTGCATGTGTGTGTGTGTGCTGGTAGAGGCTGTGCATTGAATCACACTTAGGTGTGTGTGTGTGCTTGTATAGATTGTGCAGTGATTCACAGTGCCATGTCATTGTGTGCACATTGGTATATGTTGTGCACTGAGTCACAGTGAGGGTTGTGTGTGTCTGTGTGTTCTGATACAGGTTGACACTTGAGGTACACTGAGTTGTGTGTGTGTGTGTGTGTGCTGGTACAGGCTGTGCATTGAGTCACAGTGAGATGTGTGTGTGTGTGTGCAGAAGCAGGCTGCACATTGAGTCAGAGTGACGTGTATGTGTGTGTGTGTGTGATGTTATATGATGTGCAGTGTGTCACAGTGAGCCATGTGTGTGTGTTGGAATAATCTGAACATTGAGTCACAATGAGGTGTGCTGTGTGTGCATGTGCTGGTATGGATTGTGCATTGCATCACAACCATGTGTGAGTGTGTGTTTGTGTATTTGCGTGTGCTGGTACAGGCTGGGCATTCAGTCACACTGAGGTGTGTCTGTGTGTCTATGTGCAGGTACAGGCTGTGCATTGAATCACAGTGTGGTATATGTGTGTGTGCGTATGATGTGATACAATATGCACTGAGTCACAGGGAGGTGAATGTGTGTGTGGGTGCACATGCTCGTATGTGCTTGGCATTGAGTCACACTAAGCTGTGTGTGTCTGTAAGTGTGTGTGTGTAGGTATAAGCTGCATATTGATTCACAGTGAGCCATGTGTGCTTCTGTGTGTGTGTATCTCTGATAGCACACACTATGCATTGAGTCACAGGGAGCTGTGTTTGTGTGTCTATGTGTGTTTTGGTATAGTGTGAACATTGAGTCACACTGAGGTGTGTGCTGTGTGTCTCTATGCACTGGTGTGGACTGTGCATGGAATCACAGTGAGCTGTATATTTGGTTGTGTAGAGTCTGTATTGAGTCGCACTAAGCTGTGAGTGTGTTTGTGTGATGGTATAGGATGTGCATTGAGTCACAGAGAGCCATGTGTGTGTGTGTGTGCTGGTATAAGCTGTGCATTGACTCCCAGTGAACCTTGTTTTTTCACTAGTACAGAATGTTCATTGAGTCATTGAGCCATGTATGTGTGTTTGTGTGTTTGTCTGCTGGTATAGTCTGTGCACTGAGTCACAGTGCCCCATGTGTGTTTGTGTGTGTGTATGTTTGTGTGATGATATAGGTGAGTCACAGTGAGCCAAGTATGAGTACATGTTTGTATGTGTGTGTGTTCTGGTATAGGCTGAGCATTGCATCACAGTGTGCTATGTGTGTGTGTTGTGTTTGTGTAGTGCAGTCTGAGCATTGAATTAAAGTGAGATGTGTTGCATGTGTGTGTGTGCTCGTATGAACTGTACATTGAGTCACAATGAGACGTGTATGTGTGTGTGTGTATGTATGTGTGTGCTGGTAGAGGCTGAGCATTGAATCACATTAGGGGTGTGTGTGTGTGCTGGTATGGGCTTCACATTGAGTCACTGATGTATATATGTGTGTGTGTACGTGTGGTGCTAAAGACTTCATTGAGTCACAGTGAGCCTTGTGTGTGTCTGTGTGCTATTATAGATTGTGCGTTGGGTCAAACTGAGTTGTGTGTGTGTTAATGTGCTCATATAGACAGTGCACTGAGTCACAGTGAGCATGTGTGTGTGTGTATTTGTGCCCTGTTATAGGTGGAGCATTGAATCAGTTGGGTGTGTGTGTGTGTGCTTGTATGGTCTTTGCATTGAATCACTGAGCTGTATGTGTGTGTGTGGGGGAGTGGTGCTGAAGATTGTGCATTGTGTCACAGTGAGACATATGTGTGTGTATGTGAGTGTGTGTGCTGGTGGGATTTCATTGAGTCACTGTGGTGTGTGTGTGTGTTTGTGTTTGGTGCTACAGACTGCATTGATTCACAGTAAGCCATGTGTGTGTGTGCTGGTATAGGCTCTTTATTATGTCACAATGAGCCATGTGTGAATGCGTGTTGGTATGTGTGTGTGTTCTGATATAGTCTGTGCGTTGAGTCACACTGAGGTGTGTGAGTGTGTGTGTGTGTGTGTGCTGGTATACATTGTTCATTGAGTCACAGTATCATGTGACTTCATGCACGCTGGTACAGATTTTTCAAAGAGTCACAGTGAGGGGTGTGTGTGTATCTGTGTTCTGGTATAGGCTGACCATTGAGTCACAGTGAGGTGTATGTGTGTGTGTGTGCAATGTTTTATGGTGTGCACTGTATCATAGTGAGCCGTGTGTGTGTGCTGGTATAATCGTAGCTTGAGTCACAGTGATGTGTGGTGTGTGTGCATGTGTTGGAATGGACTGTGCATTGAGTCACAGCCGTGTGTGAGTGTGCGTTTGTGTATTTGGTGCTGTAGTGTCTGCATGAGTCACAGTAAGCTGTGTGTGTGTGTTGCTATAGACAAAGAATTGAGTCACACATAGATATGTGTATGTGTGTGAGTATGATTGTATGGGCTTTGCATTGAGTCACTGAGGTGTGTGTGTGTGTGTGTGTGTGTGTTGGTACATACTGTGCTTTGAGTCCCATTGAGCCGTGCATTTGTGTCTGTGTTTGTCATCACAGTTATAGGCTGGCCATTGTGTCACAGGCGTGCCTGTGTGTTTGTATGTGTGTGATGGTATAGAGTGTGAATTGACTTACAGGGAGCCGTCTGTGTGTGTGTGCTGGTATAGTCCATGCATTAATTCTCATTGAGCTATGCGTGTGTGTGCTGGTGTACACTGTGCATTGACTCACAATGAGCTGTGCATGTGTGCGTGTTTCCTGGTATAGGCTTCTCATTGCGTCGCAGCAAGCCATGTGTGTGTGGGTCTCTTTGTGTGCTGATATAAATTGTACATTGAGTCACAGCGAGCCATGTTTGTGTGTATGGGTGTGTGTGCTGGTATTGTCTGTGCATTGAGTGACAGTTAAATATCTGTGTGTGTGTGTGCTTGTATGGTGTTTCAATTGAGTCGCAGTGATGAGTTTATGTGCATGTGTGTGTGTGTGCTGCTAGATACTAAGTTTTAAGTCACAGTGAGCTGTGTGTGTGTGTGTGTGCTGCTATAGGCTGTGCACTGAGTCAGAGTAAAGTGTGTTTCTGTGTGTGTGTGCAGTTATAGGCTATGCATTGACTCACATTGAGCCATGTGTTTGTATGTGCTGGTATACACAGTTCATTGAGTCTCAGTGAGCCATGGTTGTGTGTGTCTCTTTACTTGTATGGCTTGGCATAGAGTCACAGTGAGGTGTGTGTGTGTGTGTGTCTGTGTGTGTGTCTGCTGGTAAAAACTGTGCATTGAGTCACACTGCAGTGTGTGTGTCTGTGTGTGTGCAGGTATAGGCTGGGTATTGAGTCACAGTGAGCCATGTGTGTGCGTGTGTGTGTGTGCATTTATAGACAGAGCATTGAATCTCAGGTGTGTGTATGCTGGTATGGTCTCTGTATTGATTCACTAAGGTGTGTTGTGTGTGTATGTATGTGGAGCTGAAGACTCTACACTGATTCACAGTGAGCCGTGTGTGTATGTGTGAGTGTGTGTGATGGTATAGGTTGTGCATTGACCAACACTGACCTGTGCATGTGTGTGTGTTTGTTTGTGTGTGTGTGATGGTATGGGCTTTGTCTTGAGTCACTGAGGTGTGTGTTTCTGTGTGTATATCTGGAAGTACAGACTGTGCACTGATTCACAGTGAGCCATGTGTGAACGTGTGTATGTGATAGTATAGGGTGTGCATGGAGTCACAATGAGCCTTGCATATGTGTCTTTGCATGGGTGTGCTTGTATAGGCTGTGCATTTTGTCACAGTGACTGTGCGTGTGTCTGTCTATGTGATGGTACAGGACGTGCTTTGGTTCATGGAGAGCCATGCATGTGTCTCTGTGTGTGTGTGTGTGCTGGTATAGACTGTGCATTGAGTCATAGTGAGCCTTGTGTGTGAGCTAGTACAGGCTCTGCATTGAGTCAGTGAGCCATGTATGTGTGTGTGTGTGTGTGTCTGCTGGTATAGGCAGTGCATTGTGTCCCAGTAAGCCATGTATGTTTGTGTGTGTGTGTGCTGCTAGGTGGTTCACTGAGTCACAGTGAGGCTTGTGTTAGTGTTTGTTTGTGTGTTCTAGTATAGGCTGTGCATGGAGTCACAGTGAGCCCTGTGTATGCTGGTATAGGAGGTGAATTGAGTCACAGTGAGTTGTGTGGTGTGTTTGTGTCTGTGCTGGTATGGACTTGGTTTAATCCACATTGAGCAGACCAACTGTGTTTTTGTGTGTGCACTGTTATTGCCTGACCACTGAGTCACAGTTAGCTGTGTGTTTGTGTGTGTGTGTCTGTATGTGCTGGTATAGTCTCTGTATTGAGTCACAGTGAGCTCTGTGTGTGTGTGTTTATGTGTGTGCTGGTATAGGCTGCACATTGAGTCACAGTGAGGTGTGTGTGTGAGCCGGTAGAGGAAGCACTTTCAGTCACAGTGAGGTGTGTGTGTGTGTATGTGCAAGCACAGGCTGTGCATTGAGTCACAGTCAGGTGTATGTGTGTGTAATGTTATATACTATGCACTGAGTCACAGGGAGGTGAGTGTGTGTGGGTACACCTGCTGGTATAGGCTTTACATTGAGTAACACTGTGCTGTATGTGTGAGTTTCTGTATGTGTGTGTGTTTCGAGGTATAGGCTGTGTATTGACTCACAGTGAGCCATGTGTGCTTCTGTGTGTGTGTATGTCTGCTAGCATAGACTGTGCACTGAGTCACAGGGAGCAGTGTGTGTGTGTGTGCGTGTGTCCTGGTATAGACTGTGCATTGATTCACAGTCAGCCATGTGTGTGTGTTTGTGTGTGCAGTGGTATAGGCTGTGCAGTGAGTCACAATGAGGATTGTTTTTGTATTTGTGCATGTGCTTGTATAGGCTATGAGGCACAGTGGACTATGAGTATGTGTGTGTGTCTGTGTGTGTGTGTGCTGGTATAGCAGTGCATTGAGTCATAGTGAGCTGTGTGTGTGCATTAGTGTGTTTGCTAGTGTAGGCTGTGCAATGATTCAAGTTGAATTGTGAGTGTGTGTGTGGTGCTGGTATGGACTGTGCACTTAGTCACAGTGGGCCGTGTGTGTGTGTCTGTGTGGAAGCTGGTATAATCTGAGCATTGAGTAACACTGTGGTGTGTGCTGTCTGTGCCTACTTGTATGTACTTTGCATTGAGTCAGAGTGAACTGTGCATGTGTGTGTTTGTGTGTGTATTTAGTGTTGTAGAATCTGTATTGAGTCACACTTAGCTGTTAGTGTGTGTGTGTGATGGTATAGGATGTGCATTGAGTCACAGATATCTGTGTATGTGTGTCTGTGCTTGTATAGGCTGTGCATTGATTCACAGTGAGCCTTGTGTGTGTGCTAGTACAGACTGTGCATTGAATGAGTGAGCCATGTATGATTGTGTGTTTGTCTGCTGGTATAGGCTGTGCACTGAGTCACAGTGACACATGGGTGTTTGTGTGTGTGTGTGTGTGTGATGTTATAGGTGGTTCATTGATTCACAGTGAGCCATGTATGGGTGCATGTTACTTTGTGTGTGTGTTCTGGTATAGGCTGAGCATTGAGTCACAATGTGCTGTGTGTGTTGTTTTGTGTGTGTGTAGTACTGTCTGAGCATTGAGTTACAGTGAGATGTGTTGTGTGTTTGTCTTTGTGTTGGCATGAAGTGTACATTGAGTCACAATGAGCCATGTGTGTGTGTGTGTGTTTATGTGTCTTTGTGTGTGTGTGCTGATGGAGGCTGAGCATTGAATCACAGGTGTGTGTGTGTCTCTGCCAGTATGGGATTTGAATTGCATCACTGAGATATATGTGGGTCTGTGTGTGTGGTGTCACAGACTGTTCATTGAGTGACAGTGAGCCTTGTGTTTGTGTGTCTGTGTGCTGATATAGGCTGTGCATTGAGTCACAGTGAGTTATGTGTGTGTGTGTGTGTGTGTGTGCTGGTATAGACTGTGCATTGAGTCAAAAAGAGTTGTGTGTGTTTATGCTTGAACAGATCGTTCATTGGGTCACAGTCCACATGAGTGTGTGTGTGTGTGCACTGGTATGGGTAGAGCATTGATGCTGTTAGGTGTGTGTTTGTGTTCTCATATGGGCTTTGCATTGAGTCACTGAGGCATATGTGTTTCTGTGTGGGAGGGGAGCTACAGACTGTGCATTGAGTCACAGTGAGCCATTTTTGTGTGTGTATGTGAGTTTGTGTGCTGCTATGGGCTTTCATTGGGTCACTGGTGTGTGTGTGTGTGTGTGTGTCTGGTGCTATACACTGCATTGTGTCACAGTGAGCCATGTGTGTGTGCTGGTATAGGCGATTATGGAGTCACAGTGAGGCATGTATGAGTGCATTTAGGTGTGTGTGTGTGTCCTGGAAAAGCTCTGAATACAGTCTCTCAGTGAGCCCGATATCTACACGTATGTGCTGGTATAGGATGTGCATTAAGTCACAGTGAGCTGTATGTGTCTGTGTGTTTGTTGGTGTATGCTGTGCATTTATTCAAGATGAGCTGTGTGTGTTTGGTCCTGGAATGGACTGTGCACTGAGTCACAATGAGCCATGTGTGTGTGTTTTTGTGCATGTGTGTGTGTTGGTACAGGCTGTGCACTGAGTCACAGTGAGCCATTTGTGTGTGTGCTAGTAAATTTTGAGCATTCAGTCACACTGAGGTGTGAGCTGTGTGTCTGTATGTACCGGTATGGCCTGTGCATGAAATCACATTGAGCTGTGCTTGTGTGTGTGTGTGTGTGTGTATTTGATTGTGTAGAGTCTATATTGTGTCACATTAAGCTGTGTGTGTGTGTGTGATGGTATAGGATGTGCATTGTGTCACAGAGAGCTGTGTGTGTGTGTCTGTGCTGTTGTGGGCTGTGCATTGACTCACAGTGAGCCATAAGTGCGGTAGTACAGATGTGCAGCGAGTCACTGAGCCATGTATGTGTGTTTGTGTGTTTGTCTGCTGGTCTAGGCTGGGCACTGTGTCACAGTTTCCCATGTGTGTTTGTGTGTGTGTGTGATGGTATAGGTGGTTCATTGAGTCCCAGTGAGCCATGTATCAGTGCCTGTTTTTTTGTGCATGTGTTCTGGTATAGGCTGAGCATTGCACCACAGTGTGTCATGTTTGTGTGTGTTGTTGTGTGTGTGTGTAGTACAGTCTAAGCTTTGAGTTACAGTGAGATGTGTTGCATGTGTTTGTGCTAGTATGATCTGTACATTGAGTCACAATGAGCTGTAAGTTTTTGTGTGTGTATGTTTGTGGGCTGGTAGAGGCTGAGAATTGAACCACAGTTAGATATTTGTGTGTGTGTGCTGGTATGGGCTTTGCACTCAGTCTTGGAAGTGTATGTGTGTGTGTGTTTGTGTGTTTGTGTGTGGAGCTACAGACTTCATTGATTCACAGTGAGTCCTGTGAGTGTCTGTGTGCTGATATAGGCTGTGAATTGAGTCACAGTGTGTTATGTGTGTGTGTGTGTGTGTATGCACACATGTATAGGTGGAGCATTGAATCAGTTATGTGTGTGTGTTTGTGTATGCACACTGGTATGGGTGGAGCATTGAATCAGGGGTGTGTGTGTGCTTGTATTGGATTTACATTGAGTTGCAGATGTGTATGTGTGTGTGTGTTACTACAGAGAGTGCAATGAGTTCCACTGAGCCATGTGTGTGTGTATCTGAGTTTGTGTGATGGTGAGCTTCCATTGAGTTACTGGAGTGTTTTTTGTTTTGTGTGTGTGGTGCTAGGGACTGCATTGAGTCACAGTGAGCCATGTGTGTGTGTGGTCGTATAGGTGATTGAGTCACAGTGTGACATGTGTGAGTGCATGTTGGTATGTTTGTGTGTTCTGGTATAGGCTGTGCATATAGTCACACTGATCCCTGTATCTGTACATGTTTGTGATTGTGCGCTGTTATATGCTGTGCATTGATTCACACTGAGGTCTGTGTGTCTGTGTGTGTGTGTACTGTATTAGATTGTGCATTGAATCATAGTGCCATGTGAGTCTGTGCACTCTGGTATAGACTTTGCATTGGGTCACAGTGAGGGCTGTGTGTGTCTGTATTCTGGTACAGGCTGAACATTGAGTCACATTGAGGGGTGTGTGTGTGTGTGTGCGCTGGTACATGCTGCACATTGAGTCCCATTCAGGTGTGTGTGTATGTGTATGTGCATGTACAGGATGTGCATTGGGTCACAGTGAGGTGTATGTGTATGTGTGTGTGATGTTATATGCTATGCACTGAGTGAAAAGAGGTGAGTGTGGGGTGACATGTGCTGGTATAGGCTTTGCATTAAGTCACACTGAGCTGTGTGTGTGAGTGTCTGTAGGTTTGTGTGTTTGGAGTAATAGGCTGTGTATTGACTCACAGTAAGCCATGTGTGATTCTGTGTGTGTGTATGTCTACCAGCATAGACTGTGCACTGAGTCATAGAGAACTGTTTATGTGTGTGTGTGTCTCCTGGTATTGACTGTGCATTGATTCATAGTCAGCCTTGTGTTTGTGTGTGTTTGTGTACTGGTATATGCTGTGCAGTGTGTCACAATGAGGTGTGTTTGTGTCTTTGTGTGATGCTTGTATAGGCTTTGGGGCAGAGTGAGCTGTGGATATGTGTGTGTGTGTGTGTTTGTGCTAGAATAGATGCACATTGAGTCACCCTAAGCTCTCTGTGTGTTTGCTGGTGTAGGCTGTGCATTGATTCAAGGTGAGCTATGAGTGTGTGTGGTGCTGGTATGGACTGTGCACTGAGTCACAGTGAGTCATGTGTGTGTGTCTGTGTGTATGTTGGTATAATCTGATCATTGAGTCACACTGTGTCTGTATGAATTTGTATGGACTCTGCATAGAATCACCATGAGCTGTGTGGTGTGTGTGTGTGTGTGTGTGTGTATGGTGGTGTAGAGCCTGTACTGAGTAACACCAAGCTCTGTATGTGTGTGTATGTGGGATGGTATAGGGTGTGCATTGAGTCACAGAGCCATGTGTGTGTGTCTGTGGTGCTATAGGTACTGCATTGATTCACAGTGAGCTTTGTGAGTGTGTGTGTGTGTGTGTGCACTGGTATATGTTGTGCAGTGTGTCACGATGAGAGGTGTTTGTGTCTTTGTGCATGTGTTTGTATAGGCTTTGAGGGGCAGTGAATTGTGGGTATGTGTGTGTGAGTGGGTGTGTTTTGGAATAGATGTGCATTGAGTCACAGTGAGCTGTCTGTGTGTTTTCTGGTGTAGGCTGTGCATTTGTTCAAGGTGAGCTCTGAGTATGTGTGTTGCTGGTATGGACTGTGCACTGAGTCACAGTGAGCCGTGTGTGTGTCTGTGTGTATGCTGGTATAATCTGAGCATTGAGTCACGCTGAGGTGTGTGCTGTGGGTCTGTATCTACTTGTATGGACTAGGCATTGAGTCACAGTGAGCTGTCCGTTTGTGTGCTTTTGCGTGTATTTGGTGTTGTAGAATGTGTATTGAGTCAGACTTAGCTGTGTGTAAATGTATGATGTTATAGGATGTGCAATGAGTCACAGAGAGCTGTGTATGTGTGTCTGTGCTGTTATAGGCTGTGTATTGATTCAGAGAGAACCTTGCATGTGTGCTAGTACAGACCGTCCATTGAGTCAGTGAACCATGCATGTGTGTTTGTCTGCTGGTATAGGCTGTGCACTGAGTCACAGTGAGCCATTTGTTTTTGTCTGTGTGTGTCTGTGTGTTATGGTATAGGTGATTTATTGATTCACAGTGAGCCATGTATGAGTGCATGTGTGTGTGTGTTCTGCTATAGGCTGAGCATTGAGTCAGACAGTGCCATGTATGTGTTTTTGTGTGTGTGTGTAGTAGAGTCTGAGCATTGAGTTACAGTGAGATGTGCTGTGTGTGTGTGTTTGTGCTGGTATGAACTGTATATTGAGTCACAATGAGCCATGCACTTTTGTGTGTGAGTGTGTTTGTGTGTGTGTGTGTGGTGATAGAGGCTGAGCATTGAATCACAGATGTGTGTGTGTCTGTGCTGCTATGGGTTTTGAATTGTATCACTGATGTGTATGTGTGTGTGTGTATGTTGTTACAGATTCTTCATTGAATCACAGTGAGCCTTGTGTGTGTGTGTCTGTGTGAAGATATTGGCTGTGCATTGAGTCACAGTGAGTTATGTGTGTGTGTGTTTGTGCTGGTATAGGCTGTGCATTGAGTCAAAATGTGTTGTGTGTGTGTTCTCATATAGACTGTGCAAAGAGTCACAGAGAGAATGTGTATGTGTATGTGCACTGTAATGGTGGGAGCATTGAGTCAGTTAGTTGTGTGTGTGCTCATATGGGCTTTGCATTGAATCACTGAGGTGTATGTATATCTATGCTGTAGGAGCTACAAACTGTGCATTGAGTCACAGTAAGCCACTTGGATATGTGTATATGAGTGTGTGTGCTGGTTTGGATTATCATTGAATCACTGGGGTGTGTTTGTGTGTGTGTGTGCGTGTGGTGCTACAGACTGCATTGAGTCACAGTGAGCCATGTGTGAGTGCGTTTTGTTGTGTGTGTGTATTCTGGTATAGGCTGTGCATTGAGTCACAGCCTGATATCTGCGTGTGTGTGTATGCTGGTACAGGATGTGTATGGAGACACAGTGAGTTGTGTGTGTGTGTATTTGCTGTTGTAGGTGGTGCATTGATTCAAGGTGAACTGTGAGTGTGTGCATGGTGCTGGAGTGAACTGTGCACTGAGTCATAGTCATTGGTGTGTGTGTGTGTGTGTGAATGTGTGTGTGCCAATATAGGCTGTGCACTGAGTCACAGTGAGCCTAGTGTGTGTGTGTGTGTGTGTGTTGGTAAAATCCGAGAATTGATTCACACTGAGCTGTATGCTGTGTGTGTCTATATACTGGTATGGATTGTGCATGGAATCAAAGTGAGCTGTGCGTGTGTGTGTGTGTGTATTTATTTGGTGGTGTAGAGTCTGTATTGACTCACACTAAACTGTGTGTGTGTTGTGTGTGTGATGGTATAAGATGTGCATTTAGTCACAGAGCCATGTTTGTGTGTGTGTGCTGGTCTAGGCTGTGCATTGACTCACAGTGAGCCTTGTGTGGGTGCTAGTACAGACTGTGCATTGAGTCAGTGAGCCACATATGTGTGTTTGTGTGTTTGTCTGCTGGTATAGGCTGTGCAATGAGTTACAGTTACCTATCGGTGTTTGTGTGTGTGTGATAGTATAGGTGGTTCATTGAGTCACAGTAAACCATGCATGAGTGCGTATTTGTGTGTGTTTTCTGGTATAGGCTGAGCATTTTATTAAAGTGTGCCATTTGTGTGTGTTGTTGTGTGTGTGTGTGGTACAGTCTAAGCGTTGAGTTACAGTGAGATGTATTGTGTGTGTTTGTGATAGTATGAACTGTACATTGAGTCACAAAGAGCCATTCGCATTTGTGTTTGTGGGCGTGAGCACTGTAATGGTAGGAGCATTGAATCAGGTAGTTGCGTGTGTGTGTGTGCTCATATGGGCTTTGCATTGAGGCACTGAGGTGTGTGTGTGTCTATGTTGGGGGGGCTACAAACTGCATTGTGTCACAGTGAGCCACTTGTTTATGTGTATGTGAGTGTGTGTGCTGGCATGGGCTTTCATTGAATCACTGGGATGTGTTTGGATGTGTGTGTGCTTCTGGTGATACAGACTGCCTTGAGTCACAGTGAGCTGTGTGCGTGTTTCTGGGTATAGGCGATTTATTGATTCACAGTGAGCCACGTGTGAGTGCGTATTGGTGTATGTGTGTGTTCTGGTATAGTCTGTGCATTGAGTCACAGTGAGCCTGATATCTGCATGTGTGTGTGTGTATGCTGGTATAGGATGTGCATGGAGGCACAGTGAGTTACATGTGTGTGTTTGCTGTTGTAGGCAGTGCATTAATTCAAGGAGAGCTGTGAGTGTGTGTGTGGTGCTGGAGTGGACTTTGCACTAAGTCACAGTGTTTGGTGTGTGTGTGTGTGCATGTGTGTGTGTCAATATAGGCTGTGCACTGATTCACAGTGAGCATAGTGTGTGTGTGTGTGCTGGTAAAATATGAGCATTCAGTCACACTGAGCTGTGTGCTGTGTGTTTATGTATACTGGTATGGACTGTGCATGGAATCAATGTGAGCTGTGTATGTGTGTGTGTTTTTATTTGGTGGTGTTGAGTCTATATGGAGTCACACTAAGCTGTGTGTGTCTGTGCTGGTATAGTCTGTGCATTGACTCACAGTGAGCCTTGTGTGGGTGCTAGTATAGACTGTGCATTGAGGTAGTGAGTCATATAAGTGTGTTTGTGTGTTTGTCTGCTGGTATAGGCTGTGCACTGAGTCACAGTTACCCATGGGTGTGTGTGTGTGTGTCTTTGTGTGATGGTATAGGTGGTTCATTGAGTCACAGTAAGCCATGTATTAGTGCATATTTGTGTGTGTGTGTTTTCTGGTACAGGCTGAGTATTGTGTAAATGTGTGTCATGTGTGTGTGGTGTTGTGTGTGTGTGTAGTACAGTCTGAGCATTGAGTTACAGTGAGATGTGTTGCATGTGTTTGTGATAGTATGAACTGTACATTGAGTCACAAAGAGCCATTTATGTTTGTGTGTGTGCATGTGTGTACTGTAATGGTTGGAGCATTGAATCAGTTAGTTGTGTGTGTGTGTGTGTGTGCTCAATGGGATTTGCATTGAGTCCCCATTGTTTATGTGTGTCTATGTTGGGAGGGTTACAAACTGTGTATTGAGTCACAGTGAGCCACTTGTTTACATGTATGTGAGTGTGTGTGCTGGCATGGGCTTTCATTGAATTACTGGGGTGTATTTGTGTGTGCTTGTGGTGCTACAGACTGCATTGAGTCACAGTGAGCCATCTGTATATTTGCTGGTATAGGCGATTTATTGACTCACAGTGAACCACGTGTGAGTGTGTTTTGGTGTATGCGTGTGTTCTGTTACAGACTGTGCATTGAGTCACAGTGAGCCTGATATCTGTGTGTGTGTTTGTATGCTGGTGTAGGATGTGCATGGAGACACAGTAAGTTGTGTGTGTGTGTTTGCTGTTGTAGGCGGTGCATTGATTCAATGTTAGCTGTGAGTGTGTGTGTGGTGCTGGAGTGGACTGTGCACTGAGTCAGAGTGATTTGTGTGTGTGTTTGTGTGCATGCATGTGTACCAATATAGGCTGTGCACTGAGTCAGAGTGAGCCTAGTGTGTGTGTGTGTACTGATAAATGTGAGCATTGAGTCACACTGAGTTGTGTGCTCTGTGTGTGTTTATACAGGTATGGACTCTGCATGGAATCTAAGTGACCTGTGCATGTGTGTTTATTTGGTGGTGTAGAGTGTGTATTGAGTCACACTTAGCTGTGTGTGTCTTGTGTGTGTGATGGTATAGGTAGTGCATTGAGTCACATTTAGCCCGATATCTGTGTGTGTATTCATGTGTGCTTGTTTAGGATGTGCATTGAGTCACAGTGAGCTCTCTGTGTGTGTTTACTTGTGTAGGTGGTGCAATGATTCAATGTGAGCTGTGAGTATGTGTGTGTTGCTGGAATAGACTGCGCACAGAGTCACAGTGATCCATTTGTGTGTGTGTGTGCTGGTGAAATCTGAGTATTGTGTCACACTGAGGTGTGTGCTGTGTGTCTGTATGAACTTGTGTGATCTCTGCATGGAATCACGGTGAGCTGTGTGGTGTGTGTGTGTGTTTTTATTTTGTTGTGTAGAGTCTGTATTGAGTCACACCAAGTTCTGTGTGGTGTGTGTGTGTGTGTGTGATGGTATAGGATGTGCATTGAGTCACAGAGCCATGTTTGTGTGTCCATGCTGGTGTAGGTAATGCATCAGCTCACAGTGAGCCTTGTGAGTGTGTGTGTGTGTGTGTGCACTGGTGTATTCTGTGTAGCATGTCCCAATGAGGGGAGTTTGTGTCTTTGTGCATGTGTTTGTATAGGCTTTGAGGGACAGTGAATTGTGGGTATGTGTGTGTGTGTGTGTGTGTGAGTGTGTTTTGGAATAGGTGTGCATTGAGTCACAGTGAGCTGTCTGTGTGTTTGCTGGTGTAGGCTGTGCATTGATTCAAGGTGAGCTCTGAGTATGTGTGTTGCTGGTATGGACTGTGCACTGAGTCACAGTGAGCCGTGTGTGTGTCTGTGTGTATGCTGGTATAATCTGAGCATTGAGTCACGCTGAGGTGTGTGCTGTGGGTCTGTATCTACTTGTATGGACTAGGCATTGAGTCACAGTGAGCTGTCCGTTTGTGTGCTTTTGCGTGTATTTGGTGTTGTAGAATGTGTATTGAGTCAGACTTAGCTGTGTGTAAATGTATGATGTTATAGGATGTGCAATGAGTCACAGAGAGCTGTGTATGTGTGTCTGTGCTGTTATAGGCTGTGCATTGATTCAGAGAGAACCTTGCATGTGTGCTAGTACAGACCGTCCATTGAGTCAGTGAACCATGCATGTGTGTTTGTCTGCTGGTATAGGCTGTGCACTGAGTCACAGTGAGCCATTTGTTTTTGTCTGTGTGTGTCTGTGTGTTATGGTATAGGTGATTTATTGATTCACAGTGAACTATGTATGAGTGCATGTGTGTGTGTGTTCTGCTATAGGCTGAGCATTGAGTCAGACAGTGCCATGTATGTGTTTTTGTGTGTGTGTGTAGTAGAGTCTGAGCATTGAGTTACAGTGAGATGTGCTGTGTGTGTGTGTTTGTGCTGGTATGAACTGTATATTGAGTCACAATGAGCCGTGCACTTTTGTGTGTGAGTGTGTTTGTGTGTGTGTGTGTGGTGATAGAGGCTGAGCATTGAATCACAGATGTGTGTGTGTCTGTGCTGCTATGGGTTTTGAATTGTATCACTGATGTGTATGTGTGTGTGTGTATGTTGTTACAGATTGTTCATTGAATCACAGTGAGCCTTGTGTGTGTGTGTGTGTGTGAAGATATTGGCTGTGCATTGAGTCACAGTGAGTTATGTGTGTGTGTGTTTCTGCTGGTATAGACTGTGCATTGAGTCAAAATGAGTTATGTGTGTGTGTGTGCTCATGTAGACTCTGCAATAAGTCACAGAGAGACTGTGTGTGTGTGTGTGTGTGCACTGTAATGGTTGGAGCATTGAATCAGTTAGTTGTGTGTGTTTGTGTGCTCATATGGGCTTTACATTGAGTCACTGAGGTGTATGTATGTCTATGTTGGGGGGTTACAAACTGTGCATTGAGTCACAGTGAGCTGCTTTTTGATGTGTATGTGACTGTGTGTGCAGGTATGGGTTTTCATTGACCCACTGGGGTGTTTGCGTGTGTGTGTGCATTTGGTGCTACAGACTGCCTTGAGTCACAGTGAACCGTGTGTGTGTTTGCTGGTATAGGCGATTTATTGACTCACAGTGAGCCATGTGTGAGTGAGTTTTGGTGTGTCTGCGTTTTCTGGTATAGGTTGTGCATTGAGTCACAGTGAGTCTGATATCTGCAAGTGTGTGTGTGTATGCTGGTATAGGATGTGCATGGATACACATTGAGGTGAGTGTGTGTATGTTTGCTGTTGTATGTGGTACATTGATTCAAGGTGAGCTGTGAGTGTGTGTGTGGTGTTGGAGTGGACTGTGCACTGAGCCACAGTGATCAGTGTGTGTGTGTGTGTGTGTGCATGCATGTGTGCCAGTATAGGCTGTGCTCTGAGTCACAGTGAGCTCAGTGTGTGTGTGTGTGTGTGTGTGTGTGCTGGTAAAATCTGAGAATCGAGTCACACTGAGCTGTGTGCTGTGTGTTTTATATACTGTTATGGACTGTGCATGCAATCAAAATGAGCTGTGTATGTGTGTGTGTATGTGTGTATTTGGTTGTGTAGAATTTGTATTGAGTCACACTAAGCTGCGTGTGTGTTGTGTGTGTGATGGTATAGGATGTGCATTGAGTGACAGAGCCATGTGTGTGTGTGTGTGTCTGTGGTGGTATAGGCTGTGCTTTGACTCACAGTGAGACTTGTGTGTGTTTTAGTACAGACTGTGCATTGCATCAGTGAGGCATATATGTGTGTTTATGTGTTTGTCTGCTTGTATAGGCTGTGACCTGAGTCACAGTGACCCATGGGTGTTTGTGTGTGTGTGTGTGTGTGTGATGGTATAGGTGGTTCATTGAGACACATTGAGCCATGTATGAGTGCATGTGTATGTGTGTGTGTGTGTTCTGGTTTAGGCTGAGCATTACATCACTGAGCTTTGTGTGGGTGCTAGTACAGACTGTGCGTTGAGTCAGTGAGCCATGTATGTGTGTTTGTTTGCTGGTATCAGCAGTGGACTGAGTCACAGTGAACCATGGGTGTTTGTGTGTCTGTGTGTGGTGGTATAGGTGGTTCATTGAGTCACAGTAAGCCATGTATCAGTGCATATTTGTGTGTGTGTGTTTTCCTGGATAGGCAGAGAATTACATCAAAGTGTGTTGTGTGTGTTTGCTGTTGTGTGTGTGTAGTACAGTCTGAACTTTGAGTTATAGTGAGATGTGTTGTGTGTGTGTGTGATAGTATGAACTGTACATTGAGTCACAATGAGCCATTTAGGTTTGTCTGTGTGGGTGTGTGCACTGTAATGGTAGGAAAATTGAATCAGTTAGTTGTGTGTGTGTGTGTGTGCTCATATGGGTTTTGCATTGAGTCACTGAGGTGTATGTGTGTCTATGTTGGGGGGGCTATAATCTGCATTGAGTCAAGTGAGCTATTTGGTTATGTGTATGTGAGTGTGAGTGCTGGTATAGGCTTTCATTGAATCACTGGGGTGTGTTTGTGTGTGTGTGTGTGCTTGTGGTGTTACAGACTGAATTGAGTCACAGTGAGCCATGTGTGTGTTTGCTGATATAGGCGATTTATTGACTCACAGTGAGCCATGTGTGAATGCGTTTTGTTGTATGTGTGTGTTTTGGTATAGGCGGTGCATTGAGTCGCATTGAGCCTGATATCTGCGTGTGTGTGTGTGTATGCTGGTATAGGATGTGCATGGAGACACAGTGAGTTGTGTGTGTTTGCTGTTGTAAGCGGTGCATTGATTCAAGTTGAGCTGTGAGTGTGTGTGTGGTGCTGGAGTGGACTGTGCACTGAGTCACAGTGATCGGTGTGTGTGTGCATGTATGTGTGCCAATATAGGCTGTGTATTGAGTCAACTTGAGCCTACTTTGTGTGTGTGTGTGCTGGGAAAATGTCAGCATTCAGTCACACCAAGCTGTGTGCTCTGTGTTTGTATATACATATATGGACTCTGCATGGAATCAAAGTGAGCTGTGTGTGTGTGTGTGTGTGTGTGTGTTTCGTGGTGTAGAGTCAGTATTGAGACACAGTAAGCTGTATGTTTGTTGTGTGTGTGATGTTATAGAATGTGCATTGAGTCACAGTGAGCTCTGCGTGTGTGTTTACTGGTGTAGGCAGTGCAATGATTCAATGTGAGCTGTGAGTGTGTGTGTGTTGCTGGAATGGACTGTGCACTGAGTCACAGTGATCTGTTTGTTTGTGAGGGGGCATGCATGTATGGCGGTATAGGCTGTGAACTGAGTCACAGTGAGCCGTGTGTGTGTGTGTATGTGCTGGTGAATTCTGAACATTGTGTCACAATGAGGTGTGTGCTGTGTGTCTGTATGAACTTCTATGGACTCTGCTTGGAGTCACAGTGAGCTGTGTGGTGTGTGTGTGTGTGTGTGTATGTGTATTTGGTGGTGTAGAGTCGGTTTTGAGTCACACCAAGCTCTGTGTGTGTGTGTGTAATGGTATCAGATGTGCACTGAGTCACAGAGCCGTGTGTGTGTGTCTGTGCTGGTAGAGGTAATGCATTGATGCACAGTGAACCTTGTTAGTGTGTGTGTTTGTGCACTGGTATATGCTGTGCAGCCTGTCACAATGAGGGGTGTTTGTGTTTTTGTGCATGTGTTTGTATAGGCTTTGAGACACAGTGAGTTGTGGGGGTGTCTGTGTGTGAGTGTGTGCTGGAATAGATGTGCACTGAGTCACAGTGAGCTGTCTGTGTGTTTGCTGGTGTAGGCTGTTCACTGATTCACGGTGAGCTGTGAGTGTGTGTGGTGCTGGTATGGACTCTGCACTGAGTCACAGTGATCTGTGTGTGTGTGTCTGTGTGTATGCTGGTATAATCAGATCATTGAGTCACACTGAGGTGTGTGATGTGTATCAGTATCTACTTGTATGGACTAGGCATTGAGTCTCAGTGAGGTGTGCATTTGTGTGTTTTTGCGTGTATTTGGTGGTTTGGAATCTGTATTGAGTCACACTAAGATGTGAGTATGTATGTGTATGATGTTATAGGATGTGCATTGAGTCACAGAGAGCCATGAATGTGTGTCTGTGTTGGTATAGGCTGTGCATTGATTCAGAGAGAGTCTTGTATGCGTGCTAGTACAGACGGTCCATTGAGTCAGTGAGCCATGTATGATTGTTTGTGTGTTTGTCTGCTGGTATATGTTGTGCACTGAGTCACAGTGAGCCATGTGTTTTTGTCTGTGTGTGTCTGTGTGTTATGGTATAGGTGATTTATTGATTCACAGTGAGCCATTATGAATGCATGTGTCTGTGTTCTGCTATAGGCTGAGCATTGAGTTAGAGAGTGCCATGTGTGTGTTGCTGTGTGTGTGTAGTACTGTCTGAGCATTGAGTTAGAGTGAGATGTGCTTCGTGTGTGTGTTTGTGCTGGTATGAACTGTACATTGAGTCACAATTAGCCGTGCATTTGTTTGTGTGAGTGTGCTTGTGTGTGTTTGTGGTGGTAGAGACTGAGCATTGAATCACAGGTGTTTATGTGACTGTGCTGCTATGGGCTTTGAATTGTGTCATTAAGGTGTGTGTGTGTGTATGTGTTGCTACAGATTCTTCATTGAATCACAGTGATCTTTGTGTGTGTATGTTTGTGTGATGATATAGGCTATGCATTGAGTCACAGTGAGTTATGTGTGTGTGTGATTGTGCTGGTATAGACTATGTTTTGAGTCAAAATGCGTTGCATGTGTGTGTGTGTGTGCTCTTATAGACTGCAATGAGTCACAGAGAGAATGTGTCTGTGCGTGTGTGCACTGTAATGGTTGGAGCATTGAATCTGTTAGTTGTGTGTGTGTGTGCGCTCCTATGGACTTTGCATTGAGTCACTGAAGTGTATGTATGTCTATGTTGGGGGGGCTACAAACTGTGCATTGAGTCACAGTGAGCCACTTGGCTATGTGTATGTGAGTGTGTTTGCTGGTATGGGTTTTCATTGAATCACTGGGGTGTGTTTTTGTGTGTGTGTGTGTGTGATTCTACAGACTGAGACTGCAATGAGTCACAGTGAACCGTGTGTGTGTTTGCTGGTATAGGCCACTTATTGACTAACAGTGATCCATGTGTGAGTGCGTTTTAATGTGTGTGTGTGTTCTGGTATAGGCTGTGCATTGAGTCACAGTGAGCCTGATATCTGCATGCGTGTGTGTGTATGCTGGTATAGGATGTGCATGGAGACACAGTGAGTTGTGTGTGTGTGTGTTTGCTGTTGTAGGTGGTGCTAGATTCAAGGTGAATTGTGACTGTGTGTGTGGTGCTGGAGAGGACTGTGCACTGAGTCACAGTGATTGGTGTGTGTGTGTGCATGTCTGTGTGCCAATATAGGCTGTGCACTGAGTCACAGTGAGCCTAGTGTTTGTGTGTGTGCTGGTAAAATCTGAGAATTGAGTCACACTGAGCTGTGTGCTGTGTGTTGGTGTATACTGGTATGGACTGTGCATGGAATCAAAGTGAGCTGTGCATGTGTGTGTGTGTTTTTATTTGGTTGTGTAGAGTCTATATTGAGTCACACTAAGCTGTGTGTGTGATGGTATAGGATGTGCATTGAGTCACAGAGCCGTGTGTGTGTGTCTGTGCTGGTATAGGCTGTGTATTGACTCACAGTGAGCCTTGTGTGGGTGCTAGTACAGACTGTGCATTGAGTCAGTGAGCCATATAAGTGTGTTTGGGTGTTTGTCTGCTGGTATAGACTCTGCACTGAGTTACATTTACCTATGGGTGTTTTTTTTTGTGTGTGTGTGTGTGATGGTATAGGTGGTTCATTGAGTCACAGTAAGCCATATATGAGTGCGTATTTGTGTGTGTGTGTTTTCTGGTATAGGCTGAGCATTGCATCAATGTGTGTTTTTTGTGTGGTGTGTGTGTGTGTAGTACAGTCTGAGCATTGAGTTACAGTGAGATATGTTGCGTTTGTGATAGTATGAACTGTACATTGAATCACAATGGGTCATTTGTGTTGTGTGTGTGGGTGCATGTACTGTAATTGTAGGAACATTGAATCAGTTAGTTGTGTGTGTGTGTGTGTGTGCCTAATGGGGTATGAATTGAGTCACTGAGGATTATGTGTGTCTATGTTGGGGGGGCTAAAAACTGTGCATTGTGTCACAGTGAGCCACTTGTTTATGTGTATGTGAGTGTGTGTGCTGGCATGGGCTTTCATTGAATCACTGGGGTGTGTTTGTGTGTGTGTGTGCTTGTGGTGCTACAGACTGCATTGAGTCACAGTGAGCCATGTGTGTGTTTGCTGGCATAGACGATTTATTGGCTCACAGTGAGACATGTGTGAGTGCGTTTCAGTGTATGTGTGTGTTCTGGTATAGGCTGTGCATTGAGCCACAGTGATCCCCAATATCTGTGTTTTTGTGCATGTGTGCTGGTTTAGGATGTGCATTGAGTCACAGTGAACTCTGTGTGTATGTTTGTTTGCTAGTTTAGGCAGTGCAATGATTCAATGAGAGATGTGAGTGTGTGTGTTGCTGCAATGGACTGTCCACAGAGTCACACTGATCCATTTGTGTGTGTGTGGACATGCGTGTATGCCTGTATAGGCTGTGCACTGAGTCACAGTGAGCCATGTGTGTGTGTGTTGGTGAAATCTGAGCACTGTGTCACACTGAGGTGTGTGATGTGTGTCTGTATGAACCTGCATGGAATCACAGTGAGCTGTGCAGTGTGTGTGTGTGTGTGTGTGTGTATTTGGTGGTGTAGAGTCTGTACTGAGTCACACCAAGCTCTGTGTGTGTGTGTGTGATGATATAAGATATGCATTTAGTCACAGAGCCATGTCTGTGTGTTTGTGCTGTTATAGGTTGTGCATTGACTCACAATGAGTCTTGAGAGTGTGCTAGTACAGACTGTGCATTGAGTCAGTGAGCCAGGTATGTGTGTTTGTCTGCTGCTATAGGCTCTGCACTGAGTCACAGTGACCCATGTGTGTTTGTGTGTGTGTGTGTCTGTGTGTGATGGTATAGGTGGTTCATTGAGTCACAATGAGCCATTTATGAGTTCATGTTTGTGTGTGTGTGTGTTCTGGTATAGGCTGAGCATTGTGTCAGTTTGTAGGGTGTGTGTGTGTTGTTGTGTGTGTGTGTGTAGTACAGTCTGAACATTGAGTTACATTGAGATGAGTTGCATGTGTTTGTGCTGGTATGAACTGGACATTGAGTCACAATGAGCTGTGTGTGTTTGTGAGTGTGCATCTGTGCTTATTTAGGATGTGCATTGAGTCACAGTGAGCTGTGTGTGTGTGCAGGAATAGACTGTGCATTGAGTCAAAATGTGTTGTGTGTGCGTTAATATGGTTGTATTGACTGTCCATTGAGTCACAGTGAGCAAGTGTGTGTGTGTGAGTGTGTGTGCTGGTGGGCTTTCATTGAGTCACTGGTGTGTGTGTGTTGCTAGAGACTGTATTGAGCCACAGTGAGCCTTGTGTGTCTGTGCTGATATAGGCAATTGATTGAGTCACAGTGAGGCATCTGTGAGTGCGTGTTGGTATGTGTGTGTGCATGTATAGGCTGTGCATTGAGTCACACTGAAGTGTGTGTGTGTGCATGTGTGTGCTGTTATAGATTGTGCATTGAGTCACAGTGAGGGATGTGTGTGTCTGTGTGTCCTGGTATATGCGGACCATTTAGTCACACTGAGGTGTGTGTGTGTGTGTGCATGTGTGTGTGTGTGCTGGTATAGGCTGTGCATTACAGTGAGTTGTGTGTGTTTGTGTGTATGTGCAGGTAAAGGCTGTGCATTGTGTCACAGTGAGTTGTATGTGTCTGTGTGTGATATTATATGCTATGCACTGAGTCACAGGTAGGTGAGTGTGTGTGTGGGTGCACGTGCAGGTATAGGTTTTGCATTGAGTCACACTGAGCTTGGTGTGTGAGTGTCTGTATTTTTGTGTGTGTGGAGGTATAGGCTGTATACTGACTCACAGTGAGCCACCTGTGCTTCTTTGTTTGTGTATGTCTGCTATCATAAACTGTGCACTGAGTCACAGAGAGTCGTGTGTTTGAGCGTGTGTGTCCTGGGATAGACTGTGCATTGATTCACAGTCAGCCATTTGTGTGTGTGTGTGCACTGGTATAGTGTGTGCAGTGAGTTACAGTGAGGAGTTTTTGTGTCTTTGTGCTTTTACTTCTATAGTCTTTGAGGCACAGTGATCTGTGGGTATGTGTGTGTGTGTGTTTGCTGCTATGGATGTGAATTGAGTCACAGTGAGCTGTGTGTGTGTGTTTGCTGCTGTAGGCTGTGCATTAATTCAAGGTGAGCTGTGAGTGTGTGTGTGGTGCTTGTATGGACTGGGCACTGAGTCACAGTGAGCCGTGTGTGTGTGTCTGTGTGTATGCTAGTATAATCTGATCATTGAGTCACACTGAGATGCGTGCTGTGTGTCTGTATGCACTTGTATGGACTGTACATTGAGTCACAGTGAGTTGTGCTTGTGTGTGTTTGTATTTGTTGGTGTTTAGTCTGTATTGAGTCACACTAAGCAGTGTGTGTGTGTGTTTGATGGTATAGGATGTGCATTGAGTCACAGAGCGGTGTGTGTGTGTCTGTGCTTCTATAGGCTGTGCATTGACTCACAGTGAGTCTTGTGTGTGTGCTAGTACAGACTGTGCATTGAGTCAGTGAACAATGTATATGTGTTTGTATGTCTTCTGGTATAGGCTGTGCACTGAGTCACAGTGAGCCATGTGTGTTTGTGTGTGTGTGTGATGGTATATTTGGTTCACTGAGTCACAGTGAGCCATGTATGACTGCCTGTGTGTGTGTGTGTGTTCTGGTGTAGGCTGAGCACTGCATCACAGTGCATCGTGTGTGTGTTGTGTGTGTGTAGTACAGTCTGAGAATTGAGTTACACTGAGATGTGTTGTGTGTGTTTGTGCTGGTATGATCTGTACATTGAGTCACAATGACCCGTGAATGTGTGTGTGTGTGTGTGTGTGCTGGTTGAGGCTGAGTATTGATTCATAGTTTAGTGTGTGAGAGTGTGTGCTGGTATGGACTTTTCATTGAGTCACTGAGGTGTAAGTGTGTGTGTGTGTGTGTGTGTGGTGCTACAGACTTCATTGAGTCCCAGTGAGCCTTGTGTGTGTCTGTGTGCTGATATAGATTGTGCATTGAGTCACAGGGCTGTGTGAGTGTGTGGACACTGGTATAGACTGTGCATTGTGTCAGAATGAGGGGTGTGTGTGTCTGGGTGTTCTGCTATACCCTGATCATTGGGTCACACTGAGGTGTGTGTGTGTGTGTGTGGTGCTACAGACTTTGCATTGAGTCACAATGACCGATGTGTGTTTGTGTGGTATAGGCGATTGATTGAATCACAATGTGCCATGTGTGAGTGCATATTGGTATGTGTGTGCCTTCTGGTATAGCCTGTGCCTTGAGTCACAGCGAGTCCTGTATCTGTGCATGTGTGTGTGCGTGCACACTGGTATAGGCTGTGCATTGAGTCCCAGTGAGGGGTGTGTGTGTTCTGGTATAGGCTAAAATTTGAGGAACACTGAGCTCTGTGTGTGTGTGTGTGTGTGTGTGTGTGCTGGAACAGGCTGCACATTGAGTCACAGTGGGGTGTGTGTGGGTGTGTATGTGCAGGTACAGGCTGCACATCGAATCACAGAGAAGTGTATGTGTGTGTGTGTGATGTTATACGTTATGCACTGAGTCAGAGGGAGTTGTGTGTGTGTGTGGGTGCAGGTTCTGGTATATGCTTTACATTGAGTCACACTGAGCTGTGTGTGTGAGTGTCTGTATGTGTGTGTTTCTGGAGGAATAGGCTGTGGATTGACTCACAGTGAGCCATATGTGCTTCTGTGTGTGTGTATGTCTGCTAGCATAGACTGTGCATTGAGTCCCAGGGAGCCGTGTGTGTGTGTGTATATGTGTCCTGGTATAGGCTGTGCATTGATTCACAGTCATCCATGTGTGTGTGTGTGTGTGTGTATGCACTGGAATAGGCTGTACAGTGAGTCACAGTAGAGGGTGATTGTTTCTTTGTGCGTGTGCTTGCATAGGACTTGAGGAACAATGAGCTGTGGGTATGTGTGTATGTGTGTATGTGTGTGTGTGTGCTGGTATAGACTGAGCAGTGAGTCACAGTGAGCTGTGTGTGTGTGTGTGTGTGGTGCTGGTATGGAATGTGCAATGAGTCACTGTGATCAGTGTGTGCGTGTCTGTGCTTGTGCTGGTATAATCTGAGCATTGATTCAGATTCATGTGTGTGCTGTGTGTCTGTATGTACTTGTATGGATTATGCAGTGAGTCACAATGAGTTGTGTGTATGTGTGTTTCTGTGTGTATTTGGTGGTGTAGAGTCTGTACTGAGTCACACTAAGCTGTTATTCTGTATGTGTGTGATGGTATAGTATGTGCATTGAGTCACAGAGAAACGTGTATGTGTGTCTGTGCTTGTATAGGTTGTGCATTGATTCACAGTGAGACTTGTGTGTGTGCTAGTAAAGACTGTGCATTGAGTCAGTGAGCCATGTAGGCATGTCTCTGCTTATCTGCTGCTATATGCTGTGCACAGTGTCACAATGAGCCATGTGTGTTTGTGTGTGTGTGATGGTATTCGAGGTTCATGGAGCAATGATGAGCCATGTATGACTGCATGTTTGTGTGTGTGTGTTCTGGTATAGGCTGAGTCACAGTGTGCCATGTGTGTGTTTTTGTGTGTGTGTGTAGTAGTGTTTGAGCATTGAGTTAGAGTGAGATGTGCTGCGTGTGCGTGTTTGTGCTGGTATGAACTGTACAATGAGTCACAATGAGCCATGTGTGTGTGTGTGTTTGTGTGTCTGATGGTAGAGACTGAGCATTGAATCACAGGCTTGTGTGTGTCTGTTCAGGTATGGGCTTTGAATTGTGTCACTGAGGTGTATGTGTGTGTGTGTGTGTGTGTGTGTGTGTGGTGCTACAGACAGTTCATTGAGTCACAGTAAACCCAGTGTGTGTTTGTCTGTGTGCTGATATAGGCTGTACATTGAGTCACAATGAGCCATATGTGTGTGTGTGTGTGTGTGTTCTGGTATAGACTGTGCCTTGAGTCAAAATGAGTTGTGTGTGTGTGTTTGTGTGCTTGTATAGACTGTGCATTGAGTCACAGTGAGCAGTGTGTGTGTGCAAGTACAGATTGTGAATTCAGTCAGTGAGCCATGTATGTGTGTTTGTGTGTTTGTCTGCTGGTATAGGCTGTGCTCTGAGTCACAGTGACCCATGTCTGTTTCTGTGTGTGCATGTGTGTGTGTGTGTGTGATGGTGTAGGTGGTTCATTAAGTCACAGTGAGCCATGTATGAGTGTATGTGTGTGTGTGTATGTGTGTGTTCTGGTATAGGCTGAGCATTGTGCCCCATGTGTCCTGGGTGTGTTTGTTCTTGTGTGTGTGTGCAGTACTGTCTGAGCATTTAGTTACTGTGAGATGTGTTGTGTGTGTTTGTGCTGGTATGAACTGTACATTTAGTTATAGTGACCCATGCATATGTGTGTGTGTGTGCTGGTAGAGACTTAATATTGAATCACAGTTTGGTGTGTGAATATGTGTGCTGGTATGGGCTCTGTATTGAGAAAATTAGGGTGTGTGTGTGTGTGTGTGTGTGTGTGTGGTGCTACAGTCTTCATTGAGTTACAGTGAGACTTATGTGTGTATGTGTGCTGGAATAGATTGTGCATTGGGTCACAGTGTTGTGTGAGTGTGTGAAGGCTGGCATAGACTGTGCATTGAGTCAGAGTGAGAGGTGTGTGTGTCTGTGTGTTCTGGTATAGGCTGACCATAGAGTCACACTGAGGTGTGTGTTTGTTTGTGTGGTGCTACAGACTTCACATTGAGTCACAGTGACCCTTGTGTGTGTGTGTGTTTGTATAGACAATTGAATCACAATGAGCAATGTGTGAGTTCATGTTGGTATGTGTGTGTGTTCTGGTACAGGCTGAGTCACAGTGAGCCCTGTATCTGTACATGTGTGTGTGTGTTTGCTTGTATAGGCTGTGCATTGATTCATAGTGCCATGTGAGTCTGTGTGCATGCCTGTTTAATCTGTGCATTGAGTCCCAGTGAGGGGTGTGTGTGTTCAGGTATAGTCTGACAATGGAGGCACACTGAGCTCTGTGTGTGTGTGTGTGTGTGTGTGTATGCATGTGTGCTGGTATAGAATGTGCATTGAGTCACAGTGAGCTGTGTGTATGTGTGGTGCTGGTATGGACTGTGCACTGAGTCACAGTGAGCCCTGTGTGTGTGTCTGTGTGTGTGCTGGTATAATCTGAGAACTGAGTCACAATAAGGTGTGTGTTGTGTGTCTGTATGTATGTGTATGGACTTTACATTGAGTCATAGTGAGCTGTGCATATGTGTGTTTGTGTGTATTATTGGTATAGAGTCTGTATTGAGTCACACTAAGCTGTGATTGCGTATATGTATGATGGTATAGGATGTGAATTGAGTCACAGAGAGACGTGTATGTTGTCTGTGCTTGTATAGGCTGTGCATTGATTCACACTGAGCCTTGTGTGTGTGCTAGTACAGACTGCATTGAGTCAGTGAGCCATGTATATGTGTCTCTGTGTTTATCTGCTGCTATAGGCTGTGCACAGTGTCACAGTGTGCTATGTGTGTTTGTGTGTGTGTGCGTATGATGGTATTTGAGGTACATGGAGCCATAGTGAGCCATGTATGAGTGAATGTGTGTGTGTGTGTTCTGGTATAGGCTGAGTCACAGTGTGCCATGTGTGTGTTGTGTGTGTGTAGTAGTGTTTGAGCATTGAGTTGGACTGAGATGTGTTGTGTTTGTGCTGGTATGAACTACAATGAGTCACAATTGAATCACAGTGAGCCATGTGTGTGTTTGCTGCTATAGGCAATTTATTGAGTCACAGTCAGTGATGTGTGAGTCTGTTATGGTGTGTGTGTGTGATCTGTTATAGGCTGTGCATTGAGTCACATTGAGCTCTGTGTGTGTGTGTTTGCTGGTGTAGGCTGTGTTTTGATACAAGGTGAGCTGTGAGTGTGTGTGTGGTACTGGAATGGACTGCACTGAGGCACAGTGAGCCATGTGTGTGTGTGTCTGAGCATGTGTGTGTGCCAGTATAGGCTGTGAACTGAGTCACAGTGAGCTGTGTGTGTGTGCTGGTAAATTCTGAGCATTGAGTCACATTGAGGTGTATGCTATGTGTCTGTATGTACTTGTATGGGCTGTGCACTGAGTCACAGTGAACTATGTGTGTCTGTGTATTTGGTGGTGTAGAGCCTGTAGTGAGTCACACTGAGTTGTGACTTTGTGTGTGTGTGATGGTGTAAGATGTGCATTGAGTCACAGAGAATGGTGTGTGTGTGTCTGTGCTGGTATAGGCTGTGCATTGACTCACAGTGAGCCTTGTGTGTGTGCTAGTAAACACTGTTCATTGAGTCAGTGAGCCATGTATGTGCATTTGTGTATTTGTCTGCTTGTATAGGCAGTGCACTGAGTCACAGTGACCCATGTGTGTTTGTGTGTGTGTGATTGTATAGGTGGTTCATTGAGGCAGAGTGGGCCATGTATGAGTGCATGTTTGTGTGTGCATGTGTTCTGGTATAGGCTGAGCATTGCATCACTGTGTCTCATGTGTTTGTGTTGTGTGTATGTAGTACATTCTGAGCATTGAGTTACAGTGAGATGTGTTGCATGTGTGTGTGCTAGTCTGAACTGTACATTGAGTCACAATGAGCTGTGCATGTTTGTGTGTGTGTGTGTCTGTGCTGATAGAGGATGAGCATTGAGTCATAGGTGTTAGTGTGTGTGTGCTGGTGTGTGATTTGGATTGGGTCACGGAGGTGTATGTGTGTGGTGTATGTGTGTGTGTTGCTATAGACTTCATTGAGTCACAGGGAGCCTTGTGAGTGTCTGTGTCCTGACATAGGCTGTGAATTGTATCACAATGTGTTATGTGTGTGTGTGTGTCTGCTAGTATAGACAATGAATTGAGTCAAAATGAGTTGTGTGTGTGTTAATATGCTCCTAGAGACTCTTCATTGAGTCACAGTGAAAAACTGTGTGTGTGTATGCACAGTGGTAAGGATGGAGCATTGAATCAGTTATGTGTGTGTGTGTGCTCGTATGGGATTTGCATTGAATCACTGAGGTGTATGTGTGTGTGTTTGTGGTACTACAGACAGTGCATTGTGTCAAATTGAGCCGTGTGTGTGTGTATGTGAGTGTGTGTGCTGGTGGTCTTCCATTGAGTCACTGGGGTGTGTGTGTGTGTTTGCGTGTTTGTGTGGTGCTAGAGAATGCATTGAGTCACAGTGAGCCATGTGTGTGTGTGCTGGTATAGGTGATAGATTGAGTCACAGTGAGCCGTGTGTCAGTGCGTTTTGGTTAGTGTGTGTATTCTGGTATAGGCCATGCATTGAGTCACAGTGAGCCCTGTATCTTTTCGTGTGTGTGTGTCTGTGTGCTGGTTAGGCTGTGCATTTAGTCACACTGAGCTGTGTGTGTGTGCATGTGTGTGCTGGTATAGATTGTGCATTGAGTCACAGTGCCATGTGAGTGTGTGCATGCTGGTATAGACTGTGCATTGAGTCAGAGTGAGGGGTGTGTGTGTTTTTGTGTTCTAGTATAGGCTGACCATTGGGTCACACCAAGGTGAATGTGTGTGTGTGTGTCTGTGTGTGTGTTGGTACAGGCTGCACATTTATTCACAGTGAGGTGTGTGTGTGTATGTGCAAATACAGGCTATGCATGGAGTCACAATGCAGTGTATGTGTGTGTTTGTGTGATGTTATATGCTGTAGAGTGAGTAACAGAGAGGTGTGGGTGTGGGTGTATGTGTTGGTGTAGGCTTTGCATTTAGTCACACTGAGCTGTGTGTGTGTGTCTGTATGTGTCTGTGTATAGAGGTATAGGCTGTGTATTGACTAAAATTGAACCATGTGTGCTTCGGTGTGTGTGTATGTGTGCTAGCATAGACTGTGTACTGAGTGACAGGGAGCCGTGTGTGTGTGTGTGTGTGTGTTTGTGTCCTGGCAAAGACTGTGAATTGATTCACAGTCAGCTCTATGTGTGTGTGCACTGGTTTAGGCTGTGCAGTGAGTCACAGTGAGGGGTGTTTGTGACTTTGTGCATGTGCTTGTATAGTCTTTGTGGCACAGTGAGCTGTGGTTAAGTGTGTGTGTGTGTGTGCTGGTATAGACTGTGCATTGAGTCAGAATTAGCTGTGTTTGTGAGTGTGTGCATTTGCTGCTGTAGGCTTTGCATTGATTCAAGATGATCTGTGAGTGTATGTGTGGTGTTGGTATGGATTGTGCACTGAGTCACGCTGAGCTGTGTGTGCGTGTGTGTGTGCTGGTATAATCTGAGCATTGAGTCACACTGAGTTGTGTGACGTGTGTCTGTATGTACTTGTATGGACCATGCATTGAGTCACAATGAGCTGTGTGTGTGTGTTTGTGTGTGTATTTGATGGTGTAGAGCCTGTATGGAGTCACATTAAGCTGTGTGTGTGTCTGTGTGTTTGATGGTATAGGATGTGCATTGAGTCACAGAGAGCTGTGTATGTATGTCTGTGTTTGTATAGGCTGTGCACTGATTCACAGTGAGACTTGTGTGTGTGCTAGTACAGACTGTGCTTTGAGTCAGTGACCCATGTATGTGTGTTTGTGTGTTTGTCTGCTGATATAGGCTCTGCACTGAATCACAGTGAGCCATGTGTGTTTGTGTGTGTGTGTGTGTTTGTGATGACAGATGTGGTTCATTGAGTCACAGTGAGCTATGTACGAGTGCATTTTTTTGTGTGTTGTGTGTTCTGGTATATGCCGAGCATGGAGTTACAGTGTGCCCTGTGTGTTGTGTGTGTGTGTAGTACAGTCTGAGCATTGAGTTACAGCAAGATGTGTTACATGTGTGTCTTTGTGCTGATATGAACTGTACTTTGAGTCAAAATGACTGTGCATATGTGTGTGTGTGTGTGTTTGTGCTGGTAGAGACTGAGCATTGAATGCCCGGTGTGTGTGTATGTGTGCTTGTATGAGCTTTGAATTGTATCATGGAGGTTATGTGTATATGTGTGTGTGTGTGTGTGTGTGTGTTGGGAGCTACAGACTGTTCATTAAGTCACAGTCAGCCTTTTGTGTGTGTGTCTGAGTGCAGATATAAGCTGTGCATTGAGTCACAGTGAGTTATGTGTGTTTGTGTGTGTGCTTGTATAGACTGTGCATTGAGTCAAAATGATTTTTGTGTGTCTGTGTTCTCATATAGACTGCAGTGAGTCACAGTAAGAACGTGAGTGTGTGTGTGTGTGTGCACACTGGTATGGGTTCAGTAGTGAATCAGTTAGGTGTGTGCTCATATGGGCTTTGCGTTGAGTCACTGAGGTGTATGAGTGTCTATGTGGGAGGGGGGCTACAGACTGTGCATTGAGTCACACTGAGAAGTTTTTCTGTGTGTATGTGAGTGTGGGTGCTGCTGTGGGCTTTCATTGAGTCACTAGGGTTTGTGTATGTGTGTGTGTGGTGCTACAGACCGCATTGAGTCACAGTGAGCCATGTGTGAGTGTGCTGGTATAGGATGTTTCTTGAGTCACAGTGAGCTGTGTGTGTGTGTGTGTGTGTGTGCTTGCTGGTGTAGGCTGTGCATTGATTCTAGGTGAGTTGTTAGTGTGTGTGTGGTGCTAGGATGGACTGTGCACTGAGTCACAGTCATCTGTGTCTGTGTGCATGTGTGTGTGCTGTTATTGGCTGTGCACTGAGTTAAAGTGAGCTGTGTATGTGTGTGCGTGCTTGATAATCTGAGCATTGAGTCACACTGAGGTCTGTGTTCTGTGTATGTATTTTTATGGACTGTGCATGGAATCACTGTGAGGTGTGTGTGTCTGTGTGTGTGTGTATTCAGTGGTGTGGATTCTGTATTGAGTCACACTAAGCTATGTGTGTGTGTGTGTGTGATGGTATAGGATGTGCATTGAGTCACAGTTCAGCCAGGTGTCTGAACTCGTATAGGCTGTGCATTGGCTCACAGTGAGCCTTGTGTTTGTGCTAGTACAGACTGTGCATTGAGTCAGTGAGCAATGTTGTGTGTTTGATTGTCTGCTTGTATAGGCTGTGCACTGAGTCACAGTGACCCATGTGTGTTTGTGGGTGTGTGTTTGTGTGTGATGGTATAAGTGGTTCATTGAGTCACAGTAAGCTATGTATGAGTGCGCATTTGTGTGTACGTGTCTTCTGGTATAGGCTGAGCATTGTGTCACAATGTGTCATGTGTGTGTGGTTGTGTGTGTGTGTAGTACAGTCTGATCATTGAGTTACAGTGAGATGTGTTGTATGTGTTTATGCTAGTATGAACTGTACATTGAGTCACAATGAGCCATGCGTGTGTGTGTGTGTATGTGCTGGTAGAGGCTGAGCATTGAATCACAGTTAGGTGTTTGTGTGTGTGTACTCATATGGGCTTTGCATTGAGTCACGGAGGTGTAAGCGTGTGTGTGTGTGTGTGTGGTGCTACAGCCTTCATTGTGTCCCAGTGAGCCTTATGAGGGCCTGTGTGCAGATACAGGTTATGAATTGAGTCACAGTGTGTTATGTGTGTGTGTGCTGGTATAGAGTGTGTTGAGTCAGAATGAGCTGTGTGTGTGTTTATATGCTCATATAGACTGTGCACTGAATCACAGTGAGCAAGTGTGTGTGTGTGTCTCTGTGTGCATGCGGACTTGTATGGGTGGAGCATTGTATCAGTTAGGTTTGTGTGTCTGTGTGCTTGTATGGGTTTTGAATTCAGTCACTGAGGTATATGTGTGTTTGCGTGTGTGTGTGTGTGTGCTGCTACAGACTTTGCATTGAGTCACAGTGAGCTGTGTGTGTGTGTGTATGTGAGTGTGTGTGCTGGTCGGTTTTCATTGAGTCACTGGTGTGTGCGTGTTTGTGTGTGTGTGTGTGTGGTGCTACAGACTGCATTGAGTCACAGAGAGCCTTGTGTCTGTGTGCTGCTATAGGCAGTAGATTGATTCACAGTGAGCCATGTGTGAGAGCATGCTGGTATGTGTGTGTGTTCAGGTATAGGCTGTGCATTGAGTCACAGTAAGGTCGATATCTGTGTGTGTGTGTCTGTATGTAATGGTATGGACTGTGCATGGAATCACAGGTATCTGTGTGTGTGTGTGCAGTTGGTGGTGTAGATTCTATATTGAGTCACACTAAGTTGTGTGTGTGTGTGTTTGTGTGATGGTATAGGATATGCATAAAGTAACAAAGCCGTGTGTGTGTGTCTGTTCTGGTATAGGCTGTGCATTGACTCACACTGAGCCTTGTGTATGTGCTAGTACAGACTGTGCATTAAGTCAGTGTGCCATGTATAAGTGTTTATGTGTTTGTCTGCTGGTATAGGCTGTGCACTGAGTCAAATTGACCCATGTGTGTTTGTGTGTGTGTGATGGTATAAGTCGTTCATTGGGACACAGTGAGCCATGTATGAGTGCGTGTGTGTGTGTGTGTGTTCTGGTATAGGATGAGCATTGCATCACAGTGTGTCATGTGTGTGTGTTGTCTGTGTGTGTAGTGCAGTCTGAAAATTGAGTTACAGTGAGAAGTGGTACGTGTGTTTCTGTTAGTATGAACTCTACATTAACTGACTATGAGCTGTGTGTGTTTGCATGTGTGTGTGTGTGCTGGTAGAGATTAAGCATTGAATCATAGGTGTTTGTGAGTGTGTGCTGGTATGGGCTTTGCATTGAGTTATGGAGGTGTGTTTGTGTGTGTGTGTTGTGCTACAGATGTCATTGAGTCACAGTGAGCCTTGTGAGTGTCTGTGTGCTTATATAGGTTGTGAATTGAATCACAGTGTGTTATGTGTGTGTGTGTGTGTGCTAGTATTGACTGTGCATTGAGTCTAAAGGAGATGTGTGTGTTTATATACTCATATAGACTGTGCATTGAATCACAGTGAACAAGGGTGTGTGTGTGTGTGTGTGTGTGCATGCTCACTGGTATGGGTGGAGCATTGAAGAAGTTAGGTGTGTGTATGTGTGCACTCATATGGGCTTTGCATTGAGTCACTGAGGTGTATTCATGTGTGTGTGAGTGTGTGGTGCTACAGACTGTGCATTGAGTCACAGTGAGCCGTGTGTGCTTGTGTATGTGAGTGTGTGTGCTGGTGGGTTTTCATTGAGTCACTGGAGTGTGTGTGTGTGCGTTTGTGTGTGTGTGTGGTGTTACAGACTACATTGAGTCACAGTGAACCACGTGTGTGTGCTGGTATAGGCGATTGAGTCACAATGAGCCATGTGTGAGTGCGTGTTGGTATGTGTGTGTGTTCTGGCATAGGCTGTGCATTGAGTCACAGTGCTGTGTGAGTGTGTGCATGTTGGTATAGACTATGCATTGAGTCACAGTGAATGATGTGTGTGTCTGTGTATTCTGGTATAGGTTGACAATTGAGTCAAACTGATGGCTGTGTGTGTGTGTGTATGTGGTGGTACAGGCTATGCATTGAGTCACAGTAAGGTGTATGTGTGTGTTTGTTTGATGTTGTATGCTATGCACTGAGTCACAGGGAGGTGATTTTGGGTGCACGTGCTGGTATAGGCTTTGCATTGAGTCACACTAAGCTGTTTGTGTGAATGTCTGTGTGTGTGTGTGTGTGGAGGTATAGGCTGTGTATTGACTCACAGTGAGTCATGTTTGCTTCTGTGTGTGTGTATGTCTGCTAGCATTGACTATGCACTGAGTCACAGGTAGCCATGTGTATGTGTTAGTACAGACTGTACTGATTTGAGTCAGTGAGCCATGTATGTGTGTTTGTGTGTTTGTCTGCTGGTATAAGCTGTGCACTGTGTCACAGTGACTCAGGTGTGTTTGTGTGTGTGCATGTGTGTGATGGTATAGGTGGTTCATTGAGTCATAGTGAGCCATATATGACTGCGTGTTTGTGTGTGTGTGTGTGTGTTTTGGTATAGGCTGAGCATTGCATCACAGTGTGTCATGTGTGTCTGTTGTGTGTGTCTGTAGTACAGTCTGAGCATTTAGTTATAGTGAGATGTGTTGCATGTGTTTGTGCTAGTATGAAATGTACATTGAGTCACAATGAGCCATGCATGTTTGTGTGTGTGTGCTGGTAGAGGATAAGTATTGAATCACAGGTGTTTGTGTGTGTGTGCTGGTATGGGCTTTGCTTTGAGTCATGGAGGGGTATGTGTGTGTGTGTGTATGTGTGGTGGTACAGATTTCATTGAATCACAGTGAGTCTTGTGAGTGTCTGTGTGCTGATATAGGCTGTGAATTGAATCACAGTGTGTTGTGTGTGTGTGTATGTGTGTGTGTGCTGATATAGCCTGTGCATTGAGTCAAAAGGAATTCTGTGTGTGTTAATATGCTCATATAGACTGTGCATTGAATCACAGTGAGCAAGTGCATTTGTGTGTGTGTGTATGTACAGTGATATGAGTGGACCTTTGAATCAGTTAGGTGTGTTTTTGTGTCTCTGTGTGTCCTGGTATAGACTCTGCATGATTCACAGGCAACCATGTGTGTGTATGTGCACTGGTATAGCTTATGCAGTGAAGGGTGTTTGTGTCTTTGTGCATGTGCTTGTATAGGCTTTGAGTCACAGTGAGCTGTGTGTGTTTTTGTGTGTGTGTGTGTTTGCTGTTGTAGGCACTGCATTGATTCAAGGTGACATGTGAATGTGTCTGTGGTGTTGGAATGGACTGTGCCCTGAGTTACAGTGAGTCATGTGTGTGTGTCTGTGTGTATGCTGGTGTAATCTGTGCATTGAGTGACAGTGAGGTGTGTGCTGTGTGTCTGTATGTACTTGTATGGACTGTGCATTGAGTCACAGTGAGTTGTGCGTGTGTGTGTTTGTGTGTGTATTTGATGGTGTAGAATCTGTATTGAGTCACACTGAGTTTTGAGTGTTTGTGTGTGATGTAGGATATGCATTGAGTCACAGAGAGCCATGTATGTGTGTCTGTGCTGTTATAGGCTGTGCATTGATTCACAGTAAACCTTGTGTGTGTTACTACACACTGTGCATTGAGTCTGTGAGACATGTATGTGTGTTTTCCTGCTAGGATAGGCTCTGCACTGAGAAACAGTAAGCCATGTGTGTTTGTGTGCATGTCTGTGTGTGTATGATGGTATAGGTGTTTCATTGATTCACAGTGAGCCATGTATGAGGGCATGTTTGTGTGTTTGTGTGTGTTCTGGTATAGGCTGAGCATGGAGTCACAGTGTGCCATGTGTGTGTTGTTGTGTGTGTGTATAGTACAGTCTGAGAATTGAGTTACAGTGAGATGTGTTGCATATGTGTGTTTGTGCTGGTATGAACTATACATTGAGTCACCATGAGCCATGTGTTTGTGTGTGTGTGTGTGTGTGTGTGTGTCTGTGCTGAGAATTGAAACACAGGTGTCTGTGGTTCTGTGCTGTTATCGGCTTTTAATTGCATCATGGAGGTGTGTGTGTCTGTGTGTGTGTGTGTGTGGTGCTACAGACTGTTCATTGAGTCCCAGTGAGCCTTGTGTGTGTGTGTCTGTGTGCTGAGATAGGCTATGCATTGAGTCTCAGTCAGTTATGTGTGTGTGTTTGTGCTGGTATAGACTGTGCACTGAGCCAAAATCAGTTGTGTGTGTGTGTGTGTGTGTGTGCTTGTATAGACAGTGCACAGAGTCACAGTGAGCAGGTGTATGTGTGTATTTGTGCATTGGTATGGCTGGAGCATTGAGTCAGTTTTGTGTGTGTGTGTGTGCGCGCTTATAGGGGCTTTTCATTGAGTCACTGAGGTGTATGTGTGTCTATGTGGGAGGGAGGCTAGAGACTGTTCTTTGAGACACATTGAGCCATTTGTGTGTGTGTATGTGAATGTATGTGCTGGTATGGGTTTTCATTGTGTCTCTGGTGTGTGTGTGTGTGTGTGTGTGGTGCTACAGATTACATTTAGTCACAGTGAGCCGTGTGTGTGTGCACTGGTATAGGCGACATACTGAGTCACAGTGAGTCATGTGTGAGGGCGCTTTGGTGTGTGTGTTTGTTCTGGTATAGGCTGTTTATTGAGTCACAGTGACCCCAACATCTGCATGTGTGCGTGTGTGCTGGTTTAGGCTGTTCTTTGAGTCACTGTGAGCTATGTGTGTGTGTTTGTGTTTGCTGGTGTAGGCTGTGCATTGATTCAAGGTGAGATGTTAGTGAGTGTGTGGTGCTAGAATGGACAGTTCACTGAGTCACAGTGATCTGTGTGTGTGTGGGCATGTATGTATGTCAGTATCAGCTGTGCACTGAGTCACAGTGAGCCATGTGTGTTGGTAAACTCTGAGCATTGAGTCACACTGAGGTGTGTGTTGTGTGTCTGTATGTGCTGGTATGGACTGTGTATGGAAGCACAGTGAGCTGTGCATGTGTGTGTGTGTATTTGGTGGTGTAGAGTCTGTAGTGTCACACTAAGCTGTGTGTGTGTTTGTGTGTGAGGGTACAGGATATGCATTGAGTCACAGAGGTGTGTGTGTGTGTCTGTGCTGGTATAGGCTGTGCATTGACTCACAGTGAGCCTTTTGTGTGTGCTAGTGCAGAGTGTGCATTGAGTTAATGAGCCATGTATGTGTGTTTGTGTGTTTGTCTGCTGGTATAGTGTGTGCACTGAGTCACAGTGACCCTAATGAGTTCATGTGTGTGTGTGTGTGTGTGATGGTATAGGTAGTTTGAGTCACGGTGAGCCAAGTATGAGTGTGTGTTTGTGTGTGTGTGTTTGGTATAGGCTGAGCATTGAATCACAGTGTTTCCTGTGTGTATCAGGTGTTGTGTGGGTGTGTAATACAGTCTGAACATTGAGTTAGAGTGAGATGTGTTTGTGCTGCGTGTGCGTGTTTGTGCTGGTATGAACTGTACATTAAGTAACAATGAAAAGTGCATGTGAGTGTGTGTTTCTCTGTGTGTGTGTGTGTGTGTGTGTGTGTGTTCTGGTGGAGGCTGAGCATTGAATCACATTTAGGTGTTTGTATGTGTGTGCTGGTATGGGCTTTGCAATGAGTCACAGAGGTGTATGTGTGTGTGTGTGTGTGTTGCTACAGATTTTATTGAGTCACAGTAAGCCTTGTGAGTGTCTGTGGGCTGATATAGGTTGTGAATTGAGTCATAGTGTGTTATGCATTTGTGTGTGTGTGCTGGTATAGACAGTGCATTGAGTCACAATAAGTTGGTGTTTGTTAATATGCTCATATAGACTGTGCATTGAGTCACAGTGAGGAGGTGTGTGTGTGTGTGTGTGTGTGTATGTGCACTGGTATGGGCGGAGCATTGAATCAGTTAGGTTTGTGTGTGTTTGTGCTCGTATGGGCTTTCCATTGAGTCACTGAAATGTATGTGTGTGTTTGTGGTTGTCCCACAGACTGCATTGAATCACAGTGAGCCATGTGTGTGTGTTTTTGAGTGTGTGTGCTGGTGGGCTTTCATTGAATCACTGGCATGTGTGTGTGTGTGTGTGTGTGTGTTATGCTACAGACTGCACTGGGTCAGAATGAGGAGTGTGTGGATGCTGGTATAGGTGATTGATTGACTCACAGTGAGCCGTGTGTGTGTGTTCTGGTATAGTCTGGACATTGAACCCCAGTATGCCCTGTATCTGTGAGTGTGTGTGTGTGTGTGTCTGTCCTGATATAGGCTGTGTATTGAGTCACACTAAGGTGTGTGTGTGTGCCTGTGTGTGCTGGTATAGATTGTGCATTGAATCAGAGTGCTGTGTGAGTGTGTGCACACTTGTATAGACTGTGCATTGAATCAGAGTAAGGGGTGTGTGTGTCTGTGTGTTCTGATATAGGCTGACCATTGAGTCACACTGAGGTGTGTTTGTGTGTGTTTGCCAGTACAGGCTGCACATTGTGTCACAGTGAGGTGTATGTGTGTGTGTTTGTGATATATGCTGTACACTGAGTCACAGGGTGGTGTGTGTGTGGGTGCATGTGTTGGAATAAGCTTTGCATTGAGTCACACTAAGCTGTGTGTTTGAGTGTCTGTATGTGTGTGTGTGTGGAGGTATAGGCTGTGTATTGACTCACAGTGATCCATGTGTGTTTCTCTGTGTGTGTATGTCTGCTAGCATAGACTGTGCACTGAGTCACAGGGATCCATTTGTGTGTATGTGTGTGTGTGTGTGTGTGTGTGTGTGTGTCCTGGTACAGACAGTGCATTGATTCAAAGTCAACCATGTGTGTGTGTGTGTGTGTACTGGTATAGTTTGTGCAGAGTCACAGTGAGGGGAGTTTCTGTCTTTGTGCATGTGCTTTTATAGGCTTTAAGTCACAGTGAGCTGTGGGTATCTCTGTGTGTGTGTGTGGTGGTATAGGATGTGCATTGAATCAGTGAACTGTGTTTGTGTGTGTGTGTGTTTGCTGGTGTAGGCTGTGCATTGAGTCAAGTTGAGCTATGAGTGTCTGTGTGGTGTTGGTATGGACTGTTCACTGAGTCACACTTAGCCACGTGTGTGTGTGTGTGTGCTGGTATAATCTGAGCATTGAGCCACACTGAGATGTGTGCTGTGTGTCTGTATGTACTTGTATGGACTGTGCCTTGAGTCACATGAGTTGTGCATGTGTGCATTTATGTGTGTATTTTGTGGTGTAAAGTCTGTATTGAGTCACACTACCTGTGAGTGTGTGTATGTGTGATGGTATAGGATGTGCATTGAGTCACAAAGGCATGTGTGTGTGTGTGTGTGTGGTATAGGCTGTGCATTGATTCACAGTGAGCTTTGTGTTTATGCTAGTACAGACTGTGCATTGGGTCAGTGAGCCATGTATGTGTGTTTGTCTGCTGATATAGGCTGTGCACTGAGTCACAGTGGACCATGTGTGTTTGTGTGTGTCTGTGTGATAGTATAGAGGTTCATTGAGTCTTAGTTAGACATCTATGAGTGCATGTTAGTGTGTGTGATTGTTCTTCTATAGGCTGAGCATTGAGTTACAATGAGAGGTATTGAGTGTGTTTCTGCCAGTATGAAGTGTACATTGAGTCAAAATGAGCCATGTGTAATTGTGTGTGTGTGTGTGTGCTGGTAGAGCCTGAGCATTGAATCACAATTAAGTGTTTGTGTGTGGTGGTATGAGCTTTGCATTGAGTCACGGATGTGTGTTTGTGTGTGTGTGTGTGTGTTTGGTGCTACAGACTTCATTGAGTAACAGTGATCCTTGTGAGTGTCTGTGTGCTGATACAGGCTGTGAATTGAGTCACAGTTTGTTATGTGTGTGTGTTTGTGTGCTGGTACAGACTGTGCATTGAGTCACAGTGAGCAAGTGTGTGTGTGTGTGTGTGCACGTAGGTGTATGTGCACTGGCATGGGTGGAGCATTGAATCAGTTAGGTGTGTGTGTGTGTTTGTAAGGGATTTGCTTTGAGTCTCAGAAGTATATGTGTGTGTGTGTTTGTGTGGTGCTACAGACTCTGTTTTGAGTCACAGTGAGCAGTGTGTGTTTGTGTAGGTGAGTGTGTACTGGTGTGCTTTCATTGAATCACTGTGGTATGTTTGTGTGTGTGTGGTGCTAGAGGCTGCATTAAGTCACAGTGAGCCGTGTGTGTGTGTGTGCTGTTATAGGCGACTGATTGAGTCACAGTGAGACATGTGTGAGTGCTTGTTGGTATGTGTGTGTGTTCTGGTAGAGGTTGTGCTATGAGTCACAGTGAGCCATGTATCTGTACGTGTGTGTGTGTGTGCTGCTATAGGCTGTTTATTGAGTCCCACCGAGCTGTATTGTGTACATGTGTGTGCTGTTACAGACTGTGCATTGAGTCACAGTGCTGTGTGAGTGTGTGCCCAATAGTATAGACTGTGCTTTGAGTCACAGATGAGGGATGTGTGTGTCTGTGTGTTCTTGTGTAGGCAGACCATTGTGTCACATTGAGATCTGTGTGTGTGTGTGAGTGTATGTGTGTCTGTGTTTGCTGGTACAGGCTATGCTTTGAGTCACAATGAGGTGTATGTGTGTGTGAATGTGCAGGTACAGGCTGTGCATTGAGTCATAGTGAGGTGTATGTGTGTGTGTGTGATGTTATATGCTATGCACTGAGTAACAGTGTTGTGAGTGTTTGTGTGGGTGCATTTGCTGGTATACGCTTTGCATTGCATCACACTATGTTGTGTGTTTGAGTGTCTGTATGTGTGTGTGTGGAGGTATAGGCTGTGTATTGACTCACAGTGAGCCATGTGTGCTTCTATGTATGTGTATGTCTGCTAGCATAGACTTTGCACTGAGTCATAGGGAGCAATGTGTGTGTGGTTGTGTGTCCTGGTATAGACTGTGCATTGATTCACAGTCAGCCAATTGTGTGTGTGTGTGTGCACTGTTATAGGCCGTTCAGTGAGTCACAGTGAAGGGTGTTTGTGTCATTGTGCATGTGCTTGTATAGGCTTCAAGGCCAGTGAGCTGTGGGTATGAATGTGTGTGTGTGTGCTGGTATAGAAGTGCATTAATCACAGTGAGCTGTGTGTCTGTGTGTTTGTGTTCATGTATTTGTGGGTGTAGGCTGTGCATTGAGTCAAAGTGAGCTGTGAGTGTGTGTGTGCTGCTGGTATGGACTTTGCACTGTGTCACAGTGAGCTGTGTGTGTGTCTCTGTGTGTATGCTGGTATATTCTGAGCATTGAGTCATGCTGAGGTGTGTGCTGTGTGTCTGTGTGTACTTGTACGGTCTGTGCATTGAGTCAAAGTGAGCTATGTGTGTGTGTGTGTCTGTGTTTGCTGGTGTAGGCTGTGTATTGATTCAAATTTTGCTGTTAATGGGTGTGTGGTGCTGGAATGGACTGCACACTGAGTCACAGTGATCCATGTGTGTGTGTGTGTGTGCATGTGTGTGTGCCAGTATTGGCTGTTCACTGAGTCACATTGAGCCATGTGTGTGTTCCTGTGCTGTTAAAATCTGAGCATTGAGTCACACATAGGTGTGGGCCGTGTGTCTGTATGTACTGGTATGAACTGTGCATGGAGTCACAGTTAGCTGTGTGTGTATTTGATGGTGTAGAGTCTGTAGTGAGTCACACTAAGCTCTGTCTGTGTTTGAGTGTGATGGTATAGGATGTGCATTGAGTCACAGAGCCGTGTGTGTGTGTCTGTGCTGGTATAGGCTGTGCAGTGATGCACAGTGAGCTTTTTGTGTGTGCTAGTGCAGACTGTGCATTGAGTCAGTGAGCCATGTATGTATGTTTGTGTGTTTGTCAGCTGGTATAGGCTGTGCACTGAGTCACAGTGACCCAAGTAAGTTTGTGTGTGTGTGTCTCTGTGTGATGGTATCGGTTGTTCATTGAGTCACAGTGAGCCATGTATGAGTGTGTGTTTGTGTGTGTGTGTGTTCGGGTATAGGCTGAGCATTGCATCACAATGTGTCATGTGTGGCTCAATTGTGGTGTGTGTGTGTAGTACAGTCTGATCATTGAGTTACAGTGAGATGTGTTGCGTGTGTGTGTTTGTGCTGGTATAAACTGTACATTGAGTCACAATGAGCCGTGCATGTGTGTTTGTGTGTGTGCTGGTGGATGCTGAGAATTTAATCACAGTTAGGTGTTTGTGTGTGTGTGCTGTTATGTGCTTTGTATTGAGTCATGGAGGTGTATGTGTGTGTGTGTTTGTATGTGTGCTGCTACAGACTTCATTCAGTCACATTAAGCCTTGTGAGTGTCTGTTTGCTGATATAGGCTGTGAATTGAGTCATAGTGTATGTGTGTGTGTGTGTTTGCTGGTATAGAGAGTGCATTAAGTCACACTAAGTTGTGTGTGTGTTAATATGCTTGTACAGGCTGTGCATTGACTCAGAGTGAGTAAGTGTGTATGTGTGTTTGTGTGTATGCAAACTGCTATGGGTGGATCATTGAATCAGTTAGGTGTGTGTGTGTGTGTGTGTGTGCTCGTATGGACTTCCCATTGAGTCACTGAGTTGTATGTGTGTGTGTGTGATGGTCCCACATACTGTGCATTGAATCACAGTGAGCCCTGTGTGTGTATGTGTGTGTGTAGGTGAGATTTCATTGAGTCACTGGCATGTGTGTGTGTGTGTGTGTGTGATGCTACAGACTGCATTGAGTCACAGTGAGGCGTGTGTGTTTATACTTGTATAGGCTATTGAAGGAGTCACAGTGAGCTGTGTGTGTGTGATCTAGTATAGGTTGTGCATTGAATCACAGTGAGCCCTGTATCTGTGAGTGTGTGTGTCTGTGTGTTCTGGTATAGGCTGTGTATTGAGTCACACTGAGGTGTGAATGTGTGTGTGTGTGTGCTGGTATAGATTATGCATTGAGTCAGAGTGCCATGTGAGTGTGTGCACGCTTGCATAGACTGGGCATTGAATCAGAGTGAGGGGTGTATGTGTCTGTGTGTTCTGGTATAGGCTGACCGTTGTGTCACACTGAATTGTGCGTTAGTGTGTGTCAGTACAGCCTGTGCATTGAGTCACACTGAGTTGTTTGTGTGTGTGTATGTGCAGGTACAGGCTGTGCATTGTTTCACAGTGAGGTGTATGTGTGTGTGTTTGTGTGAAATTATATGCTATACACTGAGTCACAAGGAGGTGTTTGTGTGTGTGGGTGCATGTGCTGGTATAGGCTTTGCATTGAGTCACACTGAGCTGTGTGTTTGTGTGTCTGTATGTGTGTGTGTAGAGGTATAGTCTGTGTATTGACTCACAGTGAGCCATGTGTGCTTCAGTGTGTGTGTATGTCTGCTAGCATAGTCTGTCGACTGAGTCACAGGGACCCATGTGTGTGTGTGTGTGTGTGTGTCCTGGTATAGACTGTTCACTGATTCACAGTCAACCGTCTGTGTGTGTGTGTGTTTGCACTGGTATAGGCTGTGCAGTAACAGTGAGAGGTGTTTGTGTCTTTGTGCATGTGATTTTATAGCCTTTGAGGCACAGTGAGCTGTGGGTATCTGTGTGTGTGTGTGTGTGTGCTGGTATAGACTGTGCAGTGAATCACAGTGAGCTGTTTGTCTATCTGTGTGTTTGTTGCTGTAGGCTGTGCATTGATTCAAGTTGAGCTGTGAGTGTGTGTGTGGTGTTGGTACAGACGGTGCACTGTGTCACACTGAGCAATGTGTGTGTGTGCTGGTATAATCTGAGTGTGGGGTCACACTGAGGTGTGTGCTTTGTGTCTGTATGTACTTGTATGGACTGTGCCTTGAGTCACAGTGAGTTGTGCAAATTTGTGTGTGTATTTGGTGGTGTAAAGTCTGTATTGAGTCACACTAAACTGTGAGTGTGTATGTGATGGAATAGGATGTGCATTGAGTCACAAACCATACGTATGTGTCTGTGCTGGTATAGGCTGTGCCTTGATTCACAGTAAGCCTTGCGTTTGTGCTAGTACAGATTGTACATTGAGTCAGTGAGCCATGTATGTGTGTTTGTGTGTTTGTCTGCTGATATAGGCTGTGCACTGAGTCAAATTGACCCATGTGTGTTTGTGTGTGTGTGATGGTATAAGTCGTTCATTGGGACACAGTGAGCCATGTATGAGTGCGTGTGTGTGTGTGTGTGTTCTGGTATAGGATGAGCATTGCATCACAGTGTGTCATGTGTGTGTGTTGTCTGTGTGTGTAGTGCAGTCTGAAAATTGAGTTACAGTGAGAAGTGGTACGTGTGTTTCTGTTAGTATGAACTCTACATTAACTGACTATGAGCTGTGTGTGTTTGCATGTGTGTGTGTGTGCTGGTAGAGATTAAGCATTGAATCATAGGTGTTAGATTGTGCATTGAGTCACAGTGCCATGTGAGTGTGTGCACGATGATATAGACTGTGCATTGAGTCACAGTGAGTGATGTGTGTGTCTGCATATTCTGGTATAGGCTGACCATTGAATCATACAGAGGTGTGTGTGTGCGTGTGTGTGTGTGTGTGTGTGTGTGTGCTGGTACAGACTGCACACTGAGGCATGGTAAGGTGTGTGTGTTTGTGTGTATGTGCAGGTAGGGGCTGTGCATTGTGTCACAGTGAGGTGTATGTGTGTGTATGTGATGTTATATGCTATGCAGTGAGTCACAGGGAGATGAGTCTGTGTGTGGGTGAATGTGAGGGTATAGGCTTTGCATTGAGTCACACTGAGCTGTATGTGGGAGTGTCTGTATGTTTGTGTGTGTGGTTTTATAGGTTGTGTATTGACTCACAGTGAGCCATGTGTGTTTCTGTGTGTGTGTATATCTGCTAGCATAGACTGTGCACTGAATCACAGGGAGCTGTGTACGTGTGTGTGTGTGTCCTGGTACAGACTGTGCATTGATTCATAGTCAGCCTTGTGTTTGTGTGCATGTGTGCACGGTTATATGCTGTGCAGTGTGTCACATTGAGGGGTGTTTGTGTCTCTGTGTGTATGCTTGTATAGGCTTTGAGTCACAGTGAGTTGTGGGTATGTGTGTGTGTGTGTGTGTCTGTGTGCTGGAATAGATGTGAATTGAGTCACAGTGAGCTGTGTGATTGTTTGATGGTGTAGGCTGTGCATTGATTCAAAGTGACCTCTGTATGTGTGGTGTTGGTAGGGACTGTGCACTGAGTCACAGTGAGCCGTGTGTGTGTGTCTGTTTGTATGCTGGTATAATCTGATCATTGACTCATACTGAGGTGTGTGTTGTGTGTCTGTAACTACTTGTATGGACTAGGTATTGAGTCACAGTGAGCTATGTTTGTGTGTTTTTGTGTGTAATTGGTGGTGTAGAAATTTTCTTGAGTCACACTAAACTGTGAGTGTGTGTGTGTGATGTTATAGGATGTTCATTGAGTCACAGAGAGCTGTGTATGTGTGTCTGAGCTGGTATAGGCTGTGCATTGATTCAGAGAGAGCCTTGTGTGTGTGCTAGTACGGACTGTCCATTGAGTCAGTGAGCCACGTGTGTGTGTTTCTCTGCTGATATAGCCTGTGCACTGAGTCACAGTGAGCTATGTGTTTTTGTCTGTGTGTGTGTGTAATGGTATAGGTGATTTATTGATTCATAGTGAGCCACATATGAGTGCATATGTGTGTGTGTGTGTGTGTATGTGTGTGTGTTCTCCTATAGGCTGAGCATTGAGTCACGGAGTGCCACGTGTGTGTTGTTGTGAGTGTGTGTGTAGTACAGTATGAGCATTGAGTTACAGTGAGATGTACTGCGTGTGTGTGTTTGTTCTGGTATGAACTGTACATTGAGTCACAATGAGCCATGCATGTGTATGTGTGTGTATGTGTGTGTGTGTGTGCTGGTAGAGGATGAGCATTGAATCAAAGGTGTGTGTGTGCCTGTGCTGGTATGGGCTTTGAATTGTGTCACTGAGGTGTATGTTTGTGTGCTGCTACAGACTCTTCATTGAATCACAGTGAGCCTTGTGTGTTTGTGTCTGTGTGATGTTATAGGCTGTACATTGAGTCACATTGAGTTATCTGTGTGTATGTTTGTGCAGGTATAGAGTGTGCATTGTGTAAAAATGAGTTGTGTGTGTGTGTGGTGTATAGACTGTGCAATGAGTCACAGAGAGAATGTGATTGTGTGTGTGTGTGCACTGTAATGGGAGGAGCATTGAATCAGTTAGTTGTGTGTGTGCTCATATGGGCTTTGCATTGAGTCACTGAGTTGTATGTGTGTCTATGTTGTGGAGGCTACAAACTGTGTTGAGTAACAGTGAGGTGTTTAGGTGTGAGAATGTGAGTGTGTCTGCTGGTATGGGCTTTCCTTGAATCACTGGGTTGTGTGTGTGTGTGTGTGTGCGTGTGGTGCTATAGACTGCATTGAGTCACAGTGAGCTGTGTGTTTGTTTACTGCTAAATGGGATTTATCAAATCACAGTGAGCCATGTGTGAGTGCGTTTGGTGTGTGTGTGTGCTCTGGCATAGGTTGTGCATTGAGTCACAGTGAGCCTTATACCTGCGTGAGTGTGTGTGTGCTGGTATAGGATGTGCATGGACACACAGTGTATTGGGTGTGTGTATGTATTTGCTGTTTTAGGCAGTGAATTGATTCAAGGGGAGTTGTGAGTGTGTGTGGTGCTGGAGTGGACTGTGCACTGAGTCACTGTGATCAGTGTGTGTGTGTGTGTGTGTGCATTCATGTGTGCCAATATAGGCTGTGCACTGAGTCACAGTGAGCCTAATGTGTGTGTGTGTGTTGGTAAAATCTGAGCATTGAGTCACACTGATGTGTGTGCTGTGTTTACATATATAGTGGTATGGACTGTGCACTGAATCACAGTGAGCTGTTCGTGTGTCTGTGTGTGTTTATTTGGTAGTGTAGAGTCTGTATTGAGTCACACTTAGCTGTGTGTGATGGTATAGGATGTGCATTGAGTCACAGAGCAGTGTGTGGGTGTATGTGCTGATATAGGCTGTGCATTGACTCACAGTTAGCTTTGTGTGGATGCTAATACAGACTGTGCATTGAGTCAGTGAGCCATGTATGTGTGTTGGTTTGCTGGTATCAGCTGTATACTGAGTCACAGTGAACCATAGGTGTTTGTGTGTGTGTGTCTGTGTGTGATGGTATAGGTGGTTCATTGAGTCACAGTAAGCCATGTATGAGTGCATATTTGTGTGTGTGTGTGTATTCTGGTATAGGTTGATCATTGCATTACAATGTGTTGTGTGTGTGTTTGATGTTGCCTGTGTGTGTAGTACAGTCTGAGCATTGAGTTACAGTGAGAGGTGTTGCATGTGTTTGTGCTAGTATGAACTGTATATTGAGTCACAATGAGCCATTCGTGTTTGTGTGTGTATTTGTGTCTGTGTTTGTGTGTGTTGCTGGAGGCTGAGCATTGAATCACAGGTGTGTGTGTGTGTGTGTGTCTGTGCTGGTATGGGCTTTGAATTGCATCACTGAAGTATAAGTGTGTGTGTGTGTTTGTGTGTGTGGTGCCACAGGCTGTTCATTGAGTGACAGTGAACCTTTTTTGTGTGTTTCTGTGTGCTGATATAGGCTGTGAATTGATTCACAGTTAGTTATGTGTGCGTGTGCTGGTATAGACTGTGCATTGAGTCAAAATGAATATCTGTGTGTATGTGCTTGAATAGATGGTGCATTGTGTCACAGTCAGCATCTGTGTGTGTGTGTGTGTGTGCACTGTTATGGGTGGAGCATTGAAGCAGTTAGGTGTTTGTGTGTGTGTTCTCATATGGGTTTTGCATTGAGTCACTGAGGTTTATGTGTGTCTCTGTGGGAGGGGAGCTACACAGTGTGCATTGAGTCACAGTGAGCCATTTGTGTGTGTGTATGTGAGTGTATGTGCTGCTATGGGCTTTAATTGGGTCACTGGTGTGTGTGTGTGTGTGTGTGTGTGTGTTTGATGCTACACTGCATCACAGTGAGCCATGTGTGCGTGTGCTGGTATAGGCGATTTATTGAGTCACAGTGAGGCATGTGTGAGTTCATTTTGGTGTGTGTGTGTGTCCTGGCATGGGCTCTGCATTCAGTCACAGTGAACCCAATATCTGTGTGTGTGTGTGTGTGTGTTTTCTAGTGTAGGCTGTGCATTGATTCAATATGAGCTGTGAGTGTGTTTGTGGTACTGGAATAAACTGTGCACTAACAGTGAGCTATGTGTGTGTGTTTGTTTGCATGCATTTGTGCCAGTACGGGCTGTGTACTGAGTCACAGTGAGCCGTGTGTGTGTGTGTGCCAGTAAGTTCTGAGCATTCATTCACACTGAAGAGTGAGCTGTGTGTCTGTGTGTACTGGTATGGACTGTGTATGGAAACACAGTGAGCTGTGCTTGTCTGTGTATTTGGTGGTGTAGAGTCTGTATTGTGTCACACTAACCTGTGTGTGTGTGTGAGTGTGTGATGGTATAGGATGTGCATTGAGTCACACTGAACCTTATGTGTGTGCTAGTGCAGACGGTGCTTTGAGTCACTGAGACATGTTTGTGTGTTTGTCTGTTGGCATAGGCTGTGCACTGAGTCAGAGAGACCCATGTGTGTTTGTGTGTGTGTGTGTGTGTCATGGTATAGGTGGGTCATTGAGTTACAGTGAGCCATGTTTCAGTGCGTGTTTGTGTGTGCGTGTGTTCTGGTATAGGCTGAATATTGTGTCACAGAGTGCCATGTGTGTGTGTTGTGTGTGTGTAGTACAGTCTGATGATTGAGTTACAGTGAGATGTGTTGCATATGTTTGTGCTAGTGTGAACTGTACATTGAGTCACAATGAGCTGTGTTTGTGTGTGTGTATGTGTGTGTGCTGGTAGAGGCTGAGAATTGAATCACAGGTGTTTGTGTGTGTGTGCCAGTTTTGGCTTTGCATTGAGTCATGGAGGTGTATATGTGTGTGTGTGTGTGTGTGTGTGTGTGGCTACAGTCTTCATTGATTCACAGTGAGCCCTGTCCATACCAGCACACACACACACATGCCCATGGCTCACTGTGCCTCAAAGCCTATACAAGCATATGCACAAAGACAAAAACACCCCTCAATGTGACACACTGCACAGAATATATCAGTGCACAAACAGACGGCTGACTGTGAATCAATGCACAGTCTATACCAGGACACACACACACACACACACATACACAGCTCCCTGTGACTCAGTGCACAGTCTATGCTAGCAGACCTAAACACACACAGACGCACACATGGCTCACTGTCACTACACAGCCTCTAACTCCACACACAGAAACATACAGACACTCACACACACAGCTCAGTGTGACTCAATGCAAAGCCTATACAAGCACATGCTGCCCCCCACACACTCACCTCTTTTGACTCAATGCATAGTGTATAACCTCACACACTCATACACATACACCTCACTGTGACTCAATGCACATCCTGTACCTGCACATACACACACACCTGAATGTAACTCAATGGGCAGCATATACCAGCACACACACACACCTCAGTGTGACTCAATTGTAAGCCTATATTAGAATACACAGACACACACATCCCTCACTGTGACTCAGTGCACAGCCTAATACAGAACACACACGCAGACACAGAGGCCTCAGTGTGACTCAATGCACAGCTTACACCACCGTGCACACACAATCATGCACAGATACAGGGCTCAGTATGACTCAATGCACAGCCTATACCAAAACACACACACATACCAACACGCACTCACACATGTCTTAATGTGACTCAATCGCCTATACCAGCACACACACATGGCTCACTGTGACTCAATGCAGTCCCTAGCACCACACACACACAGACACAAACTAACACTCCAGTGCCACAATGAAAGCCCACCATCACACACACTCATATACACACAGACACACAGCTCACTGGAACTCAGTCCACTTTGTAGCTGCACACACACACACGCCTACACCTCAGTGACTCAATGTAAAGCCCATACGAGCACAAACACACACACACCTGATTCAATGTTCCACCCATACCAGTGTGCATATACACACACACACACGCTTGCTCACTGTGACTCAATGAAGTCTATACTAGCACACGAACACACACACAAACACACTGTGACTCAATTCACAACACACAGACACTCACAATGTTCACTGTGAGTCAATGAAGACTGTAGCTACACACATACACAAACACAAACACACATACACCTCCATGTCTCAATGCAAAGCCCATATCAGCACACAAACACAAACACCTTACTGTGATTCAATTTTCAGCCTCTATCAGAACACACACACACACACACACACTCACACCTCATTGTGACTCAATGTACAGTTCATACTAGCACAAACACATGCAACACATCTCACTGTAACTCAATGTTGAGACTGTACTACAAACACACACAACACACACACGACACACTGTGATGCAATGCTCAGCCTATACCAAAACACATGCACACTCAAACACGCACTGATATACTGCTGTGACTCAATGAACCACCTATACCATCACACACACACACACACACAAACACTTATGGGTCACTGGGTCTCAGTGCACAGCCTATAGCAGGAGACAAACACACAAACACAGTTATATAGCTCACTGACTAAATGCACAGTCTTTACTAGCATGCACACAAGGCTCACTGTGAGTCAATGCACAGCCTATACCAACACAGACACACACACATGGCTCTGTGACTCAATGTATATCCTATACCATCATACACACAACACACACACAGCTTAGTGTTATTCAATACAGACTCTATACCACCAAATAAACACACACACACAACTCACTTTGATTCCTTGCACACTCCGTACCAGTATATACAAACACAGCACACAGCTCAGTGTGACGGAATGCTCAGATTTTACCAGCACACACACACGGCTCACTGTGACTCAGTGCACAGCCTATATTGACACACTCACATGTACACACACACCAATCACTGTGAATCAGTGCACAGTCCACTCCAGCACCACACACACACACACACACACACAACTCACTGTCTCCATGCACATCCTATACCAGCATACACACACACACACACACACACACACACAGATATCAGGCTCACAGTGACTCAATGCACAGCCTATACCAGAACATACACACACACCAAAATGCACTCACACATGGCTCACTGTATGTCAATAAATCGCCTATAACAGGAAACACAAACACGGTTCACTGTGACTCAATGCAGTCTGTAGCACCACACGCACACACACACACAAACTCACCCCAGTGATTCAATGAAAACCCATACCAGCACACACACTCACATACACACACCCAATTGGGTCACTGTGACTCAATACAGTTTTTACACCCTCATCATAGATACACATACAAATCAGTGACTCAATGCAAAGCCCATAAGAGCACACACACACACAACTAACTAATTAAATTCTCCACACTTTACAGTGCACACAGACGCATACACACACACATTCTCTCTGTGACTTATTGCACAGTCTATACGAGCACACACACACACAACTCATTTTGACTCAATGAACACTCTATATCAGCACAAACACACATATACATAACTCACTGTGACTCAGTGCACAGCCTATATCATCACACAGAAACACACACAAGGCTCACTGAGATTCAATGAAGAGTCTATAGCAACACACACACACACACACACACACACACACACACCCCTCAGTGACACAATTGAAAGCCCATACCAGCACAGGAACACACACACCTGTGATTCAATGCTCAGCCTCTACCAGCACACACACACGCACACACACATACATGCATGGCTCATTGTGACTCAATGTACAGTTCATACCAGCACAAACACACACACGCAGCACATCTCACTGTAACTCAATGCTCAGACTGTACTACACACACACAAAACAGCACACACATGGCACTCTCTGACTCAATGCTCAGCCTATAGCAAATACACACTTATATTTGAGCCCTGTGAGTGTCTGTGTGCTGATATAGGCTGCGAATTGAGACACAGTGTGTTACGTGTGTGTGTGTGTGTTCGTGTGCTGGAATAGACAGTGCATTGAGTCACAATGAGCAAGTGTTTGCTGGTTTAGGCTGTGGATTGATTCAAGATGAGCTGTGAGTGTGTGTGTGGTGCTGGTATGGACTAAGCACTGAGTCACAGTGAGCCGTGTGTGTGTGTGTGTGTGTGTGTATGCTGGTATAATCTGATCATTGAGTCACACTGAGGTGTGTGCTGTGTGTCTGTTTCTTGTATGGACTACGTATTGAGTCACAGTGAGCTGTGCATGTGTGTGTTTTTGTATGTATTTGGTGGTGTAGACTCTGTATTGAGTCACACTAAGCCGTGAGTGTGTTTGTGTGTGATGTTATAGGATGTGTATTGAGTCACAGAGAGCCGTGTATGTGTGTCTGTGCTGGTATACGCTGTGCATTGATTCAGAGAGAGCCTTGTGTGTGTGCTAGTACAGACTGTCCATTAAGTCAGTGAGCTATGTATGTGTGTTTCTTTGCTGGTATAGGCTGTGCACTGAGTCACAGTGAGTCATGTGCTTTTGTCTGTGTGTGTCTGTGTGTTATGGTGTAGGTGATTTATTGATTCACAGTGAGCCATGTATGAGTGCATGTGTGTGTATGTTCTGCTATAGGCTGAGCATTGAGTCATAGAGTGCCATGTGTGGATTGTTGTTGTGTGTGTGTAGTACAGTTGAGCATTGAGTTACAGTGAGATATGGTGCATGTGTTTGTGCTAGTATGAACTGTACATTAAGTCACAATGAACTGTGAGTGTTTTTTTGTGTGTTTGTGTGTGCTGATAGAGGCTGAGAATTGAATCACAGGTGTTTGTGTGTGTGTGCTGGTATGGGCTTTGCATTGAGTCATGTAGGTGTATGTGTGTGTGTGTTTGTGTGTGTGTGTGTGTAGATAGTCTTCATTGATTCACAGTGACCCTGTGAGTGTCTGTGTGCTGATATAGGCTGTGAATTGAGTCACAGTGTGTTATGTGTGTGTGTGTTCGTGTGCTCATATAGACTGTTCATTGAGTCAGAATGAGCAAGTGTGTGTGTGTGTGCATATGCACACTGGTATGGGTGGAACATTGAATCAGTTAGTTGTGTGTGTGTGTGTGTTCTCGTATGGCCTTTACATTGAGTCACTGAGTTGTATTTTGTGTGTCTGTGCTGCTATAGAGTGTGCATTGAGTCCCAGTGAGCTGTGTGTGTGTATATGAGTGTGTGTGATGGTGGGTTTTCATAGAGGCACCGGAGTGTTTGTGTGTGTGTGTGTGTGTGTGTGTGGTGCTACAGACTGCATTGAGTCACAGTGAGCCATGTGTGTGTGTGCTGGTATAGGTGATTGAGTCACATTGAGACATGTGTGACTACATGTTGGTATGTGTGTGTGTTCTGGTATAAGCTGTGCATTGAGTCACACTGAGCCCTGTATCTGTGCATGAGTGTGTGTGCATGGTGGTAAAGGCTGTGCATTGAGTCACAATGAGGTCTGTGTGTCTGTGTGTGTGTGCTGTATTAGACTGTGCATTGAGTCACAGTGCCATGTGAGTGTGTGAACGCTGGTATAGACTGTGCATTGAGTCACTGTGAGGGATGTATGTGTCTGTGTATACTGGTATAGGCTGACAATTGAGACACACTGAGGTGCGTGTATGTGTGCTGGTACATGTTGCCCACTGAGTCACATTCAGGTGTTTGTGTATGTGCAGGTACAGGATGTGCATTAACTCACATTGAGGTGTATGTGTATGAATGTGTGAGGTTATACACTATGCACTGAGTCAAAAGAGGTGAGTGTGGGGGGGTCACGTGCTTGTATAGGCTTTGCATTGTGTCACACTGAGCTCTGTGTGTGTCTGTATGTTTGTGTGTGTGGAGTTAAAGGCTGTGTAGTGACTCACAGTGAGCCATGTGTGCTTCTGTGTGTGTGTATGCCTGCTAGCATAGACAGTGCACTGAGTCACAGGGAGCTGTGTATGTGTGTGTGTGTCCTGGTATAGACTGTGCATTGATTCACAGTCAGCCGTGTGTGCACTGGTATATTCTGTGCAGTGTGTCACATTGAGAGGTGTTTGTGTCTTTGTGCATATGCTTGTATAGGCTTTGAGGCACAGTGAGCTGTGTGTGTGTGTGTGTATGTGCTGGAATAGATGTGCATTGAGTCACAGTGAGCTGTGTGTGTGTTTGTTGGTGGAAGCTGTGGACTGATTCAAGGTGAGTTGTGAGTTTGTGTGTGGTGCTGGTAGGACTGTGCACTGAGTCACAGTGAGCCGTGTGTGTGTGTATGCTAGTGTAATCTGATCATTGAATCACACTGAGGTGTGTGCTGTGTGTCTGTTTCTACTTGTATGGACTATGCATTGAGTCACAGTGAGCTGTGTGTTTGTGAGATTTTGCATGTATTTGGTGGTGTAGAATCTGTATTGAGTCATACTAAGCTGTGAGTGTGTTTGTGTGTGGTGTTATAGGATGTGCACTGAGTCACAGACAGCCGTGTATGTGTGTGTGTTCTGGTATATGCTGTGCATTGATTCAGAGAGAGCCTTGTATGTGTGCTAGTACAGACTCTCCATTGAGTCAGTGAGCCAACTATGTGTGTTTCTTTGCTGGTATAGGCTGTGCACTGAGTCACAGTGAGCCATGTTTTTTGCCTGTGTGTGTATGTGTGTTATGGTATAGGTGATGTATTGATTCACAGTGAGCCATGTATGAGTGCATGTGTGTGTGTGTGTGTGTGTTCTGCTCTAAGCTGAGCATTGAGTCACAGAGTGCCATGTGTGTGTTGCTGTGTGTGTGTGTAGTAGAGTCTGAGCATTGAGTTACAGTGAGATGTACTGCGTGTGTGTGTTTGCCCTGGTATGAACTGTACATTGAGTCACAATGAGCCATGCATGTTATGTATGTGTGAGTGTGTTTGTGTGTGTGTCTGTGTGTGTGTGTGCTTGTAGAGGCTGAGCATTGAATCACAGGTGTGTGTGTGCCTGTGCTGGTTGGGCTTTGAATTGGGTCACTGAGGTTTATGTGTGTGTGTGTGTGTGTGTTGCTACAGACTCTTCATTGAATCACAGTGAGCATTGTGTGTGTGTGTCTGTGTGATTATACAGGCTGTGCATTGAGTCACAGTGTGTTATGTGTGTGTGTGTTTGTGCTGGTATAGAGTGTGCATTGAGTCAAAATGAGTTGTGTGTGTGTGTGTGCTTGTATAGACTGTGCAATGAGTCACAGAGAGAATGTGAGTGTGTATGTGTGTGTGTACACTGTAATGAATGGAGCATTGAATCAGTTGTGTGTGTGTGTGTGCTCATATGGGCTTTTTGTTGAGTCACTGAGTTGTATATTAGTCTATGTTGGGGGGGTACAAACTGTGCATTGAGTCACAGTGACCTGATTGGGTGTGTGTATGTTAGTTTGTGTGCTGGTAGGGCTTTCACTGCATCACTGGGGTGTTTGTGTGTGTGCATGTGTGCTACAGACTGTATCGAGTCACAGTGAGTCGTGTGAGTGTTTGCTGGTATAGGTGATTTATTGACTCACAGTGAGCCATACGTGAGTGCGTTTTGGTGTATGTGTGTTCTGGTATAGGTTGTGCATTGAGTCACAGTGAGCCTGATATCTGTGTGTGTGTGTGTGTGTGTGTGTGTGTGTATGCTGGTGTAGGATGTGCATGGAGACAGAGGGAGTGGTGTGTGTGTGTTTGCCGTTGTAGGCATTGCATTGATTCAAGGTTAGCTGTGAGTGTGTGTGTGGTGCTGGAGTTTGTGCACTGAGTCAGAGTGATTGGTGTATGTGTGTGTGTGCATGCGTGTGTCCCAATATAGGCTGTGCACTGAGTCACAGTGAGACTAGTGTGTGTGTGTGTGCTGGTTAAGTCTGAGCATTCAGTCACACATAGATGTGTGCTTGTGTATACTGGTAAGGACTATGCATGGAATCACAGTGAGCTGTGGGTGTTTGTGTGTGTGTTTATTTGGTGGTGTAGTGTCTGTATTAAGTTACATTAAGCTGTGTGTGTGTTGTATGTGTGATGGTATAGGATGTGCATTGAGTCACAGAGCCGTGTGTGTGGGTCTGTGCTGGTATAGGCTGTGCATTGACTCACACTGAGCAAGTGCTCTTGTCTGTGTGTGTCCTAGTATAAATTGTGCATTGATTCACAGTCAACCATGTGTGTGTTATTGTGTGTGTGTGTGTGCACACACTGGTATAAGCTCTGCAGTGAGTCACAGTGATGGCTCTTTGTGTCTTTGTTCATGTTCTTGTATAGGCTTTGAGGCACAGTGAGCTGTGGGAATGTGTGGCTGTAAGTGTGTGCTGTTATAGATACGCACTGGGTCACAGTGAGTTGTGTGTGTGTGTGTGTGTTTGCTGGTGTAGGCTGTACATTGATTCTAGGTGATTTGTGAGTGTGTGTGTGGTGCTGGTATTGATGGTACACTGAGTCAGAGTGAGACGTGTGTATGTGTCAGGTTGTATGCTGGTATAATCTGAGCATTTAGTCACCCTGAGGTGTGTGCTGTGTGTCTGTATATACTTGTATGGACTCTATTGAGATCACAATGCGTTGTGCATGTGTGTTTGTGTGTGTATTTGGTGGTGTAGAATCTGTATTGAGTCACACTAAGCTGCGAGTTTGTGTGTTTGTGATATTATAGGATGTGCATTGAGTCATGGAGAGCCGTGTATGTGCGTCTGGGCTTGTATACGCTGTGCACTGATTCAGAGAGAGCCTTGTGTTTGTGCTAGTACAGACTGTGTATTGAGTGAGTGAACCATGTATGTGTGTTTGTGTGTTTGTCTGCTGATATAGGCTGTGCACTGAGTCACAGCCATGAGTGTTTATGTGTGTGTGTGTTATGGTACAGGTGGTTCATTGATTCACACAGAGCCATGTATGAGTTCATGTTTCCATGTGTGTGTGTTCTGATATAGGCTAAACATTGAGTCATAGTGTGCCATGTGTGTGTTTTTGTATTGGTGTGTAGTACAGTCTGAGCATTGAGTTACACTGAGATGTGATACGTGTGTGTGTTTGTGCTGGTATGAAATCTACATTGAGTCACAATGAACCATGCATGTGTGTTTGTGTGTGTGTTTGTGTCTGTGTGTGTGTGCTGGTAGAGGCTGAACATTGAATCAAAGGTGTGTGTCTGTGCTGCTTTGGGCTTTGAACTGTGTCACAGAAGTGTATGTGTGTGATTGTGTGTGTGGTGCTACAGAATGTTCACTGAGTCACAGTAAGCCTTGTGTGTGTGTGTCTGTGTGCCAATATAGGCTGTGCATTGAGTCACAGTGAGAGATGTGTGTGTGTGTGTGTGTGTGTGTGCTGGTATCAATTGTGAATTGAGTCAAAATGAGTTGTCTGTGTGTGCACTCATATAGTCTGTGCATTGAGTCACAGTGAGAATGTGTGTGTATGTGTGTGTGTGTGTGTGTGCCGTGTAAGGGGTGGAGCATTGAATCAGTTAGGTTTCTGTGTGTCTGTGCTAATATGGGCTTTTCATTTAGCCACTGAGGTGTATGTGTGTCTATGTCGGGGGGGCTATTGAGTGTGCATTGACTCACAGTGAGCCATTTGTGTTTGTAAATGTGAGTGTGTGTGCTGGTATGGGTTTTGATGGAGTCACTGGGGTGTGTGTATGTGTGTGTGTGTGTGTGTGTGTTGCTACAGACTAAGTTGAGCCACAGTGAGCTGTGTGTGTGTGCCGTTATAAGGGATTTATTGAGTCATAGTGAGCCAGGCTTATGTTTTGGTGTGTGTGTGTATTCTGAAATAGGCTGTGCATTGAGCAATGGTGAGTCTGATATCTGCGTGTGGGGGGAGGCTGGAATAGGCTGTGCATTTTGTCACAGTGAGCTGTGTGTGTTTTCTGGTGTAGGCTGTGCATTGATTCATGGTGAGCTGTGAGTGTGTGTGTGGTGCTGGAATGGATTGTGCACTGAGTCACAGTGAGCCATGTGTGAGTACATTTTGGTGTGTGTGTTCTGGTATAGGCTGTGCTTTGAGTCACAGTGAGCTCTGTGTGTGTGTGTGTTCGCTGGTGTTGGCGGTGCAATGATTCAATGTGAGCTGTGAGTGAGTGTGTGGTGCTGGAATGGACTGTGCACTGAGTAACAGTGATCCACTTGTGTGTGTGTTTGTACATGTGTGTATGCCAGTATAGGCTGTGCAGTGAGTCACAGTGAGCTGTGTGTGTGTGTGTCAGTGAAATCTGAGCATTGTATCACACTGAGGTGTGTGCTGTGTGTCTGTATGTACTGTTATGAACTGTGCATGGAACGACAGTGATCTGTGCGGTGCATTTGTGTGTAATGTTATAGGATGTACATTGAGCCACAGGCCGTGTGTGTGTGTCTGTGCTGGTATTAGTTGTGAATTGACTCACAGAGAGGCTTGTGAGTGTGCTAGAAAGACTATGCTTAGAGTCAGTGAGCCATGTATGTTTGTCTGCTTGTATAGGCTCTGCACTGAGTCAAAGAGACCCATGTGTGTTTTTGTGTGTGTGATGGTATAGGCTGAGCATTGCATCACAGTGTTTCAGGTGTGTGTGTGTTGTGTGTGTGCAGTACAGTCTGAGCCTTGAGTTACAGTTAGATGTGTTGCATGTATTTGTGCTGGTATAAACTGGACATTGAGTCACAATGAGCCGTGTGTGTTTGTGAGTATGCATGTGTGCTTGTTTAGGATGTGCATTGAGTCACAGTGAGCTATGTGTCTGTGTGATGGTATAGACTGTGCATTGAGTCAAAATGTGTTGTGTGTGCACTAATATGGTCGTATTGACTGCATTGAGTCACAGTGAGCAAGGGTGTGTGTGTGTGTATGCACACTGGTATAGGTGGAGCTTTGAATAAGTTAGGTGTGTGTGTGTGTATGCTTGTATGGGCTTTACATTGACTCAGTGAGGTATATGTGTGTGTGTTTGCATGTTGTGTTACAGACTGTGCATTGAGTCACAGTGAGCCGTGTGTGTGTGTATGTGTGTGCTGGTGGGCTTTCATTGAGTCACTGGTGTGTGTGTGGTGCTAGAGACTGCATTGAGTCACAGTGAGCTCTGTATGTGTGCATGCTGGTATAGGTGATTGATTGAATCATGAGACATGTGTGAGTGAGTGTTGGCATGTGTGTGTTCATGTATAGGCTGTGCATTTAGTCACAATTAGGTGTGTTTCTGTGCATGTGTGTGCTCTTATAGATTGTACATTGAGTCACAGTGCTGTGTGATTGTGTGCACACTGGTATAGACTGTGCATTGAATCACAGTGAGGGATGTGTGTGTCTGTGTGTTCTGGTATAGGCTGACCATTTATTCACTCTGAGGTGTGTGTGTGTGTGTTTTCGTGTGTGTGTCTGTGCTGGTGTAGGCTGCACATTGTGTCACAGTGAGGGGGGTGTGTGTGTGTATGTGCAGGTACAGGTTGTGCATTGTGTCACAGTGAGATGTATGTGTGTGTGATATTATATGCTAGGCACTGAGTCACAGGTATGTGAGTGTGTGCATGGGTGCAAGTCCTGGTATAGGCTTTGCATTGAGTAACATTGAGCTCTGTGTGTGAGTGTCTGTATGTGTGTGTGTGTGGAGGTATTGGCTGTATATTGACTCACAGTGAGCCATGTGTGCTTCTGTTTGAGTGTATGTCAGCTATCATAGACTGTGCACTGAGTCACAGAGAGTCGTGTGTGTGTGTGTCCTGGTATAGAGAGTGTATTGATTCACAGCTGTGTGTGTGTGTTTGTGTGTGTACTGGTATAAGCTGTGCAGTGAGTCACAGTGACGGGTTTTTGTGTGTTTGTGTGTGTGTTTCTATAGGCTTTGAGCCACATTGTGCTGGGGGTATGTGTGTGTGTGTGTGCTGCTATCAAGGTGAATTGAGTCACAGTGAGCTGTGTGTGTGTGTGCGTTTGCTGGTGTAGGCTGTGCATTGATTCAAGGTGAGATGTGAGTGTGTGTGTGATGCTGGTATGAACTGTGCACTGAGTCACAGTGAGACGTGTGTATGTGTCTGTGTGTATGCTGCTATAATGTGAGTATTGAGTCATATTGAGGTGCGTGCTGTGTTTGTAAGTAGTTGTATGGACTGTGCATTGAGTCACAGTGAGTTGTGTGTGTGTGTTTGTGTGTGTATTTGGTGGTGTAGAATCTGTATTGAGCACCCTAAGCTGTGAGTGTGTGTGTGAGTGATGGTACAGGATGTTTATTGAGTCAAAGACAGCCGTGTATATGTGACTGGGGTGGTATATGCTGTGCATTGATTCACAGTGAGATTTGAGTTTGTGCCAGTACACACTGCACTTTGATTCAGTGAGCAATGTATGTGTGTTTGTGTGTTTGTCTGCTGGTATAGATTGTGCACTGAGTCACAGTGAGCAATGTGTGTTTGTGTGTGTGTTTGTGAATGTATAGTGGTTCACTGATTCACACTGAGCCATGTATGAGTGCAAGTTTTGGTGTGAGTGTGTGCTGGTATAGGCTGAACATTGAGTCACAGTGTGCCCTGAATGAGTTGTTGTGTGTGTGTATAATACAGTCTGAGCATTGAGTTACAGTGAGATGTGTTGCGTGTATTTGTTCATGCTGGTATGAACTCTACATTGAGTCACAATCAGCCATGGGTGTGGGTGTGTGTGTTTGTGTTTGTCTGTGTTGTGCTGGTAGAAGTTGAACATTCAATCACAGGTGTGTGCATGTGTCTCTGATGGTATGAGCTTTGAATTGCATCACTGATGTGTATGTGTGTGTATGCGAGTGTGTGTGCTGCTATGGGCTTTCATTGTGTCACTGGTGTGTGTGTGTGTTTGGTGCTGCACACTGCATTGAGTCACAGTAAGCCATGTGTGTGTGTGGTGCTATAGGCGATTTGTTGTGTCACGGTGAGGCATGTGTGATTTCATTTTGGTCTGTGTGTGTGTCCAGGTATAGGCTCTGCATTCAGTCACAGTAAGCCCAATATCTGCATGTGTGGGTATATGTGCTGGTATAGGCTGTGCATTGAATCACAGTGAGCTGTGTGTGGGTGTGTGTGTTTCCTGGTGTAGGCTGTGCATTGATACAAGATGAGCTGTGAGTGTGTTTGTGGTGCTGAAATGGACTGTGCACTGAGTCACAGTGAGTCATGTGTGTGTGTGTGTGTGTGCTATTAAATTCTGAGCATTCATTCACACTGAGGAGTGAGCTGTGTGTCTGTATGTGCTGGTATGTACTGTGCCTGGAATCACAGTGAGCTGTGCATGTGTGTGTGTGTATTTGGTGGTGTAGAGTCTGTATTGTGTACACTAACATGAGTGTGTGTGTGTGATGGTATAGGCTGTGCATTGACTCACCATGAGCCTTATGTGTGTTCTAGTGCTGAATGTGCTTTCAGTCACTGAGCCATGTATGTGTTTGTGTGTTTGTCTGCTGGTATAAAGTGTGCACTGTGTCACAGTGAGCCATGAGTGTTTGTGTGTGTGTGTGTGATGGTAGAGGTAGTTCATTGCATCACAGAGAGCCATGTATCAGTGCGTGTTTGTGTGTGCATGTGTTGTGGTATAGGCTGAGCATTGTGTCACAGTGTTTCATGTGTGTGTGTTGATGTGTGAGTGTTTAGTACAGTCTCAGCATTGAATTACAGTGAGATGTGTTGCATGTGTTTGTGTTAGTATGAACTGTACATTGAGTCACGATGAGCTGTGAGTGTTTGTGTGTGTGTGTGTGTGTGTGTGTAGCTACAGTCTTCTTTGATTCACAGTGAGCCCAGTGAGTGTCCATGTGCTGATATAGGCTGTGAATTGAGTCACAGTGTTTTATGTGTGTGTGTGTTTGTGTGCTGGTATAGTCTGTGAATTGAGTCACAGTAAGCAAGTGTGTGTGTGTGTATATGCACACTGGTATGGGTGGAGCATTGAATCAGGGGTGTGTGTGTGTGTGTGCTCGTATGGGCTTTACATTGAGTTATTGTAGTGTATGTGTGTGTGTGTGTTCTGCTACAGAGTTTGCATTGAGTCCCATTGAGCCATGTGTGTGTGTGTATCTGAGTGTGTGTGATGATGGGTTTTCATTGAGGCACTGGAGTGTTTGTGTGTGTGTGTGTGCTGCTACAGAGTGTGCATTGAGTCCCATTGAGCCATGTGTGTGTGTGTATCTGAGTGTGTGTGATGGTGGGCTTTTTTGAGGCACTGGACTGTTTGTGTGTGTTTTTGGTGCTAGATACTGCACTGAGTCACAATGAGCTGTGTGTGTGTGTGCTTGTATAGGCGAAGGATTGAGTCACAGTGAGACATGTGTGACTGCGTGTTGATATGTATGTGTGTTCTGGTATAGGCTGTGCATTGAGTCACATTGAGCCTGATATCTGCGTGTGTGTGTGTGTATACTGGTATAGGATGTGCTTGGAGACACAGTGAGTTGCGTGTGTGTGTGTTTGCTGTAGTAGGTGGTGCATTGATTCAAGTTTACCTGTGAGTGTGTTGTGCTGTAGTGGACTGTGCACTGAATCACAGTGATCGGTGTGTGTGTGTGTGTGTGTGTGAATGAGTGTGTGCCAATATAGGCTGTGCACTGAGTCACAGTGAGCTTAGTGTGTGTGTGTGTTCTTGTAGAATCTGAGCATTCAGTCACACTGAGCTGTGGGCCATGTGTCTGTATATACAGGTATGGTCTGTGCATGGAATCAAAGTGAGCTGTGTGTGTTTTTGTGTGTGTTTATTTGGTGGTGTAGAGTCTGTATTGAGTAACACTAAGCTGTGGGCGTGTTGTGTGTGTGATGGTATAGGATGTGCTTTGAGTCACAGAGCCGTGTGTGTGTGTCTGTGCTGGTATAGGTTGTGCATTGTCTCACAGTGAGTCTTGTGTTGGTGCTAGTACAGACTGCATGGAGTCAGTGAGGCATGTATGTGTGTTTGTGTGTTTTTCTGCTGGTATAGACTGTGCACTGAGGCACAGTGACGCATGTGTGTTTCTGTGTGTGTGTGATGGTATAGGTGGTTCATTGAGTCACAGTGAGCCATGTATCAGTTGGTGTTTGTGTGTGTGTGTGTTCTGGTATAGGCTGAGCATTGCATCACAGTGTGTCATGTGTGTGTGTTGTTGTTTGTGTGTGTAGTACAGTCTGAGTATTGAGTTACAGTGAGATGTGTTGCATGTGTTTGTGCTAGTGTGAACTGTACATTGAGTCACAATGAGCTGTGAGTGTGTGTGTGTGTGTGCTGGTAGAAGCTGAGAATTGAATCACAGGTGTTTAAGTGTGTGTGCTGGTATGGGTTTTGCATTGAGTCATGGAGGTGTGTGTGTGTGTGTGTGTGTGTGTGTGTGTACCTATAGTCTTTATTGATTCACAGTGAGCCCTGTGAGTGTCTGTGTGTAGATATAGGTTTTGAATTGAGTCACAGTTTGTTATGTATGTGTGTGTTTGTGTACTGGTATAGACTGTGCATTGAGTCATGCTTAGCAAGTGTGTGTGTGTGCGTGTGTGTGCACACTGTATGGGTGGAGCATTGAATCTGGTGTGTGTGTGTGCTCGTATGGGCTTTACATTGAGTCACTGAGGTGTATGTTTGTGTGTGTGTGTGTTGTTACAGAGTGTGCATGGAGTCCCAGTGAGCCGTGTTTGTGTGTGTATCTGATTGTGTGTGATGGTGGGCTTTCATTGAGGCACTGGAGAGTTTGTTTGTGTGTGTGTGTGTGTGTGTGGTGCTAGGGACTGCATTGAGTCACAGTGTGCTGTGTGTGTGTGTGCTGGCATAGGCGATTGATTGAGTCACAGTGAGACATGTGTGATTGCCTGTTGGTATGTGTGTGTGTTCTTGTATAGGCTGTGCATTGAGTCACACTGAGGTCTCTGTGTCTGTGTGTGTGTGCTGTATTAGATTGTGCATTGAGTCACAGTGTCATGAGAGTTTGTGCATGCTGGTATAGACTGTGCATTGAGTCACAGTGAGGGATGTGTGTGTCTGTGTATTCTGGTATAGGCTGACCATTGAGTCACACTGAGGTGTGTGTGTGTGTGCTGGTACATGCTGCCCACTAAGTCACATTCAGGTGTGTGTGTATGTGTATGTGCAGGTACAGAATGTGCATTGAGTAACAGTGAGGTGTATGTGTATGAGTGTGTGATGTTATACACTATGCACTGAGTGAAAATAGGTGAGTGTGTGTGTGGAGGCTCATGCTTGTATAGGCTTTGCATTGAGTCACACTGAGCTGTGTGTGTGAGTGTCTGTATGTTTGTGTGTGTGGAGTTAGAGGCTGCGTATTGACTCACAGTGAGCCATATGTGCTTCTGTGTGTGGGTATGTCTGCTAGCATAGACGGTGCACTGAGTCACAGGGAGCTGTGTTTGTGTATGTGTGTCCTGGCATAGACTGTGCATTGATTCACAGTGAGCTGTGTGTTTGTGTACTGCTATATGCTGTGCAGTGTGTCACATTGAAAGGTGTCTGTGTCTTTATGCATGTGCTTGTATAGGCTTTGAGGCACAGTGAGTTGTGGGTATGTGTGTGTGTGTGCTGGAATAGATGTGCATTGGGTCACAGTGAGCTGTGTGTGTGTTTGCTGGTGTAGGCTGTGGATTGATTCAAAGTGAGCTGTGAGTGTGTGTGTGGTGCTGGTATGGACTGTGCACTGAGTCACAGTGAACCCTGTGTGTGTGTCTGTGTGTATACTGGTATAATCTGATCATTGATTCACACTGAGGTGTGTGCTGTGTGTCTGTATCTACTTGTATGGACTATGCATTGAGTCACAGTGAGCTGTGCATGTGTGTGATTTTGCATGTACTTGGTGGTATAGAATCTGTATTGGGTCACACTAAGCTGTGAGTATGTGTGTATCTGATGTTATAGGATGTGCATTGAGTCGCAGAGAGCCGTGTATGTGTGTCTGTGCTGGTATAGGCTGTGCATTGAATGAAAGAGAGCCTTGTGTGTGTGCTAGTACAGACTGTAGAGTCAGTGAGCCATGTATATGTGTTTCTTTGGTGGCATAGGCTGTGCACTGAGTCACAGTGAGCCATGTGGTTTTGTCTGTATGTGTGTGTGTGTATTATGGTATAGATGATTTATTGATTCACAGTGAGTCATGTATGAATGCATGTGTCTGTGTCTTCTGTTATAGGCTGAACATTGTGTCAGAGAGTGCCGTGTGTGTTGTTGTGTGTGTGTGTAATACAGTCTGAGCATTGAGTTACAGTGAGATGTGTTGCATGTGTTTGTGCTAGTATGAATTGTACATTGAGTCACAATCAGCTGTGAGTGTTTGTGTGTGTGTGTGTGTGTGTGTCCTGGTAGAGGCTGAGAATTGAATCACAGTTAGGTGTTTGTGTGTGTGCTGGTATGGGCTTTACATTGAGTCACAGAGGTGTATGTGTGTGTATGTGTGTGTGTGTGTGTGTGTGTGTGTAGCTACAGTCTTCATTGATTCACAGTGAGCCCTGTGAGTGTCGGTGTGCTGATATAGGCTTTGCTTTGAGTCACAATGTGTTATGTGTGTGTGTGTTCATGTGCTGGTATAGACTGTGCATTGAGTCACAGTGAGCAAGTGTGTGTGTGTGTGTTTGTGCTTGTATGGGCTTTACATTGAATCACTGTGTTGTATGTGTGTGTGTCCTGCTACAGAGTGTGCATGGAGTCCCAGTGAGCCTGTGTGTGTCTGTATCTGAGTGTGTGTGATGGTGGGCTTCCATTGAGGCACTGGAGTGTTTGTGTGTTTGTGTATGTGGTGCTAGGGACTGCATTGAGTCACAGCGAGCCATGTGTGTGTGTGCTGGTATAGGCGCCTGATTGAGCCACAGTGAGACATGTGTGAATGCGTGTTTGTATGTGTGTGTGTTCTGGTATAGCCTGTGCATTGAGTCACACTGAGCCATGTATCTGTGCATGAGTATGTGTGCATGCTGGTATAGGCTGTGCATTGAGTCACACTGAGGTCTGTGTGTCTGTGTGTGTGTGCTGCATTAGATTGTGCCTTGAGCCACAATGCCATGTGATTGTGTGCACGCTGGTATATACTGTGCTTTGAGTCACAGTGAGGGATGTGTGTGCCTGTGTATTCTGCTATAGGCTAACCATTGGATCACACTGCTGTGTGTGTGTGTGTGAGTGTGTGGGTGTGGGTGTGTGGTGTTACAGACTTCATTGAGTCAAAATGAGACTTGTGAGTGTCTGTGTGCTGATATAACTTGTGAATTGAGTCACAGTGTGTTAGGTGTGTGTGTGTGTGTGTGTGTGTGTGTGTGTGTGCTGGTATAAACTGTGCACTGAGTCAGAATGAGTTGTGTGTGTGTAAATATGCTCGTATATACTGTTCTTTGAGTCACAGTGAGCAAGTGTGTGTGTCTGTGTGTGTCCTGGTATACAGTGTACATTGATTCACAGTCAGCTGTATGTGTGTTTATCTGTTTGCACTGTTATAGGCTGTGCAGTGAGTCACTGTGATGGGTTTTGTGTCTTTGTTCATGTGCTTGTATAGGCTTTGAGGCACAGTGAGCTGTGGGTATGTGTGGCTATCAGTGTGTGCTGCTATAGATGTGCATTGATTCACAGTGGGCTGTGTGTGTGTGTGTGTTTGCTGGTGTAGGCTGTATATTGATTCTAGGTGAGTTGTGAGTGTGTGTGTGGTGCTGGTATTGATGGTGCACTGAGTCAGAATGAGCCGTGTGTGTGTGTCTCATTGTATGCTGATATAATCTGAGCATTTAGTCACCCTGATGTGTGTGCTCTGTGTCTGTATATACTTGTATGGACACTACATTGAATCACAGTGAGTTGAGCGTGTGTGTTTGTGTGTGTATTTGCTGGTGTAGAATCTGTATTGAGTCACACTAAGCAGTGAGTGCATGTGTGTGTGATGGTATAGGATGTTCATTGAGTCATAAAGAGCCATGTATGTGTATCTGTGCTTGTATAGGCTGTGCATTGATTCACCGTGAGCCTTGTGTGTGTGCTAGCGCAGACTGTGCCTTGAGTGAGTGAACCATGTATGTGTGTTTGTGTGTTTGTCTGCTGATATAGGCTGTGCACTGAGTCACAGCCATGAGTGTTTTTGTTTGTGTGTGTTATGGTACAGGTGGTTCATTGATTCACAGAGAGCCATGTATGTGTGCATGTTTCTGTGTGTGTGTGTTCTGGTATAGGCTGAACATTGAGTCACAGTGTGCCATGTGTGTTTTCGTATGGATGTGTAGTACAGTCTGAGCATTGAGTTACACTGAGATGTGTTACGTGTGTGTGTTTGTGCTGGTATGAAATCTACAGTGAGTCACAATGAGCTATGCGTGTGTATGTGTGTGTCTGGTAGAGGCTGAGCATTGAATCAAAGCTGTGTTTCTGTGCTGCTTTGGGCTTTGAATTGCATCACTGAAGTGCACGTGTGTTTGTGTGTGTGTGGTGCTACAGACTGTTCATTGAGTCACAGTGAGACGTGTGTGTGTGTCTGTGTGCTGATATAGGCTGTGCATTGAGTCACAGTGAGATATGTGTGTATGTGTTTGTGCTCTATAGATTGTGCATTGAGTCACAATGAGTTGTGTGTGTGTGCATGCTCATATAGACTGCACATTGAGTCACAGTGAGCATGTGTGTGCTTGTGTGTGTGTGTGTGCCATGTAAGGGGTGGAGCATTGAATCAGTTAGGTGTCCCTCTGTGTGTGCTAATATGGGCTTTTCATTTAGTCACTAAGGTGTATGTGTGTCTATGTGGGAGGGGGTTACTGAGTGTGCATTGATTCACAGTGAGCCATTTGTGTTTGTATATGTGAATGTGTGTGCTGGTATGGGCTTTGATGGAGTCACTGGTGTGTGTGTGTGTGTGTGTGTGTGTTGTTAAAGACTGCATTGAGTCACAGAGAGCCGTGTGTGTGTGTGCTGGTATAAGGGATTTATTGAGTCACAGTAAACCAGGTGTGAGTATGTATTGGTGTGTGTGTGTATTCTGGAATAGGCTGTTCATTGAGTAACAGTGAGCCCGATATCTGCAGGTGTGTGTGGGGGGGCTAGGGTACGCTGTGCATTGAGTCACAAAGAGCTCTGTGTGTGTGTGTGTTTGCTGGTGTTGGCAGTGCAATTATTCAATGTGAGTTGTGAGTGAGTGTGTGGTGCTGGAATGGATTGTGCACTGCGTCACAGTGATATATTTGTGTGTGTTTGTGTGCATGTGTGTATGCTGGTATAGGCTGTGCACTGAGTAAGAGTGAGCCATGTGTGTGTGTGTGCTGGTGAAATCTGAGAAATGTGTCACACTGAGGTGTGTTCTGTGTGTCTGTATGCACTGTTATGGACTGTGCATGGAATCACAATGAGCTGTGTGGTGTGTGTGTCTATTTGGTGGTGTACAGTCTCTTTTTAGTCACAGCAACTCTGTGTGTGTGTGTGTGTGTGTGTGTGTGATGGTATTAGATGTGCATTGAGTCACAGAGCCGTGTGTGTGTGTCTGTGCTGGTATAGGTTGTGCATTGACTCACAGGGAGCCTTCTGAGTGTGCTAGTACAGACTGTGCATTGAGTCAGTGAACCATGTATGTGTGTTTGTGGTTTGTCTGCTGGTATATGCTGTGCGCTGAGTCACAGAGACCCATGTGTGTTCTTGTGTGTGTGTGTTTGATGGTATAGGTGGTTCATTGAGTCACAATTAGCCATTTATGAGTTCGTGTTTGTGTGTGTGTGTGTGTTCTGGTATAGGCTGTGCATTGCATCACTGTGTGTCAGGTGTGTGTGTGTTGTGTGTGTTTGTAGTACTGTCTGAGCATTGAGTTGCAATTAGATGTGTTGTGTGTGTTTGTTCTGGTATGAACTGGGCATTGAGTCACAATGAGCCATGAGTGTTTGTGAGTATGTGTGTGTGTGCTTGTTTAGGATGTGCATTGAGTCACAGTGAGCTGTGTGTGTGTGTGTGTGCTGGTATAGACTGAGAATTGAGTCAAAATGTGTTGTGTGTGTGTTAATATGGTCGTATTTACTGCATTCAGTCACAGTGAGCAAGTGTGTGTGTGTGTGTATGTGCACTGGTGTGGCTGGAGCTTTGAATAAGTTAAGTGTGTGTGTGTGCATATGCTTGTATGGGCTTTGCATTGACTCAGTGAGGTATATATTTGTGTGTTTGCATGTCCTGGTACAGACTGTGCATTGAGTCGCAGTGAGCCATGTGTGTGTGTGTATGTGAGTGTGTGTGCTGGTGGGTTTTCATTGAGTCACTGGTGTGTGTGTGTGCTTCTACAGACTGTATTGAGTCACATTGAGCCATGTTTGTGCATGCTGGTATAGGTGATTGATTCACTGTGAGGCATGTGTGAGTGTGTGTTTGTATGTGTGTGTGTGTTCATGTATAGGATGTGCATTGAGTCCCAATGAGATGTGTGTGTGTGCATGTCTGTGCTCTTACAGATTGTGCATTGAGTCACAGTGCTGTGTGAGGGTGTGCATGCTGGTATAGATTGTGCATTGAATCGAAGTGAGGGATGTGTGTGTCTGTGTGTTCTTGTAGGCTGACCATTGAGTCACACTGAGGTGTGTGTGTGTGCGTGTGTGTCCGTGTGTGCTGGTATAGGCTGCACATTACATCACAGTGAGGTGTGTGTGTGTGTATGTGCAGGTACAGGCTGTGCATTGTGTCACACTGAGGTGTATGTGTGTGTGTGATATATACTATGCACTGAGTCACAGGTATGCGAGTGTGGGTGTGGGTGCTCGTGCTGGTATAGGCTTTGCATTGAGTCACACTGAGCTCTGTGTGTGAGTGTCAATATGTGTGTGTTCGTGGAGGTATAGGGTGTATAATGACTCACAGTGAGCCATGTGTGCTTCTGTGTGTGTGTATGTCTGCTATCATAGACTGTGCACTGAGTCACAGAGAGGTGTGTGTGTGTGTGTGTGTGTGTGTGCACTGGTATAGTCTGTGCAGTGAGTCACAGTGAGGGGTTTTGTGTCTTTGTGCATGTGCTTCTATAGGCTTTGAGGCACATTGAGGTGTGGGTATGTGTGTGTGTGAGTGTGTAGCTATGGATGTTAATTGAGTCACAGTGAGCTGTGTGTGTAAGTGTGTGTTTTCTTGTGTAGACTGTGCATTGATTTAAGGTGAGCTGTGAGTGTGTGTGTGGTGCTGGTATGGACTGTGCATTGAGTCATAGTGAGTTGTTTGTGTTTGCATGTTTATTTGGTGGTGTAAAATCTGTATTGAGTCACACTAAGCTGTGAGTGTGTGTGTGTGTGATGGTATAGGATGTTCATTGAGGCAAAGACAGCCGTTTATATGGGTCTGTGATGGTATTGGATTTTATTCACAGTAAGATTGAGTGTGTGCTAGTACAGACTGCGCTTTGAGTCAGTGAGCCATGTATTTGTGTTTGTGTGTTTGTCTGCTGGTATAGGCTGTGCAGAGTCACAGTGAGCCATGTGTGTTTGTGTGTGTGTGTTTGTGTGTATAGGTGGTTCATTGATTCACACTGAGCCATGTATGATTGCATGTTTGTGTGTAAATGTGTGCTGGTATAGGCTGAACATTGAGTCACATTGTGCCCTGAGTGAGTTCTTGTGTGTGTGTATAATACAATCTAAGCATTGAGTTACAGTGAGATGTGTTGCATGTGTGTGTTCATGTTAGTATGAACTCTACATTGAGTCACAATCACCCGTGCATGTATGTGTGTGTGTTTGCGTCTGTCTGTGTGTGTGATAGGCTGAGCATTGTGTGTGTGTTTGTGTCTGTCTGTGTGTGTGATAGGCTGAGCATTGCATCACAGGTGTGTCTCTGCTGGTATGTGCTTTGAATTGCACCACTGAGGTGTATGTGTGTGTATGTGAGTGTGTGTGCTGTTATGGGCTTTCATTGTGTCACTGGTGTGTGTGTGTTTCTGGTGCTACACATTGCATTGAGTCACTGTGAGCCGTTTGTATGTGTGCTGGTATAGGCGATTTATTGAGTCAGAGTGAGGCATGTTTGAGTTCATTTCGGTGTGTGTGTGTGTCCTTGTATAGGCTCTGCATTCAGTCATAGTGAGCCTGATATCTGCATGTGTGTGTGTGTGTGTTGGTATAGGCTGTGCATTGAGTCACAATGAGCTATGTGTGTGTGTTTTCTTGTGTATGCTGTGCATTGATTCAGATGAGTTGTGAGTGTGTTTGTGGTGCAGGAATGGACTGTGTACTGAATCACAGTGAGGCATGTGTGTGTGTTTGTGTGCATACTTGTGTGCTAGTAGGGGCTGTGTACTGAGTCACAGTGAGCCATGTGTGTGTGTGATGGTATAGATAATTGATTTAGTCAAGTGAGCCATGTGTGAGTGCATATTGGTATGTATGTGTGTGTTCTGGTATAGGCTGTGCATTGAGTTACACTGAGGTGTGTGTGTGTACATGTGTGTGTTGTTATAGATTGTACATTGAATCACAGTGCCAAGTGAGTGTGTGCACGCTGGTATAGACTGTGAATTGAGTCACAGTGAGGGATATGTGTGTCTGTGTGTTCTGGTATAGGCTGACCATTGAGTCACACTGTGGTGTGTGTGTGTGTGTGTGTGTGTTGGTACAGACTGTGCATTGAGTCACAATGAGCCATGTGCATTTGTTTGTGTTTGTATGTGTGTGTGATAGTATAAGTGGTTCATTAATTCACAGTGAGCCATGTATGAGTGCATGTTTTTGTGTGTGGGTGCTCTCATATAGGCTGAGCATTGTGTCACAGTGTGTCATGTGGGTGGTTTTAATTTTGTGTGTATAGTACAGTCTGAGGATTGAGTTACAGTGAGATGTGTTGTGTGTGTGTGTTTCTGCTGGTATGAATTTTACATTGGGTCACAATTAGCCATATGTGTGTGTGGGTGTCTGTGTGTATGTGTTCTGGTGGAGGCTGAACATTGAATAAGAGAGGTGAGTTTGTCTGGGCTGGTATGGGTTTTGAATTGCATCACTGAGAGGTGTGTGTGTTTGTGTGTGTGTGTCATGCTACAGACTTCACTGAGTCACAGTGAGCCTTGTGTGTGTTTGTCTGTGTGCTGATATAGGCTGTGCATTGAGTCAAAATGAGTTGTGTATGTGTGTCTGTGTGTGCTCGTATAGAGAGTGCATTGAGTTCCAGAGAGCATGAGTGTGTGTGTGTGTTTGTCTGTGTGTGTGCATGCACTGGAATGGGTACATCATTGAATCAATTATGTGTGTGTGTGTGTGTGCTCACATGGACTTTGCATTGAGTCAATGAGGTGTTTGTGTGTCTATATGAGAGGGGGGCTACAGACTGTGCATTGAGTCACAGTGAGCCATTTGGGTGTGTTTATCTGAGTGTGTGTGCTGGTATGGGCTTTCATTAAGTCACTGGGGTGTGTGTGTGTTTGTGTGTGTGGTGCTACAGGCTGCATTGTGTCACAGTGAGCCATGTGTGTGTGTGCTGGTATAAGCAATTTATTGACTCACAGTGAGCCATCTGTGAGTGTGTTTTGGTGTATGTGTGTGTTGTGGTATAGGCTGTGCATTGAGTCACAGTGAGTTGTGTGTGTTTTCTGGTGTAGGCTCTGAATTGATTCAAGGTGAGCTGTGAGTGTGTGTGTGGTGCTGGAATGGACTGTGCACTGAGTCACAGTGAGGTTTGTGTGTGTCTATGTATTCTGATATAGGCTGACAATTGAAGCACAATGAGGTGTGTATGTGTGTATGTGTGAGTCTGCTGGTACAGGCTGCACATTGAGTCACAGTGAGGTGTGAGTGTGTATGTGATATCATACGTTGTACACTGAGTCACAGTGAGCTGTGTGTGTTTGCTGGTATAATCTAAGCATTGAGTCACAATGAGGTGAGGTGTGTGTGAATGTGCTGGTATGAACTGTGCATTGAGTCACAACCATGTGTGAATGTGTGTTTGTGTATGTGTGTGTGCTTGTACAGGCTGCACATTCAGTCACAGTGATGTGTGTGTGTGTATGTGCAGGTACAGGTTGTGCAATGAATCGCAGTGTGGTGTATGTGTGTGTGTGTGATGTTATATGCTATGCACTGAGTCACAGGGAGGTGAGTGTGAGTGTAAGTGCACAGGATGTTATAGGCTTTGCATTGAGTCACACTGAGCTGTGTGTGTGTGTATGTATCTGTTGGTGGAGGTATAGTCTGTGCATTGATTCACAGTTAGCCATGTGTGCCTCAGTGTGTGTGCATCTCTGCTAGCATACACTGTGCACTGAGTCACAGTGAGCAGTGTGTGTGTGTGCATGTATAGACTGTATATTGATTCACAGTCAGTCGTGTGTGTGTGTGTGTGTGCAGTAGTATAGGCTGTGTACTGAGTTAGAAGGTGTGGTGATTGTGTCTTTGTGCTTGTGCATGTAGAGTCTTTCAGCCACAGTGAACATTGTGTATGTTAGTGTGGGTGTGTGTGTGCTGGTATAGACTATGCATTGAGACACAGTGAGCTGTGTGTGTGTGTGTGGTGCTGGTATGGAGTGTGCATTGTGTCACAGTGAGCCATGTGTGTGTCTGCTTGTGTGCTGGTATAATCTGATCACTCAGTCCGATCTAGGTGTGTGCTGTGTTTCTGTGCACTGAGTCACAGGTAGCCATGTGTATGTGCTTGTACAGACTGTGCATTGAGTCAGTGAGTCATGTCTGTGTGTTTGTGTGTTTGTGTTTGTCTGCTGGTATAGGCTGTGCACTGAGTCCCAGTGACCCATATGTGTTTTTGTGTGTGTGTGTGAGTGTGATGGTATAGGTGGTTCATTGAGTCACAGTGAAATATGTATGACTACGTGTTTGTGTGTGTGTGTGTTATGCAATAGGCTGAGAATCGTGTCACAGTGTGTTGTGTGTGTGCTGGTTTTTGTGTGTGTAGCACAGTCTGAGCTTTGTGTAACAGTGAGATGTGTTGCTTGTTGTTGTGCTAGTATTAAGTGTACATTGAGTCACAATAAGCCATGCATGTTTGTGTGTGTGTGTGTGCTAGTAGAGGCTGAGCATTAAATCAGTTAGGTGTTCATGTGTGTGTGCTGGTATGGGCTTTGCATTGAGTCATGGAGGTGTATGTGTGTGTTTGTGTGGGGGTGTAGTGCTACAGACTTCATTGAGTCACAGTGGGCCTTGTGAGTGCCTGTGAGCTGATATAGGCTGTGAATTGAGTCACAGTGTGTTCTGTGTGTGTGTTAATATGCTCATATAGGCTGTGCACTGAGTCAAAGCGAGCAAGTGTGTGTGTATGTGCACAGTTATGGGTGGAGCATTGATTCAGTTCGTTGAGTGTGTGTTTGTGCTCATATGGCTTTGATTTGAGTCACTGAGGTGTATGTGTGTGTGTACGTGCAGTGCTACAGACAGTGCATTGAGTCATAGTGAGCTCTGTGTGTGTGTGTATATGAGTGTGTGTGCTGGTGGGCTTTCATTCAGTCACTGGTGTGTGTGTGTGTGTGTGTGTGTGGTGCTAGCATCTGCATTGAGTCACATTGAGCCATGTGTGTGTGTGCTGCTATAGGTGATTGATTTAGTAACAGTGAGCCATGTGTGAGAGTGTGATATTATGTGTGTGTGTTCTGGTATAGGCTGTGCATTGAGTCACACTTCGGTGTGTGTGTGTTCGTGTGTGTGCTGTTATAGATTATGCATTGAGTCACAGTGCTGAGTGAGTGTGTGCATGCTGGTATACACTGTGCATTGAGTCACAGTGAGGGATATGTGTGTCTGTGTGTTCTGGCATAGGCTGACGATTGAGTCACACTGAGGTGTGTGTGTGTGTGTGTTTGTGTGTATGTGTGTTTGCTGGTACAGACTGTGCATTGAGTCACAGTGAGCCATGTGCATTTGTTTGTGTTTGTATGTGTGTGTTATACTATATGTGGTTCATTAATTCACAGTGAGACGTGTATGAGTGCATGTTTGCATGTTTGTGTGTTCTGGTATAGGCTGAGCATTGCATCACAGTGTGCCATGTGGGTGTTTGTGTCTGTGTGTGTGTAGTACATTCTGAGCATTGAGTTACAGTGAGATGTGTGGTGTGTGTGTGTTTATGCTGGTATGAATTATACATTGAGTTACAATTAGCCGTGTTTGCATGTGTGTGTGTGTTTGTGAGTATGCGTGCTTGTGGAGGCTGAGCATTGAATAAGAGATGTGTGTGTGTCCAGTCTGGTATGGGCTTTGAATTGCATCACTGAGGTGTGTGTGTTTCATGCTACAGACTGTTCAGTGAGTCACAGTGAGTCCTGTGTGTGTGCCTGTGTGCTGATATAGGCTGTGCATTGAGTCAAAATGAGTATGTGTGTTTCTGTGCTCGTATAGACAGTGCATTGAGTCTCATAGAGCATGAGTTTGTGTGTGTGTTTGTGTGTGTGTGTGCATGAACTGTTATGGGTAGAAGATTGAATATGTTATGTGTGTGTGCATGGGTTCACATGGATTGAGTCAATAAGGTGTATGTGTGTCTATGTGGGGGGGGCTATAGACTGTGCATTGAGTCACAGCCATTTGGGTGTGTGTATCTGAGTGTGTGTGCTGGTATGAGCTTTCATTAAGTCACTGGAGTGTGTGTGTGTCTGTGTGTGTGGTGCTACAGACTGCACTGTGTCACAGTGAGCTGGGTGTGTGTGTGCTGTTATAGGCGGCTTATTGACTCACAGTCAGCCATCTGTGTGTGCGTTTTGGTGTGTGTGTGCGTTTTGGTGTATGTGTGTGTTCTGGTATAGGCTGTGCATTGAGTCACAGTGAGATGTGTGTGTTTTCTGGTATAGGCTCTGAATTGATTCAAAGTGAGCTGTGAGTGTGTGTATGGTGCTGGAATGGACAGGGCACTGTGTCACAGTGAAGAGTGTGTGTGTCTGTGTGTTCTGGTATAGGTTGACAATTGAGGTACACTGAGGTGTGTGTGTTTGTGTGCTGGTACAGGCTGTGCATTGAGTCACAGTGAGGTGTGAGAGTGAATGTGTTTGTGATATCATACATTGTGCACTGAGTCACAGTGAGCCGTGTGTGTGTGCTGGTATAATCTGATCATTGAGTCACAATGAAGTGAGGTGAGTGTGCATGTGCTGGTATGCACTGTGCATTGAGTCACAACCGTGTGTGAATGTGTGTTTGTGTATGTGCTTGTACAGGCTGTGCATTCAGTCTCAGTGACGTGTGTGTGTGTGTGTGTATGTGCAGGTACAGGCTGTGCATTGAATCAGTTTGGTGTATGTGTATGTGTGTGATGTTATATGCTATGCACTGAGTCACAGGGAGGTGAGTGTGTGTGTAAGTGCACGTGCTGGTATAGGCTTTGCATTGAGTCACTCTGAGCTGTGTGTGAGTGTCTGTATGTGTGTGTTCTTCGAGGTATAGGCTGTGTGTTGATTCACAGTGAGCCATGTGTGCTTCTCTGTATGTGTATCTCTGCTAGCATACACTGTGCACTGAGTTGCAGTGAGCCATGTGTGTGTATGTGTGTCCATGTATAGATTGTATATTGATTCACAGTCAGCCGTGTGTGAGTCACTGTGAGCTGTCTGCGTGGGTGTGTGCCAGTATGCTCTGTGCATTGTGTCACCATGAGCCATACATGTGATATTGTGTGTGTGTGTGTGTGTTGGTGTGCTGATAAAGACTCTGCATTGGATCACAGTGAGATGTGTGTGTTTGTGTGTGTGTGCTGCTACAGGCTCTGAATTCACTCACACTAAGCCATGTGTGTGTGTGTGTGTGTGTGTGTGTACTGCTATAGTTTGGCATTGATTTACACTGAGCCATGGGTATGTGTGTGTGTGTTTGTGTGCTCTTATAGGCTGTGCATTGAGTCACAATGAGGTCCAGTTGTGTGTGCGTGCTACAATAGCCTTCTCATTGAGTCACAGTGAGTGGTGTGTGCGTATGTGTGTGTGTATGTGTGTGTGGTATAGGCTGTACATTGAGTCATAGGGAGCAGTGTGTGTGTGTGTGTTTGCTGTTATATGCTGTGCACTGAGTCACATTGAGTTGTGTATATGGGAATATGTGGTGTAGTGATTGAGCATTGATTCACAGTGAAGTGTGTGTTTTCACTGGTATAGGCTGTGCATTGAGTCAGTGAGCTTTTTGTGTGTGTGTGCATGTGTGTCCTGGTATAGGCTGCACATGGTTTCACAGTGAGCTGTGTGTATGTCTTTGTGTGTGTCTGCCAATTTATGCTGTGCATAGTCAAAGTGAGCTGTGTGTGTCTGTCTTTATGTGTGTGTGTACTGCAGGGGATCTTCATTGAGTTACATTGACACGTGTGTGTGTTTCTGTGTTTTTGCTTCTATAGTCTGTGCATTGAATCACAGGTGACGTGTCTTTTTTGTGTTTGTGAGCGTGTTTGCTGGTGTAAGCTGTGCATAGAGTCACAGTGAGCCATGTGTGTGTGTGTGTGTGTGTGTGTGCTGGTATAGGCTGGACACTGAGTCATACTGAGGTGCCTGTGTATGTGTGTGTGTGCTGGTATAGGCTGTGCATTCAGACCCAGTTAGCTGTATTGGTGTGCATGTGTGTGCAGGTGAAGGGCCGTGTGTGTGTCTGTGTGTGCTAATATAGGCTGTGCATTGAGTTACACTGGGCTGTGTGTGCATGTGTGTGTGTGGCTATAGGCAGTGCATGAAATCACAGTGAGACATTTACGTTTGTGTGCTGGTATAGACTGTGCATTGAGTCCCAGTGAGCCATGTGTGTGTGTGTGTGTGTGTGTGCTTGTTTAGGCTGTGCATTGAGCCACAGTCAGCTGTTTATATGTGTGTGTGCTGGTATAAACTGTTCTTTGAGTTACAGTGAACCGTGTGTATGTTTGTGTCTGTGTGTGCTGATATCAGCTGTGCATTGAGTCACACTGAGCCATGTGTGTGTGTCTGTGTGTGTCTGTGTCCTGTTATAGGCTCTGCATTGAGTCACAGTCTACCATATCTGTGTTCGTGTGTGTGGTGGTATAGGCTATGCTTTCATTCACAGTGAGCCTTGTGTTGTTTTGTGCTGCCATAGACTGTGCATTCAATCACAGTGAGTCAGTTATGTGTGTGTGTTTGTGTGTGCTGGAATGGGCTGTGCATTGAGTCACAGTGAGCCATGTGTCTGTGTGTGTGTGTGCTGGTATAGGCTGTGCATTGATAGACAGTTTTCCGTGTGTTTGGTTGTGTATGTGTGCATGTGTGCTGCTATGCACTGTGCATTTAGTCACAGTGAGAGGTGAGTGTGTCTGTGTGTGTACTACTATAGGCTGTGCAGTCACTGTGAGCTGTGTGTGTATGTGTGCAGCTAAAGGATATGCATTAAATCACATTGAGCCATTTATGTGTGTGTGCCTGTATAGGCTCTGCACTGAGTCACAGAGGGCTGTTTATATGTTGGTGTGTTTGTGTGTGCACACATGTGCTGTAATAGACTGTCCATTGAGTCATAGAGAGCCATGTATGTGTGAGTGTGTTTGTGTGTGTGTAGTGGATTGGCTGTAAAATGAATCAGAGTGAACCGTGTGTGCGTGTGCTTCTATACCTTATGCATTGAATCCCAGTGAGTCATGTGTGTGCATGTGTGTGTGCTGGTATACTTTATTCATTGAAACCCATGAGCCATCCATGTGAATTTGTGTGTGTGTGTTGGTTTGGTGGTAAAGGCTCTGTATTGGATCACAGTGAGATATGTGTGTTTGTGTGTGTGTACTGTTACAGGCTCTGCATTCACTCACAGTAAGCCATGTGTGTGTGTGTGTGTGTGTGTGTGTACTGGTATATTTTGGCATTGAGTTTCACTGAGCTGTGGGTATGTGTGTGTTTGTGTGATCTTATAAGCTGTGCATTGAGTCACAGTGAGGTCCATGGGTGTTTGTGTGCTGCAGTGGGCTTTGGATTGTGTCACAGAGAGGGGTGTGTGTGTATATGTGTGTGTCTGTGTGTGCTTGTATAGGCTGTGCATTGAATCACAGGGAGCAGTGTGTGTGTGTATTTGCTGTTATATGCTGTGCACTGAGTCACATTGAGGTATTTATATGGGAATATGTACTGTGGTGATTGAGCTTTGAGTCACAGTGAAGTGTGCGTTTCCACTGGTATAGGCTATGCATTGAGTCAGTGAGTGGTGTGTGTGTGTGTGTGTGCATGTGTGTGCTGATATAGGCTGCACATTTTGTCACAGTGAGCTGTGAGTATGTCTTTGTGTGTGTCTGCCAATTTACGTTGTGCATAGTAAAAGTCAGCTGTGTGTGTCTGTCTTTATGTGTGTGTGCTACAAGGGATCTTCACTGAGTCACATTGACGCGTGTGTGTGTATGTGTTTCTGTGTTTTTGCTTCTATAGTCTGTGCATTGAATCACAGGTGACATGTGTCTTTTTTGTGTTTGTGGGCGTGTGTGCTGGTGTAAGCTCTGCATAGAGTCACAGTGAGCCATGTGCGTGTGTGTGTGTGCACTGATATTGTCTGTGCATTCAGTCCCAGTTAGCTGCATTGGTGTGTGTGTGTGTGCAGATGAATGGCTGTCTGTGTGTGTGTGTGCTAATATATGCTGTGCATTTAGTTGCACTGGGCTGTGTGTGCATGTGTGTGTATGGTTATAGACAGTGCATGAAATCACAGTGAGACGTTTATGTTTGTGTGTGTGTGTGTGTTTGTGTGTGCTGGTAGACGCTATGCATTGAGTAACAGAGAGCCTTGCAGTTGTGTGTGTGTGCTGGTATATGCTGTGCTTTAACGCACTATGAGGTGTATGTGTGTGACTTTGTGTGTCTCTGTGCTGGTATAGGCTATGAATTTAATCACATTGATCCATGTGTGTGTGTTTGTGCTTGTGTAGTACTATTGGCTGTGCATACAGTCACATGAGGGCTGTGTCTGTGCATCCATAAGGTCTGTATTAAATCACTGTGAGACATTTATGTGTGTGTGTGTGTGTATGTGATTGTGTGTGCTGTTATGGGCTGTGCACTGAGTCTCAATGACAGGTGTGTGTATCTGTGTGTTTGAGCTGCTCTAGGCTGTGCACTGAATCACAGCGAACCGTATGTCCTTTTGCTGATATAGGCTATACACTCAGTCATATTGAGGTGTGTGTGTGTTTGCTGGTATAGGCTGTGCATTGAGTCACAGAGAGCCGCTCACTTGCATGTGTGTGCTGCAAAGGCTTTGCTTTGATTCACTTTGAGCCATATGTGTGTCTCTCTGTGTGTATCTGTGCACTATTATATGCTGTGTATTGAATCACATTGATCCGTGTGTTTGTGTGGTGTGTGTGTGTGCAGCTATAGGCTGTGCATTAAATCACAGTGAGCCATTTATGTTTGTGTGCTGGTATGGGCTGTGCACTGAGTCACACTGAGTGGCGTGTGTGTGTCTGTGTCCTGTTATAGGCTGTGCATGGAGTCACAGTGTACCATATCTGTGTGTTTATGTGTGTGGTGGTATAGTCTATACATTCACTCACAGTGAGCCTTGTCTTTTTGTGTGTGCTACCATAGACTGTGCATTCAATCACAGTGAGCCAGTTATGTGTGTGTGTTTTTGTGCGCTGGAATGGGTTGTGCATTGAGTCACAGTGAGCCATGTGTCTCTTTGTGTGTGCTGCTATAGGCTGTGCATTCATAGACAGTTTTCCGTGTGTTTGGTTGTGTATGTGTTCATGTGTGCTGCTAGGGGCTGTGCACTTAGTCACAGTGAGAGGTGTGTGTGCCTGTGTGTGTGCTATTATAAGCTTTGCAGTCAGTCACAGTGAGCTCTGTGTGTGTGTGTGCAGCTATAGGATATACATTAATTCACATTGAGCCATTTATGTGTGTTTGCATGTATAGGCTCTGAACTGAGTCAAAGAGAGCCGTGTATGTGTGTGTGTGGGTGGGTGCACATGTGTGCTGTAATAGGCTGTTCATTGAGTCATAGAGAGCCATGTCTGTGTGTGTGTGTGCGCACTTGTGCTGTAATAGGCTGTGCATCGAGTCACAGTGAGCCATGTGTGTCTGTTTATGTGTGTGCTAGTATGGGCTGTAATTGAGTCACATTAACCTGTGTGTGTGTGTGTGTGTGTGTATGTGTGTGTGCACTGGTATAGCCTGTGCATTTTATCACAATGAGACATGTATTTGTGTTTGTGTGTGTGTTTGTATAGGTTATGCATTGGGTTACAGTGGGCCATATCTCTGTGTGCTTGTGCTCGTATACACTGAGCAGTGAGTCATAATAAGCCATTTGTCTCTTCTGGTATAGGCTGTGCATTGTGTCAGTGTGCCGTGTGTGCATTTTTTTGTGCTGGTATGGGGTGTCTACTTAATCCCATTGTGGTGTGTGTGTCTGTGTGCCTGTGTGTTGGTATAGGATGTGGATTGAATCACAGGGGCCGTGTGTCTCTGTGTATGTGTGTGGTCATGTGTGCTTCTCTAGGCTGTCAACTGAGTTAAAATGAGCCCTGTGTGTTTGTGTCTGTGTGTGCATGTGTGTGTGTGCTGTATACACTGAGCATTGTCACACTGTGGTTTGACTTTGTGCTGGTATAGGCTGTGCCTGGAGTCACAGTGAGTCTTCTGTATGTTTGTGTTCATTTGTGTGTGTTGGTAGAGGCTGCGCATTGAATCACAGTGAACATTGAGGGTGTGTCTGCTTGTGTGTGCTGGTAGAGGTTGTGCGCTGAATCATCGTTAACCGTCTGTATGTGTGTGTGTGTTTTGTGAGTGTGTGTGTTTGCTGGTATGTACTGTGCATTGAGTTAGAAAGAGACTTGTTTGTGGGCTGGCATAGGTTGTGTATTGAGTCACAGTCAGCTGTGTGTGTGTGTTCTAGTATACGCTGTGCATTCAGTCATATTGAGCCATGTTTGTGTGTGTCCGTGTTTGTCTGTGTGCTGTTATATGCTGTTCATTGTGTCACATTGATTCATATGGGTGTCCGAATGTTTGTGTGCTGCTATAGGCTTTGCTTTGAAACACAGTGAATGATCTGTGTGTGTTTGTGTGGGTGTTTGTATGGACTGTTTATTGAGTCACAGTGAGGGGTGTGTGCTGGTGTATCATGTGCATTGATTAACAGTGAGCCCTGTGTATGTGTGTGTGTATCTGTTTGGGTGTGTGCTGGTATGGGCTGTGCATTGTGTCACACTGAGCCATGTATATGTGTGTGTGTGTGTTGAATTGCCTGTTCAATGAGTCACAGTGAGCCGTGTGTGTGTGTGTGTGCTTGTATACATAATACATTGAATCCCAGTGAGTCATGTGTGTGCATGTGTGTGGGCTGGTATACTCTGTGCATTGAGTTACCATGAGCTGTGCATGTGATTTTGTGTGTGTGTGTGTGTTCATGTTGTGGTAAAGATTCTGCATTGGATCACAGTGAGAGGTATGTGTTTGTGTGTGTGTGCTGCTACAGGCTGTGTATTTATTCACAGTAAACCATGTGTGTGTGTGTGTGTGTACTGGTATAAGTTGGCATTAATATTCACTGAGCAGTGGGTATGTGTGTGTGTTTGTGTGCTCTTATAGGCTGTACATTGAGTCACAGTGAGGTCCAGGTGTGTGTGTGTACTGCAATGAGCTGTGGATTGAGTCACAGTGTGGGGTGTGTGAATTTGTGTGTGTGTCTGTGTGGGGTGGTATAGGCTGTACATTGAGTAACAGGGAGCAGTATGTGTGTATGTGTGTTTGCTGTTATATGTTATGCACTGAGTCACACTGAGGTGTTTATATGGGAATATGTGCTGTATTGATTGAGCATTGAGTCAGAGTGAAAAGTGTATTTCTGCTGGTATAGGCTGTGCATTGAGTCAGTGAGCTGTGTGTGTATGTGTGTATGCATGTGTGTGCTGGTATAGACTGTGCATTAGTTGCAGTGAGCTGTGTGTATGTCTTTGTGTGTGTCTGCCAATTTACACTGTGAATAGTCACAGCTGTGTGTGTCTGTCTGTATGTGTGTGTGTGCTGCTGTGGATCTTCACTGAGTCACATTGACATGTGTGTATGTGTTTTTGCTTCTATAGCCTGTGAATTGAGTCACAGGTGACATGTGTCTGTTTTGTGTTTCTGGGTGTGTGTGCTGGTGTAAGCTGTGCATTGAGTCACAGTGAGCCATGTGTGTGTGTGTGTGTGCTGGTATAGGCTGTACACTGAGTCGTACTGAGGTGCGTGTGTGTGTGTGTGCTGATATGGGCTGTGCATTCAATCCCAGTTAGCTGCAGTGGTGTGCATGTGTGTGCAGGTGAAGGGCCGGGTGTGTGTTTCTGTGTGTGTGTGCTAATACAGGCTGTGTGTTTAGTTAAAGTGAGCCGTGTGTGCATGTGTGTGTGGATATAGGCAGTGCATGAAATCAAAGTGAGACTGCGTGTGTGTGTGTGTGTGTGCTGGTAGAGGCTATGCATTGTGTCACAGAGACATTCACTTGCGTGTGTGTGCTGGAAAGGCTGTGCTTTGATTCACTTTGAGACATATGTGTCTGTCTGTGTGTATCTGTCTGCTAGTTTACATTGTACATTGAGTCACATTGACCCGTGTGTGTGTGTGTGTGCTAATATAGGCTGTGCATTTAGTTACACTGGGCGTGTGTGCATGTGTGTGTGGTTATAGGCAGTGCATGAAATCACAGTGAGTCATTTATGTGTGTGTGTGTGTGTCTGTGTGTGCTGGTAGAGGTTATGCATTGAGTAGCAGAGAGCTTTGCACTTGTGTGTGTCTGCTGGTATATGCTGTGCTTTAATGCACTGTGAGCCATGTGTGTGTGACTTTGTGTGTCTCTGTGCTGGTTTGGCTGTGAATTTAGTCACATTGATCCATGTGTGTGTGTGTGTGTGTGCGTGTGTACTACTATAGGCTGTACGTTTAGCCACAGTGAGTTCTCTGTGTGTGTGTGCAGCCAAAGGGTATGAATTAAATCAGAGTGAGCCATTTATGTGTGTGTGTGAGTGTGATTTTGTGTGCAGTTATGGGCTGTACATTTTGTGCTGATATAGGCTGTACACTCAGTCATACTGAGGTGTGTGTGTTTTTGTGTTTGCTGGTATAGACTGTACATTGAGTCACAGAGAGCCGTTCACTTGCATGTGTGTGCTGGAAAGGCTGTGCCTTGATTCACATAGAGCTGTAAGTGTGTCTGTGTGTATCTGTGCACTAGTATACACTGTGCATTGAGTCACATTGATCCTTGTGTTTGTGTGTGTGTGCAGCTATAGGCTGTGCATTAAATCACAGTGAGCCATTTATATTTGTGTGCTGGTAGAGGCTGTGCATTGGGTCACAGAGAGCCGTGTGTGTGTTCTGGTTTAGGCTGTTTATTGAGTCACAGTCAGCTGTGCATTTGTGTGTGTGCTGGTATAAATTTTGCTTTGAGTTACAGTGAACTGTGTCTATGTTTGTGTCTGTGTTTGTTCTAATATGGGCTGTTCATTGAGTCACATTGAGCCATGTGTGTGTGTGTGTGTGTCTGTGTCCTGCTATAGGCTGTGCATTGAGTCACAGTGTACCATATCTATGTGTCCATGTGTGTGGTGGTATAGGCTGTGCCTTCATTCACAGTGAGCCTTGTGTTTTATTTGTGCTGCCACAGACTGTGCATTCAATCATAGTGAGCAAGTTATGTGTGTGTGTTTCTGTGTGTTGGAATGGGCTGTGCATTGAGTCACAATGAGCAATGTGTGAGTGTGTGTGTGTGTGTGTGTGTGTGTGTGTGTGTGCTGGTATAGGCTTTGCATTGATAGACATTTTTCTGTGTGTTTGGTTGTGTATGTGTGCATGTGTGCTGCTATGGGTATGAATTTATTCACAGTGAGAGGTGTGTGTGTCTGTGTGTGTGCTACTATAGGCTGTGCAGTCAGTCACAGTGACCTGTGTGTCTGCAGCTATAGGATATGCATTAAATCACATTGAGCCATTTATGTGTGTGTGCCTGTATAGGCTCTGCTCTGAGTCACAGAGAGCCGAGTATGTGTGTGTTTGTGTGTGTTCATGTCTGTGCTGTAATAGGCTGTCTATTGAGTCATAGGGAGCCATGTATGTGTGAGTGTGTGTGTGTGTGGTGGATTGGCTGTGCAATGAGTCACAGTGAGCCGTGTGTGTGTGTCTGCTTGTATATCTTGGACAATGAATCCCAGTGAGTGGTGTGTGTGCGTGTGTGTGTGCTGATATACACTATGCATTGAGTCACCATGAGCTGTGCATGTGGTATTGTGTGTGTGTGTGTTGGTGTGGTGGTAATACTATGCATTGGATCACAGTGAGATGTGTGTGTGTGTGTGTGTGTGTGTGCTGCTACAGGCTCTGCATTCACTCACAGTAAGCTGTGTGTGTGTGTTTGTGTATGTACTGGTATATGTTGGCATTGATTTACACTGAGCCATGGGTATGTTTGTGTGTGTTTGGGTGCACTTAAAAGCTGTGCATTGAGTCACAGTGAGTCCCAGGTGTGTGTGTATGCTGCAATGGGCTTTGGATTGAGTCACACAGTGGGGTGTGTGTGTTTGTGTGTGTGTCTGTGTGTGCTGGTATAGGCTGTACATTGAGTCACAGGTAGCTGTGTGTGTGTGTTTGCAGTTATATGTTGTGCACTGAGTCACATTCAGGTGTCTATATGGGAATAAGTGCTGTAGTGATTGAGCATTGAGTCACAGTGAAGTGTGCATTTCCACTGCTATAGGTTGTGCATTGGGTCAGTGAGCTGTGAGTGTGTGTGTGTGTGTGCTGGTATAGGCTGCACTGCACATTGTGTCAGTGCGAGCTGTGTGTATGTCTTTGTGTTTGCCAAATTAGGCTGTGCATAGTCACAGTGAGCTGTGTGTGTCTGTCCATATGTATATGTGTGCTGCAGGGGATCTTCATTGTGTCACATTGACAGGTGGGTGTGTATGTTTGTGTGTTTTTGCTTTTACAGCCTGTGCATTGAGTCACAGGTGACATGTCTTTTTTGTGTTTGTGGGCGTGTGTACTGGTGTAAGCTCTGCATAGTGTCACAGTGAGCCGTGTGTGTGTGTGTGTGTGTGTGCTGGTATGTGTTGTGCATTCAGTCCAAGTTAGCTGCATTGGTGTGCATGTGTGCAGGTGAACGGTCGTGTGTGTGTGTGTGTGTGCTAATATGGGAAGTGCATTTAATTACACTGGGCCCTGTGTGCATGTGTGTGTGTGTGTCAATAGGCAGTGTGTGAAATCACAGTGAGCCATTTATGTTTGTGTGCTGGTATAGGCTGTGCATTGAGTCACAGAGATCCGTGTGTGTGTGTGCTGGTTTAGGCTGTGCATTGAGTCACATTCAGCTGTGTATGTTTGTGTGTTGGTATAAATTGTGCTTTGAGTTACAGTGAATGGTGTGTATGTTTATGTCTGTGTGTGTGCTGATATGGGTGGTGCATTGAGTCACATTGAGCCATATGTGTGTGTCTGTGTCTGTGTCCTGTTATAGGCTGTGCATAGAGTCACAGTGTACCATATCTATGTGTCCATGAGCATGGTGGTAAAGGCTATGCTTTCATTCACAATGATACTTGTGTTTTATTTGTGCTGCCATAGACTGTACATTCAATAACAGTGAACCAGTTATGTGTGTGTGTTTGTGTGTGCTGGTATAGGCTGTGCATTGATAGACAGTTTTCCATGTGTTTGGTTGTGTATGTGTGCATGTGTGCTGCTATACACTATGCATTTAGCCACAGTGAGAGATGTGTGTGTCTATGTGTGTGTTACTATATGCTGTGCAGTCAGTCACAGTGACCTGTGTTTGTGCAGCTATAGGATATGCATCAAATCACATTGAGCCATTTACGTGTGTGTGCCTGTATAGGATCTGCACTGAGTCACAGAGGGTTGTTTATGTGTTGGTGTTTGTGTGTGTGCACACGTGTGCTGTAATAGACTGTCTATTGAGTCATAGAGAGCCATGTATGTGTGAGTGTGTGTGTGTGTGTGTGGTGGATTGACTGTGCAATGAGTCACAGTGAGTTGTGTGTGTGTGTGTTTGTATACCTTGTGCATTGATTCCCAGCGAATCGTGTGTGTAGGTGTGTGTGCTGGTATACTCTGTGCATTGAGTCAGCATGAGACGTGCATGTGAATTTGTGTGTGTGTGTGTGTGTTGGTGTGGTGGGAAAGACTCTGCATTGTATCACAGTGAGATGTGTGTGTTTGTGTGTGCTGCTACTGGCTCTGCATTAACTCACAGGAAGCAACGTGAGTATGTGTGTTTGTGTGTGTACTGGTATAGGTTGGCATTGATTTACACTGAGCCATGTCTATGTGTGTGTGTGTTTGTGTGCTCTTATAAGCTGTGCATTGAGTCACAGTGAGGTCCAGGGGTGTTTCTGTGCTGCAATGGGCTTTGGATTGATTCACAGAGAGGGGAGTGTGTGTTTCTGTGTGAGTCTGTGTGTGCTGGTATAAGCTATACACTGAGTCACAGTGTGTGTGTGTGTTTGCTGTTATATGCTGTGCACTGAGTCACATTGAGATGTTTATATGACAATATATGCTGTAGTGATTGAGCATTCAGTCACAGTGAAGTGTGTGTTTCCACTGGTATAGGTTGTGCATTGAGTCAGTGAGCCATGTGTGTGTGTGTGTGCTGGTATAGGCTTTACACTGAGTCATACAGAGGTGCGTGTGTGTGTGTGTGTGTGTTTGTGTGTTATTATGGGCTGTGGATTCAGTCCAAGCTAGCAGCATTGGTGTGCGTGTGTGTGCAGATGAAGGGCCGTGTGTGTGTGTGTTAATATAGGCTGTGCATTTAGGTGCACTGGATCATGTGTGCATGTGTGTGTTTGGCAATGGGCAGTGTGTGAAATCACAGTGGGACGTTTATGTGTTTGTGTGTGTGTTTGTGTGTGTGTGTTCTGGTAGAGGCTATGCATTGAGTAACAGAGAGCCTTGCACTTGTGTGTGTGTGCTGGTATATGTTGTGCTTTAACACACTCTGAGCCATGTGTGTGTGACTTTGTGTGTCTCTGTGCTGGTGTAGGCTGTGAATTTAGTCACATTGATCCATGTGTATTTGAGTGTGTATGTAATAATATAGGCTGTGCATTCAGCCACAGTGAGTGCTGTGTGTGTGTGTGCAGCCATAGGGCCTGCATTCAATCACTGTGAGCCATTTATATGTGTGTGTGTTTTTGTGATTGTTTGTGCTGTTATGGGCTGTGCATTGAGTTTCAGTGACAGGTGTGTGTGTGTGTGTTTGTGCAGCTATAGGCTGTGCACTGAGACACAGTGAACCGTTGTGTTTGTGCTGATATAGGCTGTACACTCAGTCATACTGAGGTGTGTGTGTTTGTGTGTTTGCTGGTATAGGCTGTGCATTGAGTCACAGAGAGCCGTTCACTTGCATGTGTGTGCTGGAAAGGCTGTGCTTTGATTCACATAGAGCCATAAGTGTGTCTGTCTGTGTATATCTGTGCACTAATATACACTGTGCATTGAGTCACATTGATCCTTGTGTTTTTGTGTGTGTGTGTGCAGCTATAGGCTGTGCATTAGATCACAGTGAGCCATTTATATTTGTGTGCTGGTAGAGGCTGTGCATTGGGTCACAGAGAGCCGTGTGTGTGTTCTGGTTTAGGCTGTTTATTGAGTCACAGTCAGCTGTGCATTTGTGTGTGTGCTGGTATAAATTTTGCTTTGAGTTACAGTGAACGGTGTGTATGTTTGTGTCTGTGTTTGTTCTAATATGGGCTGTTCATTGAGTCACATTGAGCCATGTGTGTGTGTGTGTGTGTCTGTGTCCTGTTATAGGCTGTGAATTGAGTCACAGTGTACCATATCTATGTGTCCTTGTGTGTGGTGGTATAGGCTATGCCTTCATTCACAGTGAGCCTTGTGTTTTATTGTGCTGCCACAGACTGTGCATTCAATCATAGCGAGCAAGTTATGTGTGTGTGTTTTTGTGTGTTGGAATGGGCTGTGCATTGAGTCACAATGAGACATGTGTGAGTGTGTGTGTGTGTGTGTGTGCTGGTATAGGCTTTGCATTGATAGACATTTTTCTGTGTGTTTGGTTGTGTATGTGTGCATGTGTGCTGCTATGGGCTATGAATTTATTCACAGTGAGAGGTGTGTGTGTCTGTGTGTGTGCTACTATAGGCTGTGCAGTCAGTCACAGTGACCTGTGTGTGTGCAGCTATGAGATATGCATTAAATCACATTGAGCCATTTATGCGTGTGTGCCTGTATAGGCTCTGCACTGAGTCACAGAGAGCTGAGTATGTGTATGTTTGTGTGTGTTCATGTCTGTGCTGTAATAGACTGTCCATTAAGTCATAGAGAGCCATGTATGTGTGTTTGTGTGTGCTCTAATAGGCTCTGCATTGCGTAACAGTGAGCTGTGTGTGTGTTCTTGTATACCTTGTGCATTGAGTCCCAGTGAGTCACTTGTGTGCGTGTGTATGTGCTGCTATACTCTGTGCATTGAGTCACCATGAGCCATGCATGTGAATTTCTGTGTGTGTTTGTTGGTGTGGTAGTATTGACTCTGCATTGGATCACAGTGAGATGCATGTGTTTGTATTTGTGTGTGGCTACAGGCTCTGCTTTCACTCACAGTTAGCTGTGTGTGTGTGTGTGTGTGTGTACTGGTATAGTTTAGCATTGATTTACACTGAGCCGTGTGTGTGTGTGTGTGCTCTTATAGGCTGTGCATTGAGTCACAATGAGGTCCAGTTATGTGTTTGTGCTGCAACTGGTTTCGATTTGAGTCACATTGAGGGGTGTGTGTGTTTTTGTGTGTGTCTGCGTGTGCTGGTATAGGCTGTACATTGAATCACAGGGAGCAGTGTGTATGTGTGTTTGCAGTTATATGCTGTGCACTGAGTCACATTGAGGTGTTTATATGGGAATATGTGCTGTAGTGCTTGAGCATTGAGCCACAGTGAAGTGTGCCTTTCCACTGGTATAGGCTGTGCATTGAATCAGTGAGCCGTGTGTGTGTGTGTGTGTGTGTGTGTGTGTGCTGGCATAGGCTGCACATTGTGTCACAGTGAGCTGTGCTTTTCTCTTTCTGTGTGTCTGCCAACTTACAATGTGCATAGTCACTGTGAGCTGTGTGTGTCTGTCTGTGTGTGTGTGCTGCTGGGGATTTTCTTCGTGTCACACTGACACGTGTGTGTGTATGTATTTGTGTGTTTTTGCTTCTATAAACTGTGCATTGAGTCACAGATGACATGTGTCTGTTTTGTGTTTGTGGGCGTGTGTTGGTGTAAGCTGTGCATAGAGTCACAGTGAGCCATGTGTGTGTGTGTGCTGGTATAAGCTGTACACTCAGTCATACTGAGGTGTGTGTGTGTGTGTGTGTGTGCTGGTATGAGCTGTGCACTCAGTCCCAGTTAGCTGCATTGGTGTGTGTGTGTGCAAGTGCAGGGCCGTGTTTGTGTGTGTGTTCTAATATAGGCTGTGCATTTATTTACATTGGGCTATGTATGCATGTGTGTGTGTGGCTATAGGCAGTGCATGAAATCACAGTGAGACATTTATGTTTGTGTGTGTGTGTGTGTGTGTGTGCACGCTGGTAGAGGCTATGCCTTGATTAACAGAGAGCCTTGCACTTGTGTGTGTGCACTGGTATATGCTGTGATTTTACACACTGTGAGCTGTGTGTCTGTGAGTTTGTGTGTCTCTGTGCTGGTATAGGCTGTGAATTGAATCACATTGATCCATGTGTTTTTGTTTCACATGTGTACTACAATAGACTGTGCATTCAGCCACAGTGACGGCTGTGTGTTTGGGTGTTGCCATAATGTCTACATTCAATCACTGTAAGTCATTTATGTGTGTGTGTGTTTGTGTGTGCTGTTATGAGCTGTGCATTGAGTTTCAGTGACAGGTGTGTGTGTGTGTGTTGGTGCTGCTATAGGCTGTGCACTGAGTCACAGTGAGCCATGAGTGTTCGTGCATATATAGGCTGTACACTCAGTTATATTGAGTTGTGTGTGTGTGTGTTTGCTGGTATAGGCTGTGCATTGTGTCCCAAAGAGCATTCACTTGTGTGTGTGCTCTGGAAAGGCTGTGCTTTGATTCATTTTGAGCCCTATGTGTGTCTGTCTGTGTGTATGTGTGCACTACTACACACTGTGCATTGAGTCACATTGATCTGTGTGTGTGTGTCTCTGTGTGCAGCTATAGGCTGTGCATGAAATCAAAGTGAAACATTTATGTTTGTGTGCTGGTATAGGCTGTTCATTGAGTCACAGAGAGCTGTGTATTTGTGTGTGCGTGTATGTGCTGTTATAGGCTGTGCACTGATAGACAGTTTTCCGTGTGTTTCGTTGTGTATGTGTGCATGTTCGCTGCTATGTGCTCTGCATTTACTCACAATAAGTGGTGTGTGTGTCTGTGTGTGTGCTACTATAGGTTGTGCAGTCAATCACAGTGAGCTATATGTGTGTGTGACTCTATAGGATATGCATTAAATCACATTGAGCCATTTATGTGTGTGTGCCTGTATAGGCTCTGCACTGAGTCACAGAGAACAGTGTATGTGTGTGTGTGTGCACGAGTGTGCTGTAATATACAGTCCATTGAGTCATAGAAAGTTATGTATGTGTGTGTGTATGTGTGTGCATGCCTGTGTTCTAATAGGCTGCTATTGAGTCACAATGAGCAATGTGTGTCTATTTGTGTGTGTGATGGTATGGGCTGTGATTGAGTCAAATTGACCCATGTGTGTGTGTGTGTCTGTGTGTGTGTGCTGGTATAGGCTGTACACTGAATCATACTGAGGTGCGCGAGTGTGTGTGTATGTGTGCTGGTATGGGCTGTAAATTCAATCCCAGTTACCTGCATTGATGTGGGTTTTTGTGTAGTTGAAGGGTCGTCTGTGTGTTTCTGTGCTAGTATTGGCTGTGAATTGCATTACAGTGGGCCATGTGTGCATGTGTGTGTATGGCTATAGTCAGTGTATGAAATCACAGTGAGAAATTTGTGTGTGTGTGTGTGTGTGTGTGTGTGCTGGTAGAGGCTATGCATTGAGTAACAGAGAGCCTTGCACTTGTGTGTGTGAGCTGGTATATGCTGTGCTTTAATGCACTGTGAGCCGTGTGTGTGTGACTTTGTGTCTCTGTGCTGCTATAGGCTGTGAATTTAGTCACATTGATCCGTGTGTGTGTGTGTGCATGTGTACTACTATAGTATGTGCATTCAGCCACAGTGAGTGCTGTGTTTGTGTGTGCAGCCATAGGCTCTGCATTCAATCACTGTGTGCCTTTTATGTGTGTGTGTGTTCTGCATGCTGTTATGGGCTGTGCATTGAATGTCAGTGACAGCTGTATGTGTGTGTTTGTGGTGCTATAGGCTCTGCACTTAGTCACAGTGAATCGTGTGTGTTTGTGCTGATATAGGCTGTACACTCAGTCATATTGATGTGTGTGTGTTTTGCTGGTATAGGCTGAGCATTGAGTCACAGAGAGCCATTCACTTGCATGTGTGTTCTGGAAAGGCTGTGCATTGATTCACTGTGAGCTATATGTGTGTCCATCTGTGTATATCTGTGCACTAGTATATGCTGTGCATTGAGTCTCATTGATCGTGTGTGTTTGTGTGTATGTGTGCAGCTATAGGCTGTGAATTAAATCACAGTGAGCCATTTATGTTTGTGTGCTGGTATAGGTTGTGTTTTGAGTCACAGAGATCCATGTGTGTGTGAGTGCGTGTATGTGTGTGTGTGGTGGATTTGATGTGCAATGAGTCACAGTGAGCCATGTGGGTGTGTGTGTGCTTGTATACATTGTGCATTGAGTCACCATGAGCCATTCATGTGAATTTGTCTGTGTGTGTGTTGATGTGTTTGTAAAGACTCTGCGTTGGATCACAGTGAGATGTGTGTGTTTGTGTGTGTGTGCTGCTACAGGCTGTGCATTCATTCACAGTAAGCCATGTGTGTGTATGTGTACTAGTATAGGTTGGCATTAATTTTCACTGAGGCATGGGTATATGTGTGTGTGTTCGTGTGCTCTTATAGGCTGTGCATTGAGTCACAGTGAGGTCCAGGTGTGTGTGTACTGCAATGGGCTGCGGATTGAGTCACAGTGTGGGGTGTGTTTGTTTCTGTGAGTGTTTGTGTGTGTTGGCATAGGCTGTACATTGAGTCATGTGGAGGAGTGTGTGTGCCTCTTTGCTGTTATATGCTGTGCACTGAGTCACACTGAGGTGTTTTTATGGGAATATGTGCTGTATTGATTGACTGTTCAGTCACAGTGAAGTGTGCATTTCCGCTGGTATAGGCTGTGCACTGATAGTTTTTTGTGGTTTTGGTTGTGTATGTGTGCATTTGTGCTGCTACACACTGTGCATTTAGTCACAGTGAGAGGTGTGTGTGTCTGTGTGTGTGCTAATATAGGCTGTGCAGTCAGTCACAGTGAGCTCTGTGTGTGTATGTGTGCAGCTCTAGGATATGCATTAAATCACATTGAGCCATTTATGTGTGTGTGCCTGTATAGGCTATGCACTGAGTTACAGAGAGCCGATTATGTGTGTGTGTGTGTGTGTGAGCTGTAATTGACTGTTCATTAAGTAATAGCCATATATGTGTGTGTGTGTGCATGTGCTCTAAAATGCTGTGCATTGAGTCACATTTAGCCGTCTGTTTGTGTGTGTGTGCTTGTATACATTGTGCATTGAGTCCCAGTGTGTCATGTGTGTGTGGGTGTGTGTGCTGGTATACTCTGTGCATTGAGTCATCATGAGCCATGCATGTGAATTTGCGTGTGTGTGTGTTGTTGCGGTAGTAAAGACTCTGCATTGGATCACAGTGAAATGTGTGTGTTTGTGTGTGTGTGTGCTATTACAGGCTCTGCATTCACACAAAGTAAGCCGTGTGTGTGTGTGTGTACTAGTGTAGGTTTGCATTGATTTACACTGAGCTGTGGGTATTTGTGTGTGTGTTTGTGTGCTCTTATAGGCTGTGCATTGAGTCACAGTGAGGTCCAGGTTGTGTGTGTGTGCTGGTATGGGCTATGCATTGAATCACAGTGAGCCGTGTTTGCATGTTTCTGTGTGCTTTGAGTCCTTGTGATCCGTGTATGTTTTCTGAGTGTTGGTGTGTGTCTGTGTGCTTGTATAGGCTGTGCATTGAATCACCGTTAGCCATGCATGTGTGTGTGCTGCTATAGGTTGTCCCTTGACTCACATTGAGCCATGATTGTGTGTATGTGTGTGAGTGTGTGTTCTGGTATAGGCAGTGCATTGAATCACAGTGGCCTGTGTGTGTTTGTGTGCTGGTATAGGCTGTGCATTGAGACACAGTGAGCCATGTGTGTGTGTATTTGAGTGCTGGTAGAGGCTGTGCATTGAATCTCAGTGAGCCATGTGTATGTGTGTGTGTGTGTGTTTGTGTGCTGGTATAGGCTGTGCATTGAGTAACTGTTAGCTAAGTGAAAGGTTGTGGGTCTCTTTGTGTGTGTGTGTGTGGTACGTGGGCCTCTCACTGTTGTGACCTCTCCCTTTGTGGAGCACAGTTTCCAGGCACGAAGGCCTAGTGGCCATGGCTCATGGGCCTAGCCGCTCCGTGGCATGTGGGATACTCGTGGACTGGGGCATGAACCCATGTCTCCTGCATTGGCAAGCAGAATCTCAACCACTGCACCACCAGGGAAGCCCTGTGTGTCTCTTTGTGTGTGTGCTGGAAAGGGCTCTGCATTGAGTCACATTAAGATGTGTGTCTGCGTGTTTGCTGTTATAGGCTATGCATTGACTCATAGTGAGCTATGTGTGTGTTTGTTTCAGCTGGTATAGGCTGTGCCTTCAGTCACAATGAGTTGTGCATCTCTTTGTGTGTGTCTGTGTACTAATATGGTTTATGCATTGACTCACTGTGAGCTGTGTGTGTGTGTGTCACTGTTTATCTGTGTGTTGATATAGGCTGTGCATTGAGTCAAATTGATCTGTGTCTTTGGGCATTGTGTTTGTGTCCGTGTGCTGGTAATCATTGTACATAGAGTCGCAGTGAGCCATGTGTGTGTGTGTGTGTGTGTGGTCCTGGTACAGGTTGTGCATTCACACTGAGTGGTATATGTGTCTCTGTGTGTTGTTATAATTTCTGCATTGAGTTACATTTAGCCATGTGTGTGCTGGTTTAGGCTATACATTGAGTCACAGTCAGCCATGTATGTGTGTGTGTGCTGGTATAAGTTGTGCTTTGAGTTACAGTGAACCATGAGTATGTTTGTGTCTGTGGTGTCCAGTTATAGGCTGTGCATTGAGTCACATTGTGCCGTGTGTGTGTGAGTTCAGTGCTGGTATATGCTATGCATTCACACACAGTGAGCCTTGTGTCTGTGTCTGTGTACTGCTATAGGCTCTGCATTCTATCTCAGTGAGGTAGTTATGTGTGTTTGTTTGTGTTTGCTGGTATGGGCTGTGCACTGAGTTCCATTGTGGGGTGTGTGTGTGTGTGTGTGTGTGTGTGTGTGTGTGTGTGCATGTGTGCTGGTATAGGTTGTGGATTTAATCACAGAGGCCATGTGTCTGTGTGTGTGTGGTCTTTGGACTGTTCTAGGCTGTGCTTTGAGTCACAATGAGCCGTGTGTGTGTGTGAGTGCTGGAATAGGCCATGCATTAAGTCACATAGAGGTGTGTGTGTATGTGTGTTTGTCTGTATAGGCTGAGCATATGTCACAATGTGGTGTGGGATTGCACTGGTATAGTCTGTGCCTTGAGTCAGTGAGCATTGTGTGAGCGTGTGTGTGTTTGTGTGTGCTGGTAGAGGCTGGGCATTGCATCACAGTGAGTCTTGTGTATGTGTCTGTTTGTGTGTGCGGGTAGAGGTTGTTCATTGAGTCACGGTTAACCATCTCTTTTGTGTGTGTGTATATGTGTGTGTGTGTGTGTGTGTGCAGATACAGGCTTTCTATTGAGTCACAAGGACCCATGAGTCTGTGTTTGTGTGTGGGAGGAGGCGTGTGTGCTCCTGAAGGCTAGCACTGAGTCACAATAAGACATGTGCATGTGCGTGTGTGTGTTTTCGGAATAGACTCTGCGCTGGGTCACATTGATGTGTGTGTGTATGTGTTTGTGTGCTGTATAAGCTGAGCATTATGTCATACTGTGGTGTGTGTTTGCGCAGGTATAGGCTATGCTTTGAATCCCAGTGAGCCTTGTGTGTGCATGTGTGTGTTTGTGAGTGTTGCTGGAGGCTGCACATTGAATCACCGTGAACCTTTTGTATGAGTCTCTTTGTGTGTGCAGGTAGAGGCTTTGCATTGAGTCAGTGTTAGCGGTCTCTGTGGCAGTGTGTGTGTGTGTGTGTGTGTGTGTGTGTGCTGGTATAGATTGTGCATTGAGTTTCAGTGAGATTTCTTCATCACCCAGTAAAGGCTAAGTATTGACACAGTGAACTGTGTGTGTGTGTGTGCGTGTATGTTCTACTATAGGCTGTGCATTCAGTCATACTGAGCTGTGTCAGAGTGTGTCCATGTCTGTCTGTGTCCTGTTATAGGCTGTGCATTGAATCACATTGATTCATCTGTGTGTGTGTGTTTGTGCTTGTATAGGCTGTGAATTCACTCATAGTGAACCAAGTCTCTGTGTGTGTGCTGCTATAGGCTCTGCTTTGAGTCACTGTGAGCCATGTGTCTGTGTGTCTCTTTGTGTCTCTGTACTGGTATAGGCTGTAAATTGGGTCACATTGATTCATGTGTGTGTGTGTGTGTGTGTGTTCTGATATAAGCTGGGCATTAAGTCACAGTGAGCCATGTGTGTGTGTTTGTGTGCTGCTATAGGCTGTGCATTCATTCACAGTGAGCCTTTTATGTGTGTGTTTGTGAGTGTGCTCTTATAGGCTTTTCACTGAATCACAGTGAGCCATGTTTGTGTGTGTGCATGGTGGTATGTGCTGTGCATTGAGTTCTTTTGAGCCTTGTGTGTTTTAGTGTGTGAGGGTGTGTGTCTGTATACTCGTATAGGCTGTGCATTGAGGCACAGTGAGCTATGCATATGTGTGCGTGTGTTTGTGTTCTAGTATAGGCAGTACCTTCTATCACAGTGACCCATGTGTGTGTGTGCTGGTATAAGGTGTGCATTGAGGCACAGTGAGCCATGTGTGTGTGTATATGTGTGCTGGTACAGGCTGCACATTCAGTCTCAGTGAGCCATATGTGTGTGCTATTTCAGGCTAGGCATTGAGTCACAGTGAGCTGTGTGTGTGTGTGTGTGTGTGTGATTTTTGGCTGGTAGAGACTGTGAAATGAGTAACAGAGATCCATGTGAAAGTTTGTGTCTCTGTTTCTGTGGTTGTATGGACTGTGCATTGAATCACATTAAAGCGACTGTGTGTATGTGTGTGTGTGCTGATATTGACTGTGCCTTGAGTTGCAATGAGCCGTGCATCTGATTTTGTGTGTGTGTGTGCTGGTATGGTTTGTGCATTGACTCACTGTGAGTCATGGGAGTGTGTGTCTCCTTGGGTCTGTGTGCCCATATAGGCTGTGCACTGAGTCAAATGGATCTGTGTGTATGTGAGATTGTGTGTGTGTGCTGGCATAGGCTGTGCATTAAATCACAGTACCTTCTATGTGTGTGTGTGCTGGTATAGGTTATGTTTGGTTTACAGTGAACCGTGTGTATATGTGTGTGTATCTGCTTGTGTTGATATGGGCTGTGCATTGAGTCACATTGAACCGTGTGTGTGTGTGCTGGTATTCGCGGTGCATTGTGTCTAATTGATTCGTGTGTATGTGTGTGTGTTTGTTTGTGATGGTATAGGCTATGCATTGAGAAACAGTGAGCCACGTGAAAGGTTGTGTTTCTGTGTGTTTGCCAGTATGGGCTGTGCATTTAGTCACATCAAGCTGTGTGTGTTTCTGTTTGCTGTTATTGGCTGTGCATGGACCCACACTTAGCTGTGTGTGTGTGTGTGTGTGTGTGTGTGCTGATATAGGCTCTGCTTTGCATCACAATGTGCAGGCTGTTTGTGTGTGTATGTGTGCAAGCATTGTTTCACCATTGACTCCCTGTGAGCCACGTTTGTGCATCTGCCTGTCTCTCTGTGTGCTGATATGGGCTGTGCATTGAGTCAAATGGATCCATTTTTGTGTGTGTGTTTATGTGTGTGTGTGCAGCTATATCCTGTTCATTAAGTCACAGTTTGCTCTGTGTGTGTGTGTGTGTGTGCGTGTGTGCTGTTTCAGGCTGTTAATTCACAGTGAGAGTTGTATGTCTGTGTTCTGTTATAGTTCTCAATTGAGTTACAGTTAGCCAAGAGTACGTGTGTGTATGTTTTTCAGTGTGTGTGTGTGTGTGTGTTTCCTGGTTTAGGCTGTGCATTGATTCACAGTGAGCCATGCATGTGTGTGTTTGTTGCTATAAGTTGTGCTTTGAGTTACACTGAACGATGTGTATATGTGTGTTTCTGTTTGTGCATGTGCTGATATGGGCTGGGCATTCAGTCACAGTGAGCCGTGTGTGTGTGTGTGTGTGTGTGTGTTTGGCTCTGTGTTTGTATGTGGCAACAGGTTGTGCATTGAGTCACACTGAGCCATGCATGTGAGTGTGTTTGTGTGTTAGTGTATAGACTTCTCATTGAGTCAGTGAGCTGTGTGTTTCCTGTGTGTGTGTGCTGGTATAACCTGTGCATTCACTTACTCTGTTTGTATGTTTCTGGGTCTGTCTGTGTGCTGTTATAGGCTGTGCATTGAGTCACATTGATTCGTGTGTGTGTGTGTTTTTATAAGCTGTGCATTCAATCACAATTAGCAATTTATGTGTGTGTGTGTGTGTGTGTGTGTGCTGGTATAGGCTGTGCATTGGAACACAGTGACCAATGTTTTCTTGTTTTTGTGTTCATTGAGTCCTTGTGATCCTTGTGTGTTTTTGTGAGTGTGGGTGTGTGTGTGCTGGTATAGGCTGTACATTGAGTCACTGTGAGCCATGCATGTTTGTGTGCTGGTATAGGTTGTGCCTTGACTCACAGTGAGCCATGATTATATGTATGTGTGTGAGTGTGTGTTCTGGTATAGGCAGTGCATTGAATCACAGTGGCCCGTGTGTGTTTGTGTGCTGGTATAGGCTGTGCATTGAATCTCAGTGAGCCGTGTTTATATGTGTGTGTTTGTGTATGTGTGCTGTTATAGGCTTTGCATGGAGTAACTGTTATCTGTGTGAAAGATTTGGGGTCTCTTTTTTGTTGGTTTTTTGCGGTATGCAGGACTCTCACCATTGTGGTCTCTCCCATTGCGGAGCACAGTCTCCAGATGTGCAGGCCCAGCGGCCATGGCTCACGGCCCTAACTGCTCAACGGCATGTGGTATACTCCTGGACCAGGGCACGAACCCGTGTCCCCTGCATTGGCAAGCAGACTCTCAACCACTGCATCACCAGGGAATCCCTGTGTGTCTCTTTGTGTGTGTGCTGGAATGGGCTCTGAATAGAATCACATTAAGACTTGTGTCTGTGTGTGTGTTCTGTTATAGGCTGTGCATTGACTCACAGTGAGCCATGTGTGTGTTTGTTTTGGTTTGTATAGACTGTGTCTTGTGTCACAATGAGCTGTGCATCTCTCTGTATATGTCTGTGTCCTGGTATGGTTTTTGCATTGACACATTGTGAGCCATGTGTGTGTGTGTCACTGTTTATCTGTGTGATGATATAGGCTGTGCACTGAGTCAAATTGATCCGTGTGTGTGGGCATTGTGTTTCTGTCTGTTTGATGGTACACACTGTGCATAGAGTCACAGTGAGCCATTTGTGTGTGTGTGTGTGGTTCTCGTACAGTTTCTGCATTCACAGTGAGTGGTATATGTATTTCTGTGTGTTGTTATAAATTCTGCATTGAGTTACAGTTAGCTGTGTGTGTGCTGGTTTAGGCTGTGCATTGAGTCACAGTCAGCCGTGTATGTGTGTGTGCTGGTATAAGTTGTGCTTTGAGTTACAGTGAACTGTGTGTATGTTTTTGTCTTTGCGTGTGCTGATATGGGCTGTGCATTGAGTCATACTGAGCCGTGTGTGTGTTTGTGTCCATTTATAGGCTGTGCATCGATTCACAGTGTGCTGTATTAGGGTGTGCAGGTGAGTGCTGGTATAGGCTATGCATTCACTCACAGTGAGCATTGTGTCTATGTCTGTGTACTGCTATAGGCTCTGCATTCAATTGCAGGGAGCCAGTTATGTGTGTGTATTTGTGTGAGCTGGAATGGGCTGTGCATTGAGTCACAGTGAGCCATGTGTCTGTGTGTGTGTGTGCTGGTATATGCTGTGTATTGAGTCACAGAGAGGTGTGTGTTTCTGTGTGTATGCTGCTATAGGCTGTAAATTGTTTGACATGTTTCCAGGTGTGTGTGTTGTGTGTGCGTTCATGTGTGCTGCTATGGGCTGTGCATTAAATCAACAGTGAGAGGTGTGTGCTTTTGTGTGTGTTCTGCTATGGGCTGTGCAATGAGTCACACTGAGCTGTGTTTGTGTATGTGAGCACAGTTACAGTCTGTCCATTGGGTCACAGTGAGCCATGTGTCTGTGTGTATGTGTGCGGTTGTATGCTGTGCATTTAGTTACATTGAGCCATGTGTGTGTGCTTGCTGGTATAGGCTGGGCATTGAGTCACAGAAAGCCTTGTGTTTGTGTGTGTGAAAAGGCATAGGCTGTGCTTTAACACACTGTGAGCCGTGTGTTTGTGTGTGTCTTTGTGTGTCTGTATGCTGGTATAGGCTGTGCATTGAGTCACATTGATCTGTGTGTGTGTGTGTGTGTGTGTGTGTGTGTGGTACTATAGGCTGTGCATTCAGTCACAGTGAGCCATGTATATGTGAGTGTGGTCATAAGTTCTATATTAAATCACACTGAGCCATTTGTTGGTGTGTGTGATTGTGTTTGCTGCTATGGGCTGTGCATTGAGTCACAGTGACATCTGTGTGTTTGTGTTTTTGCTGCTACAGGCTGTGCATTGAGTCACAGGGAGCCATGTGTTTTTCTGTGTGTGTGTGGTCATGTGTGCTTGTTTAAGCTGGGCATTGAGTCACAGTGAGCCGTGTGTGTGTGTGTGCTGATTAGGCTGTGCACTCAGTCACATTGAGGTGTGTGTGTGTGTGTGTGTGTGTGTGTGTGTGCTGGTATGGGCTGTTCATTGAGTCCCTGTTAGCTGTTTGTGTGTGTGTGTGTGGCTATAGAGTGTCCATTAATCACTTTTAGCCATTTTTGTGTTTGTGTGTGTGTGTTTGCTGGTATAGGCTGTACACTGAGTCACAGAAATTCATTCAATTTCGTGTGTGTGCTGGTAAGGCTATGCTTTGATTCACTGTGAGCCGTGTGTGTGTGTGTGTGTGTGTGTGTGTGTATGCTGCTATAGGCTGTTCAATCAGTCACAGTTAGCTTTGTGTGTGTGTGTGCATCTATAGACTATGCATTAAATCCCATTGAGTGATTTATGTGTGTACGCTGTAATAGGCTGCGCATTGAGTCACAGTGAGCCATATGTGTCTGTTTGTATGTGTGGTGGTATGGGCTATGCATTGAATCAAATTGGGCCACGTGTATGTGTTTTTGTGTGTGTGCTTGTATGGGCTGTGCATTGGATAACAGTGAGCTGTGTCTCGGTGTGTGTGTGTGCTTGTATACACTGTGAAGTGGGTTACAGTGAGCAGTCTGTGTGTTCTGGTATAGGCTGTGCATTGTGTTACAGTGTGCAATGTGTGTGTTTGTGTTTGTGCTGGTATGGGCTGTGCACTGAGTCCCATTGTGGGGTGTGTGTGTGTGTGTGTGTGTGTGCTGGTATATGCTATGGATTGAATCACAGGGGCCATGTGTCTGTGTGTGTGGTTGTGTGTGCTTCTCTAGGCTGTGCATTTAGTCACAATGAGCCGTGTGTGTGTGTGTGTGTGTGCTGGAATAGGCTATGCACTAAGTCACAAATAGGTGTGTGTGTATGTGTGTGTGTGCTGTATAGGCTGAGCATTATGTCACAATGTGGTGTGTGTTTCTGCTGTATATGCCATGCCTTGATTCACATTGAGCATTGTGTTAGTGTGTGTGTGTTTGTGTGTGGTGGTAGAGGTTGTGCATTGAGTCACTGTCTCTTTTTTGTGTGTGTATATGTGTGTGTGTGTGTGTGTGCTGGTACAGGCTGTTGAATGTGTCACAATTATCCGTGTGTCTCTGTGTGTTGGGGGCAAGCGTGTGTGCTGCTGTAGGCTGGCATTGAGTCACAATAAGCTGTGTGCGTGTGTGTGTATGCATGTGTGTGTTCTGGAATAGGCTCTGCACTGCGTCACATTGAGGTGTGTGTGTATGTGTTTGTGTGCTGTATAAGCTGAGCATTATATCATACTGTGTTGTCTGCACAGATATAGGCTGTGCTTTGAGTCACAGTGAGCCTTGTGTGTGCGTGTGTGTGTTTGTGAGTGCTGCTGGAAGCTGCACATTGAATCACCATGAACCTTGTGTATATGTCTGTTTGTGTGTGCTGGTAGATGCTGTGCATTGATCACCATTAGCCATCTCTGTGTGTGTATGTGCTGGCATAGATTGTGCATTGAGTTTCAGTGAGACTTCTTTGTGGGCCAGTAAAGGCTATGTATAGAGTCACAGTGAGCTGTGTGTGTGTGTATTCTAGTTAGGCTCTTCATTCAGTCATACTGAGCCTTGTCTTTGTGTATCCGTGTCTGGCTGTGTGCTTTTATAGGCTGTGCTTTGAGTCACATTGATTTGTCTGTGTGTGTGTGTGTGCTTGTATAGGCTGTGTATTCACTCAGAGTGAACCTGTGTGTGTGTGTGTGCTGCTATAGGCTCTGTTTTGAGTCACTGTAAGCCATGTGTCTGTACGTCTCTGTATTTCTCTGTGCTGCTATAGGCTGTACAATGAGTCACATTGATTCTTGTGCGTGTGTGTGTGTTCTGGTATAGGCTGTGCATTCAGTCACAGCGAGCCATCTGTGTGTGTTTGTGTGCTGCTATAGGCTGTGCATTCATTCACAGTGAGCCTTTTATGTGTGTGTTTCTGAGTCTCCTGGTATAGGCTGTCCATTGAATCTCAGTGAGCCATGTTTGTGTGTCTTGCATGCTGATATATGCTGCACCTTGAGTCCTTGTGATCCTTGTGTGTTTTTTTGTGTGTGTGGGTGCATATCTGTATGCTTTTATAAGATATGCATTCAGTCACAGTGAGCTATGCATGTGTCTGTGTGTTCTGTTATAGGCAGTGTGTTCTATCAAAATGACCTGTGTGTGTGTGTTCTTGTATAGGGTGTGCATTGAATCACAGTGAGCCATATGTGTGTGTTGGTATGGGCTGTGCATTGAGTGTCTGTGAGCCGTCCGTGTGGGTTTGTGTGCTGTCTTAGGCTAGTAATTTAGAAAGTGAGCCATGTGTATGTGTGTGTGTGTCATTATCTGCTGGTATAGGATATGAATAATAGTGAGCCATGTGAAAGTTTGTGTGTCTGTTTGTTTGTGTTGTTGTATGGGCTGTGCATTGAGTCACATTAAGCCGCTTGTGTGTGTGTGTGTGTGTTCTCTTATAGACTGTGCCTTGAGTTGCAATTAGTCATGAGTCTGCTTTGGTGTGTGTCTGTGCTGGTATGGTTTGTGCATTGCCTAACTGTGAGACATGTGAGTGTGTGTCTCTGTATGTCTGTGTGCTGATATATCCTGTGCACTGAGTCAAATTGATCTCTGTGTGTGATTGTGTGTGTGTGCTGGTATAGTTTGTGCATTGAGTCACAGTGACCCGTGTATGTTTCTGTGTGTTGGTATAGGCTGTGCTTTGAGTTACAGTGAACCATATGTATATCTGCATGTGCTGATATGGTCTGTACATTGAGTCACATTGAGCTGTGTGTGTAAATGTGTGTGTGTATGCTGCTCTCAGGTGTGCATTGAGTCACATTGATTTTTGTGTATTCGTGTGTGTGTGTTTTGTACTGGTATAAGCTGTACATTGAGTAACAGTGACCATTGTGAAAGGTTGTGTCTCTATGTCTGCTGGTATGGGCTGTGCATTTAGTCACATAATGTGTGTGTGTGTGTGTATTTGTGTGTGCTGATATAGGCTGTGCCTTGAATCACAAGAAGCAGGGCATCTGTGTGTGTGTGTGTGTGTGCTAGAAGTTTTTGAGCATTGACTCACTGTGAACTGTGTGTGTTTGTATCTCTGTCTGTGTGTTGATATAGGCTGTGCATTGAGTCAAATTGATTGTGTTTGTGTTTTTGTGTGTGTGTGGATATAGGCAGTGCATTGAGTCACATTTTTCTGTGTGTGTGTGTGTGTGTGTGTGTGCTGGTTCATGCTGTGTGTTCAGAGTGAGAGGTGTATGTATGTCTGTATGCTATTTTAAATCTGCATTGAGTTACATTTTTCAATGTGTACATGTGTGTGTGTGTGTGTGTGTGTGCTGGTTTAGGCTGTGCATTCAGTCACAGTAAGCCATGCATGTGTGTGTGTACTGGTATCAGTTGTGCTTTGAGTTACAGTGTACTCTTTGTTTATGTGTGTATTAGTGTGTGTATGTATATGGGCTGTGCTTTCACTTACATTGAGTCGTGTGTTTGTGAGTGTGTGTGTGGGCTGGTATAGGCTGTGCATTGAGTCATAGTGAGCCATGTGTGTATGACTGTGTGTGCTGGTAGAGGTAGTGCAATGATTCATTGTGAGCTGTGTCTTTGTGTGTGTGTGTGTGTGTGCTGGTATAGACTATGCATTGAGTTACAGTGAGACGTGTATGGGATGGTATAAGCTGTGTATTGAGTCACAGTCAGCCATGTGTGTGTGTGTGTGTGTGTGTGTGTGCGCGTGTTCTGGTATAGGCTGTGCATTCTGTCATAATGAGCTGTGTGTGTGTGTGTCCGTGTCTGTCTCTGTGCTGTTTTCATTGTGCATGGAGCCACATTGATTCGTGTGGGTGTCTTTGTATGTGTGTGAGTGTTCTGGTATAGGCTGTGCATTCAGTCACATTGAGCCATGTGTGTGTGTTTGTGTGCTGGTATAGGCTCTGCACTCAATCACAGTGAGCCATTTTTGTGTGCCTTGTGAGTGTGCTGGTATAGCTGTCCACTGAACCACAGTGAGGCATGTTTGTGTGTGTGTACATGTTTGTATCTGCTGTGCATTGAGTCCTTGTGAGGCTTGTGTGCTTTTGTGTGTGTGTGTGTATGCTCATATAGGCTGTGCATTGAGTCACAGTGAGCTATGCATATTTGTTTGTGTGTGTGTGTATGTGTGTTCTGGTATAGGCAGTGCATTTAATCACAGTGACCTGTGATTTTGTGTGTGCTGGTATAGGTTGTGAATTGAGGCACAGTGAGCCGTATGTGAGTGTTGGTATAGGCTGTGCATTGAGCTTCAGCGAGCCTTCCGTGTGTGTGTATGTGCTGCTTTAGGCTAGGCATTGAGTCACAGTGAGCCATGTGTAGGCGTGTCTGTGTGATTGCCTGCTGGCATAGTCAGTGAATTAACAGTGAGCCTTGTGAAAGTTTGTGTGTCTGTTTGTTTGTGTGGTTGTATGGGCTATGCACTGATTCACATTAAGCTGCATGTGTGTGTGTGTGCTCTTTAGACTGTTCCTTGAGTCTCAATGGGTCATGCATCTGCTTGTGTGTGTGTGTGCTGGTATGGTGTGTGCATTTACTCACTGTGAGATGTGTGAGTGTGTTTCTGTGTGTATATGTGCTGATATAGCCTGTGCACTGAGTCAAATTGATCTGTTTGTGTGTGATTGTGTGTGTGTACTAGTATAGGCTGTGCATTGAGTTACTGTGAACCGTGTGTATATGTGTTTGTCTCTGAGTGTGCTGATGTGGGCTATACATAGAGTCACAGTGAGCTGTGTGTGTCTGTGTATATGTGTGTGTGTGCTGTTATGGGCTGTTCATTGAGTCACAGTGTCAGGTGTGTGTGTGTGTTTGTGTGTTTGTTTCTGGTATTATAGGATGTGCATTGAGTCACAGGTGCCATGTATCTTTCTGTCTGGTTGTGGATATGTGTGCTTGTGCAGGCAGTGCATTGAGTCAAAATGACCCCTGTGTGTATATGTGTGCTTGTATACATTGTGCACTGAGTCCCAAGTAGTTGCATATGTGTGTGTGTGTGCCAGCATGGGCTGTGCATTGAGCCAACTATTTGTGTGTGTATGTGTGCTGCTATACACTGTGCATTCAATCACAATGAGCTGTGTATATGTGTGTGTGGCCATAGGCTCTGCATTAAATCACAGAAAGCCATTTATTTGTTGGTGTGTGTGATTGTGTTTGTTGGTATGGGCTGTGCATTGAGTCACAGTGACAAGTGTGGGTGTGTTTGTGTGTGTGTTTGTGCTGCTATAGGCTGTGCATTGAGTCACAGGGAGCCGTGTATTTTTCTGTGTGTGTGTGGTCGTTGTGCCTTTTCAAGCTGGGCATTGAGTAACAGTGAGCCATGTGTGTGTGTATCTGTTGATATAGGCTGTGCACTCAGTCACATTGACATTTGTGTGTGTGTGTGTGTTGGTATGGGCTGTGTATTGAGTTCCAGTTAGCTGTTTTTGTGTGTGTGTGTGCAGCTATAGGCTGTCCATTACTCACAGTGTGCCTTTTTAAGCTGGGCATTGAGTAACAGTGAGCCATGTGTGTGTGTATCTGTTGATATAGGCTGTGCACTCAGTCACATTGACATTTGTGTGTGTGTGTGTGTTTGTATTTGATGCTATAGGCTGTGCATTGAGTCATAGAGATTCATTCACTTTCATGTGTGTGCTGGTAAGGCAATGCTTTGATTCACTGTGAACTGTGTTTGTGTGTGTCTGTGTGCTGGTATAGGCAGTGCATTGAGTCACATTGATCCATGTGTGTCTGTGTGCTACTATAGGCTGTGCAATCAGTCACAGTGAGCTGTTTGTGTGTGCATGTGCAGCTATAGGTTATGCATTAAATCATATTGAGCCATTTATCTGTGCATGATGTAATAGGCTGTGCATTGAGTCACAGTGAGCCATGTGTGTCTGTTTGTGTGTGTGCTGTTATGGGCTATGCACTGAATCACATTGAGCCGTGTGTATGTGTTTGTGTGTGTGTGCTTGTATACACTGTGCAGTGAGTCACAGTGAGCCATCTGTGTGTTCTGGTATAGGCTGTGCATTGTTTCACAGTGCTCAATGTGTGTGTTTGGGTTTGTCTGTGCTGGTATGGGCTGTGCACTGAGTCCCATTGTGGGGTGTGTGTGTGTGTGTGTGTGTGTGTGCTGGTATAGGCTATGGATTGAATCACAGGGGCCATGTGTCTGTGTGTGTGTGTGGTCGTGTGTGCTGCTCTAGGCTGTGCATTGAGTCACAATGAGCTGTGTTTGTTTGGGGGTGCTGGAATAGGCTATGCACTGAGTCACATAGAGGAGTGTGTGTATGTGTGTGTGTGCTGTATAGGCTGAGCATACACCACAATGTGGTGTGTTTTTGCGCTGGTATAGCCTGTCTTGAGTCATAGTGAGCCTTTGGTGGGCATGTGTGTGTTTGTGTCTGCTGGTAGAGGCTGTTCATTGAATCACAGTGAGCCATGTGTATGTGTCTGTTTGTGTGTGCTGCTGATAGAGGTTGTGCATTGAGTCACCATTAACTATCTCTTTTTTGTGTGTGTATGTGTGAGTGTGTGCTGGTACAGGCTGTCAGTTGAGTCACAAGTACCGTGTTTCTCTGTGGGGGGAGCGTGTATGCTGCTGTAGGCTGGCATTGAGTCACAATAAGCTGTGTGTGTGTGCTTGTGTGTGTGTGTGTGTTTTGGAATAGGTTCTGTGCTGGATCACATTGAGGTGTGTGTGTATGTGTGTGCTGTATAAGCTGAGCATTATGTCATACTGTGGTGTGTGTTTGTACAAGTATAGGCTGTGCTTTGAGTCACAGTGAGCCTTGTGTGTGTGTGTGTGTTTCTGAGTGCTGCTGGAGGCTGCACAGTGAATCACAGTGAGCTTCGTGTATGTGTTTGTTTGTGTGTGCTGGTAGATGCTGTGCATTGAGTCACCATAAGCCGTCTCCATGTGTGCTGGTGTAGATTGTGCATTGAGTTACAGTGAGACTTCTTTGTGGGCTGGTAATGGCTGTGTATTGAGTCACAGTGAGCTGTGTGTGTGTGTGTGTGTGTCTGTTTTCCAATATAGGCTGTGCATTCAGCCATACTGAACCGTGTGTGTGTGTGTCCATTTCTGTGTGCTGTTATAGGCTGTGCATTGAGTCACATTGATTCGTGTGTGTGTGTGCTTGTATAGGCTGTGCATTCACTCTTAATGACCCGTGTGTGTGTGTCTGCTGCTATAGGTTCTGCTTTGAGTCACTGTGAGCCATGTGTCTGTGTGTCTCTGTATTTCTCTGTGCTGGTATAGGCTGTACATTGAGTCACATTGATTCTTGTGTGTATGTGTGTGTGTTCTGGTATAGGCTGTGCATTCAGTCACAAGTAGCCATCTGTGTTTATGTGTGCTGCTCTCAGCTGTGCATTGAGTCACATTGATTTTTTTATATTAGTGTGTGTGTGTTTTTGTGCTGGCATAGGCTGTGCATTGAGTAACAGTGACCATTGTGAAACGTTGTGTGTCTGTGTGTCTGCTGATATGGGCTGTGCATTTAGTCACATAAGGTGTGTGTGTGTGTGTATTTGTGTGTGCTGATATAGGCTATGCCTTGAATCACATTAAACAGTCTATCTCTTGTGTGTGTGTGTGTGTGTTAGAATTTTTTGAGCATTAACTCACTGTAAGCCATGTGTGTTTGTATCTCTGTGTGTCTGTGTGTTGATATAGGCTGTGCATTGAGTCAAATTAATTGTGCTTTTGTGTGTGTTTGTGTGTGCATGTGGATATAGGCAGTACATTGAGTCACATTTGGCTGTGTATGTGTGTGCCTGTGTATGCTGGTTCGTGCTGTGAATTCAGAGTGAGAGGTGTATTTGTGTCTGTGTGCTGTTATACTTCTGCATTGAGTTAGAGTTTTCACTATGTACATGTGTGTGTGTGTGTGTGTGTGTGTGTGTTGGTTTAGGCTGTGCATTGAGTCACAGTGAGCCGTGCATGTGTGTGTGTGTTCATCTCAGTTGTGCTTTGAGTTACAGTGAGACCTTTCTTTGTGTATCAGTGTGTGTGTGTATATGGGCTGTGCTTTCACTCACATTGATCCATGTGTTTGTGTGTGTGTGTGCTGGTATAGGCTGTGCCTTGAGTTACAGTGAGACTTGTGCGTAGGATGGTATACACTGTGTATTGAGTCACAGTTAGCCGTGTGTGTGTGTGTGTGTGTGTGTGTATGTTCTGGTATAGGTTGTGCATTCTGTCATAATGAACCATGTGTGTGTGTCCATGTCGGTCTGTGTGCTGTTATAGGCTGTGCATGGAGTCCCATTGATTCGTGTTGGTGTGTGTGTATTTGTGTGCTTCTGTAGTCTGTGCATTCAGTCACAGTGAACCGTTTTTGCGTTGTGCTGCTATAGGTTGTGCTTTGAGTCACTCTGAGCCATGTGTGTGTCTCTGTGCTGGTATAGACTGTGCATTGTGTCACATTGATTCATGTGTGTGTGTTTGTGTGTGTGTTTGTGTGCTGGTATAGGCTCTGCACTCAATCACAGTAAGCCATTTGTGTGTGCCTTTGTGAGTGTGCTGGTATAGGCTGTCCACTGAACCACAGTGAGCTGTGTTTGTCAGTGTATGCATGTTGCTATACACTGTGCATTGAGTCCTTGTGAGCCATGTGTGCTTTTGTGTGTGTGTGTGTGTGTGTGTGTATTCTCATATAGGCTGTGCATTGGGTCACAGTGAGCTATGCATATGTGTTTGTGTGTGCGTGTATGTGTATTCTGGTATAGGCAGGGCATTTAATCACGGTTACCTGTGTTTGTGTGTGTGCTGGTATAGGTTGTGCATTGAGATACAGTGAGCCATGTGTCTGTGTATGTGAGTGTTGGTATAGATTGCGCATTGAGTCTCAGTGAGCCGTCCATGTGTGTGTGTGTGTGTGTGTGTGTGTGTTGCTTTTGGCTAGGAATTGAGTCACAGTGAGCTGTGTGTATGTCTGTGTGATTGTATGCTGGTATAGTCAGTGAATTAACAGTGAGTCATGTGAAAGTTTGTGTGTCTCTTTGTGTGGTTGTATGAGCTGTGCATTGAGTCACACTAAGCCACACGTGTGTGTGGGTGTGCTCTTATAGACTGTGCCTTGAGTCACAATGAACCATGTGTCTGCTTGTGTGTGTCTGTGTGCTGGTATATTTTGTGCATTGACTCACTGTGAGACATGTTAGTGTGTTTCTCTGTGTGTCTCTGTGCTGATATAGCCTGTGCACTGAGTCAAATTGATCTGTGTGTGTCTGATTGTGTGTGTGTGCTGGTATAGGCTGTGTGTTGAGTTACAGTGAGCTGTGTGTATGTGTGTGTGTCTATGGGTGTGTGCTGGTATGGGCTATTCATTGAGTCACAATGGGCCATGAGTGTGTGTGGGTGTGCTGTTATAGATGTGCATTGAGTCATAGTGAGCCATGTGTGTGTCTTTGTGTGCGTGGTGGATCAACTGTGTAATGAGTCACAGTAAGCTGTGTATGTGTGTATGCTTCTATATGTTGTGCACTGAGTTCCAGTGCACCATGTGTGTTTTTCTGAGTGTAGGTTTGTGTCTCTATGCTTGTATAAGCTGTGCACTTAGTCACATTGTACCATGTGTATGTCTGTGTGTGTGTGGTGTGCTACTATAGTAGTGTGTCTCTGTTGTGTGTGTGGTCGTGTTTTAATCTGTACATTGAGTCACAGTGAGCTGTGTTTGTGCCTGTGTGTGTTTCTTTGTGTGTGCTTCTACAGGCTGTGCATTCAGTCACAGTAAGCCATGTCTGTGTGTGTGTGTATTTGTATAGGTTGGCATTGATTTTCACTGAGCTGTGTGTACACTTGTGTGTGTGTGTGTGTGTTCATAAGGCTGTGAATTGAGTCACAGTGAGGTCCATGTGTGTGTGTGTGCTGGAATGGTTGAGGATTGAGTCACAGTGAGAGGTGTGTGTGTGTGTGTGTGTGTTTGTGTGTGCTTGTATAAGCTGTGCATTGATTCACAGGGAACAATGTGTGTGTGTGTGTATGCTGGTATATGCTGTGCACTGAGTCACAATGAGGTGTTTGTGTGGGACTGTTTGCTGTATTGGCTGAGCATTGAGTCACAGTGAGGTGTGCATTTGCACTGGAATAGGCAGTGCATTGAGTCACATTGAGCCATGTGTGTGTGTGTGTGTGTGTGTGTGTGTGTGTGGTGTTATAGGCTGTGCATTGTGACACAGTGAGCCATGTGTATGTGTTTTTGTGTGTGTGCTTGTATGGGCTGTGCACTTAGTGACAGTGATCCATGTCTTTCTATGTGTGTGTGCTGGTATACACTGTGAAATGAGACACAGTGAGTCATATGTGTGTTCTGGTATAGGCTGTACTTTGAGTCACAGTGAGCTATGTGAGTGTTTGTGTGTGTCTGTGCTCGTACGGGCTGTGCACTGACTCACAGTGAGGTGCATGTGTGTATATGTGTGTGCTGCTATGGGCTGTGCATTGAGTCACAGTGAGATGTTTGTGTGTGTGTGTTTGTCTGTGTGTGTGTGTGTGCTGGTATAGGCTGTGCACTGATTCACAGTGAGCAGTCTGTGTGTGTGTCTGAATGCTACTATAAGCTGTGCATTCTCTCACAGTGAGCCACATATGTGTGAGTGTGCATGTGTGTGTGTGTGCTAGCCTAGGCTGTGCATAGACTCACAGTGAGCCGTGAGTGTGTGTGTGCTGTTATAGGATGTGCATTAAGTCACAGTGAGCCATTTGTGTGGGTGTGTGTTTGTGTGTGATGGAATGGGCTGTGCATTGAGTCACAGTGAGCCATGTGTCTGTGTGTGTGTGTGTGCTGTTATAGGCTGTGCGTTGAGTCACAGAGAGGTGTGTGTGTCTGTGTGTATGCTGGTATAGGCTGTGCATTGGTTGACAGTTTTCTGTCTGTGTGTGTTGTGTGTATGCATGTGTGTGCTGCTGTCAGCTGTGCATTGAGTCACAGTGAGAGGTGTGTGTGTTTGTGAGTGTGCTGCTATGGGCTGTGCATTGAGTCACACTGAGCCATGTTTGTGTATGTGAGTGCTGTTACAGTCTGTCCATTGAGTCACAATGAGCCATGTGTCTGTGTGTGTATGTGTGCTGTTGTATGCTGTGCATTTAGTCACATTGAGTTCTGTGTATGTGTGTGTGTGTGCTGGTGTAGGCTGTGCATTGAGTCACAGAGAGCTTTGCACTTGTGTGTGTGTGTGCTGGCATAGGCTGTGTTTTAACACACAGTGAGCCATGTGTGTGTGTGTCTTTGTGTGTCAGTATGCTGGTATAGTCTGTGCATTGAGTCACATTGATCTGCGTGTGTGTGTGTTTCTGCTACTATAGACTGTGTATTCAGTCACAGTGAGCTGTGTATATGTGTGTGTGGCCATAGCACTCACATTAAATCACAACGAGCCATTTATTTGTTGGTGTGTGTGATTGTGTTTCCTGGTGTGGGCTGTGTGTTGAGTCACAGTGACAGGTGTGTGTGTGTGTGTTTGTGCTGCTATAGGCTGTGCGTTGACTCACAGGGAGAAGTGTGTTTTTCTGTGTGTGTGTGGTCGTGTGTGCTTGTTTAGACTGGGCATTGAGTCACAGTGAGCCGTGTGTGTGTGTCTGTTGATATAGGCTGGGCACTCAGTCACTCTGAGGTGCATGTATGTGTGTGTGTGTGTGTGTGTGTGTGCTGGTATTGGCTGTACACTGAGTCCCAGTTAGCTGTTGTGTATGTGTGTGTGTGCCATTATAGGCTGTCCATTAATCACAGTGAGCCATCTGTGTGTGTGTGTGTGTGTTTGCTGGTATAGGCTGTGCATTGAGTCACAGAGATCTGTTCACTTGCGTGTGTGTCCTGGTATGGCTGTCCCTTGATTCACTGTGAGCCATGTGTGTGTGTCTGTGTGCTGTTATATGAAGTGCATTGAGTCACATTGATCCGTGTGTGTGTGTGTGTGCTACTATATGCTGTGCAATCACTCACAGTGAGCTGTGTGTGTGTAGGTGTGCAGCTATAGTCTATGCATTAAATCACATTTAGCCATTTATGTGTGTGTGCTGGTGTAGGCTATGCATTGAGTCACAAAGAGTCATGTGTCTGTGTGTGTGTGTGTGTGCTGTAATAGGCTGTGAATTGAGTCACAGTGAGCCATGTGTGTCTGTTTGTGTGTGTGCTGGTATGCACTGTGCATTGAGTAATATTGAGCAGTGTGTGTTTGTGTGTGTGTGCGTGTGTGTGTGTGCTGTAATAGACTGGGCATTGAGTCAAAGTGATCCGTGTGTGTGTGTGTGTGCTGGTATGGTCTGTGCCTTGAGTCACACTGAGCCGTGTGTGTGTTTGTGTTTGTGTGTGCATGCTGGTATAAGCTGTGCATTTTGACACTGTGAGCATGTATATGTGTTTGTGTGCGTGTGCTTGTATAGGCTGTGCTAAAAGTGTAACAGTGTCTGTGTGTGTGTGTGCTGGTATACACTGTGTAGTGAGCCACAGTGAGCCATTTATGTGTGCTGGTATAGGTTGTGCATTGTGTCACAGTGCGCCATGTGTGTTTGTGCTGGCATGGACTGTGCACTGAATCCCATTGTGTGTTGTGTGTGTGTGTGTGTGTGTGTGTGCTGGTACAGGCTGTGGATTGATTCACAGGGGCCGTGTGTCTCTGTTGTGTGTGTGGTCATGTGTGCTGCTCTAATCTGTGCATTGAGTCACACTGAGGTGTGTGTGAGCTGTACAGGCTGAGCATTATGTCACACTGTGGTGTGTGTTTGCACTGGTATAGGCTCTGCCTTGTGTCACAATGATCCTTATGTGTGCGTGTGTGTGTTTGTGTGTGCTGGTAGAGGCTGCGCATTGAATCACAGTGAGCCTTGTGTATATGTTTGTGTGTGCTGGTAGATGTTGTGCATTGAGTCACCATTAACTGTCTCTTTTTGTGTGTGTCTGTGTGTGTGTGTGATGGAATGGACAGTGCATTGAGTTACAGTGAGATTTGTGTGTGGTCTTGTATAAGTTGTGTATTGAGTCAGAGTCAGCTCTGTGTGTGTGTTCTAGTACAGGCTGTGCATTCAGTCATACTGAGCTGTGTGTGTGTGTCAGTGTCTGTCTGTGTTCTGCTATAGGTTGTGCATTGTGTCACATTGATTCATTTTTGTGTCTGTGTGTTTGTGTGCTGCTATAGGCTCACTTTAAGGCCCTGTAACCCATGTGTCTGTGGGTCTGTGTGTGTCCCTGTGCTGCTATAGGCTCTTCATTGAGTCACATTGATTCTTGTGTGTGTGTGTGTGTGTGTGTGTGTGTACTGGTATAGTCTGTGCATTCAGTCACAGTGAGCCTTTTATTTGTGTGTTTGTGCTGGTATAGGCTGTCCATTGAATCACAATGAGCTGTGTTTTTGTGTGTGCTGGTATACGCTGTGCATTGAGGCTTTGTGAGCCTTGTGTGCTTTTTTGTGTGTGGGTATGTGTCTGTATGCTTGTATAGGTTTTGCACTGAGTAACAGTGACCCATGTGAAAGGTTGTGTGTCTGTGTGTGTGCTGGTATGGGCTGTGCATTTAGTCACATTAAGTCATGTGTGTGTTTCTGTGTGCTGTTATTGGCTGTACATTGACTCACAGAGAGCCGTGTGTGTGTGTGCGGATATAAGCTATGCCTTGAATCACAATGAGGAGGCCATCTGTTTGTGTGTGTTTGTGTGCTGGTATTGTTTGTGCATTCACTCACTGTGAGCCATTTGTGTGTGTGTCTCTGTGTGTCTGTGTGCTGATATAGGCTGTGCATTGAGTCAAAGTGATCCATGTTTGTGTGTGTGTTTGTGTGTGCAGCTATAAGCTGTACATTGAGTCACAGTTTTCCGTGTGTGTGTGTGCTGGTTCAGGCTGTGCATTCACAGTGAGAGTTGTACGTGTGCTGTTATACTTCTGCATTTAGTTACAGTTAGCCATGTGTACGTGTGTGTGTGTGTGTGTGTGTGTGTGCTGGTATTGGCTGTGCATTGAGTCACAGTGAGCCGTGTATGTGTGTGTGTGTTGGTATAAGTTGTGCTTTGAGTTACAGTGAACCATCTGTATATGTGTGTCTCTTTGTACGTGTGCTGATATATGCTGCACCTACTCACAGTGAGCTGTGTGTGTGTTGTGTGTTTGTATGCTGGAACAGGCTGTGCATTAAGTCACACTGAGCCATGCTTGTGCGTATGTGTGTGTGTTCTGGTATAGGTTGCTCATTGAGTCACAGTGAGCCATGTGTTGTGTGTGTGTTGGTATAAGCTGTGCATTCACTCACTATGAGCCTTGTGTGTATGTGTCTTTGGCTGTGGGAGGTTATAGGCTCTTCATTGAGTCACATTGATTCATCTGTGTGTGTGTGCTTTTATAGGCTGTGCATTTAGTCATAGTGAGCCATGTGTGTCTGTGTGTGTGCTCCTATAGGCTGTGCATTCTATCACAGTTAGACATTTATATGTGTGTGTGTGTGTTCTGGTATAAGCAGTGCATTGAATCACAGTGGCCCGTGTGTGTTTGTGTGCTGGTATTGAGTGTGCATTGAGGCACAGTGAGCCATATGTGTGTGTGTATTTGAGTGTTGGTACAGGCTGTGCACTGAATCTCAGTGAGCCATATGTATGTGTGTGTGTGTGTTTGTGTGCTGGTATAGTCTGTGCCTTGTGTAACTGTTAGCCATGTGCAAGTTTGTGGGTCTCTTTCTGTTTTATTTATTTATTTATTTTGCGGTACACATGCCTCTCACTGTTGTGGCCTCTTCCGTTGCAGAGCACAGGCTCTGGACACTCAGTCTCACTGTCCATGGCTCACAGGCCTAGCCGCTCCACGGCATGTGGGATACTCCCAGACCAGGGCACAAACCCATGTCCTCTGCATCAGCAGTGGACTCACAACCACTGTGCCACCAGGGAAGCCCTGTGTGTCTCTTTGTGTGTGTGCTGCAATGGGCTGTGCATTGAGTCACATTAAGTCATGTTTCTGTGTGTGTGTACTGTTATAGGATGTGCAATGACTCACAGTGAGCCATGTGTGTGTTTGTTTGTGCTGGTATAGGCTGTGATTTGAGTCACAATGAGCCATGAGTCTCTTTGTGTGTGTCTGTGTCCAGGTATGGTTTTTGCATTGACTCACTGTGAGCCGTGTGTGTGTGTGTCTCTGTATCTGAGTGCTGATATAGGCTGTGCATTGAGACAAATTGATCAGTGTGTGTGTGTGTTGTCTTTTTGTCTGTGTGCTGGTATATGCTGTGCATAGAGTCACAGTGAGTCATGTGTGTGTGCGTGTGGTCCTGGTACAGGTTATGCATTCACAGTGAGCAGTGTATGTGTCTCTCTGTGTTGTTATAAGTTCTGCATTGAGTTACAGTTAGCCGTGTGTGTATGTGTGTGTGTGTGCACTGCTATAGGCTGTGCATTGAGTCACATTGGGCTGTGTTTGTGTATGTGAGCACTGTTACACTCTGTCCATTGAGTCATAGTGAGCCGTGTGTCTGCGTATGTGTGCTGTTGTATGCTGTGCATTTAGTCATATTGAGCCGTGTGTGTGTGTGTGTGTGTGTGTGTGTGTTTGCGGATATTGGCTATGCATTGAGTCACAGAGAGGCTTGTGCTTGTGTGTGTGTGCTGGCCTAGGCTGCGCTTTGACGCACTGTGAGCGATGTGTGTGTGTGTGTCTTTGTGTGTCTGTGTTCTGTTATAGGCTGTGTATTGAGTCACATTGATGCATGTGTGTGTGTGTGTGTGTGCTACTATAGGCTGTGCATTCAGTCACAGTGAGCAGTCTGTATATGTGTGTGGCCTTAGGTCCTGCATTAAATCACAGTGAGCCATTTATTTGTTGGCGTAGGTGATTGTGTTTGCTGGTATGGGATGTGCATTGAGTCACAGTGGCAGGTGTGTGTGTGTGTGTGTGTTAGGCTGTGCAATGAGTCATAGAGAGCCATGTGTTTTTCTACGTGTGTGTGGTCGTGTGTTCTTGTATAAGCTGGGCATTGAGTCACAGTGAGCCGTGTGTGTGTGTGCTAATATATGCTGTGCATTCACTCACTGTGAGCTCTGTGTGTATGTGTCTTTTTCTGTCTGTGTGCAATTATATGTTGAGCATTGAGTCACATTGATTCATCTGTGTGTGTGCTCTTATAGGCTGTGCATTCAGTCATAGTGAGCCGTGTTTGTATGTGTGTGTGCTGCTATAGGCTGTGCATTCAATTACATTTAGCCATTTATGTGTGTGTTGTGTGTGTGTGTGCTGGTATAGGCTGTGCCTTGAGTTACAGTGAGCCGTGTTTGTGTGTGCATTGAGTCCTTGTGTGTCTTGTGTGTTTTTGTGAGTGTGGGTGTGTGTCTGTGTGTTGGCATAGGGTGTGCATTGAGTCACAGTGAGCCATTCGTGTGTGTTTGTGTGTGTGCTAGTGAAGGCTGTGCCTTGAGTCACAGTGAGCCATGCTTGTGTGTATGTGTGTGTTGTGTGTTCTTGTATAGGCAATGCATTGAATCACAGTGCCCTGTGTGTGTTTGTGTGCTGGTGTAGGATGTGCATTGAGGCACAGTGAGCCATGTGTATATGTGTATGTGTGTGTGTGTGTGTGTGTGTGTGATGGTACAGGCCGTGCATTGAGTAACTGTTAGCTGTGTGAAAGTTTGTGGGTCTCTTTTTTTTTTTTTATGTGGTGTGGGCCTCTCACTGCTGTGACTTCTCCCATTGTGGAGCACAGGCTCCGGACGCACAGGCCCAGTGGTCATGGCTTACGGGCCTAGCTGCTCCGTGGCATGTGGGATCTTCTCAGACTGGGGCATGAACCCATGTCCCCTGCATTGGCATGCAGATTCTCAAATTCTGGCCACCAGGGAAGCCCTGTGTGTCTCTTTGTGTATGTGCTAGAATGGGGTGTGCATTGAGTCACATTAAGCCGTGTGTGTGTGTGTGTGTGTGTGTGTGTGTGCTCTTATAGGCTGTGCATTGACTCACAGTGAGCCATACGTGTTTGTTTTGTGCTGGTATAGGCTGTGTCTTCAGTCACAATGAGTCATGCACCTCTTTGTGTGTGTGTGTATGTGCTGGTATAGCCTGTGCATAGATTCATAGTGAGCTGTGTGTGTGTGTGTGTGTGTCTGTGTGTTTGTTGCTGGTACAGGCTCTGCATTCACAGTGAGCAGTGCATGTGTCTCTGTGTGTTGTTATAAGTTCTGCATTGAGTTACAGTTAGGTGTGTGTGTGTGTGTGTGTGTGTGTGTGTGTGTGCTGGTTTAGGCTGTGCATTGAGTCACAGTTAGCCTTGTATGTATGTGTGTGTTGGTATAAGTTGTTCTTTGAGTTACAGTGAACCGTGTGTATGTTTGTGTCTTTGTGTGTGTTGATATGGGCTGTGCATTGAGCCGTGCGTGTGTGTGCTATTATAGGCTATGCGTTGAGTCACGTGTCATATCTGTGTGTGTGTGTGTGTGTGTGTGTGTGCTGGTATAAGCTATGCATTCACTCACAGTGAGCCATGTGTGTGTGTCTGTGTGCTGCTATAGGCTGTGCATCCAATCACAGTGAGCCACTTATATGTGTGTGTTTGTGTGTGCTGGAATGGGCTGTTCATTGAGTTACAGTTAGTTATGTGTTTGTGTGTGTGTGTGCTGCTATCGGCTGTGCATTGAGTCACATTGAGCCATGTTTGTGTCTGTGTACACTGTTATAGGCTCTCCACTGAGTCACAGTGAGTCGCGTGTCTGTGTGTATGTGTGCTGTTGTATGCTCTGCATTTAATCACATTGAACCATGTGTGTGTGTGTGTGTGTGTGTGTGTGCTAGTATATGCTCTGCATTGAGTTCCAGTGAGCTGTGTGTGGTTTTGTGTGTGTGGGTGTGTGTCTGTATGCTGTTATAGGCTGCGCATTGATTCACATTCATCTGTGCATGTGTTTTGTGAGTGTGCTGGTATAGACTGTGCTTTGAATCACATTAACCGTGTGTTTGTGTGTTTGCTGGTATAGAGCATGCATTGAGGTACAGTGAGCAGTATGTGTGTGTGTGCTGTTACAGGCTGTGCATCCAGTCACAATATGCCATGTATGTGTGTGTGTGTACTAGTATGGGTTGTGCATTGATTTTCACTGAGCCATTTGTATGTGTGTGTGTTTGTGTGCTGATATAGGCTGTGCATTGAGTCACAGTGAGCTGTGCATGTGTGTGTGTCTGCTGGTATATGTTGTGCATTGAGTCCCAGGGTGCCATGTGTGTGTGTCTGTGTGTTTTTGTGTGTCATTGTATGGGCTGTGCATTGATTCACATTGAGGCATGTGTGTGTGTGTGCTGGTATAGGCTGTTCTTTGAATCACTGTGAGCTGTGTGTGTGTGTGTCTGTGTGTGTTTCTGTGCTGGTATAAGCTGTGCATTGCATCACACTGATCCATGCATGTGTGTGTGTGTGTGTATGTGGTGGTATACACTGTGTGCTGAGTTACACTAAGGGGTTTGTGTGTGTGTGTGTGTTGGTATAGGCTCTGCATTGGGTCACAGTGAGCATGTATGTGTGTCTGTGTGCTTGTGTAGGCTGTGTATTGAATCACAATAAGGTGTGTGTGTGTGTGTTTTGGTATAGGCTGTGCATTGAGTCACAGTGAGCCATGTGTGTTTCCCGATATAGGGTGTTCATTTAAGCATAGTGAGCCAGATAAGCTTTGCACAAAACTCTACCTGCATTACCACCCTCCACCACCTCTCCACTAGATTCCCAAAATGCCTCTTCTGAGACCCAATACCACCTGTGGCCCAGGAAGTCAGGTGGAGGGGAAGACAGAGAGGAAAGAGACTTAACCGGCCTCCATGAACACTTCTTTCTTATTTCAGCAAATCCTAAGGCCTGGTGAGCATGTGGCTGGAGGCTCTCCCCTACCCTGCAACCCACACACCACATCCTTGACCTTGGAAGGGCCATGCTGGCATGAGACCCTTCAGCTTCAGCTCTAGGAGCTCCAGATAAGCCTGTTTCTAGTTTACACCTGCTTATGAAATTCAAGTATGAGGCATACCAGACAGCAACATCCAACCAGGCCAAACACCTGGGGAGAGCGGTCCTCCATATGGTTGACGGCGCAGGGACTGAGGCATGTGGACGCTGTACGTCAAGCAATCCGAGGAGGGCATCTCCTGCCTTCTGAGGTGTCCTCGCTGAAAATACGTCAGACAAACCTAAGGTGGGGGAAGTGCTTTTAAAAAAATAAAACTCACTAGTCCTCTTAAAAGCTGCCGAGGTAATGAAAGACCATGATAGGGGCAGCTCAAAACTGGAGGGAATGAAGGCACCTGACCACAAGGATGCCCTATGTTCCTAGGCTGATTCTGCAGCATGAATAGGACGGCACCCCAGCAATGGGTAAGGTTTGAATAAGGTCTGTAGGTTACCGTGTTGTCTACCTGAATTTGTTTTTAATTTTATTGAAGTATACTTGATTTACAATGTTGTGTTAATTTTTTCTGTACAGCAAAGTGACTCAGTTATACATACATATATATATGTGTATATATATATAGTTTCATATTATTTTCCATTATGGTTTGTCACAGGATATTGAATAAAGTTCCCTGTGCTCTACAGTAGGACCTTATTGTTTATCCATTCTATATATAATAGTTTGTATCTGCTAATCACAACCTCCCTATCTTTTCCTCCCCACACCCTGGGCAACAAGTCTGATCTCTATGTCTGTGAATCTGTTTTTCTTTCATAGATATGTTGATCTGTGCTGTATTTTACATTCCACTTATCAGTGATATCATATGGCATTTGTCTTTCTCTGACTTACTTCACTTAGTGTGATAATCTCTAAATCTGTCCGTGTTGCTGCAAATGGTATTATTTCATTCTTTTTCATGTCTGAGTAATATTCCATTGTATATATGGACCACAACCTCTTTATCCACTCCTCTGTTGATGGACATTTAGGTTGTTTCCATGTGTTGGCTACTGTAAATAGTGCTGCTATGAACATTAGGTTGCGTGTATGTTTTTCAAATTATAGTTTTGTCTGGATATATGTCCAGGAGTGAGATTGCTGGATCATATGGTAACTATTTTTTTTTGAGGAAATTCCATACTGTTCTCCATAGTGGCTACACTAACTTACATTCCCACCAACAATGTAGGAGTACTCCCTTTTCTCCACATCCTCTCCAGCATTTGTTATTTGTAGACATTTTAATGATGGCCATTCTGACCTGTGTGAGGTGGTGCCTCACTGTAGTTTTGATTTGCATTGCTCTAATAATTAGTAATGGTCAATGTGAATTTCTTGATTCCAAGAGTCATGCTGTGGTGACAGGTGTTGTTTCTACTTGGGAAGTCTTGGGTGAAGAATATGTGGAGAGGTGCTATTTGCAGTGGGTTTTTTTTTTTTTGGAAGTAAGAAATTTTTCAGAACAAAAACCTGGTCAGCTTTTTTCCCCACAATTTTAAAGGAGGATTTCCTTCCATATCTCCTCACCCTCTAGCGCTTACCTGTGGTGTCCGGAGGGTAGCTGTAAAGTGGAGTTCTGATAGTTTTTCACAACAGAAGGCTGCCCTGTGCTGGCTTGCCTGGTGTAATGTGGGGCACACTGGCATTTCGTGCCCCGCTCTGTGGTGCCTGGAGTTCCTGGATTTCCAGAAGATTCTTGCTTTAAGCCCTTGATATGGAGGAGGGTGCTTATCTATAATGGTCCCCTCGGTACTGGTCCACGTGGGTGGTTGATGTGGACATGATGAGTGAATGCAGGCAGCCAGGTGATGGGGTGGGGGAGCACAGCCGGGCACCGAGGGTGCAGTTGGCACCCTGGCCTCCCCTCCCTGGTGCCGCACAGAGCCCTGCAGGCCAGGCCACCGACACTGAGCACTCAGTGCTCAGAAGCCAGAATTCCCTGCTGGGGAAAAGGAACAGAGGGTTGTTTACACCTCGCCAGCTTCACTTCACTATCTTCACCCTCTGGGTTCCTCCCTTCAGCCTCTCGTGCACCAGGGCCTGGAGATGAAGGGGTGGGGTGGGGGTCACCGGGAGAGGGCACCTGCAGGTCTAGTGTCACTACCCTCGACCTTGAGGCGAGCGAGGAAGTAGACCACAGAGACACGAGGGCAGCAGCTGGGGAGGGATGCCGGTTTTTCAAGGTTCTGCGAGTGGCCAGCACCTCCTTGCTGATGCACGAGCCAGTGCACAGGCCGTCCTGCTGCGCGTTCCTCTCTTAGGGTCCCTCAGAGTGTAGGATGACTCCCAGAAAGCCTTCACCAAAGAACCCTATTTAACTTTCCGCTCTGGGTTTCCCAAATATATTTGTGCTTGGTTTGCCTCTACCCCATGTTTAAACATTTAATGCCATTCAAAATACCAGCATGTCTTGAGAGGCACAGTTCCAAGGATGGCAACTCCGGGCAGCAATGCAGGATTCTGGGTGTTGGATATTAAGGGTCTGCAGTCCCTTGAGGTGGAGTGGAGGGTCCTAGGTCATCTCCATATGAGACCTTGGTCTATAAATGTGATTTTCGGATACACTTTTACCCAGATAAGCTTTCGGCATAAGAGAAAATAGGCAAACACACACGTATACAATACACGTGTGTGTATCCATAGCTGACAATTTATATTAAATCAATATTTGTTTTCCAGGTACTTTTTTTTTTTTTTTGGTTACACCCATGCGGCAATATTAGTTCCCTGACCAGGGATTGAACCTGTGACCCCTGAGGTGGAAGTGCAGAGTTTTAACCACTGGACCTCCTGGAAAGTCCCTCCAGATACGTTTGCTGCCCTCTAATATTGATGAAGACCCATCTACCCATGCTGACCTGGCCAGCTTCAGACCACAGTTCTCTGGGGACCACCCCACTCTCCCCACATCCCTTATCCCCTCCTGACAGCTCTCCCTTTGGCATGCCAGCTGCCCCAGCAGCACCACCAGGATTCCTCAAGTGAACTGAGGTTCTGTTAGGCCCTTAACATATACTCACTCTCCCATCTCATCCCTAGAAGATTCTTTTCCTTCCTGTACAAGTCAGGATGCCAAGGCTCTTGAGAGATATGTTGCCACGTTGCGTAATGTGTTCACATATGTCATCTCTCCCCTCCATCTCTCCCTTTTCCTTTTTGTTAAGAAACAGGACTCCTAACTATATATCATTGTCTTTTTTTTTTAATTGAAGTAGAGTTGATTTACAGTGCTGTGCCAGTCTCTGCTGTATAGCAAAGTGACTCAGTTATACACATAGAGACATTCTTTTTTTATATATTTTTCCATTCTGGTTTATCACAGGAGACAGGATATAGTTCCCTGTGCTATACAGTAGGACTTTGTTGTTTGTGAATCTTATATATAATAGTTTGCATCTACCCCAAACTCCCAATCTACCCTTCTCCCTCTTCTCCTCCCCCTTGGCAATGACAAGTCTGTTTTCTATGTCTATGAGTCTGTTTCTGTTTTGTACATAGGTTCATTTGTGCCATATTTTAGGCTCCACATGTAAGTGATATCATACGGTATTTGTCTTTCTCTTTCTGACTTACTTCACTTACTATGATCATCTCTAGGTCTATCCGTGTTGCTGCAAATGGCATTATTTCCTTCATTTTTTTATTTCATTTTAAATTTTTTCATTCTTTTCTAGTATTCCCTTGTATATATGTACAATGTCTTCTTTATCCATTCATCTGTCAGTGGACATTTAGGTAGTTTCCACATCTTGGCTATTGTGAATAGTGCTGCTATGAACATCGGGGTCCATGTATCTTTTTGAATTAGAGTTTTCTTTGGATATATGCCCAGAAGTGGGATTGCAGGATCATATGGTAACTCTATTTTTAGTTTTCTGAGGAACCTCCATACTGTTCTCCATTGCGGCTGCACCAATTTACATTCCCACCAAGAGTGCAAGAGGGTTCCCTTTTCTCTACACCCTCTCCAGCATTTTTAACTACATATTTTTGAAATCAGCTTTTTATTTAGCAATACTAGGAAAATTTTGCTTAATTATTCTTCATAATGTGGAATTGCTGTGTAATGTCCCATTATAAGAATATAAAATGGTTTACTGTACATGTTCTACAGTCACATAGATCTTAAAAGTGGACTCTTAGGGTCCATTAGTAAACATACTCTCCTCCGGGTGGGGGGACAAAAAAACGTGATAGAGGAGACAGGATGAAAAAAATATGTGCCACAATCAGCAGGAGAGACACTGTCAAAGCATCCGTGACCTAGCAACAGAGAATGCTGGGCATATGGACAGTGGGTGGTGGAACACGGTGTTAGTGGAAGGCTGAGGAGAGGACATTGGACTCGCAGGCCAGACTCACACAGTGTGGCTGAGAGCTCACGTCTGCTCATAGTAAGGATCAGCTGCAGAGAGCAGACGATATCAGCAGGGCTTGCCTGCTGAACTAGCCACTCTCCTCCCCAGACACTCATTCACTTGGAGACTAGTTAGTAGAGGCACAGTATAATTTACATTATAATATAAACCACTAATCTGATGATAAATGAATTAACCAATGAAATAACAATAGTAATATAACAAAAAGAATGCTCATAATGATGAAAGTCATACACTAGACACATGAAGTAGAAACATGCTTTAATGGATAATACTTGACACATTTACAGTACTATTAATTTCATAGAGTCACCTATTTTTAAAATTTTTTAATTAATTAATTTTTGGTTGCGTTGGGTCTTCATTGCTGTGTGCGGGCTTTCTCTAGTTGTGGCGAGTGGGGGCTGCTCTTCATTGCAGTGCACGGACGTCTCATTGTGGTGGCTTCTCTTGTTGCAGAGCATGGGCTCTAGGTGTGCGGGCTTCAGTAATTCTGGTGCACAGGCTCAGTAGCTGTGGCTTGTGGGCTCTAGAGCGCAGGCCCAGTAGTTGTGGTGTATGGGCTTTGTTGCTCCGTGGCTCATGGGATCTTCTGGGACCAGGGCTTGAACCCATGTCCCCTGCATTGGCAGGCAGATTCTTAACCACTGCATCACCAGGGGAGTCCCTCTTTCTTAAATTTTAAATGTAGAAACCATCAGTCATAACTGTTTAGTAAAATGATTTTAAGCAGGATATATCTGTGGAACCGCTAGATCACATTTCAGGTGACTCCGAGGAAAGAGCAGAAAGAACAGTCTCAGAGAAGAAAGAATTCAATGAGAGGCAAAGTGATAGATAAGAAGTGAATTATCGGAATAGGACGCTAGTGAGGTCCACAAGCAGGTGGATGAAACGGTGCTGCTCACCGAGAACTTAGAGGCCTGCAGTTTTATAATCAAAGGAATGTGGGGAGGGAGAGAAGACCACCTTCCTCCTCGTTCTTGGATAGATGTCACGCTTCCATCATCAGCTACTCCTGCAGGCTGTGCAGGGGAGTTTTCTTGTCCCTACATGATCAAATTGGGGCTGTCATAGTGCAATGGAAAAACTTCTTCAGGTCTCAGTACAATGAGGGTCTTTCATTTTGAAATCTCACCTTTCCATAAATAATCATTTTTTAAGTGTGCAGAGAGCATGTCCTAAGGGTTATTAATTGAGGTCACTGGGCAGGATGTGGGTCTCAAGCCACCATTGTTTTATTGTTTTGGGGCATGTCTCATGCTTCTGTTGCATGGGTTTGTTGCTAATAATAAGCCTGCTTGGTTTTGTGGTTAAGGAAACCTGCTTTCTTGAGTGATCATTAACTTAGAGGGTCTCCCATACTTTTTTCTTTACTTATAATCCCCTAGTGGGATTAACTGTTTAATCACCTTGTCCCTTTACTCTGTCCCTATCATCTGTACTTATTAATGTTCTAGGTAGGTTTTTAAATAGTGAAGTTAATTTGTTTTAAAAATAAGCTGAAAATTATGAGAAAGGGAAGTTTCCAGCATGTCCATGAAACAACAAACAAATCAATTTTGGAAGCTGTCACTTATTTTGAAAATGAGATCCATGAATAGATTTCATGAGAGTTGGAAACCTGGGCAAAACTGTGATTGGGTGGCAGGGGGGCAGTATGTAGATATAGGGTAAATAAACGTTTAAATTTCAATATTTGTCTAACATTTGCTATGTGTAGTTGTTTAGTGTATTCTTGACATGTCCTCTCCATTCATCAAGTTTTGAATGCACTGAAAATTTCCATAGTAAAAACACAGGCAATCTTATGAGTTTATACTGAAAAGTTGAGTTGATATTCAAAAACAAAAAGACAAAAGGAAAAACAGAGTAGCAAAAACAATTTTTAAAAAATACATTGGTCAACATTAAAGATACAACATTTACAGCACTCACCCTCCTTACTCTAGAAATTTAACAATTATAGGGGGAAAAAAGAGGCATTACCTTAACTTTTTTGTATGAGCTGAATTTTAGAGTAACCCAGTAGGCATACTTGATGAGAGAAAGTTCTTTCCAAAATCATCCCAGCTAATAAATCTGGCACGACTGTTCACATTAAAGTCACCTCTTGTAATTCCTAGTGCAATAGTTGATATAAATAAGGACCATCAATGATGAGATTTTGGTGGAAGTTTGGTGAACTTTACAAGAGGGTATGAGCTTTCCCCTCATGATCCACCCATCAACTTTGCATCATTAAAAAGGAAAAGTACTGTATGCCATCTGGTATAATGCACTCAGTATGAAACACAGGGCACCACTTCTGAAATACCCTCCCACAAAGACCTGATCTAGAATCTAATTAAGCCTCAAGAAGTGACACATTTCATGACAGGATAATTGACCCACTTTATTTAGCAAAACTAAATTTTTTTAAAGGGCAGATGGGGTATAGTGGTAGAGAAGATGCTTTAGATTTAGCCTTAAGAGTAATTGTGAGCACCTTGTGCAGAAAAAACAAATCCGAAGAATTTATTTTGAGGCATTTAAAAATTCTAAGTATTAAATGATAGCAAGGAATAACTGTTAACATTCTTTAGGCAAGGAAATGGTTAATGGTTAGGCAAGGTAATCATTAATGGTTAGGCAAGGAAACATCTTCTTTGTTAAGATGAGGGGACATCATGTCACTTAATATTTTGGAAAAAGAAAAAGATTAAAAGAAGGCAAGAAAGCTAATATGGAAGAATTTTGATATTTGAGTCTGGTAATGGATATGGAAGAATTCCTTACAGTATTTTCTCTACTTTTGCACATTTTGGAAATTTTTATATGATAAATAGATGTAATTACTGTGCCATAGGAAATAAGTCTGCTGTTTTTAGCACAAGTTTAAGAGGGAGATGTGAGAATCTAAGAAACTCTTATTTCCATACACTAGGTTTACAGTATTATTAACTAGGCAATAATTAAAATAATTAAAAACTGGCAGGTAGGCAAGATTTTTTAAAATGAAATTTCCTTAATTGAATCAATGAGCCAAATTCAGACTCATAATATAACCAAAGTAAACAGTTTGCCACTTTCTGCCCAAAACTCATTTACCATGATCTTGAGTCCTTGGAAATATTTAATAGAGCATCCTGGTAATACTTCCTACAAACTCTTGGTAATCTTGGATTTGCAAAGTCAATGAACCATGAATTTTTCATTTCTGAAAGTTCAGGACACACTTGGCTATCCAGGGGGAATTTGTAAGAGAGGAAAAACAACCCACTTAACATCATGAAGCCGGCCAGACATACCTCTAAAGAAGCACTGCCAATTCGCTGAGTATCTGGCTTGAAGGGCGTATTGAAAGATGGTGGGAAGGCACTATGCTCTTCATTCATCACAGAGTAGTAATTCCAGATGACGCCAATCGAGATACAGAGACCAGCAGCTATGTTGAGAATTCCTGAAGTGACAAATGGATTGCAGGAGGCATTCGTCTGAAGAATTCCCATGTACACATTCCTAAGTGGAAAGATAATGGAGGCTTTCTCCCAGAGCCCTAGAATGCTGGCGACCAGCAGGAGGTTTTGCACAACACACATATCCAGAGGTAGGTAATTATCATGGTGGCTGTAATGGTGACACATGGTGGCTCTGCTGATGTTGTTGGTGTGAAGGAAAACACAGACTCTCCACATTCCCACGCAGGCTAGATCAGAGGGGAAGAGAGAGGTGTTGTCCATATACCACACTCGCCACACCACCAGGCCCATGGCAGTGGTGCCAAGGATCCATCCGATGGTCGCAACTGCAAAGCCTACTACTTGGCGATTGGCGCTATTGATGAACAACGGCATGGTGGCCATGTACCCAAGGTAACTGCAAACAAATACAGGGCATCATGAAAGTGTAAATTTAGGGCCAGAACACACTCACCTGTCCATTTCCATCCCACTCCCAGACCACCCCACTCTCCAACATTTACACCATGTTGATGAGCAGTGCTGTATTTGAAAGGCAAGTGCTATTATTTCAGACCAGAAACATTTGATCCTCACACTATGCTGCTGGGAGTGCAGACCTGGCCAACTTTGTGAAGTGTCGTTTGGCAATATTTATCAAAAGGTTCCAAATACACAAACCTTCAAACAGGTAGTTCCAATTTTGGGTTTTTGTCCAAAATTGTAGCTAAGTTTGGCCATAAACATTCAGTCACAAAGATGGTCAGCACAGCCATGTCTGTAAAATTGAAAAAAGGGAAACAACTTCAAGTCCAACAAGAGGGCTTGGTTAAATAATGAATGCTAGTTCCATACAAGGGAGCTATGTGCCAGCATTCAAAGTATAACTGGACTCGTACGAGGTGTGATACTTTGTGTATGACTCTTTAAGTTACCTCCGTATTGCAGCATGTATGAGTACCAGGCAGCTTTGACTGCACAGTAGCATTTATTCACATGTGTCCATGTACCACAGTTCGTTTATTCATTCATCTGTATTTGGACATATGGATTGCTTCCAAGTTTTGGTTCTTATGAATAATGCTGCTATAAACATTTCTATAGAAAACTCGGTATGGGTATACGTTCTCATTTCTCTCTTGTAGATACCCAGGACTGGGATTAGTGGGTCATACAGCAAATGTATGTTTACCTTTTTAGGAAATTCTAAACTGTTTCCCCATGTGGCTGCACCATTTTACATCCCCACCAGCAATGTGTGAAGGTTACAGTTTCTATCTTCTCCAACATTTTGGTGTGTTTAGTCTTTTTGATTATGACTGTTCTAGTTGCCATTCAATCAAAATGTGACCAGAGTAGGAAGATGGTCACAATATATCAAGTACTAACAGCATGTTACAAATTAGCATGTATAATATAATCAGGGATATGAATAAAACTGGGAGTCTATATGATGAGTTACTAAGAGATATTTTTAACTGGGTTAGAGGGGTTATGAGCTTTGAAAGCTGTTTGTATTGTGAACAATCAGATTCATATAGGAAAGACCGCATAATCTAAGTGCAGCACTCAATTAATTATCCAGGAGCACATACCCACACAGCCACTGATCAGTTGAAGATATACATTATCACAACTTCCTTATCTGTCCTTATAGTTTTTCACATCAGAATGTACCCCCCCACACAAACATCTGTTCAATTCTGCCTGTTTTTCAAAATTGGAATTATGCAGTAGGTGTTCTTGGTGACTGGCTTTTTTCACTCACTGTGTTTGTGACCTCACATTTTGATTTCTTTTAATGAGGTCTGGTTACTCAATATTTTCAGATATTTCTGTCATGAGCAGGATTTTTAAAAATAAGAATAAAAATGACCTCTTTGGAGTTGTGTAGCAATGGAGGATTCTGGTACATAATTCTGGTACATAAATACTCTATAATAACTAATGGGTATTAAAGTTATGCATTCACCACAATATTTAGCACATTTAAATAGAAGGCAAATGTCCATGGGGGGTCGAATTTAAAATGCAGATAACAAAACTAAGTATGTGGGTACGATCTTATTTTTTGCCCATGATAAAATGTGCTGGAAAGATACAAAATGAGATGCATCTGACTATTGGAATTACTAGTGATTTTTGTTATATTTGAAGGTAAAACTATATTCCTTTAATTGGAGAAAAAAATGTGTGGGGGCACAAACAGCCATATCAGCATAGAAGTGAATAAGGGGTGAGGCAGGAGGAGAGACTGAAGCCAGTTCATGGAGGATATTGAGGGACCCAGACTTTATTGTGGTGAAGGTCCCAGGTGGGAGAGAGGAACAGGGTGAGGGATTTTGCCAGAGTGATATAAGTGATCCCCTCTCATGGCCAGAGCGCTCCTGGCAAATGCTATATTTATAAAGATCATTCTTTTTGGCCAGTAATCCTCAACATATTATTTTGAAGAAATAATTTAAGTGGCACATTGAAAGGAATCAAACAGTTGGGTTGAATGAGTTTAACTGACTACTAGTTGCTACAGCATGTGGGCTGAGATAAGAATTTAAATGTTCAAGGTAATTGAACATGTTAAACAGGGACATTTAAGTATGTTAAAGAGACGGCATAATGGCTCAGCTTTTAGACTTAGAAGTTGGCTCACTCTGCTGCACCAGGACAATTCAAGTCCACACACGATGCATGGTACATTCATGAGACTAATGCTTTGAATGACATGAACATTAATGAATAAGTTAAAGTCATAGGCTCCCTCTGAAGCAGTCCTTTGGTGCCAGCAGAGAAGCTACCTTGTCCTCAACTCAAATCACATTATTCAGAACAGCTTTGCATTCCAGCCCTAGTCCTCTTGATGAAAAACCCAGGGGAATAAGAACTTACATGACATGTGTAGCCAGGTTTGGTGGTCTTCTCAGCGGGAGGGAGAGTAGAGGAAGGGTGAGGGCAGTTTGCAAGGGAGTGGTTGTGGGAATGCACTTCAGAATGCAATCTGGGCCGGCAGGAAGGGAAGACTGAAGACACGCATTGAAAGTGGTGATATTAATTATGACACCCGCACATGTTAAAAGCAGTTTCGATAACTATTTCCAAATATTTAAATCCTGGGCATTTAAAAAATGCATTTTAAACTATCTTTTCTGGAAAGAGATCCATAGGCTTCACTAGAAGTTAAAGAGGCCCATGCACAGAAGAGATGGAGTACTTCTGCTTTCCAGGGTTGCAGGCAGTATGGCCGAGAATCACCTGTAGTGGCAACAGTGGGACCAGAGCCATGAGGCAGCTTCATGATCCAGGTTAGACATGAGGAGATACACACAGAGTATATACACTGAGTTAGAAAAATCCATCACTGGTGGTAACAAAGTGTATTTCAAAGTCTTCTTTGTATAAATATGAAAAGATGCTCCTATCTTTTTCCATATCTTGTGAATATGCATGGAAAACTCTATAAGTACAGCACCTAAAACCATTGAAGACAGTCTCTGAGTGGAATCAGGGTATGGAATAGAAGGGCAGTGCCCTTTTCACAGTAGGTCCTTCATCACTATTTATTCAATATTCACATGTGGTTTCCATGAGAGAGAAAGGGAGAGAGAGAACTGTGTACTTATAAGGAAAGCTATTCAAAATACCTTGCAAAGTAGAAATTTAAGTTGCAGAAAAGTTTGTATAGAAATGTTCCTATTTCTGTGAAAATTAAGAAAAGTATATATTCATGTTTATATATGTATAAATAGAATATATATCAATACTCAAAAATATTTGCATAACGAAGATAATTTCTGGGAGCACAGCATGATTAAAATTTCCTGCCTCTGGGAAGTACAGGCTGGAGGGACAGCATTCCCATTACATACAACACCCCCTTTCCCACAGTTATAATCTTTTGCCTGAAAAAACTATTACTCTTAAAAGTTAAGCAATCAGTTAATTGAAAACAGGGAGACAAACAGAACAGAAGAAAGTCACAATGCCTCTGAGGGAGAAGGTGAGCAGTCAACTGGTAATTCCTGGAAGAGCGTAAGGAAGCCATTAAATGAGAAGCAGGAAGGGGACGGGGATTTTGGATGGTGGCGATAGTTGCACAATAATAAAAAGATAGTTAATGTCACTGAGCCATACAGTTAAAAATGGTTACACGGTCAATTTTATGTTATATATATTTACCACAATAAGAAAAATAAAGTTTAAATTATTGAGAACCTCAAAGAATTTTTGTTTATACAGTTTGCATCTTTCAATATTTACCATATTAGAGATTAAAAGTGAGAAACTTTAAATTATTAATTCATATAATAAAGTAGTATATATTAACATAAGGATTTATATGAAAAGCAACTATTTTCCAAAACAAAATTTAGAGGTCATTGTTTATAGTGTTCTGTGAATTTCTTTAGTGTCAGGCTGAAAATAAAGTGCAGCTGAAGTCAAATCTGCATTCAGCTGTTTGACATCATATGTCATGGAGCCTCTAGAAGAGTCCACAGTACACTTGTGAGAGAGTAAGAGTGAAGGAGGCACATAGAGTTTTAGTATTTACCATCAAAATTGTTTTGCCCTTGTGGACCCCGACCCCAACAGTAGGCACTCTGGAAAAGTTTCACTTTGAGAACCACTCTTTTATGGGTTTTTTATTTATCTACTTCATCTAAGTCCCTAAACAACCTTACCAAGTCAGTATTCTTATCCTCATTTTATAGGTGGCAGCACTCAGGACAGAGGTTGTGTAACTGGCCTGAAGTCACACAGGAAGTAGGTGGTGCAGACAGGCATCTAGCCTCAGATTCCATTGTCTTAACTCCACTTAGGGGTAACGTGGGAGAAAGCACAAACAGTCACCTAGAAAAGGAAGGGCACCCAAGAAGACAAAGAAATTGGGGAAGCACTTCTCAACTCTGGCCACAGCAAGTACCTTTCCAAGACTATGGATTGCATCAGTTGCTCAGGGTACGTTGACAAGGGAACAGATATTTTAAAAGCTCCAGGGTGGTTCCAGTGTGCAACTAGGGTGTGAGAACTACTGAATAAGGCAAAGCAGAGACATTCCGCGGAGGAGATGGAGGATGGAAGAATGTGATCTCAGGTGGCTGCCACTGGAGTGAGGGATGCTGTCAGAGAATCTGCAATGGTTGCAATGGGGAGACAGAGAACTTTGAAAATGAAAACCAGCATGCCCCCATCCATGGCGGCGTCAGCAAACTGAGAGTGGCTTAGGTCAGCCCTATCTTTAGGATGTGTGTGCCCACAGGAAAGGCCTTGGGCATCTCCTTTCAGGTTAGGAAACAGACTAGCAAGGCCAATTCCCCAAGTGATGGCCATATAATGTGAATGTGGCAAAGATACAGAAATGAAAGCTTTCACCTCAGACTGCAGATTCAGCTCCAAGTCCCCATCACATCCACAAGAGAGCAGCTAACTAACTGTTGCCTACAATACTGAAAGATGACACTGTGAGCAAGGGAGGGAGAAGTGTAGGCTGTTACAAAGTAAGAGAGTGGCATGGACATATATACACTACCAAACTTAGAATAGATAGCTAGTGGGAAGCAGCCGCATAGCACAGGGAGATCAGCTTGATGCTTTGTGACCACCTAGAGCGGTGGGATTGGGAGGGTGGTAGGGAGATGCAAGGCGGAGGATATATGGGGACATATGTATATGTATAGCTGATTCCCTTTGTTATAAAGCAGAAACTAACACACCATTGTAAAGCAATTATACTCCAATAAAGATGTAAAAAAAAATACGGATCTAGCTTCTTAAGAGATATTCAAGATACCATTATTTTATTGCTTTTTGTTCCAAATCCTTGTCTTTGGAATTGTTGTGTTGTGAGAAAAATTACTAGAAAAGCCACCAGGAAGTGTTGGATTGTCATGTATTCATTGTCATTTGTTTGTAGGTATTTTTGTTTTCCGCTTTGATTTCTTCAGTGCTCTCTTGTTTTTTAGTAGTGTACTGTTTAGCCTCCATGTGTTTGTATTTTTTACAGATTTTTCCTGTAATTGATATCTTGTCTATTGCATTGTGGTCACAAAAGATATTTGATATTATTCAATTTTCTTAAATTTACTAAGGCTTGATTGGTGACCCAAGATATGATCTTTTCTGGAGAATGTTTCATGAGCACTTGAGAAGAAAGTGTAATCTGTTGTTTTTGGATGGAATGTCCTATAAATATCAATTAAGTCCATCTTTAATGTATCATTTAAAGCTTGTGTTTCCTTATTTTCATTTTGGATGATCTGTCCATTGGTGAAAGTGGGGTGTTAAAGTACCCTACTATGAATGTATTACTGTTGATTTCCCCTCTTACGGCTGTTAGTATTTGCCTTATGTATTGAGCTGTTCCTATGTTGGGTGCATAAATATTTACAATTGTTATATCTTCTTCTTGGATTGATCCCTTGATTATTATGTAGCATCCTTCTGTGTCTCTTGTAGTAGTCTTTATTTTAAAGTCTTTTTTCTGTTATATGAGTATTGCTACTCCAGCTTTCTTTTGGTTTCCATTTGCATGGAATATCTTTTTCCATCCCTTCACTTTCAGTCTGTATATGTCCCTAGGTCTGAAGTGGGTCTCTTGTAGACAGCGTATATATGGGTCTTGTTTTTGTATCCATTCAACCAGTTTGTCTTTTGGTTGGAGCATTTAATCATTTATATTTAAGGTAGTTATCGATATGTATGTTTCTATTATGATTTTCTTAATTGTTTGGGGTTTGTTATTGTAAGCCTTTTGTTTCTCCTGTTTTTCCTGCCTAGAGAAGTTCATTTGGCATTTGTTGTAAGGTTGGTTTTGTGGTGCTGAATTCTCTCAGCTTTTGCTTGTCTGTAAAGGTTTTAATTTCTCTGTCGAATCTGAATGAGATCCTTGCTGGGTAGAGTAATCTTGTTTGTAGGTTTTTCCCTTTCGTCACTTTCAATATGTCCTGCCAGGCCCTTCTGGCTTTCAGAGTTTCTGCTGAAAGATCAGCTGTTAACCTTGCAGGGATTCCCTTGTGTGTTAATTGTTGCAGTTCCCTTGCTGCTTTTAATATGCTTTCTTTGTATTTAATTTTTGATAGTTTGATTAATATGTGTCTTGGTGTGTTTCTCCTTGGATTTATCCTGTATGGGACTCTCTGTTCTTCCTGGACTTGATTGACTATTTCCTTTCCCATATTAGGGAAGTTTTCAACTATAACCTCTTCAAATATTTTCTCAGTCCCTTTCTTTTTCTCTTTTTCTTCTGGAACAACTATAATTCGAATGTTGTCCCAGAGGTCTCTGAGACTGTCCTCAGTTCTTTTCATTCTTTTTTCTTTATTCTGCTCTGCAGTAGTTATTGCCACTGTTTTATCTTCTACGTCACTAATCCGTTCTTCTGCCTCAGTTATTATGCTATTGATTCCTTCTAAAGAATTTTAGATTTCATTTATTGTGTTGTTTATCATTGTTTATTTGCTCTTTAGTTCTTCTAGGTCCTTGTTAAACACTTGTTGTATTTTCTCCATTCTATTTCCAATATTTTGGATCAACTTTACCTATCATTACTCTGAAATGTTTTTCAGGTAGACTGCCTATTTCCTGTTCATTTGTTTGGTCTGATGGGTTTTTACCTTGCTCCTTCATCTGTTGTGTATTTCTCTGTCTTCTCATTTAGCTTAACTTACTGTGTTTGGGGTCTCCTTTTGGCAGGCTGCAGGTTCATAGTTCCTGTTGTGTTTGGTAATTGCTCCCAGTGGATTTGGTTCAGCGGGTTAGGTAGGATTCTCGGTGGAAGGGACTGGTGCCTGTGTTCTGATGGATGAGGCTGGATCTTGTCTTTCTGGTGGGCAGGACCACATCTGGCGGTGTGTTTTGGGGTGTCTGTGACCTTATTATGATTTAAGGCAGCCTGTCTGCTAATGGTGGGGTTGTGTTCCTGTCTTGCTAGTTGTTTGGCATAGGGTGTCCAGCACTGTAGCTTTCTGGTCATGAGTGTAGCTGGGTCTTAGCACTGAGATGGAAATCCCTGGGAGAACTTTTGCTGTTTGATATCACATGGGGCCGGGAGGTCTCTGGTGGACAAATGTCCTGAACTCAGATCTCCCACCTAAGAGGCTCAGGCCCGAAACCCAGCCAGAGCACCAAGACCCTGTCAGCCACATGGCAACTCACTGTCCGCCAACTGTGGGATGTGTTCAAGCTCATGTGATCACAGATGAACTTGGGGCGGTGGAGTCTGCAGGCTGCACAGGCACGTGAGGGGTGGGCGTCCAGGTTAGCTCAAGTTTTAATATTTATTTTCACTCTGTAAATAAGGAAAAGCAGCTGAAGTTATTTTAAATTTTATTTATTTATTTATTTGGCTGTGCTGGGTGTTAGTTGTGGCATGCAGGATCTTTCAGTTGAAACATGTGAGATCTCTTTCCCTGAGCAGGGATCAAACCTGGGCCCTGCATTGGGAGCGTGAAGTCTTATCCACTGGAACACAAGGTAAGTCCATATCTCAATTCTTACAGTGCCAGATAATAAAAGGAACTTTGTCAGTGGAATACTGAGAGTGTGTTTAGTCAGGCAATGTAGAATTGGAGGGCCATATGTTTGTAGGCATAATCTGTGACCTTGGATTAATATGTATCTATAGTTTCCCTGTAAGGTGAAGAAATTCCATGAAAAGTTAAGCTTGTGCTTAGTCCACTCCTCTGAGAGAAGAATAGCAGCCTGATACAGTTAGCTTGTTGCCTGTAACCCTGCATGAGCTCTCATGGTCATTTTAAGACAAATATCATTTTACCAAAATAGGTTTTCAATATTGGTTGATTTTCACTTATTTTTTTAAATTGGGGTATAGTAGCTTTACAATTTTGTGATAGTGATAAAATTGTGATACAATTTTCTTCTGTACAGTGAACTGAATCAGTTATATATAAATGTATATACTCTCTTTTTTGGATTTCCTTCCCATTTAGGTCACCACAGAGTACTGAGTAGAGTTACCTATGCTACACAGCAGGTTCTCATTAGTTATCTATTTTGTACATAGTAGTGTATATATGTCAATCCCAATCTCCTAATTCTGATTTTCACTTCTTATAGATCCTTTGTGATTTGGTGGTTCTCAATTGAAAGCAATCTTGTATAACCTAATTGTGCTTCTGTTTTTCTATCCAATTTTTTTTTCTACCTTCATTTATCACTTTTCCTTATACTGGCCAGTACGATAAGTAATAAATATCTGCAGAGTGATAACAGCCTATATTCATTTAACCTTTTATAGACAAACAAAGAGACAAAAAGAAAAATAACCGAATCAAGTCCCCTATGCAAGGCAATTAAAATGGAGAATAAAAATTATTCTTTAGGTAAAAAGGAGAAAAAAGGAAGAGAAATAAAATACCTATTCCTTCAAACATTTTCTTATTCTTCAGTGCAAGTGCAAAACATTATCCACTTTCTATGAGTCAGATGCTAGTATAATGGCTATTACTGGCTATGGCCTAACAGAGCCCATTGGGGCTCTTCTTGAAACAAATCACAAAAGAAATGTTGTGTCAAATCCACAAAACATAATATTGTAACCTTGGCAACTCTGTCCTGTTATCAGCTCTTTCACATTCTTACATTTCAATTTTGTCATTATGTCTGCATATAAAAACTAAATTCTCTCTACCTCATCTCCATGAAAGCAATCCTATCAGTAATAGAAACTTATCTCACTAAGAAAGAGTTTAATTAAAATTACTTCAACTGCTTTTTCTTATTTACAGTCAAAATAAATATTAAAACTCAAAACACGTTGAGAGGGTCTTCCCTGGTGGCACAGTGGTTAAGAATCCGCCTGCCAATGCAGGAGACATGGGTTCAATCCCTAGTCCGAGAAGATCCCATATGCCACGGAGCAACTAAGCCGTGTGCTACAACTACTGACTCTGCACTCTAGAGCCCGCGAGCCATGACTACTGAGCCCACGTGCACCACAAACACTGAAGTCCACAGGTCTGCAGCCCATGCTCAGCAACAATAGAAGCCATTGCCATGAGAAGCCTGTGCACCACAATGAAGAGTAGCCCCTGCTCGCCACAACTAGAGAAAGCCTGTGCACGGGAACAAAGACCCAACACAGCCAAAAACAAACAAACAAACAAACACATAAATAAATAACCATCTTGAGAGCCATCTAACGTGACCAGCAAAATATGGCCTATAAATTATTTACAAAAATAAATTTTTCATGTCAAAAACATGCTCAATATTTACTTCTAAGTATATTCAGAAAAATTCCTTACACAGGCTTACTTTTCAAGGTTGAGAGAATCACAAGTGTCTAAAAATCTCTCCTTCATAAAGAGTCAACAGGGCTTCCCTGGTGGCACAGTGGTTGAGAGTCCGCCTGCCGATTCAGGGGACACGGGTTTGTGCCCCGGTCCGGGAAGATCCCACGTGCTGCGGAGCGGCTGGGCCCGTGAGCCGTGGCCGCTGAGCCTGCGTGTCCAGAGCCTGTGCTCCACAACGGGAGAGGCCACAACAGTGAGAGGCCCGCGTACAGCAAAAAAAAAAAAAAAAAGAAAAGTCAACAATGTAGACTTGGTAGAGATAAAACAGATTCAGGGGGTGAATTATGGTAGTAAGGGAGGACAGAGAAGGAAATATTGTTTTTCATTAGCCAAACAGATAACAGTGAGTGGGTAGGTGGATTAGGAATAATGCATATGCACTGTATTCACCAAGAGTATGGTATTGAGGAATTACATACTATGCCCAGGCTCACAAATCTTTAATAATATCAGCTGTTGATAACTCGTTTGTCTCTCACCAAAGATTACCCTAAGCTAATGTCAGTGAACACATTTGTCCAAGGATATGCCCTTTCCCCGATTATCAGCAGATATCCAGTGAGTGGCCAATGAAGGGATACAAAAGTGTTGTTTCCTAGACTTAATTTGGAACAGGCCATCCAGATTCAGAACTCCTCTTAGGAGAAACAGAAGTTTCAGTTACAACTGCATTAATGGTCAATTTTACTCTTTGCCTTTCTCAGTTTCTTATAGGTGTTTCTCTTTACAACACTTCTCAATAAACCAGTTGTCCCTCCCAGACTTTTGAGGGGACCTAAGCTCAGACATTAAGCACAGTAGTCCTATTGTGTTTTAGCGTCTAGCTAACTCTTCCTTCAGAAATCTTACTCAGAATTTTCTTTGTCCGCAGAGACCAGTTGCATCTTTAGTACAGGTATTTATAATGGAATTGCCTCAGTGGTTTTCTGGAGTTGGGTCATACTGACCTGCTAGGAACAGTTGTGTGCATTTTTTCCCAAACCTGTTCTATAACCTTATGTGGGTAGCTTAAAAATAGCTATAGTGGAACAACTCAAAAATTGGCAAAACAATACAAATCACAGCTTTATTTTTACTTTTTCAAGAGAGTAGTTTGCAAATATTTACCACAGTGTCACTGAGTTGCCTCCACTTTCACATCCAAAGATAAGCACACTCAATCCTAGCCAGCCAGAATCTGACATTCCCTAGGTAAAAGGGATTGGTTCACGATTGGGTACATGACCTAAAGACAGCCAAAGAGATGAAAATATCATTTTGCAAGAATTTGCAAGTAAGACACCACTTATACCAAAGACGCCGTAAAATCTAGAGGTGCTAAAGCAATCTCCATGCTACAAAGTCAGGTACTGTATTAAGAATGTACCAATTCTGAGAAAGTGGAATTATGAAAGGAAGAGAGAGAAGTAATGTTCTGGGAACATTAATTGAGACCCTGAATATGTCAAAGACATGCCTATGATCTGAAGTTATCAGTTACATGACCTAATAAATTTTCTCTTTGCTTAGGTATGTTACAGGTAGATTTCTGTCTCTTCAATAAAATATATCTAAATTGATATACCATAAATGAATAAGTACAAGAAATAAATGATTCAAATACTCTAGGTCCCAAGTGAATGTAGGAAAGGCAAAGTGACAAAAAGTACTTATTTATTAATAAAATAAAAACTGGCCCCCTGTTCCAGCTAATATAAAATAGATACCTTACCAAATACAACAATAAAACCTGGACAGCTATTAAAGGTCTCTGAAAAATAAATAGCAATCAGGCCTGAAAAAAGAACAAGAATTTGAAGTACCATCAAAGTAGCAAAGTTTACCTATTTTTTTTTCTTTCTCTAGATGCCTTGATTGAATAATGTAACCCAAAATAGAATGGAGAACTGGGATTAAACATGGACCATTCAGAGGAAGCACTTTATTTCTAGCTTGAGGAAGTGGAAAGGAAAATCGTAAAACTCAGAGATAATGCAAAATTCCATTTTTTCCACTTTTTTTTTCTCTAGACAGTATCCAAAACAGGAGAGGTGAGGAGCCAAAACTCAAAGAGAGTAATTCATACTTCTCTTGAACTTCCCAATAGGGAAGAACAAGCCCCCTTTTAAACAAATCTTTCTTTTCCCTGTTACTTAATGTAAGTTGGTCACAGAAACGCAAGATATCTTAAAGTGACGAAGTTCCCCAAATTTTTGGCAATAGAACTAAAAACAAGAGGAGCACATGAAAACCAGAAATTTCAAGGGAAGTTATGGAGATAGGGACTCAAGAAAGTGGTCTCATAAGTAACAAACTCATTGGCTTATCCTTGTAATCACACAGATGGATCTGACCCTAATTAGTGTACCAAAGAACTGGATAGCTGAACTTAAGAGATAAAACACATCAAAGTCACAAACAGATGCCTTGGTAAATACTCATGGGACAAATATGTATAGCACTGCAAAGACACTGAAAACTGAGCTAACATGGAAAACACAACCCACAGAAGGACATCTAAAAATTGCAATGTGATTCTAACAAAATGATTTTCCTAACAAAATTCAAACATCAGTATCTCTACAGGACTAAATAACACTCAGAGATCATGACATAATGTGAAGAATGTTGTGTTACAATTTAAAATTATTGAGCACACAAATGACCTGAAAAATTACAACTTGAATGGGGAAAAATAATCCAAAAAAGGGGCATCAGAGATGTTAGTTTTGGTTGACAAAGACTCTAAAGTGCCTGTAATAAAAATGATCCAATGTAATAATGAACACTCTTAAAGGATATGAAAAATAATCTGTGAAAAATTTAGAATATATGTAACAGAATGAAGTAGAAAACTTACAAGAGAAAAAAGAAATAACCAAACTTTGAACAGTCTTGTGAACCTGCAGGAAATAACAAAATTTAAGATCTGTCTCATTAAAATCTCAAAAGGAAGCAGAAAGAAATTAAGGAAAAAGGAAATAAAATATTTAAAGAAATACTAACTGAAAACATCTAAGTTTAGTGAAAGACAGAAACAATATTGAAGAGAATACAATCAAAGAAGCCAACACCCAGAAACATAATCAACAGTTTAAATCAGAAGACAGACTTCCAGTTTCAGTTCCAAGCTCAATATGTTAAGAGTTTGGAAGTCATCACTCCTACCCTCATAACAGAATGAAAAACAAAACAAAACAACTGAACAAGAGAAAAATCAGTGGCTATTCCTTATATCTAGCAGAGAATCTCAGTCTTAGGGCTAACTACCTCCTCAAAATTGGAGAGACAGGTGAATATAAAGAACTACAACTGAGATCAGCTTATATGGAGCAGAAGCCCTGAGGAGCCATAAAATGGTATAAACAGTTAAAACATACTGAGGAATTATTGGAGCCTCAGTGTGGACAAGCTTGAGAGTTAGAAACTCCTGGTACCCAGGTCTTAGAGAACCCTAAACTTTTTTGGGGTTTGTACCTCCAGCTTGGTTCAATATACAAAAACTTATTACTCCATCACACTGTCATCCTACAGAAGAAAAATCACATGATCCTATTATTATATGCTAAAAGTGAATTTCTCAAGGTTAAATATTCATTCATGAAAAAACTCTTGCCAAACTAAAAATAAAGGGAAACTTCTTCAATTTGATAAAGAGCCTTTCAAAAACCCTACAACTGAATAATACTTAATGGCAAGAAACAACATGTTTTCTCCTAAAGGCTGGGCATCTCACCACTCACATTCAACATTGCCTGGAAGACCTAACTAATGCAATAAGACAAGGAAAGTTAAAGAAGGAAAACAGATTCAGAAAAAATAGAGAAAACATTTTGTTTGCACATGACATGATTGACTATCTAAAAAATCCTTAGGAATTAACAACAAAAATAACCCATACTAAAACTATAAGTGATTTTTCAGGGTTGAATAATAGAAGTTTCATAGAAAAAAGTCAATTGCAGGGCTTCCCAGGTGGCGCAGTGGTTGACAGTCCGCCTGCCGATGCAGGGGACGCGGGTTTGTGCCCTGGTCTGGGAGGATCCCACGTGCCGCGGAGCGGCTGTCCCCGTGAGCCATGGCCATTGAACCTGCACATCCGTAGCCTGTGCTCCGTGACGGGAGAGGCCACAACGGTGAGAGGTCCGCGTACCACAAAAAAAAAAAAAAGAAAGAAAAGTCAATTGCTTTTCTATATACAGAAAAGAACAACTGGAATTTGGAAGTGAAAATAAAGTATTATTTAAATTGGTACTAAGAGGAAATTAAACCTAGGTATAACTAACAAAATAGGTACAAGATCTGAATGAGGGCAGCTACAAAACTGATGAAAGAAACCAAGCGAGCTCTAAATAAGTGCAGAGATCTTCTATGTTCAATGCAAAGATTCAGTATTATTAAAATATAATTTTTTCCCAACTTGATTTATAGATTCAACAAAATTTCATTAAAATACTCAGCAAGTTACTTTTTTTTGGAAGTTGGCAAACTTATTCTGAAGTTTATATGGAAATGTGAAAGATATATACTACCTACCCTCAGACTAATAAATGATTGTAACAGGTTAATTTAAAAAGTATAGCCAGGGGAGGTCCAGTGGCTGACTCTGTGCTTCCACTGCAAGGGGCCTTGGGTTTGATTCCTGGTCAGGGAAACAAGATCGCACGTGCTGCATGGCATGGCCAATAAAAAAGATTAAATGTACAGCCAACATAATACTGGAGAAGAGCAAAGTCAAAGGACAACACAATCTGACTTCAAGACATACCATAGAAGTATGACATCAAGACAATACGGTATAGATAAAGAGTGGAAATATAGAGATCTACAAATATAGTCAGCTGATCTTTAGTGAAAGAACAGCAATTCAAAGAGGAAAGGACAGTTTTTTCAACAAATGATGTTGGAACTATTATATATTCATTTTTAAACTGATTTATCTAGACATTAACTCAAAATGGTCATTACAGCTAAACAACAAATGTAAAACATAAAACTAAAAAGATTTGAAAAGATAACTGTCCAGGGCCCCAGTGAGTTGGAGAGAGCTAGTAGCAGAAAAGTCAATTAAAACAAGCCAAAGGAAAGTAACAGTAAAGTCTTAATTACTTATTATGATAGTATAAAGGAAAGTACTGACTCTTCCTAGTCTGTTTTTACCCTATGAAGTCACCCACATATAGGCAGACCAGCTTGTGATTTTTAGTCCTCTCACTGTGAGGGATCCCCTAACAAAAATCTCTGAAATTTTATGGACCAGGCTTGCATGAAAGCTGAGGAAGAAGGACCGGGACTAGGAAAATACAGAGTAGTGAGTGGAAACTATCTTTCCTCCATAGGTCCTCGGCCAAAGGCCCAAATAAAGAAAACTCCAAATGAAACACCTGGGCTAAGAATGCCGATATGATTAAGAGGATGACCAATTAGAGGAAGCTGGTCCTTGACTGCAATTCCCTGGGGACACTGAAAAACACTAACTGTGCACCAAGTCTGATGTAAGGAGGGTATCTCTCCAAATGCAGTCTGCCAGGTGAAGCCTTTGTTATTGCTATATTTGTGCCTAGGGAAAAAAAAAAAACTCAAAGGTTTTTCACCAAGAGACAGAATTCTCAACAACATAGGAGAAAGTCTATGTGATCTGGGATTTGAAAGTGAGTTTTTAGATATAGTGGCAAAAGCATTATCCTTGTAAGAAAAAAAGTTGAACTTTATTAAAATCATCTGTTTTGTGAAGAACACTATAAAAAGAGTGGAAAAAAAGCCACAGACTGGGAGAAGATATTTGTAAAACACATAGCTGATGTACACAAAATACACAAACAAAACTTGGAGCTCAGCAATAATAAAACAAACACACCATTTTAAAATGGGCAAAACATCTGAACAACTTACCGAAGAAGATATACCAATGGCAAATAGGCATATGAAAAGATGCTCAATATTTTATGCTATTAGGAGATTACAAATTAAAACAGTGATTGGTTAAAATGGTTAAAATCCAAAAAAAGTTAAGCACCAAATGCTGATGAGGATGAAGAGCCAAAGAAACTCTCTTTCATTGCAGTTGAAAATGCAAAATGCCAAAGCCACTTAGTTTGGCAATTTCTTCCACTTCTAATCTTACCACATAATCCAGCCATTATGCTGCTAGGTTTCGAATGAGGTAAAAAATTATGTCAAAACAAAAATCTGCATACACTTGAAACTAATACAACATTGTAAATCAACTATACTCCAATAAATTTATTTTTAAAAACTGCAAATGAATATTGATAGCAGCATTATTCATAATTGCTGAAAACTGGAAGCAACCAAATGCCTTTCAATAGAGACATGGATACACAAATTGGTACATCCATTCAGTGAAGTACCGTTCAGTGATTGAAAGAAATGAGATACTGAGCCACAAAAATACTAAGTTAAAGAAGTCAATCTGAAAAGACTACATATGGTATGATTCCAACTGTAAGATATTCTTTAAAAAGCAAAATGGTGAGAAAGTAAAAAAATCAGATGTTGCCCAAAGGAAAAAGTCAGGGAGGGATGAATAGGTGAAGCACAGGTAGTCAAACTTCTGAATAATATTGTAATGGTAAATGCACATTATGCATTCTTAATAACCATAGAAACATACAACCTAAAGAGTAAACTGTAATTAAACAGCGTACTTCAGTTAATAATAAATAGATATTTGGTTAACAATTAATGAATCATTAATTTTAACAAATTTACTCATCAAAGAGTAATTTGATACTTGTTTCACAGACTCCTTCAGGAAGCCACCCACATGCATTGGGGATGCCTCACTTGCAAACTCTCCCAAGCTGGCTAACAGCACTGCCAGTGCTTTGTTAGACTCATCACTTCCCACACCCAGCCACCCCCATGCTGTGTCTGGCTCCTTCTGTGTGCTTCTATAGGCAGCAGATGCAAGCTTTTGCAGATGTCTAATGAGTACACAAAAAAAGTCAGCCCAACTATATGAAAGTGGAAGAAGACACAGAAAGTTGAGTATTCCAGGGCACTGCCATAGGGAAAACTAATGTGAGATATTCAGCATATGTCCTGGCTGTACAAGAACTAAAGAAGGCATAAACTCTTAAAACTCCATCCCAGTGAAGGAACAAGAAATGTGGAGAGGGTGGATCCACAGAAAAGTTTTGAGAAAGCCATAGGATCCCTAAGTGGATTGACTGGTGAAGGTATTTCCCTCCCAAAGTCAGTCAGTAAAGACTGGAGTAGGTAACCACTTATTCAAAGGCAAAGACAGTAACACAGGCTTCAAGGGACATGAAAAATTAAAGAAAAATGACACCACTAAAGAAACACAATAAATTTCCTGTAACTGACATGAAATAAAGAGAGACCTACAAATTGAATAAGAAAGAAATCAAAATAATTGTTTTAAAGAACCTCAGTGAGACACAAGTGACAGAAACAACTAAACAAATTCAGAAATACAATACATGAGCAAAATAACACGTTCAACAGAAACGTCATAAAAAGAAAAAAAAGGGCTTCCCTGGTGGCGCAGTGATTGAGAGTCTGCCTGCCGATGCAGGGGACACAGGTTCGTGCCACGGTCCCGGGGGAGGATCCCACATGCCGCGGAGCGGCTGGGCCCGTGAGCCGTGGCCGCTGAGCCTGCATGTCCGGAGCCTGTGATCCGCAATGGGAAAGGTCACAACGGTGAGAGGCCCGCGTACTGAAAAAAAAAAAAAAATTCTGGAGCTGAGTGAAATAAAAAATGCAATAGACAGCACCTGTTTCAATATTGGTTCTGTTTCATGTTTTGGTGTTTTGGCCACAAGGCATGTGGGATCTTAGCTCATTGAACAGGAATGGAACCCACATCCTCTGCACTGGAAGGCAAAGTCTTAATCACTGTACCACCAGGGAAGTCCCAATAGCAGAATTCATAAACAGAAGGGAAAAAAATCTGTGAACTCAAGAATGAATCATTTGAAATTATGTAGTTAGAATAGAAAAAATAAATAACAATTATAAATAGTAAAGAAAGAATATGTGAATTATGTGGCACAAGCAAGGGAAACAATACATGCATTCTGGGAGTCCCAGGAAGAGAAAAGGAAAAGAAAGAGGCAGAAAACTATTTAAAGTAATAATGGGGAAAATTTAGGATTCCAGAAATTTGGGAGAATCTGGGAATACAATAAATTCCACAAATTCCCAAATATGGGAGAAATAAGGACATCTAGGTATATGAAATTCATAGATGTCCAAACATATTCCACACAAAATGTAATTCACCGAGACACATCATAATAACTCTCAAAAGTCAAGTACAATGAGAGAATTTTGAAAGCACCAAAAGAATTCAACACATACTAGGAAACATCCATAATGCTATTACCAAATTTCTCAGCAGAAATATTATAGCCAAGAGAGTGGTAAAAAAGAGAATGGCCAACCAAGAAAACTTTACTTGATAAAGTTATCCTTCAGAAATGAAGAAGAGAGACTTCCCTGGTGGCTCAGTTGTTAAGAAACCGCCTGCTGATGCAGGGGACACAGGCTCAAGCCCTGGTCTGGGAAGATCCCACACGCCGCTGAGCAACTAAACCTGTGCACCACAGCTACTGAGCCTGTGTTCTAGAGCCCACAAGCCACAACTACTGAGCCCGCGTGCCACAGCTACTGAAGCCTGCCCACCTAGAGCCCATACTCCACAACAAGAGAAGCCACTGCAATGAGAAGCCCATACACCGCGATGAAGAGTAGCTTCTGCTCTCCACAACTGGAAAAAGCCCACACACAGCAATGAAGACCCAGTGTAGCCAAAAAAAATAATGATAATAAAAATAAATTAATTAGTGGTTTTCCTGGTGGTGCAGTGGTTAAGAGTCCGCCTGCCAATGCAGGGGACACGGGTTCAATCCCTGGTTTGGGAAGATCCCACATGCTGTGGAGCAACTAAGCCCATGCACCACAACTATTAAGCCTGCGCTCTAGAGCTCGCGAGCCACAACTACTGAGCTTGTGTGCCACAACTACTGAAGCCTGCATGCCTTGAGTCCGTGCTCCCCAAGATAAGCCACTGCAATGAGAAGCCCGTGCACTGCAATGAAGAGTAGCCCCCGCTCACCACAACTAGAGAAAGCCCGTGCACAGCAGCAAAGAGCCAAAAATAATACATAAATAAATGAATTTTTAAAATTAATTATTTTTAAATGAAGGAGAGATAAAGACATTCCCAGACAAACAAAAGCTGAGAAATTCATCACCACTAGATTTGTCTTATAAGCAATGCTTAAGAAAGTTCTTCAAGCTGAAATGCAAGGATGCTAATTAGTAACATAACATCTGGTAGCAGAAAATTAACCAGTAGGCACTTCCCTGGTGGTCCAGTGGGTAAGACTCTGTGCTCCCAATGCAGGGGGCCTGGGTTCCATCACTGTTCCGGGAACTAGATCTCACACGCATGCCATGACTAAGACCTGGCACAGCCAAAATAAATAAATAATAAATAAATAAGTAAATAAACAAATACTTTAAAAACAATAATAAAATAAAATTAACTAGTAAAAGTATACAGCCAAATTCAGGATACTTTAATACTGTAATGGTGGTATTTAGAAAGTACTTAAAACAATAACAATTTGATAATGGATACACAATATGAAAAGATGTAAACTGTGAAATCAAAAACATAAAATGGGATGAAGGGAAGAGTAAAAGGGTAGAATTTTGTATGAAAGTCAAGTTAAGTCGTTATCAGCTAAAAATAGACTGTTGTAACCATGTTTCATATTAGCCTATTGTAACCAGAAAGTAAAAAACATAGTACAAACAAGTTAGATTTATGATTAAATTTTTTAACAAAAAAAAACTTTCAAAAAATTAAAAAACATACCTCAACATAGAAATGACCATATATAAATACCTGACAGCTAACATCATACTCAATGGTGAAAAGCTGAAAGCTTTGCGTGTAAGATCAGGAAGAAGACAAAGAGGCCAATTTTTGCCACAACTGCATACAACATGGTACTAGAAATCCTAGGCAGGGCTTTATGAAAGATAAAAGAAATATAAAGTATACTAATCAGAAAAAGAAAAGTAAAATTATCTGTTTAAGCAGGACATAATTTTAGATTCCCTAAAGACTCCACCATAACAAATGTACAATTAATCCACAAATTCCACAGAGTTGAAGGATACAAAATCATAAAAATCAACTGTGTTTCCATACACTAACAAAAAACTATCTGAAAGAGAAATTAGGAAAACAATGCCATTTATAGTAGCATCAAAAGAACCAAATACTTAGGAATAAATTTAATCAGGCAGTAAAATCTGTATACACTGAAAACTAGAAGGTACTGATAAAAGAATTTGAAAATGACACAAATAAATGGAAATACATTCTGGGGTTGTGGATTTAAAGAATTAATCTTTAATGTCTATCCTATAAAAGTGGTCTACAGATCAATGCAATCCTTATAACAATTCCAATGGCATTTTTTTTTTACCAGAAATAGGAGAAACTGGGAATTCCCTGGTGGTCCAGTGGTTAGAACTCTGTGCTTCCACTGTAGGGATCATGGGTTTGAGCCCTGGTTGTGGAACTAAGACCCTGCAAGCTATGGTACAGCCAACTGAAAAAAAAAGAAATAGGAGAAATTATATTATCTGTATGGAACCACACAATAACCCAAATACTTAAAGCAATTTTGAGAAAAAACAATTTTGAGGTGCTGGATGAATCACACTATATCACAAATCATATTTCAAAATTAGTCGTAGCACAAAATGTATGGTACTGGAATAAAAATAGAGACATAAAAAATGTAACAAACTGAAGAGTCAACTTTGGTCCTTTTAGATCACATGAAGTTTGATTTGCGAATATTTTTATAGTTGAACTTGTATGTGTGGTTGCCTCCTTCGTAAACAACCTGATCATAATGTTTACTATTTAAGACAAAAAAAAAAAAAAAAAAAAAAGAACAGGGACTTCTTTGGTGGCACAGTGGTTAAGAGTCCACCTTCCAATGTAGGAGACACGGGTTTGATGCCTGGTCCGGTAACGAGATCCCACATGCATGCTGTAACTAGGAGTTTGCACGCCACAACTAAGGAGACTGTGAGCCACAACTAAGGAGCCCGCCTACTGCAATTAAGACCTGGTGCAATCAAAAGTAAATAAAAAGAAAAAAGAAAGAAAAGAACAAACCACCCATAGATAGTTAACATATCTTTAACAAGGGTATCAAGAACACACAATGCAGAAAGATTAATGTCTTTAATAAGTGGTGTTGGGATAACCAGATAATCATAGGTAGAAGAATGAATTTGTATTGCTATCTTACACCAGTCTCCAAAAATTGACTCAAAATGGATTAAAGACTTTTATGAGGGACTTCCCTAGTGGTTCAGTGGTTAAGAATCTGCCTTCCAATGCAGTGGACTAGGGTTTGATCTTTGGGGAGCTAAGATCCCATGTGCTGTAGGGCAACTAAGCCCACACACTCTAGAGCCTGCATGCCATAACTAGAGCAACTGCACACTGCAAGCAATAAGCCTGTACAGCACAACTAGACAGAAGCCTGTGCGCCGGAAGGAAGAGCTCACATACCACAACGAAATATTGCACATGCTGCAGATAAGATCCCGCATGCCACAACCAAGAACTGATTCAGCCAAATAAATAAAATAGTAAATAAATATTTTTTAAAAAGACGTTTATGAGACCTGAAATTGTAAAACTACTATAAGAAAACAAGTCTGACCGCAACAAAAGCACAGGACATGACAAAGGTTATGAACATCATGAAAAATCAGGGAAATGCAAATCAAAACCACAATGAGGGCTTCCCTGGTGGCGCAGTGGTTGAGAGCCCGCCTGCCGATGCAGGGGACACGGGTTCGTGCCCCGGTCCGGGAGGATCCCACGTGCCGTGGAGCGGCTGGGCCCGTAAGCCATGGCCGCTGAGACTGCACTCCGCAACGGGAGAGGCCACAGCAATGAGAGGCCCGCATACGGCAAAAACAAAACAAAACAAAACAAAACCCACAATCAGAATTCACCTCACACCTGTTGGGATGGATATTATCAAATAACAAGGAGGTAACAAGTGTTGACAGAATGTGAAGAAAGGGAACCTTTGTATAAAGTTAGTGGGATTGTACATTTGTACAGCCATCACGGAAAACAGGGCTTTCTTCAAAATAAAAAAAAAACAGAACCACCATATGATCCAGCAATTGCAGTTCTGGTATTTTTATCTAAAGAAAACAAAAAACACTAAACTCAAAAATGTATCTGCATCTCCTCTAATCATTGCAGCACTATTTACAGTAGTCAAGATATGGAAATAACTTAAGTGTCCATTGATGGATGAATGGATAAGGAAATTGTGGTATATTATGAAATATTAGGCAGCCATAAAAAAGGTGAAATCTTGTCATTTGTGACAACAGGAATGGACCTTGCAGGCATCAAGCTAAGTGAAATAAGTCAGAGAGAGAAAGAGAAACTAGACAGAGAAAGATAAATACTATAAATATGATCTCTCTTATATATGGAATCTAAAAGAACCCCCAAAACAAAAAAAAAGCAAGCTCATGGATACAGAGACCAGATTAGTGGTTGCCAGAGGTGAGGGGTGTGGAGTGGGTTAAATGGGTAGGGGTCACAAGGTTAAAAAAAATCTATTTTTTACTGTCATCATTATTTTAATAAAATAAAGCAAAAGAAAGTATATTCCTCAGCTTGTTAAAGATACAAAAGATCTACAAAAAATACCATATTTAAATATTTTTTCCTTAAGATTCTGAATGTCAAGGAAGCCCCACACTCTACTCCCATTCAACATAGTAATAGAAGTCTTAGCCAGTGCAATAAGCTAAGAATAGAAAAGACATACCTGTAAGATGGAAATAAAACTATTCCTATTTGTAGGTGACATAATTTTCTACCAGAATATCCCAGGGAATCCACCAGAAAACTTCAAGAACTATAGCTGAATTTAGCAATCTCAGGCTACAGGTTCAACCATAAAAATAAAAAATAAATCATATTTCTATATAATAAAAATGTACAATGAGAGGCCTCAAACCTTAAAAAATTACCAATTATAATGGCTTCAAAAATTAAATATTTTGACAAAATTTTTAAATATACCACTTCTGAATACCTGTTAAAATTCTTTATTGTATATATCCAAGAATGGAATTGCTAAGTCATATGATAATTCTAGGTTTAACTTATTAAACACAGCCAATTGATTTTTAACAGATTCAAAGCAATTCACTGGGAAAGGATAATATTTTCAACAGATGGTTTGGCATAATTGAACTTCTGTAAACAGAAAAATTAGCCTTAATATTATCTTTCCACCTTGTACAATAAATCTCAAAATGGATCAAAAATCTATACAACTTTTACAATAATACATATGGTAAAATTTTTGTGACCCAGAATCAGACTAACATTCTTAGATGTGACACATGAAGAAAAATTTTGATAAACTGAACATCATCAAAAAATCATTGCTCTGTAAGACCCTCTTAACAGAGTAAAAAGACAAGGCTATAGACTGAGAGGAAATACTTAAAAACCCCATGTCTGATAAAGGAGTTGTATCCAGAATATAAAAGGATTCTCAAAACACAACCTGTCAAAACAACTGTTCAACTGAACATTATATTAAGATGGCAACTAAGCACATGAAAATATTTGCACTACCCATTAGGAAAATATTCATACTCTGATAAGACACCATTAACAAGGCAGAGAATAAAGCAAGGCTGGGACAGGCAAGGGAGGCAGTTACAGTATAATTTTTTAGAAGGAACTTACTCTTAGCTCATGCCTAACAGTGAGTACTTCCTTAAATGTTTTGATGCATATATATACATACACCCTAAGAGTCAAAAATCCCACTCCTGGATAGTTAGCTTAATGAAGTAAAATTTTATTATGTTCATACACAAAAAAGACTGTTTACATCAGCTCTAGTCCTAATCACTAGAATCAAAACAAATGCTCTTCATCAGTGAATGGATAAATAACCTGTAGTAAATTATACAATGAACTACCATTCAGCATTAAAGAGGAACAAGCTACTGAGGCATACAACACCTTGGATGGATTTCAAACCCTAATTAATGTTAATTGAAAAAAGCCAATCTCAAATGGTTACATAAAATATATACATTACATTCACATAGCATTCTCAAAAAGACAAAGCCATAGCAATGAAGGGTAAACCTACTGGTTGCTAAGGATTGGGGAGAATAGTATGAGGGAATTTTGGAGTGATGAAGTTGTCTGTATTCTGATTGTGGTCATGGGTACACATTTATATGTTAAAGTCATAGCACTGTACACCTGAAAAAAAAGACTATTTTACTGTATGATAATTTAAAAAATGAAAGTCGCAAAATGTCTTTGGCTATTACTTATTCCTTAACACACAAGTGGGATTTTTTATGTTTAGGAAAAAGCATGTCCCTCTACTTACACCTCATTGTCTAAAAGTTAGTCATATGACTATACCTAAATTTGTATGTTCAGGAAGGGGAGATTGGATTTTGACTGGCAGAAAGCAATTTTCACTGCTATAGTATGTAAAATTTCTTTGTAGGTTATAATGCTTATCATTATATCAAATGTTTACCCTTTTTTCATAATGTTAATAATTGTTGTAGATTTTATTATAGTTCAAAATAATTGCCTCCTCTTTTCCTGGTGGGCCACCCTGCAGGAGTAATACAGATCTGCCCCCTTATTGTCAAATTTGATCAAATGATTTCCATTGACCAATGAAATGTGAGCAGAAGTGATATATTACGCACCTGAAAAGCAACTCTAAGAGCTATCCCATTGTTCTGTCCTAGACTTTTTTCTTGCTACAATGAGATCAACATATAGATTGAATGCAATTGAAGTTTTGAAATAAAGAAGATATTGAGCAGAGCTGCACTGACATACAAATAATAGGTAATGTTAATGTGAAATAATGTGATAATTCACTGACTATCTGTTAATGTAGAATAACCTAGTAAAATCTGTTAGTTACAATAATTATTTTTAATAGCTGCATTTATTCCTTTTGTGTTATATAGAATGTTGAAATGCACACTTCTATGTATGTATAGCTTTGCTTCTTTTATATTACTTCCTTAGGACTTGGTGGTAAATCAATGAGAAGGATATTGAGTTGCTTCTAAAACCAACTAGTTCTTTTAATTATGAGAGCAATTAACATATGATTGATTACAGAAGTGGTGACAAGACAAATTGGGGATGGTGAGGCCCGTTGTAGACTATAGATAGTTAGATCCTGTTTTATTTATTCAGCGTTTTTTGATTGAGGAGTTTAAAACATTTGCACTTAATTACTGATAGGAAAGAACTTAGTATTGCCATTTAAAATTTTTTTCTGTCAGTTATATAGGTATTTCATCTCTCTTTTCTTCTTGTTCTGCCTTACTTTGTGTTTTGTTTTTGTAATTCATGCTTCAATTTAATATCATTGTTTTAGGTATCTTCTATAAGTATTTTCTTTGCAGTTACCAGGAAGATTACATAAAACATAACGAACATGTAACAATTTAAACTGGTAACACTAACTTCATTCACATACAAAAAGTCTACTCCTTTACATCTGCACTTCTATTTATGTTACTGACATCAAAATTAGCTTTTTAATACTGTATATCCATTAGCAGATATATAGTTATTTTTATGTTTGTCCTTTAAACTCTATGCCATAATTCAAAATAACTAACGCACCAACATCACAATACTATGGGCTTATGTATTTGTCTGTATATTTACCCTTTCTAGAAAGTTTTATATTTTCATATAGGTTAATTTTGCTGTCATTTGTTTCAACTTGAAGGACTCCCTTTAGCAGTTTTTTGTAGGGCAGCTCTAGTGGTGATAAACTCCCTCAGCTTTTCTTCCTCTGTGAAAGTCATAAATTTTCTTCATATTTGACAGATGTGCCAACTATAGTGTTCTTGGTTGACAACTTTTTTCTATTGGTAGTTTATCAACATATCACATAGCTTGCAAGATTTCTGCTGAGAAATCGTGATAATCTTATAGAGGGCATCATACATACAAGTGAAATTTCTGTTGTTACAACATCCTCTTTGTCTGTTCCTTTTGACAGTTTGATAATGTTTTGAGGTGTACTGGGTTTATTGTAATTGGAGTTTGTTGAACTTATGCTTGTATGCTCATTTGTTTCCTCAATTTTGAGGATTTCTGAAATTTATTTTCTCAAATAGGCTCTTTGCTCCTTTCTCTTTTTCTTCTGGGACTGTCAAAATATGATATTGGTCCAATTGATGGTATACCACAAGTAGCTTACACTTTCTTCACTTTTCTTCATACTTTCTTTTTGTTCCTCTGACTCAATAATTTAAAATGACCTGTATTCAAGTTTGCTAATTTTCTTTCTGATTGGCCAATACATTTTTGTTGTTGAAATTCAACAAAAACTTCAATTCAGTTATTGTATTTTTGAGTTCTATAATTTGTTTGAATATTATTTCTATCCTTTTGTTGATACTCAGATTTTGTTCAGTGGTTGTGTTGTGTCACTGAGCATTTTTAAGGAGGTTATTTTGAATTGTCAGGTAACTCATAGATCTTTGTTTTTTGGTGTTGGTTTCTGAAGCTTGTTTCTATGATTGATTCATCTCTCCCTGTTTCTTTCTAAGTCCTAGGATCTTAGGACTTTGTGGATTGATATTTGTGCATTTGAAGAAACCACCACCCCTCCCATTCTATATGGGCTGGCTTTGAACAGAGGAAGGCTTTCATTATTCAGCGAAGGAAAAAATAAACTTTGCTATCTACTTTGATGGAGTTTATGCCTTTGCAAGAAGACATAATGTGCAGCAAACTTTAACAACTGTTTTCTGGAGTTTTCAGGAAGGTCCATATACTGTTAGGTCAGTGTTCACATTGGTGAAGGAGGTCCTAAGCCTTGCTATTCTGCCTTCTTGCTGAAGTCACCCCTCCCCCTACATTTAAAAAAGTTGAATAATAGCCAACCTTTTATAATCAGGAGGACTTCTCTAGTGGTCCAGTTGTTAAGACTCCACATTCCCACTGTAGGGGAACATGGGTTCGATACCTGCTCAGGGAAGACCCCACATGCTGCTGCAGTGGGGCAAAAAAAAGTTTTTGGAAAACTGCATATAAAGGTCTAAATTTCTAGTCACATTTAAGAGATTTAAAAATCTAAAATTATCGTTTCCATTTTCGCAGGTGGCAAAATTTGAAGCATGTCTCTGAAAACAAGATCTCCATGTTAGCATGGAGCCTCTGGAGGTGATGGTCATCCTTGAGACACGCATCACCTCTGAAACTTGAAGCAGTAAAGAGGTATGGAGGCTTAAGTTCTGATTTCTCAATTTACAAGAAAAAAGATTGAATATGTTTTCTTCCATATCTGAAGACTGTATCTAGATTTGAGATCTAGATACCTAATCAGGTTGATTCTCCAAACATTAAAATTCACTTAAACTAAGGTGTAGGCTAGACCACATTTATTTATTTTTGTCTGTGTTGGGTCTTCGTTGCTGTGCGCGGTCTTTCTCTAGTGGCAGCGAATGGGGGCTACTCTTCGTTGGGGTGCGCGGCCTTCTCACGGCGGTAGCTTCTCTTGTTGCAGACTACGGGCTCTAGGCATGGAGGCTTCAGTAGTGTGGCTCATGGGCTCTAGAGTGCAGGCTCAGTAGTTGTTGCGCACGGGCTTAGTTGTTCTGCAGCATGTGGGATCTTCCTGGACCAGGGCTTGAACCTGTGTACCCCGTACTGGTAGGTGGATTCTTAACCACTGTGCAACCAGGGAAGTCCCCTAAAATACATTTAAATAATAATAGCAAATATTTATTAAGTTTTTATAATGTACTATGCACCAACAGCTTTGCCAACGCCCTGTATCATACTTTCTCATAATTAAATTGAGGCTGTGGATTTTGGGGAAGAAAAAAAGAGTGGTGATGTCTATCTGACTGAATTAAATCATGGGTACATGATATGCCCAATTTATCACTAGTGTGGTTAACTTTCACCACTTCATTTACAGTCTGCCAAATTTCTATAATGTATTTGCTTTCCATACGCTGCTCTTCGTTGTTACAAAGTCCAATCCTGCATAAGTGAAGGGAAATTAACTTCCATCTCCCTCCTATGTTTTAGTTCAATTATTCCTTAATTACTGTTTTGAGAGTTCTTTATATATATTCTGTATGCTACTTCTTTATCGGATGGGTGGTTTGCAAATATTGCTTGGTCTGAAGATGGTCTTTTCAACATATTAGCAAATTCTTTGCATCTTTGTCAAAAATTCCTTGGGTTTTTGAAGGCTGATTCAACCTCCTTACTTGTTATTAGGTCTGTTCAGATCTTTTTCAAGATTCAGTCTTACTAAATGGTATGCTTCTAGGAATTTGTCAATTTCTGCTAGTTTGTTAATTTGCTGGGGTATAATTGTTCATAGTAGTCTCTTACGACCCTTTGTAACTTATGTATTTTGTAATATTCTCCACAACTCTGGGTCCTGTCTTTCTTGGTTAGTGTAGCTATGGTTAGAAAACCTTTCATTTTTTTTCTTTCCAGAAAACCAACTCATTAGTTTTTTGGGTTTTTTTTAAATAAATTTATTTTTGGCTGCATTGGGTCTTTGTTGCTGCGCGTGGGGCTTTCTCTAGTTGTGGCTAGTGGGGGCTATTCTTCATTGCAGAGCATGGGCTTCTCATTGCAGTGGTTCCTCGTTTCGGAGCGAGGGCTCTAGGCACGTGTGTTCAGTAGTTGTGGCACATGGGCTCAGTAGTTGTGGCTCGCAGGCTCTAGAGCACAGGCTCAGTATTTGTGGTGAATGGGCTTAGTTGCTCCGCAGCATGTGGGATGTTACTGGACCAGGGCTCGAACCCGTGTCCTCCACATTGGCAGGCGGATTCTTAACCACTGCACCACCAGGGAAGTCCCAACTCTTTTTTAGTTTTATTCATCTTTTCTATTGTCTAATCTCAATTACATTTACTTCTGCTACACTCAAGGTCATGTTGGGAGGTCATAGTGCTTGGTGCTCTGTTTTGGGCCACATGCTATCCAGATGCAGCATTTTGTCACTCTCCATGGAGGGGTGGTAGAGCTACATTGACAGGCATGAGGTTGTGGTCCACACGTGTGCAAGCTCTGCAACGATGGTGCATTTTAGGACAAGCTCTGTCAGGTACATATCAGATAGCTTTCAGAAACCCTAATAAAATTGGAATATGGGTCATATGTGAAATTGAGGGTGGGGGAAATTTTTCTCCTGCCCCTAAAGGTAATTTTCTAATTCACGTTTTCTTTGTAGTGGAAGATAGTTTTTCTATTTTCTTTTTTTTTTTTTTTGGCTGCCCCGGGTTTTAGTTGCAGCACGTGGGATTTTTAGTTGCAGCATGTGGGACCTTTTAGCTGTGGCATGCAGACTCTTAGCTGCAGCATGAAGAATCTAGTTCCCTGACCAGAGGTCAAACCTGGGTTCCCTGCATTGGGAGCATTGAATCTTAACCACTGGTTCACCAGGGAAGTCCCCTTCACCTGTATTTTGGACAAACCATTTAAAGTGGCCTGCAAATCCTCACACAGCATCTCAAATTCCTTATTGTGCTGAGAATGCATATTTTCTACATTTTCATTGGAAGGCTGCTGCTCTCTAATGCTACTTTATCTTTACTCACTAAGCTGATATTCAACTTGGCAGCATTATTTTCAATGATACAGGTTTTTCTAGTGCAATTTCCTATTTCAGGATTAAATTGTGACTATCAGATTGTTTGTCCTTAACTTATCTTGCACCAGAAGATAACACTGGGCTTTGCATGCCAAGAGTGTTTGCAATTTATTATATAAGACTATAAAACAGGAACAGCTGGAAGGAGGAGATGCATAAGGCAAGTTATACGGGAAGAGCCCAGAGATACCATGTTGTCTGGGGATGAAACCCTATCTGAAACTTTATGTGTTCACCAAACTGGAAGTTTCTAGGGTTACTTTTCACAATAATAAATATATGACAGTCTAAAAGCTAGACTCATGTTTTTAGAGAATATCAGGCATATTTCTAGTGTAATAAGGAGGGATGATAGCCATATCTGTGCTACTACCAAACACTGTACTAGTGGTATCATACAATGCAATGAGGTAAAAAAAAAATCAATTTAAAACTTAAGAATGGGGGTAAATACAATCTATTTGCAGATGACAGGATCATTTATCTGGATTATCTGAGAGATATAAAATAATTAAATAAAATAGAATACAAAATCAACATATTAAAAGCAATCTCCATGATGTAAACAGAGAAATGGGGAACATGATGGAAAATAATACATTTAAATGCCCACCAAAAAAAAAAAAAAAAAAAAAAAAGTGAGGAGAATTGAGTATAAATTTAAGAAAACTGCAAAGCCTGAAGAATAAATATAGAATACATATTTGTGAAAACCAAATATAAAGACACCCTGTCTTGGATAAGTTCATACTACTTAAAGACAGTATCTAAAAAAAAACAAGACAGTATCTCGCAAGTTTTAGAAGACACAAAACTCAGAAGCAATAAAAGACTTATAAATTTGACTACATCAAGAAAAGACATTTGCAAAGCAAAACAACACTTTCAACAAGGTCAAAACACTATTAACAAATTAGGATTAATATTCAAAACATATACACAGAAGATTTAATATCTCTGATTTGTGAAAAAAAAAGTTTAAAAAGGCAAAGGGCAAAACCTGGCTGAAGGGAAAACTGTGTGAACAAAAAATTCATAAAATGAGATTAAACAAAATTGGCCGTCAAACATATAGAATACTCAAAATAAAATTTATGAAATTCAAATTGAAACATCACCAGAAGACTATTTCTCATCTTAAATTTACACAATTAAAGAGTATGGCAGCACATTCTCTGAGGCTATGGGCAAACAGGAGCTCTCTTAAATTGATGGTGGGAATTCAAATTGGTAAAAGAGTTCTAGAGAACAAGCTGGCAATAATACTACCTATGAACTTGCCTTCTAACCCAGCAATTGTACTACTAAAATTTTATGTTGAACGTAAACCTGCAATAATTAGAAAATACATTATGGCCAGAATATACAGAACAGCAATATTTGTATAATTGCAAAATACAAAAAACTCCCTTAAATTTGAATAAACAGGACAGTGCTTGAAAAATTGTACTTCCACACAACAGAGTACTGTGCAGTTAAAAAAAATCATATAAGTCTCAAATAGCTCGCTTGGAGTGATTTCCAGTGTATATAGTGTTAAATGAACAAGGCACATAGTATGCTTACATGTAAGGAAGGAGATGAAAAAAAATTCATGTGTCTGATCATTTGTGCAAAAGAAATACAGGAAAAAAGATATAAAGAACAATTGGGTAGTAGGGATGAATAGAGAGTGACACTACTCTGACACTTATCTTGCAATGACTGTTGGAAGCATAAGAATGTTTCCCATATATCCTATTTCCCCAATATAAAGTTAAAATACACTATGACTTTAGAGGAACCCAAAATGGAATATAAACAATTAAGAGCCTAAAGGTATTATAAATGAATAAGAAGCCCATTCAATGAATGGGGAAAAAAGGAACTATCCTTATTAACTTTGGTAAATAGTTTGAATACTGTAAAGCTAAAGCTTAAAAAAAACCTTTAAACAAAAAGTACTGTATTCTGCTTTTATTGTGGGTAAAAAATAGTTTTAAACTACTTTGTATGTGTTCCAGACTTGAAAAAATAAGCTATAGATAATTTACACCAGGTTTTTGTTATTGTTGTTGTTTTTTTGGCCCTATTTATTAAAGAGGGTCTAAAAGAAATGACACTCTAGGAGAAATGAACACATCCAAGCCGAAATCTTTGTTTCTAAATGTCATTCCGTAATAATGTTTCCAGGATTCACTGGAGAAATGGCTGACTTAGGAGTGGGGTGATATTTGCGAGGAAAATATAACATGAAACTGGAACATCTTGTGTTGCCAAAAATAAGGAAATGTTTAAAGGAAGGAAAGAAAGGAAGAAAAGCCATACTGTATGGCAAAAAGAGAAAAATGACAGAGGTAGAGATAGGTAGAGTTTAAAGACCGTGGTAGGTTGAGTTTAAAGACCGTGAGAGAACTCTGATTCTAAATTTGGGGTGGCTTAGTACCTAGATGTCAGAGGGACCTAGGAGGAGGCTAATGATATACATTCAACTGATTAAATAGACCCAGAGTCTCATAGTACAATACCCAAATTCTACTATACAATATAAAATAATGTCTTAGAAATATCATAGAATATCAGAAAATGAAATTTTAGTCAATAGATATCAACACCAAGATGAATTAGATACTGGAAGCATCTAAATAAGCTAACTTGGGAATTTCCAGAGGGCCTGCAAGCGGAGACCACAGAGTCAGGGTCATAAGACACAGGGAACAGTTGACTTTCAAAGACGGACCCAACGAATTCTCTCAGGAGGAGTGGGAACGCCTGGACCACGCTCAGAAGGCCTTGTACAATGAGGTGATGTTGGAGAACTAAAGGAACCTGCTCTCCGTGGATCTCTTTCCTGTACGTGTGATCAAGCAGTTATAACGAAAATGAACAGGGATACAGGAGAAGTATTCCAAAGAGTGATGGTGGGAAGACCTGAAGGTTATGAAATCAAACATTTTTACCTCAGGGAAATCCAGAAAATATGTATGACTTGGAGTCTCAGCAGAGAGACGATGAAAGTAATTATAAAGTAATGCCTAAAATCCATAACAAAAATCTACCAGAAAACTATTAGAGCTAATCAATGAATTTGGTAGAGTAGCAGGATACAAATTTAATGCACAGAAACCGCTTGTATTCCTATACACTAATGATGAAAAATCTGAAAGAGAAATTAAGGAAACACTCCCATTTACCACTGCAACAAAAAGAATAAAACACCTAGGAATAAACCTACCTAAGGAGACAAAAGACCTGTATGCAGAAAAGACACTGATGAAAGAATTTAAAGACAATACAAACAGATGGATATACCATGTTCTTGCATTGGAAGAATCAACACTGCCAAATGACTATAGTACCCAAAGTAATCTACAGATTCAATGCAATCCCTTTCAAACTACCAATGGCATTTTCACAGAACTAGAACAAAACTTTTCACAATTTGTATGGAAAAACAAAAGACCCCAAATAGGCAAAAAATCTTGAGAGACAAATGGAGCTGGAGTAATCAGGCTCCCTGACTTCAGACTATACTACAAAGCTACAGTAATCAAGACAGTATGGTACTTGTGCAAAAACAGAAACATAGATTAATGGAACAGGAAAACCCAGAGATAAACCCACACACATATGGTCACCTTATCTTTGATAAAGGAAGCAAGAGTATACAATGGAGAAAAGAAATCCTCTTCAATAAGTGGTGCTGGGAAAACTGGATGTCTAAATGTAAAAGAATGAAATTAGAACACTCCCTAACACCATACACAAGAATAAATTCAAAATGGATTAAAGACTTAAATGTAAGGTCAGACACTAGAAAACTTAGAGGAAAACAGGCCGAACACTCTTTGACATAAATCACAGCAAGATCCTTTTTGACCCACATCCTACAGAAGTGAAAATAAAAACAAAAATAAACAAATGGAACCTAATGGAACCTAAAAGCTTTTGAACAGCAAAGGAAAAATAAACAATACAAAAAGACAACCCTCAAAATGGGAAAAATATTTGCAAATGAAGCAACTGACAAAGGATTAATCTTCAAAAAATAAAAGCAGCTCCGGCAGCTCAGTATCAAAAAAACAAACAACCCAATCCATAAATGGGTGGAAGAACTAAACAGACATTTCTCAAAACAAGATATACAGATTGCCAACAAACACATGAAACGATGCTCAACATCACTAATCATTAGAGAAATGCAAATCAACGCTACAATGAGGTATCACCTCACACCGGTCAGAATGGCCATAATCAAAAAATCTAGGAAAAATAAATGCTGGAGAGGGTGTGGAGAAAAGCGAACTCTCCTGCACTGTTGGTGGGAATGTGAATTGATACAGCCACTATGGAAAACAGTACAGAGGTTCCTTAAAAAACTAAAAATAGAACTACCATATGACCAAGCAATCCCACTATTGGCCATATACCCTGAGAAAACCATAATTCAGAAACAGTCATGTGCTACAGTGTTCACTGAAGCACTATTTACAATAGCCAGGACATGGAAGAAACCTAAGTGTCCATCAACAGATGAATGGATAAAGAAGATGTGGCACATACATACAATGGAATATCACTCAGCCATAAAAAGAAACGAAAATGAGTTATGTGTAGTGAGATGGATGGAACTACAGAGTGTCATACAGAGTGAAGTCAGAAAGAGAAAAGCAAATACCGTATGCTAACACATATATATGGAATCTAAAAAAAAAAAAGGTTCTGATGAACCTGGGGGTAGGAGAGGAATAAAGACACTGACATAGAGAATGGACATGAGGACACGGGGTGGGGGAAGGGTAAGCTGGGACAAAGTGAGAGAGCAGCATGGACATACACACTACCAAATGTAAAACAAATAGCTAGTGGGAAGCAGCTGCATAGCACAGGGAGATCAGCTCGGTGCTTTGTGACCACCTAGAGGGGTGGGATAGGGAAGGTGGGAGGAACACGCAAGAGGGAGGAGATATAGGGATGTAGTATGCATATAGCTGATTCACTGATTACATCTCCAATAAACATTTTTTTAAAAAAGCTACATACAAATACTTCAGAAAGCAATTACAAATCTCTTCAAAGAATACAAAATCTCAACAAAAAAAGGTAACAAAAAAGTTTAAATGTAAATTATAGAACTCAAAAACAGATGAATCAAAATTAAAAAAAAGATTTGGCCCAGTAACAGAATGCAAGAGACCGAAAAATGCAACGAACAAAGGCAGATTTTCAGGATATCCAAGCTGAACAAGGCCCAGTAGAAGAGAGTAGAAGGGCCACGTGGGATTATATCACAGTGCTAATATCCATCAAACTACCAGAAAATAGGAGTGGCACTGAAAAACGATTAAAAAAGAAATAAGGGTCAAAACTTCACAAATTTAGCCAAGACATGTATCCACCAAATGAAGAAGCTAAGTGAAATTCTAACAGGTAAAATGTAATGCACACCAAACATAATAATTAATAGCTTCTGAAAACTAACAATGAAAAAATATTGAAAGCAGAGGGACAGAAAGGGTTATTTATGGAACAAGAAAACTGAATGACAATGGATTTCTATTTTGAAACAAAAGAGGTTGGCAGGAAATGGCACAGGATTTTTCATGTACTGAAAGAAAACAATATCAATCAAGAATTGCATAGCTAGTGAAATTATCCCTCAGAAATTAAGGAGGGGGACATCCCTGGTGGTCCAATGGTTAAGAATATGCCTTCCAAAGCAGGGGATACAGGTTTAAACCCTGGTTAGGGAACTAAGATCCCACATGCCGTGGGGCAACTAAGCCCACACACTGAAGAGCCCATGTGCCACAACTAGAGAGAAGCCCATGTGTCGCAACTAGAAAAGTCTGCATATGGTAATGAACATCCAGTGCAGACAAAATAAATTAAAAAAAGAAGAAGAAGGAGAGATTAAGGAGGAACAAAACATTTTGGAACAAAGTACTTCAGAATATTATTTGCTACAAAACACATAAAGAATTTCAAAATCAAGTTCTCAAAACAGAAAGGAAATGATAGAAGGATTGAAATTTCAGAGAAGGAAGTTTACCAAATATGGGTAAAAATCAGGTGACTAAAATAGATTATTCTAACTTCTGAGTTTCTTAAAGCATTTTTATAGTTGGAATATAACCATAATACTACCTAATGTAATGCTCAGTATATAAAAAGTAATAATAATTTCCATTTAAAAAGTGTAAAAGAAAAAGGAAACAAGTTTCCACACTTCAATCCAGGTGGATACAAGTAAGATAAGAGTTAAGTTTCAAATACATGTTGTAAAAGTTGAAGCAACACCTAAGAAGACTATACAAAATTCTCTTAACTAGGTCACTATGGAATGGTAAAATACTTTCAAATAATGTACAGGAGATAGGAAAAGATTTACAGTATGAGAAACAAGAAAAGCTAAAAATGTTATAAAATGGCCATCTCAATGTAAAATATCAATACTAACTGAAATGTAGACAGTTAATATACATTACATATTCAAGACCAAAGGTTTGGCAGGGTGGATTAAAAAATACAACCCAAATCTCTGATGCTTAAATAAATTTCCATAAAACTCACAGGCTTAGATTCAGTTTAAAGTAAAAGAAGAAAACAGTGTGTGTGGAGGGAAATATACACTATGCCCCCTTCAAGAGTGGCTATATTAATATGTGATAAACTAGACTTCAGAGCCAAGAAAATAAAGGCAAAAGGAGATGTTATATAATGATAAAGATCAACTCACCAAGAAAACATACGATCAGAAGTGTTTAGGGAGCAATAAGAGTTTGAGAATACATGAAACAAAAACGGATAGAACTAAAAGAAAAAATATACAAAACGCAAATTTGTTGTTGAGTACTTCAAAACTCTTGACACAGCAGGTATACAGAACACTAAACACAATATCCCCCCAAATAAAACAAAACGAAATAAATTAAACCAGCACACCAAATGAACAAATAGAAACATACAGAACACTGAAATCAGCAGCAAAATACATGATTTTTTCAAGTACCCATTAAACAGACTTTCCTGGGACATAACATAAATGTCAAATTAAAAAGAAGTTAAATGATACACAGCACATTCTCTGAGCAAAATGGAACCAAAGTAGAAATCATTAGCAAAGGAAAAATTAATCAAAGAAATCAACAAACACTTTGCAAGTAAACACACCTATAAGTAATACGTAAGTCAAAAACTCACAGGACATTTATAAAAATACATAGAACTAAATGAGAATTAACATACAACCTATTGGAACTACAATCCTGCTGATGTGGACAATAACCACATTCACAGAAAGACAAACAAGATGAAAACGCAGAAGGCTATATACTAGATGAAGGAACAAGATAAAACCCCAGAAAAACAACTAAATAAAGTGGCTATAGGCAACCTTACAGAAAAAGAATTCAGAACAATGACAGTAAAGATGATCCAGGACCTTGGGAAAAAAATGGAGGCAAAGATCGAGGAGATGCAAGAAATATTTCACAAACATCTAGAAGAATTAAAGAACAAACAAACAGAGATGAACAATACAATAACTGAAAGGAAAACTACACTAGAAGGAATCAATAGAATAACTGAGGCGGAAGAACGGATAACTGACCTGGAAGACAGAATGGTGGAATTCACTGCTGTGGAACAGACTAAAGAAAAAAAAATGAAAAGAAATGAAGACAGCCTAAGAGACCTCTGGGACAACATTAAACACAACAACATTCACATTATAGGCGTCCCAGAAGGAGAAGAGAGAGAAAGGACCAGAGAAAATATTTGAGGAGATTATAGTCGAAAACTTCACTAACATCGTAAAGGAAATAGCCACCCAAGTCCAGGAAGTGCAGAGAGTACCATACCGAAAGAGAAATTATTGAAAGCAGCAAGGAGCAAATGACAAATAACATACAAGGGAACTCCCATAAGGTTAAAAGCTGATTTCTCAGCAGAAACTCTACAAGCCAGAAGGGACTGGCATGATATTCATAAGTGATGAAAGGGAAGAACTTACAACCAAGATTACTGTACCCGGCAAGGATCTCTTTAAAATTCAATGGAGAAATAGAAAGCTTTACATACAAGCAAAAGCGAAGAGAATTCAGCATCACCAAACCAGCTCTACAACAAATGCTACAGGAAATACTGTAAGTGGGAAACACAAGAGAAGAAAAGAACCTACAAAAACAAAATTAAGAAAATGGTCATAGGAACATACATATCGATAATTACCTTAAACATGAATGGATTAAATGCTCCAACGAAAAGACACAGGTTTGCTGAATGGATACAAAAACAAGACCCATATATATGCTGTCTACAAAACACCCACTTCAGACCTAGGGACACATACAGACTGAAAGTGAGGGGATGGAAAATGATATTCTATGTAAATGGAAATCAAAAAGAGCTGGAGTAGCAATACTCATATCAGATAAAACAGACTTTAAAATAAAGAATGCTACGAGAGACAAGGAAGGACACTACATAATGATGAAGGGATCAATCCAAGAATAAGATATAACAAATATAAATATATATATATGCACCAAACACAGGAGCATCTCAAAACATAAGGCAACTGCTAACAGCTATAAAAGAGGAAATCAACAGTAACACAATAATAGTGGGGGACTTTAACACCTCATTTACACCAACTGACAGATCATCAAAAATGAAAATAAATAAGGAAACAGAAGCTTTAAATGACACAACAGACCAGATAGATTTAACTGATATTTCTAGGACATTCCATCCAAAAACAGCAGATTACACTTTCTTCTCAAGTGTGCGCGGAACATTCTCCAGGACAGATCACATCTTGAGTCACAAATCAAGCCTCAGTAAATTTAAGAAAACTGAAATCATATCAAGCATCTTTTCTGACCACAATGCTATGAGATTAGAAATGAATTACAGGGGAGAAAACGTAAAAAACACAAACACATGATGCCTAAACAATACGTCACTAAACAAACAAGAGATCACTGAAGAAATCAAAGTAGAAATCAAAAAATACCTAGAGACAAATGACAATGAAAACACGATGATCCAAAACCTATGGGATGCAGCAAAAGCTGTTCTAAGAGGGAAGTTTATAGCTATACAAGCCTACCTCAAGAAAAAAGAAAAATCTCAAATAAACAATCTAACCTTACACCCAAAGGAATTAGGGAAAGAACAAACAAAACCCAAACTTAGCAGAAGGAAAGAAATCATAAAGATCAGTGCTGAAATAAATGAAATAGAAACAAAGAAAATAGCAAAGATTAATAAAACTAAAAGCTGGTTCATTGAGAAAATAAGCAAAATTGATAAATCATTAGCCAGACTCATCAAGAAAAAGAGGGAGAGACCTCAAATCAGTAAAATTGGAAGTGAAAAAGAAGTTACAACAAACATGGCAGAAATACAAAACATCCTAAGAGACTAATACAAGCAACTCTATGCCAATAAAACGGAAAACCTGGAAGAAATGGACAAATTCTTAGAAAGGTATAACCTTCCAAGACAGAAGTAGGAAAAACAGAAAATAGGAACAGACCAATCACAAGTAATGAAATTGAAACTGTGATTAAAAATCTTCCAACAAACCAAAGTCCAGGACCAGATGGCTTCACAGGTGAATTCCAGCAAACATTTACAGAAAAGCTAACACCCATCCTTTTCAAACTCTTCCAAAAATTTGTAGAGGGAGGAACAATCCCTAACTCATTCTATGAGGCCACCATCACCCTAATACCAAAACCAGACAAAAATACTACAAAAACAGAAGACTACAGACCAATATCACTGATAAATATAGATGCAAAAATCCTCAACAAAATACTAGCAAACAGAATGCAACAACACATTAAAAGGATCATACACCATGATCAAGTGGGATTTATCCCAGCGATGCAATGACTCTTCGATATATGCAAATCAATGTGATACACCATATTAACAAATTGAATAAAAACCATATGATCATCTCAATAGAGGCAGAAAAAACTTTTGACAAAATTCAATACCCTTTCATGATAAAAACTCTCTAAAAAGTGGGCATAGAGGGAACCTACCTCAACATGATAAAGGCCATGTATGACAAACCCAGAGCAAACATCCTTCTCAATGGTGAAAAACTGAAAGCATTTCTTCTAAGAACAGGAACGAGACAAGGATGTCCACTATCACCACTAATATTCAACATAGTTTTGGAAGTCCGAGCCACAGCAATCACAGAAGAAAAAGAAATAAAAGGAATACAAATTGGAAAAGAAGAAGTAAAACTGTCACTGTTTGCAGATGACATAATAGTATACATAGAGAACCCTAAAAATGCCAACAGAAAACTACTAGAGCTAATCAATGAATTTGGTAAAGTTGCAGGATACAAAATTAAGCACAGAAATCTCTTGCATTCCTATACATTAATGATGAAAAATCTGAAAGAGAAATTATGGAAACATTCCCATTTACCATTGCAACAAAAAGAATAAAATAATACCTAGAAATAAGCCTACCTAGGGAGACAAAGGACCTGTATGCAGTAAACTATAAGACATGATGAAAAAAACTAAAGATGATACCAACAGATGGAGAGATATACCATGTTCTTGGATTGGAAGAATCAGTATTGTGAAAATGAGTATACTATCAAAAGCAATCAATTCGAGACCTAAATGTAAGGCCAGACACTATAAAACTCTTAGAGGAAAACACAGGAAGAACATTCTTTGACATGAATCACAGCAAAATCTTTTTTGATCCACCTCCTAGAGTCATGGAAATAAAAACAAAAATAAACAAATGGTACCTAAACAAACTTAAAAGCTTTCGCACAGCAAAGGAAAGTATAAACAAGACGAAAAGATAATCCTTATAATGGGATAAAATATTCGCAAACAAATCAACAAAGGACTAATCTCCAAAATATATAAACAGTTCATGCAGCTCAATATTAAAGAAACAAACAACCCAATCTAAAAATGGACGACCTAAATAGACATTTCTCCAAAGAAGACATACAGGTGGCCAATAAGCACATGAAAAGCTGCTCAACATCACTAATTAGAGAAATGCAAATCAAAACTACAATGAGGTATCACCTCACACCAGTTAGAATGGGCATCATCGGAAAATCTACAAACAACAAATGCTGGAAAGGGGTGGAGTAAAGGGAACCCTCTTGCACCGTTGGTGGGAATGTAAATTGATACAGTCACTATGGAAAACAGTATGGAGGTTCATTAAAAAACTAAAAATAGAACTACCATATGATCCAGCAATCCCACTACTGGGCATATACCCCGAAAAAAAAGTAATTCAAAAAGACACATGCACCCCAATATTCATTGCAGCACTACTTACAATAGGCAGGTCATGGAAGCAACCTAAATCCCCAATGACAGACGAATGGATAAAGTTGTGGTACACATATACAACGAAAGATTACTCAGCCATAAAAAGGAACGAAATTGAGTCATTTGTCGAGACGTGGATGGATCTAGAGACTGTCATACAGTGAAGTAAGTCAGGAAAACAAATATCGTATATTAACGCCATATATGTGGAACCTAGAAAAATGGTACAGATGAACCGGTTTGCAGGGCAGAAGGTTGAGACACAAATGTAAAGAACAAACATATGGACACCAAAGGGGGAAAACCACGTGGGTTGGGGATGGTGGTGTGCTGAACTGGGAGATTGGGATTGACATGTATACACCGATGTGTATAAAGTTGATGACTAATAAGAACCTGCAGTATAAAAAAACTAATATTAAACTTTCTTTGGATTATTTGTATGGAAATACATCAATATAAATGTTTCAGACATTACATGAAATTTCTAAAAATCTTATATGTTCTAATATAATGTTATATGTCATAATTCTAGTTATTTAGAATGTGTATCTCAGAAATAACTAAATTTCCTTGTCAATTGATTATGAACTTTCATCAAATATTTAACCATGGTCATTTTTAAGTCTTTTGTCATTTACAGACAGTTCTGGGTGTACTCTGATGCTTTTGCAAAAATGTTCCTATAAAAGGGTTTCATCTTCAAGGAATTCATGAAAAAGACTCTGACAAGTACAGGTTTCTGGTAACTGACTAAACTGCTGAACTGAATGAATACGCATTTTGAGAACTCTAATGGAACACTGATGAATTCAAAGTGGTAACAAAAGATCAAGATGAAAAAAAAATTAATTACATGGGACTGAGTGACATGATGAGGATGATTATAATTTGTGACTTTTTGTTTGAATTTAAAAAACAAATCCCAACAGGGAAAAAAAGATACAACTTATCAAAATATGTGAGACAAATGTGAATCACTTAAATATAATTTATTTTACTAAGTGTATACAGACAAAAAAGACTTCTAAATCAAACTGATTTAGTTACTTTAAGTAACTAAAAATATAAAAACTGAAAGCCAAAAAAAAAGGAAACATAAGAGAAACTGAATGCGCAAAATAACACAAAATTCTAGCTCTTAAAAAATAAAAGTTAGCAATATTTACAAAGACAATGCACACAAAATCACAGAACGCCAACAATAAATTAGACAGGATATCTCTATACATCCTGTACCATTAAAAGGGTAATAATGAAAGTAGAAAAAAATTAACTTGTAAAACATGGAGCAATTCCTCAAAATGTACAGGAATGTAAAATGGTAGTCACTCTGGGAAAAAAATTTTTAACTAAATGTGCAAAGAATATACAACCTAGTAACTGCCCTTGAACATTATCCCAGAAAAATAAAAACGTATATCCACACAAAGACCTGTACATGAACAGTGACTTTACTCCTAACAGCCCCAACATGGAAACAAAGTTCTTTGATGTGTGAATTGCTAAATAAATTGTGGTACATCCATACCATGGACTGCTACTCACCAGTAAAAGCAAAAAAAAAAATCCAGATACAAGCAACAACGGGGATACATCTCCAGGAATTATAGCATGTTAAAGAAGCCCTTCCCAAAATATGGCCTGTTTTATGATTCCATTTGTAAAACATTCTTAAAATTTACTAAATTACAGAAATAGAAAACATTCAATGTTGCCAGTGGTCTAGTACAGGTAAAGGAGAAAATGAAGGTGGGTTTTAATATAAAACGGATCCATGTGGTGAAGTACAAATTCTGTATATTTACCATATCAATGTTAGTATCTTGCATATGATCCTACACTGTAGTTTTGTAGAATGTTACCACTGAGGGGACGTGAGTAAAGGTACATAGGTTCTTTGCATTATTTTCTTACAATTTCATTCCAATCTCCGATTAAGTGAAAATAAAAAACTTTACTGAGGGGCTTCTCTGGTGGCACAGTGGTTGAGAATCTGCTTGCCAATGCAGGGGACATGGATTCGAGCCCTGGCCTGGGAAGATCCCACATGCTGCAGAGCAACTAGGCCCGTGAGCCACAACTACTGAGCCTGCGCGTCTGGAACCTGTGCTCCGCAACAAAAGAGGGCGCGATAGTGAGAGGCCCGCGCGCTGCAATGAAGAGTGGCCCCCGCTTGCCACAACTATGGAAAGCCCTCGCAAAGAAATGACCCAACACAGCCAAAAATAAAAAAAAAAAGAAACAAAATACACAGTTACCCTAGTTATAGGCTATCAAATTCAAAATCAGCATAATGAAAAGATTCCTCAAACACAAAAGCCTTGTAAACATTTAGCAATTCCCAATTTGCTATTGTGGGAGAAAAAAGCACTTTACTCAGACAGCCAGAGTGAGTTTCTACTCCTCCATCCCTTAGTCCTTTGTTAGGATGAAGATAGTTTCTACCTCACTGTGGGAGTCAGGTGGGAAAATGCATGGAAGTCCTTTGCACAATATAACCCATAAGTGCATAACTCTAACATATACCAAATACCAACATACTCTCATGGGGGATTTCTGGACATAACTGACCACACCACTCTCAATTTCATAGTATTTCCCCCAGAATGGCAGTCTTTACGACAATTACTTCACTAAGCAGCTCAGATTAATGTCACTTGCTATGCTAATGTCTTTTCACATTATATCTTTTCAGGATAATGGGGACTCGGATATTCCAAAAATTCTGACTTGACCAAAATTACCACTTGTTCTTTTAGTTTTTCTGCTCTTCTCTCATTTCTTCATTCTGAGTTGTAGTTCCAATTTGGTCTCTCTCAACTTTGTTACCCTAACTTGTAACTTCCAGCCCAAACCACTCAATTCCAGACCCACAAATCATTTATTAACAAATTAAAATTACTTAGATGGTCTAATGACACTGTAACCCTGTGCCGTGCCATTTGAATTTGTTAAAAGCACTCTCCACTGGGAAGACAACCAAATGTGGCTTGTGGACTTTATTCCCCAAAATGCTTCCCAAATCTGTGCCTTTCAACTCCATTCTCATCTGAACTCTTTTGAGTTCAATCCCAAAGCATTTCTTGATCTTCTATTTTTAGAAATACCCCTCTAGGAAGTGTGTAAACAACAAATGGAGCATGTTAAACAGGAAGAATATTGCAAATTTAATATTCTCTTGTTTAAACCTGTCAAAAACTCCATTTCTTAACTGCAGCAAAAGTTTACAATGGCTGAGACTTTATATTATAAAAGTATTATACAGGCTTCCCTGGTGGCACAGTGGTTGAGAGTCTGCCTGCCGATGCAGGGGAAATGGGTTCGTGTCCTGGTCCGGGAGGATCCCACATGCCGCTGAGCGGCTGGGCCCGTGAGCCATGGCCGTTGAGCCTGCGCATCCGGAACCTGTGCTCTGCAACGTGAGAGGCCACAGAAGTGAGAGGCCCACGTACCGCAAAATTTTCCAGTAGTCTGTTAACTCCCTCAGTGCCTTAAGTCATGCCAAAATACTTGAAGTTCCCAAATATTCATGTTTTCTGAGGTATGAAAAAAGTAGATGACTTAAGTCTGTCCTGAAATGCAAATCCTAAAAATACTTATAATTTGATATATTTACATGAATCTCCCAAATTAGTGATAAAACTCGTGTGTGTAATAAGGACAGTAGGAAAAGTCCACATCTTTTCCATACTTGTCTTTCAGGAAATGGTAAAGAGGCAATCATTAATAAATAAAAATATGTATCACAGAAACATAAAAGAGGAAAAACAGAAAACCTTACAGCACGGATCCTACATTTATCTAAATTTACATTATAAGAGCTTAAACTTCAGCTGATCAAATACAACTATTTTAATATTTCATTTTATTTAAAAAAATCTACTTTATTAAGGTGTGATTCACATACATAAAAATCCTAATTTTCAGTTTACACCTTTGGAAAAGTGACTTCGGTTTATTCCAAAATGCAAAAGCCAGGATATTTTGTAAATGATAATTTAAGCAAGTTGAATTGCATATTCATGTTGGAAATGTAAACTAATTTTCACAACACCACGAAAAGTTCTTATTAAATTGGCAACATAAAGAAAAGAATGACTTAGTTACTGCTTTCTGAATTAGTACCCTGTTTTATGCAACTTGTGGATTAGGTTCTTTTTCTAAATAATGTGCTATTATACAAATTTGGCTAAGCATAAAGACCGTGAGCTCACCTCCTACTAAGAGCACACCCAAATCACAACTTTTGGCACAACTTTTTGCATCATCTTCTTCAACTAAAGATACAAAGGAACCACAGGGAGAAGGGTAGGAAGGGCAGAATTGTGATACAGTCAAACCCCATACCCCTGGGTGGTCTACCCACAAATGGGAGAATAATTACAAATGCACAGGTTCTTCCAAATGAATTAGAGGTCCAAACCACATGTTGGACTACACAGTGTAAGGACCACGCACCAAGAAGACAAGCCCCCAGAGCATCTGGCCAGTAGGAGTTACTTCCAAGAGATCCACAGGGCTGTGGGAATGAATCCACTCTTAAAAGTGTACATAGAAAATCTCACACACACTGTGACTGAGGGTAGAAGCAGTAATTTAATAAAAGCCTGGGCCAGAAAGAACTACCTGGTCACCTGGGAGTCTCCCAGAGAGGCAGGAAGCAAATGGAACTCACCCTGGGGACAAAGACACTGGTGGTTATAAAGAAACTAACACACCATTGTAAAGCGATTATATTCCAATAAAGAGGTTAAAAAAAAAAAAAAAAAAAAGGACACTGGTGGCAGCCAATTTTGGCAGCCCATTCTACTATGAGGACACTGGTGTTGGGAATCCTTTGGAGTCAACACCCTAGTTTATCAGCCCCAGGACCCAACCCTGCCCGAGTCCAGCAGCCAGTAGGCACCAGTTACAGAGGTGTCTCAGGCCAAGCAACTAAGTGGGCATAGACACAGTTGACCCATCAACATTCAGGCTGCCTTAAGACCCCCTGAGCCCATCAGCCACCTTTGGACACAGCCATACCATGGACCGTGAACCTATGCAACAGAGGGAAGGCACCAGGCTCAAGACCTCCATGACCCTCCAGCCAGAGACCCTGGGAACCAGCTCTACCCATCAGAGGGCAGACACCAGCTTAAAGTAAACCACAGCCCTGCAGTCTGTGGACATGGCCTGCACATCAGTTGGCCAGACATTGCCTGGGACCAACTGTGTCTGGACCCCACCCACTAGCAGGCCAAAAAAAGCTTCAAGACACCCCGAGCCAGGCATCAAGTTATATAAGCAACCAGCCCCACCTACCAACTATTTCACACCAGCTGCTCTTGGGACCCCTGGGCCCTGCAATCAAACCCCAGAACACAACTCTGCATACCAGTGAGCCAGTACTAGTCCAAAGGCTCCCTATGGTTCTGCATTTAACCACCCCATGACCTGGTCTGGTCACACAGTGGCTGGCACCTTCTGTAAGAGGCAGTGCCTGACAAGCAATTGGACCCACAGCCAATCAAACCTATCAGAACACCCACACGGTGTGCCACAATGAATGCAGCCCTCTTAGGGGGCACCACTACAGCATACAGTTCTGGTAACCAAAGACAAGTGTGCTGCTGGGACACAAAGGACATCTAGAAAAGGCCACGTCTCCAATGATGGTAAATGCAACCAACCTGCCAGATACATACAAATATGCACAGCAAGTTAGGCAACATGAGGCAACAGAGGAACATGCTCCAAATTAAAGGAGAAGATAAAACTTCAGAAAAAGTGAGTGAAGTGGAGATAGGCACTCTACCTGAGAATGAGATCCGGCAAGTGATCATAGAAATGACCAAAGAACTGAGGAAAAGAATACAGGTACAGAGCAAGAAAACACAAGATTTAAGTTTTAGAAAATATAAAGAACCAAACAGAGATTAAGAAATCAGTAAGTTGAACAAAAAATACACTTAAGACAATCAACAGTAGACTGATACAGAGGGACATATCAAAGAGCAGGAAGGCAGAGTAGCAGAAATCACTGATGCTGAACAGACACAATGAAAAGAAATGAGGACACTTTAAGAGACCTCTGGGACAACATGAAGCTCACTAATACCCACATTATACGAGTCCCAAAAGGAGAAGAGAGAAAGGGGCTGGGAACATAACTGAACAAGTAACAACTGAAAATTTCCCTAACCTGTGAGGGGAAACTGTCAGCCAAGAAACACAGCCCAAACTGGATTAACTCAAAGAGGAAAACTGTAATAAAAATGACAAAAACTAAAGCTAAAAAGAGAACATTTAAAGGCAAGGGTAAAAAAATTAATAAATGTGAGGGTAACGGAACAAATATACAAGGGAACGCCCATAGGGCTATCAGCTGACCAAGAAAACTCTACCCAAAAAGGCTCTTGTTCAGATTTGGTGGAGAAATCAAAAGCTTTACAGACAAGCAAATGCTAAAACAGTTTGGCACCACGAAACCAGCTTTACAACAAATGTTAAAGGCACTCTTCTAGGTGAAAAATAAAAGGACACAACGTGAAAATCACGAAAGGAAAAAACTCATCAGCAAAGACAAACATAAAGATAGGCAATCATTAATGCACAAAACCAATATTAAAATTAAAAAAGAGTATAAACTACTAAAATCATCTATATCTACAATAAGCAGTTAAGAATACACAAAACAAATAGATGTAAAATATGATATCAAAAACAGTAATCTGGGCTTCCCTGGTGGCACAGTGGTTAAGAATCTGCCTGCCAATGCAGGGGACACAGGTTCGATCCCTGGTCTGGGAAGATCCCACATACTGCAGACCACAACTATTAAGCCTGCACTCTAGAGCCTGAAAGCCACAACTACTGAGCCCACGTGCCACAACAACTGAAGCCTGTGCATCTAGAGCCTGTGCTTCCCAACAAGAGAAGCCACGACAATGAGAAGCCTGCACATAGCAATGAAGAGTAGCCCCGCTCTGCCACCGCAACTAGAGAAAGTCCACATGCAGCAACGAAGACCCAACGCAGCAAAATAAATAAAATTAAATTTTATTAAACAAATAAAAAAACAGTAATCCTGAGAGGGAGATGAAAATGAAGGACTGTAAAAATGCATTTTAAATTAAAAGATCAGAAACTTCAAATAATCATATGCATATGTATGCATCTGTGTGTACTTATATATAAACCTCAGGGTAACCAGAAGTCAACAATCTGTAACAGATACACACACACAAACGAAAAGAAATCAAACATTAAGTAATTAAGGGGCTTCCCTGGCAGTTCTGTGGTTAATACTCCGTGCTTCCACTGCAGAGGGCGTGAGTTTGATCCCTGGCTGAGGAATTAATATCCCATGGGCCACGCCATGCAGGCAAAAAAGAAAAAAAAAAGTCATTAAATCACAAGAGATGAGAACAAAAAACACCTATAAAAAACCCCCACAAACGGGGCCTCCCTGGCGGTGCAGTGGTTGAGAGTCCACCTGCCGATGCAGGGGACACGGGTTCGTGCCCCAGTCCGGGAAGATCCCACATGCCGTGGAGTGGATTAGGCCTGTGAGCCATGGCCGCTGAGCCTGTGCTCTGCAACGGGAGATGCCACAACAGTCAGAGGCCCTCATACCGCAAAAAAAAAAAAAAAGAAACCCACAAACAACAAAATGGCAACAATAACATAAACTTCAGTAATCACTTTAAATGTAAATGGACTAAATCTTCCAATCAAAAGAGGGTGGCTGAACTGATGTGAAAACAAGAGACTCACTTCAAATCTAAAAACACATGCAGATGGAAAACGAGAGGATGGAAATGGTACTCAAAACAAATGGAAATCAAAGGAAAGTTGGGGTAGCAAAACCTGTATCAGACAAAATAGACTTTAAAATAAAGATTGTTACACGAGACAAAGAAGGGCATTCATTACATAATGATTAAGGATTAATCCAAGAAGATGTAACAGTTATAAATATACACGCACCCAACACAGAGCCCCTAAACATAAAGCAAATATCAACAGACACAAAGGGAGAAATCAACAGTAACACAGTAATAGGAGGGGACTTTAACATGCCACTTACATCAGTGGACAGAGCATCCAGACAGAGAAATCAGTAAGGGAACACTGGCCTTAAGTAACACGTTAGACAAAGTGGACTGCACAGATACATATAGAACATGTCATCCAAAAGCAGCAGAATATTCATTCTTCTGAAGTGCATATGGAACATTCTCCAGAATAGATCACAAGCTAGGCCCCAAGACAGCTAGAAACCATAAAACCCCTAGAAAAAAACAGAGGTGGAATAGTCTTTGACATAAATCATAGCAATATTTTGGATCTGTCTCCTAAGGTAAAAAAAAATACACCCAAAAAACCAAATAGAACCAGATTAAACAAATGCTTTAGCAGAGCATTCATTTTCATCAAAAGAAAAAAGCCTAATGAATGGGAGAGAATATTTACAAATGACATGGTTGATAAAGAATTAATATACAAAATATATAGGGTTCTTACAAATCAATATCAAATAACCCCCAAATAACCCAATAAAAAGAAGGGCATGGTGGCGCAGTGGTTGAGAGTCTGCCTGCCGATGCAGGGGACATGGGTTCGTGCCCCGATCTGGGAAGATCCCACATGCCGCAGAGCGGCTGGGCCCATGAGCCATGGCCGCTGAGCCTGTGCGTCCGGAGCCTGTGCTCCGCAACGAGAGGGGCCACAACAGTGAGAGGCCCGCGTACCGCAAAAAAAAAAAAAAAAAAAAAAAAAAAAAGGGCAGAAGACGCATTTTCCCAGATGAACAACGAACACAGGAAAAGATCGTTAACCATCACAGAAATGTAAATTAGAACCACAATGAGGTATCACCTCTTGCCTGTCAGAATGGCAGTCATCAAAGAGACCACAAGTCACCAATGTTTGTGAGGATGCAGAGAAAAGGGGACCTTCCTACACTGTTGGTTGGAAAGTAAATTGGTGCAGCCACTATGGAAAATGGTTTGGAGGTTTCTCAAAAAAGTAAAAAGAGAGCTACCATATGATCCAGTAATTCCATTCCTGGGTATATATACGCAACAAACCCCAAAAGACTAATTCAAAAAGATACATGCAACCCAATGTTAATAGCATTATTTACAATAGCTAAGAAAGCGACCTAGGCATTCTTTTAGAGATATGTGTTTATAAAGAAGATGTGGTATACAGAAACAATGGAATACTACTCAGCTATAAAAAAAAATGTTGCAAAACATAGATGGGCTTGGAGGGTATAATCCTAAGTGAAATAAGGCAGACAGAGACAAACACTGTATATCATTTATATGTAGAATCTAAAAAATAAAACTAGTAAAAATAACAAAACAAAGACTCACAGATACAGAGAATAAACGAGTGGCTACCAGTGGAAGAGGTGGGGGAAGGGCAAGATAGAGGTAGGGAATTAATAGGTACAAACTTACTATGTACAGAATAAATAAGGTACAAGGGTGAATATACAGGGCATAGCCAATATTTTATAATAACTATAAATGGAATATAACCTTAAAAAATTGTGAATCATTATGCTGTACACCTAAAACTTACATAATATTGTACCTCAACTTTTGGAAAAAAGGCACACCGGAAAAAAAAAGGCTTGGGTGGAGTCTATCTTAACAAGTCTTACACCTCCTGCAGTAAAATAACAACCACCTCCAAAATCCAATTTATAAAGGATATTAAACTGATGAAAGAAAACAGGAAACAGAACACTTCTTTCATGTAGATATACTTCTAAGTGATGGTGGTATATTTGATTTCACATCCTGTTCTCTACTGCTTTAAAGACTGTAAAATCCTGTGAAGTAAAATTCTTGACAGACAATCCAAATAGAACTAAGGCTTTTTTATGTGCAGGTAAATACAGTAAGTTCAATTTATATGAACCTTGGCAATAAATCATATCAAAAAGAGATGAAACAGTAAGGTGTTATGTAAGAAATACAAAATAGAGCTAGTTAAAAAATTCAGATGTAGCACTAACACATAATATAAACGTAATACTTTGTAAGTCTCCTGATGGCTAAATTTTAACTTTCATTTCAAAAGAGTCTGTCTTGAGTTCTATCATCAATGACCTTTGGACAAACACCATTTACATGAAAATAACAAAATATAGCTGTTAAAATAATATGAGTGGCATTTGCTAGTTTTCTTAACTAAAATGGAATTATAATTACCTCCTTTTGAAATTATATATACATGTGTATACATACGTGTATCTACATGTATGTATATATATATGATTACTGTTCAGATTTCAATTATTGAAAAACTGTTACCTAAATTTAATAAAATATGCACAACTTTTTGTCTTTAAATTATTTCTAGAAAGTTATTTGAAAAAAGTACTTCATTAATACAATCATAAAGGCATTTCACCAGACAGGATTATAAATTCTCTAGACATTTGCATAACTTCATTTGTAGAACTTTACCAAAACTCCCTGGAAAACTGTTATAAAGAAAAATGTGATAAAATGAGAATATAGGCCAAAAGCTTCAGAAAGTACAGGTAGAAAACAAGGAATTCTTAAAAAATGGTTAATGGTTAATTAAGAGTAGTTTGTTCATATGAAGTAGAAAACCTTCACCTTGTTAAAATTTACTAGTGATACAGAATTTGAATATATTCCCCCCTCCCCTTGCTGAACCATGTTGTACAAGCAGAAAATCATGAAATTTTAAGTCATGTAACTCCAGAAAATAAGTCACTTAATATATTTGTTCTTAGAGTGGAGGCCATCATTCTGAATCTCCTCTTCATAATAAGCAAGATTTATCAAACCTACATCATGTTCTCTTTAAAATCTTAACTTCACTATTCATTTTCTACTCTACATTTTTCTGGTACTTTTTTATTAGCGATCACTGCAATAGCTGAAACCTAACAAATCAGATGAAAGACATTTACTTTCAAAATAAACATACTTTTGCAAGTAGTACTTTACAATAGGCACCTCAGAAACTATCATATATGTGAAAATCCAAAAATTTGCTTTATCTTTATACAATTATACATTGTATTATACATGTTACACATGTGTGTGAATATATATGTACATATAAAATATATATAATCAGATGTGAAAATAAATAAAATCTGGGTCTTTACAGAAAGTCTTTCTACAACTCAAACAGTGGAAAGCCCTTTGAACATTAAACAACTTTAACAAAAGATTCTGTACAATGCTAAAGTTTTATTTACACATACAAAATGTAAAAGTAGTAGTGTTTAAAATTACAAAACTTCTTAATATTTAACAGCAGGCAATCTCAAAAAAAAATAATAACATTCCATTCACAAATATTTTCAAGCAATAAATATGTATTCATAAATAGTGTATATCTGTATTAAGATTAGAAACAAAATCACAAATTTAAAGTTTATTCCTTAGTCTATGTGCAATCCATTATCTTTGTATCTTTTGTTATTAGGCTGCTAAATTTTTTAAAAAGTTTTAATTTGGAACCATTATGGCCTCAAAACAATACAGAAAAACTTAATGCAGTTAAAAAATATTTTTCTCCTTTAATTTTTCACCTTAGAAAAGTTAACCAAAGATTTAAATTTATTAACTATTTTCGCAAACAAATGGCCAGTGAGGACAGTATCTTCCCCAGGAAACTTCTGAAAGGATAAAATATAGATGAAACCTAATTTATCAGTCCAGAAACAGAAAAACAAACAACAAAAAAGGTATCATCAAATCAGTAGTCTGTTGGACAATGCCAGTTTTGTCAGATACCATAAAACATGTGATAATTATTACTAAGTAAAGCTGGATCATCTTGGAGCAGGAAAGTGCTCTCCTACATCCAGTTGTTTGACAATATTCTTGGAAGGTTGCATAGACATTAGCTTTTAGTCAGCACTCTTTAAGAAGCAGCTACAGACCCAGTGGTGCAGAACTTTCCTGAAGATCAGAAAAGGTGTCATTTAATATTCATGGAACAATATCAAGAAGAGGAGGATGATACTGAAGGAGCCTAAAATTAAAAGTGAGGTGTATTAATTATTTTAGTATATCATTAATCCTTAAAAGTGTTCTCTAGTTCATGGCTATAAACAATATACAGCCTACTTATGAAGTGAGTTAGAAAGAAACACCAAGTCTTTAAAAAGTTCAATAGCCTGCTAATTGATGTGCTTTTATTGTGTCCTTTAGGACCATATTTCTAAGAATTCTAAATTATTACCATCATTTTTCTGTACATCATTAGTCACAAAAACTTACAGGACATACCAAACTGACTGCTAAAACACAGAATTTGTAAAAAACTTTAAAAATTTTAATTAAAATTTCCCTAGTTATTGGTTCATGAACATTTCTCAGCTAGAGTATATATTGCACTTATTTCTCATAATTTTTCTCTTTTTTTTTAAGCAATCCTAGGCACCATTCAATTAAAAATACTACAAACTAAATTTCAATATTTAGAACAAAAGGCATTTGACCAGTATTAACAACTCATGAATAACTGTAATTCCCTTCATAAAGCCATTCAAAGTCAAAAGTAAAGGTTGGCAACCTGTCTTTGAAATTAAAACATGCAGAATTCACAAACTTCTGAATTTAGTTTCATGCATCTTATAAACTGTACCATTAGTCAAAATCCATCAAATATTTCCATGAGTTTAAAAGATAACAAGAACTAGGTCTTAAATAAATACAATTAAGCTCTGAAAATAGAAGAATATTAAAAACATAATGATTTTTCTTTAGATCATACCTACAGAATTAAGTTACAAATATTTGGTTTTATCAATTAAGCCAAGTAGCATAAAGACTATAATAATATTCTAAAAGTACACAAAGATTTTTAAGTGTAATTATTGTTATTATTTAGGTCATTCCCACTGAAAAGGACAAACAGTAATATATATTAATTTGATAAAAGGCTTCAAAGTATGAAAAAGAGGAATATTTTCTTACACATCATCTATTGAACCAATGGAACCAATATCCATCTTATTAACCAATATATATCTTATTAATCCTTATTAACTAGTTAGCAAAAACAAACACTACTGCTTCACAACCCAGCTAACTATGTACTCTCACATGATGAATTCACTTACTAATGTAAACTGGTCATATACTTGCATGAGGTCCTCCATTTTGTATTCTTCTAGCACCACAAAACTGTTCAGATTTCCACTTGTTTTTCGTGCACAGTCATGGCAATGTACTATGTATGTCTTTTGAGAATTGCTTTCATTAGTGACAAAAAGAAGATCAAAAACCTCCACCTATTTTATAAGAGAAAAAGCACTGAACAGAGGCAGTTGAATTTATTTGCACAACTTATAAAACTATGGAGTTCTACTTTACATGAAAATGTGGACGGTTATTTTTGTCTAAATGCTGGGACTTAAAAAAGCCACAGGGTTGTTATGTTTGAGATACCAGGTTTATTTTGTAGGACATCCAAATACAAGGGTAATGTTATATATTTAGAGATTAAACTAATGGAATGAAATCCTCCTTATAATCACTAATTAAAGTTCAATCAAACATTTATAAGGATCAGCCTATTTTTATTTTCCCCAGAATATCAGAACAAAAATAGAAAAAAGTGATAATGATTTTTCTACTTCTTCATGATAGTATTCATAGTGTTCTGGTTTTGTTTTTCTCTCTCTTCTCACACTGAGCTCCACAAAGGTTGTGACTAAACTATTTTATTCATTTTTGGACTCTTAGATATCATAGTGCTTAGTTTGGAAGCAAACCAAACCAAAATAATAATAATAATAAAAGTAAAGGAAAAAAAGAAAAATGGAAAAGCGAAGGAAAAAAAGGAAACAAACACTTGAATGAACATGATGAGATTATTTTCAAGAGCCCAAAACTCATAGATGACTAATAAAGGGTGTTCACTTCTAAGCCTACTATATTAAGGAAGATAAGTACAGGGTGTACTCATGAACTTTACCATACGGAGAGACAGTAAGTGCATCTTAGAAAGAATGTTGAGTTACAATGACTCTGCCAGGAAAATGGATGATAGAATACTTGCTTTCATATACAGAATAGATTCTTATTTATCTGAGGTATAACACCTAACCAGAGTCTGTTTGGCCTTATAATAATATACTTCAATGAGGCTATACAATATTAAAACAGCCAACAGATTTAATCAGTATATCTGATAAGTGTAACACAGTTTCAAGATCTAGTTCAGACCTTTCCAAGTTCTAGACAAGTGATCTGACTTCTGTTTGACTTGTTCAGTGATTAGAAACTCATCACCTCAAATCGTCTTGGAACAACCTAATTAAACTTAAAAGCTTTTGCACAGCAAAAAAACCCATAAACGATACGAAAAGACAGCACTCAGAATGGAAGAAAATATTTGCAAATGAAGCAACTGACAAGGGATTAATCTCCAAAATACAAATAGCTCATGCAGCTCAGTATCAAAAAAACAAACAACCCAAACAAAAAATAGGCAGAAGACCTAAACAGACATTTCTCCATAGAAATGACCATACAAATGGCTAAGAGGCACATGAAAAGATGCTCAACATCAGTAATTGTTAGGAAATGCAAATCAAAAGTACAATGAGGCATCAACTCACACCAGGTACAATGACCATCATTAAAAAATCTACAAACAAATGCTGGCAAGGGTGTGGAGAAAAAGGAACCCTCTTGCACTGTTGGTGGGAATGTAAATGGATACAGCCACTGTGGAGAACAGTATGAAGGTTCCTTAAAAAACTAAAAATTGAACTACCATATGACCCAGCAATCACACTACTGGGCATATTACCCTGAGAAAACCATAATTCAAAAAGACACATGGACCCCAATGTTCACTGCAGCACTATTTACAATAGCCAGGACATGGAAGCAACCTAAGTGTCCAATGACAGATGAATGGATAAAGAAGATGTGGTAAATACAGTGGAATATTATTGAGCCATAAAAATGAATGAAACTGGGTCATTTGTAGAGATGTGTATGGACCTAGAGGCTGTGACACAGAATGAAGTCAGAAAGAGAAAAACAAATATAGTATACTAACACATATATGTGGAATCTAGAAAACTGGTACAGAAGAATTTATACACAGAACAGGAAAAGAGATGCTGCATAGAGAATGGGCATGTGGACACAGGGGAAAGCGGAGGGTACGACGAATTGGGAGATTGGGATTGACATAAATACACTACAATGTGTAAAACAAATAGCTAGTGGAAATCTGCTGTATAGCACAGGGAGCTCAGCTCGGTGCTCTGTGGTGACCTCCTAGCTGGGTGGGATGGCAGGGTAGAAGGGGGGTCCAAGAGGGAGGCGATATATGTATACATATAGCTGATTCACTTCATTGTACAGCAGAAACTAACACAACACTGTAAAGCAATTACAAAAAAAATGCAGAGTTCATAAGGTTTTCTATTACTATGAACAGGCAGTAACACACTTTAGGGACCCCAGTAAAAAAGTTGCGTTTCTTCAACTTGTCATCATTTGCCATTTGATCAACTATCCTGTTGATTTTACTTTCTAAACACTTCTCCCTTCCTTCTCCCTTTATTTTATATCCCTAACACTACCTATGAGTCTCAGCCCTCATTTAACTTCTCTTAACACCATTCTAGGGATTTCCCTGGCAATCCAGGTTAAGACTGTGCTTTCACTGCAGGAGGCATGGGTATGATCTGGGAACTAAGATCCCACATGCCTCGTGATGCAGCCAAACAAACAAAAAAACAAACCAAACACACTACCCATTCTAGTAGTCTTCCAACTAGGCTCTTCACTTTCTAGCTCCATCCTCTTCAATGATCAACTATCACTCTGTGAAACACGTATCTTGACTTGAGTCCCTTGCTCTAAAACTTTTAATGACCTTAGAATAAATATCAGATTCCTTAAATTCAAGATGCTCGCAAGCTACACACCATCTCTTACACATTCTGAAAATATGTGCTACATTTTCTAGCCACACTGAACTACTTAACCTCTTTATTATGTACACTACTTGTTTCCCCATCTGTAAAACCTAATGATGCTTTATTCTCCAATTCAAGCTATTTTGCACCTGCTGAAATCAAATTCATCCTTCAAGGGGCTCCAATGGTAATATTAGAAAGTCATTTTTCATAACTATTTGTATAATAGTCTGTATATATGACCATAGTCATTATGGTTTCATTTATATCATATTTAGTTGTTAACAAATTGTATTATTCAAGTAGAATATAAGCTCCTCCAGAATAGCTACCACATCTTTATCTTTGTACTTTTTAAGTCTTGGTCACAAAAGAAAAAAATTAAAAATTTATGAAATTAACTACAAAGGACTTAACACTTATCAGCCTAGACCTATACTGAAATAGATCCAGTTTGCTGGCAACTGTGTACTTACTACCAATTTTTCCTGATTTAAAATCTGAGATGATAATCATCTGGTAAGAAGGTATAACACAAATATGACTGTTAGGAGATACTTCTGAATTAATATTTGATTATACCATCAAATGAAAATGTAATACAATTTCTATGATAGTCAATTTCAATAAAATACATTAAAGTATAGGTAAATTTATAATTAAAAAACAAAAGAAACCAAACCCTAGAGAAACCACAAAAACTGTCAATAAGAAGTTACCTCGCAAATGCTACAGTAATGCGCTGGTTCATGATTTGTCCTCCCATGCCATATAACCTCTTTTCCTGCTGTAATAAGAGCTTCCCTCAGTGTCTGACATTGCTTTAGAATTTTCATAAGACAATACCTATTATGGAGAAAAATTATTGTGACAACTGAATACCGAGAATTCTTAGCACAAAAGAAACACCAACCAGAAATAACTTTGACATTCTTGGTTCTAAGGTCTATTCACATAATTTTCCTTTCCTCAATTTTTCATATCTAGTAGGCCTAACAATGATAATACTAAAGCACTGAAAGTTGAGAAGTAATGTTTGAATATAAAAATACAATGCTGTCTACCAAAAAAACCCTCACATCTCATTTGAAGATATATTCTTACTTTTTACTTCGATTTAGGCAACTGACAGAGTTTCCCTAAGAGTCAATTTCTTCATCTTTAAAATGAACAGTCTGAACTGCAGGCTCTTTTTTTTGGACTCTGGACACACAGGCTCAGCGGCCATGGCATGTGGGATCCTCCCGGACCGGGTCACAAACCCGTGTCCCCTGCATTGGCAGGCAGACTCTCAACCACTGCACCACCAGGGAAGCCCAGGCTGACTCTTTTGATTATAGTGAGGTAAGAAGGTACATATTTACATCTAGATACAACAGAATTATTTTTATATAATTGATTTAAAAATTCTGGATTATGTAAAAAATTATCTATGAATTATGATATAAAATTAGTTTATAGTACTAAAGGAAAAAAGGGTGTTATTGTTTCAATTTTGACGGTCGTATAATGGAATCTTAATATTAACACAAACTTTTTTCTAATTTACACTTTCCTTACGTGCACACTTCAGATGCTAACAATATATTGAATTCTCACTAAAAGTGCTAATTCTTCTATAATTTGCTGTCACCACTCAGAATTGTCTATTACAGTTGCCACAACGTGTCTCAAAGTTCTCCTTTGAATGCAGAGCTGGACTAGTTGATCTATGATGTACATTTCAACTCTAAAATTATCCTAAAAAGCACAAAATTGGTTTAGCAAAAATGATGTCACAACAATGTCTGTGAATCATGATCAGATTAACTTGGACCTCTTTGATATACTGAATTGTTACTAACTTAGAATTTGGAATGTATTATTATTACATAAACTATTATTTGAAAGAAATATTACATTAACAGTATCTTAAACTATCCTCCTTATCTTTATAAGCTTTTAGTCTTTTTTTCCCATTAGCATGTAGGATTAATGAGAGCAAAGGCTTTGTCCATTTTGTTACCTGCAGTAGGACTGTGCCTGGCATACAGTAGGTATATAACAAATATTTGATTACTAAGCAAGTAAGTAAATTCTACAATATGATAAGTAATAGCAGATTTAGATTCCCTTAATTTATATTTCTATGCTATTTGTAATTTGCCAGGTTAAACTATTATTACCCATTTTTTAAAGTCAAAGAATAGGGCTTCCCTGGTGGCGCAGTGGTTGAGAGTCCACCTGCTGATGCAGGGGACACGGATTCGTGCCCTGGTCCGGGAAGATCCCACATGCTGTGGAGCAGCTAGGCCCGTGAGCCATGGCCGCTGAGCCTGCGCATCCGGAGCCTGCGCACCCGGAGCCTGTGTTCCGCAACGGGAGAAGCCACAACAGTGAGAGGCCCGCATACCACACACACAAAAAAAGAAATCAAAGAATAAGTCTGGAATAAATTTAAGTAAAATCTTGTTCATTTATTTAAAAACATAAAAAGTATAATAATATTAAATCTAAACTTGCATGAAAATTTTCTTAAGTATCATATAAAATCATACCACTTTCAATTTGCCTAGACAAATTCTTTTCAGTTTTTAAGAAACAAAGCCATGCCTTACCTGTATTTGGATATCGAAATAAGAAAAGCTTTGTAGTGTGGTGCAGTGTGTTTGTGCGTGTGTGTTTTGCAAGAAGTGCTAGGACAAGCAAGAAGTAAAAATTGAGTTCTGGAAAGAAAATTTATATCACACTAGACATAGCATTTCTTGATGTCCTCCTCCTACCCCTCTCCACTATGGTTTCACCTCTGGGACCAGACATCTTTTCACATAAGTACTGCTTCAAAATATTTATTTCACAGGAAAATAATGACTAAAGCTCTGAAAATTTTTATTTGCACAGATAGCAATGCTCATAAACTTGACAATGCTATCATGTGGGAAAATAAAATGTTAATATTTTATTCATGAAGACAGCATTCATGAAGGGTTACATACATTAGGCCACCTAAATTTTATGCTACCTAAGCCCACTGTCAGAGGCAATATTGTCTATCCCATTTTACAAACAAGGAAAATGGACAACAGAAGGGTGAAATTTCCCAAAATATGATCCCAAATGATGAAAATACTGGAATAAATAAAAGTTAGGCTGACTCAATATCAAAGTCTCTCTGACAACAATCTCAGACTGCCACCACAATTCTAGTAGATGGTACGGAAATTCAAAACCAAGAGATGCCTTGTGTTTTTCAGCCTACCTTACTGATAGAGGCATGTACAAAAAAGTGAGCCTAATATATGGTGATAATTGTGGGCATACTACGAATCACTGTAACTGGCTTCATTTACCATTCAACTGCATAAAGAACACTTCATACTTATATTACAAAGTTGAATCAGTAAGTACCAAAAAATCTCATCTACTACATTATCGTTTAATTCCTTTCAAGGATTTTATCAAAAGGAATGCTCTAATATTAATGACCATATGAGTTGCATGAAAATGAAGTAAAGAAAATCAAAGCACTGTAATAAATGTAATAAATTTCAAATATCTTCAAATATTAATTATAAATTGAAGAGTGAGGATTTCCTTAAACTTTCAATCAACTCATTTTTTAATTAAAACCAAGAAAGGAGAAATATTTATTTTGGAGAATACAGGTAAAAATCAAGAATAAACACCACCTCCATTAACTGTATTTTAAGCTTTAAAGTACATATTTAGTGTACCCTCATGATACATAAATGATAATACTTAGAAATAGGGAAGGAAATTATTTTTCAGCTATCCAAGGAAAAATATATACACTCAACTTAACCCCAATCTCAAATAGTGACCAAAGAAACAGTAATATATATCTCCTGATATGATACAAATAGAAAACACATTATCTCTTTTCAAAAATGTTTAACCTGAATCTAATATAAAGAAACAACCAGACAATCCCAAAATGTGAAACATTCTAAAACGCATCTGGCCTGGTTTCTTCAAATAAAAAGACAATGTCATTAAGAATAATTCTTAAAAGATACCAAAAAGACATGACATGATTGAACGACTCCAAAAAGAACAGCCAAATACTATATTCAATGTGAACTCTGAATGACTCTAAATTGGGAATAAGAGTGGACTAAAAAGAAGCAATAGCTTTTAAAGAACTTTTTGGACAGGTGATAAATTTTAACTACAGATAACATGATATTCTGATTTTAGATTATCTTAGGTGTGACAAAGCTACTATGGCTATGAAGGGTAAGGCCCTTATTTTTAAAAGATGTAGAATAAATTAGGCAGGATTCCATACATAGTAAGTAAATGTGGCAAAAACTTAAATGGTAAACTAAGATTAAAAATCTATCAGTACTCAGTGTACTATTCTCCAAGAAGTTTATACAATAATATAATTCAACTTATGTAATTCAATTTTGTACTGCAGCTATGTTTTGTAGTAAAATTTACATTAAAAAATATATATCTTAATATGGAAAGATATAGGAGTTGAGTAAATTAAAATAAGATATCAGTGGACTTAAACTTTACTATTAATACAGTCTTTCTGTGATGTTTTAAAAATAGCTAATAGTTCAGAAACCTCAGCATCTCAAATCTTAGCAGGGATTACATATAAGCTAGCTCCAACAATCAGTCCTCTATACTAGGTAACAGAGCTATCTACCCCTCTGAGTGCTTATGGAAATTTTTCTTTAAACATTCTATGAAGACTTTAAATTCTGCATGTTGAAAAAGCCAGGCTGTAACATCACTATCAATATTTAACTCATTCCTCTCATTCTTTAGCCACAATCTCAGTGACAAGAGCAAATGCTGTGTAACAATCCCGAATCAAGCAAAACGGGTTCTTCCCTTACCTCAACCATTCAACCATGAAATATATCTTATTTTATTCTGTAAATTCTGGCTGCTTCTTGTCTGAACAGTAGTAATTACCTTTCAATTCATGACTATATTCTTCCTATCTTCATCATACTGTGGCCAACTAATCTAAGTTGCAAATTTGATTTTTACTTCCAAAATTAAAAAATTTTCTCATTAGCAACTGTTGCTGATGTGAAATATACCTGAAATTTTTAGCCAGTTTATATATGTTCCATAACTATTATGAATGAACAAGTTGAGCTTAACTGCAAAGACACAGTTTTAATTCTGATTCACAACAGGAGAAATTCAGTTCAGTTGTAACATAAAGGATTTGTGAAGTTTAGACAGTAATTTTAGTTAAAAGAGAAAAATTTATACACTGAGATCAGTTATTATAGTGATTCCTCAGGGTTTAGGATTAAACTCTGTGAAGTCAAGTCCATTGCATTCTAAATTGACAATGAAAATCAACATAATGAATATGCTTTTCACTCATGATTCTCCTTGCTGCCATTTTTAGGTGGTATCTGGAAGAATATGAAGTAAAGTACGAATGAAGATTAGTCCAATATATTAAAATGGCTAAGTTGTAGAAATCTGAAAAGATGTACTAAATCACTAAGTCACACAACAGGCTTTCTGGCTTTAAAAGCCACTGATACCAACCTTGAACTAACTACAAAGGAAAAAAAATTAATCATCTTATAGTGTAGTTTAAGAAGACAAAGATAATTCAGCCTTAAACCAACAAAAAAGTCAGTACTTGGAAAGTGGAAATACCCTTTGCCATTTTAAAATCACATAGTGCAAATACAAGCTAAGTGGCAAAGCACTTATAGTTTAGTTACACCAAGTATTCCTAAGGTTTGTAAAACTCATTTGGTGTTTAAATCAGGCTACTATAGTTATTACGTACCTCATTTACAGTGCCCATTCACATTTCACTACAGAATTATTAATATGCTTAAGAATGCTGTCCTACCCCCCACCCCTATACCCTGCTAATATGGGTGGTAGGGAAAAATATGTATCTTTTTAAAAAAATTTTTGGCTGCATTGGGTCTTCGCTTCTGCACCCATACTCCATCTAGTTGCGGTGAGCAGGGGCCACTCCCCACTGTAATGCATGGGCTTTGCCGGCTTCTTGGGCTTCTCATTGCGGTGGTCTCTTCTGCGGTGCAGCACAGGCTTCACGTGCATGGGCTTCAGTAGTTGTGGCACACGGGGTCCAGAGCGCAGGCTCAGTAGCTGTGGTGCACGGGCCCAGCTGCTCCGCGGCATGTGGGATCTTCCCGGACCAGGGCTTGAACTCACGTCCCCTGCATTGGCAGGCAGATTCTCAACCACTGCACCACCAGGGATGCCTCAAAATATGTATCTTTTTAAAACCAAAGAAAATCTGACATCTAAAAGACATCTGGCCCAAAGAATTGAGGATAAGAACTATAACCTAGAGTATTTCTTCTGTAAAGTCTTTCCTGAATTCTCTCTTGAAAGAGCCGACCTCTATGTTCCCCCATTGTACCTTAGCAACAGTTCCATGAAAGCAAAGAGCACATTTTTCAATAGCTGTGCAAAGAGTACATTGTTTCTAATAGCACCCTAAAAATTGATCACACCTTTCAAAGCATCCTGCAAAGTACCTAGGCACCCAGTTGGTTCACAATAAACACTGACTGAATTAAAGAATAGAAAGACCTATTTATACCTCAATAGATGACACTGGTAAGTATTCCTTATTTTCTTTTTGGTTGATTTGCTATACTTAAGCATACTGTATTTAGCTACGAACAAACTATAAAGAGGTTTAAAATAGTAAAAACATAGTGGTAAAAATAGAATATTTAAGCATACATCTAAAAGTAGTAGTGTGATAAATGACTATCAAGAGAGGTAGAGGTGGGGGAGTGTCAAATTCTTTCAGAAATTCATGTGCTAGGCTTAAAAATGTAGATTCTCAAGAATTCTACAATTGTGATGTCTTATATTTAAAATGGCTAGGCACTGGTTACCTCAACCAAGTAGTTTCAGGAACACATCAGAGTCAAAAGCCATACTGCTATGAATGGAGGAATGAAAAAGAAGCCCAAAGCTAACACATGAAATGACTCAAAGGGAAGAATTACAAGAAACAAACTGTTTAGGAATCAACATAGCACATAAAACAGGTTAAATTAATACCACCTCCTTTTGACAGGATTTGAGGACAAAAGCAATGATATGGATACAAGAATTAAACAGCAAAAAAACTTCTGGGAAGACAACAAAAACGATAAATCTTTGTTATTTCTTTAACAACATATTCTCATTGCTCTCATGCCTCTCTCCATTCATTCTCTTATTTAGTTCCTCATTTTTCCTGTTTGTAAATACAACTATTCTTTGAAGCTCTATTCCTCATTGTTAGTTCTCTTCCTGTAAAAGTAATAATCACAAAATAGTAGGTAAAACACTCCCCAGTTAGTTGGCTCCTGCTTTGCTCTCTAAAGTTATTTCCAATAGCTTTTTCTAAAATCTGTTTCCATTTTCTCAGTCTTGCTATTGCCCCACATGAAGGGATGTGTCACAATTACAAACAAAGACCTTCCTACTGAACCCAGATAGGTGTTTTAAAATGCTGATTCAGCACCTAACTAGATAGGTGACCTAAGCCTGGTGTAACTGAAATAATTTTTGTTCAGCACTTAAAATAAAACTTAGTAAGATTACAAAGTACTACTGGACATCTAAAACCTGGTTTATATGGAAACCCAAAGGGGTATTTCATTCATTCTTTTCCCACATCAAGTTCTCTACTCATTCCTTCTCCTACACCTTTGTCCTTCACATAAATTACCTTGCTTTTCCAAAGAACAGCTCCCCCCAAACATACCTGATTCTGTAGGATCCAAGATATATAACATAAACATTAAAAAAAAATTAGGATATTATTTTTTTAATGAGTTGTAATTGATGTCATTGATACATTTTTAAATCTACAACTTTTAATCCATGTATTTACATGCTGTACAACTTTTGCCCTCCTACCTCCACTGTCTCTCCCCATCCTCCCTAAATGAAGACAGGAATTTGCACAGAATATTTATAAATCTTCAGGGCTCAGCCCAGTTCCATCTATTCAGCTAGTACTCAAATATTTATCTATTAAATGAAAGACACTGCAAATAAGCATTGGTGGTGAATTAAAGTACATTTTGAGAGGTGGCTGAATGACCCTGGTTAACGTTTTTATTTTTCTTTGCAGTACGCGGGCCTCTCCCTGCTGTGGCCTCTCCCGTTGCAGAGCACAGGCTCAGGACGCGCAGGCTCAGCGGCCATGGCTCATGGGCCAAGCTGCTCCGCGGCATGTGGGATCTTCCCAGAACGGGTCACAAACCCGTGTCCCCTGCATCGGCAGGCAGACTCTCAACCACTGGGCCACCAGGGAATCCCCCTGGTTAACATTTTTAATCAGTGATAACAAAAAGAGGAGCTATTTAAAATGAGACAACTAAAGTTGGAAGTAGAATTCTGAAATTATAATAAATGCAGTCAATATTCAAAATGATTCCATACTCTGTAAGAAGTATTAAAAAACTCTACAAGAAACACAGCACCAATAAGTAAATACCTTTACTTAGGTTATTAAATATATTTTTTAAAATGTGTAAGGAAAATACAGATGAAAACTATTTCCAGTAATTTAAATAGAAGAAAACCTGAATTTGTATATTCAAGTCCAATATTAAGACAGCTGCTATGACAAAAACAATGTAATTTAAAATGCCACCATAGAAAAATGGGAACATTTCCATTCATGAAGGCAAGTCTTGGTGTCCTGCATTTTAAATACTGATAGAAACACTGACACACTGGAAAAGGTTTAGAAGATGTTGAGAACAATGAGGGTAGAGAATGAAAATGCCCGAAGTGAGAGAAGTTTTAAGTTTATGAACTAGAGATAACAAAAACACAAGATGATAATCACCTTTTCTTGTTTCCTTTTTCCTTATCTCACTATCCAATCTATGTGTAAACATTTGAAAATAGACTGCAGTGTGATACTTCTTTCCAGTTCCACTGCTACAATCACAATCCAGGTTAGTCTGGATTTCTGCCAATTGACTTGTAACTGTTCTCTTTAGTTCTAATCTTCCATTCTCCAATCCTTTTTCCACAAATAGACAGATTCACATTTTTAAAACGTAAATCAAAATCTATCCCTCTCCTTCTTCTACACACATAGAATTAGTACCTAAACTATTTAACAGTGCCTACATCTATAATTTCGTACCTCACCATTTTCATGAACCCATTACCACAGCTATTCCCTTGCTTCATTCTGTTACAGCCATTTCTGTCCCATAAATACACCAAAGTTGTTCTCATTTAAGACTTTCACTTGTTTTGGGGGCCTGAAATGCTTTTTCCTAGCTCTTCTTCTAGTTGTCTCCTTTTTATGATTCCGATCCAAGTATGGAAACCATGCTCTCAGAAGCCACTTGAACAAAAGTGCAGCATTCTTCACCCCCTAACCAAAAAACAAACAAATTTGCAAAAATAAATTTTACTCATATTACTTAACAGTAACTTATTCATCTGTTTGGGAATTTGTCTGTCTGGCTTCACTACAGATTAAATCTCACAAAGGAAGTGATTTAGTTTTATACTCTGCAGTATCTATTTTATTGCCAAGAACAGCATCAAGCATAGAGTATGTGATTCTGAAATACTAGTTCAATGTTATTCGTTTTGCATAAATCCTAAAATAATCTGGGGCATTGAGACAAAAAGTACATTTTGGATCAGCCTATGAACATATTCATAAATTAGAGCTGAGGTAATGACCATACTGAAAAAGTTAACAAATGACCACCCATAAATTGTGGATTTTTAATAGGAATTACTCTGTTAGTTAAGAATTTGAATAACATTCTTTCAAACTTTTCTAACTCTACTTCTCAAACATTTAACAAAACCGGAATGTGTCAATAAGTAAAACAGTGCATAGGCACATTACCCTGACCCTGCAATTTCTGTCTGGATATATTGGTTAGAACAAAATTTTGAAAATATACTTGAAATTGTTTAAAATTAGCCAGCACTATTTTTAAAGATACTGGTTTGGGAGACACTGTATGTCTTACTCTCCCATTCACAAAGTTCATGAACATAATAAACAGGCCCTGGAGGAACTTAAGAAAAACTAAAAAAATTACTGCTTTAACCGTTTAGCTTGTAATTTCCCAAATTCATTTCAGCGGAGTTACTTTTCATTAGTGATGGAGTTGGGGGAGGAGAAGGGCAAGAAAAGCATGTAAACTGAAATCTGGAGAAGCACTAAGTGGCACTGCCTGAAAAAATGTACAAGAAGAAACATCATGGTTCCATTCCATACCACTGCAATAAAGCAAATATTGCAATAAGGCAAGTCACAATTTTCTGGTTTTGCAAAAGTTATGTTTACTATGTATGGTAGTCTATTAAGTCTGCAATAGCATTATATCAAAAATAACAAAGCATACACCTTAATTAAAAATACTTCATTGCAAGAAAAATTGCTAATCAGCATGCGATCCTTCAGCAAGTCATAATCTTTTTACAACAGTAACACCAAAGAGCGCTAATCATAGGTCACTGCAGGAAATACAGTAATAAAGAAAAAATCTGAAGTATTGTGGGAATTACCAACATGAGACACAAAGAAAGAAAGTGGGCAAGTGCTCCTGAAAAGATGGTGCTGACAGACTTGTTCACAAACCCTCTATTTGTAGAAAACAATATCTGCAAAGAGCAGTAAGGCAAAGAGCAATAAAATGAGGTATGCCTGTATTCTAAATATACTTACAAAAGAAATGGAACAGAAACTAGGTTATTAAATCAGAAATTACTAGAATATATATATTCAAATTGTTTACTAACTTTGCAATGAGTGGTTCAAGAAGATAAGGGAATGATTTAATTATGGCAGAAAATTTAAATAGTTAAAACACTTTTTTAAATGCTAATTTCTTTATGAGATATATTTATTTTAGTATCATTCTCACTCCCTGTGCTGCAGGCAGACACCAAATATCAAAACTAAAGATATCCCAGGAAGTCACTTTGGTCAGAGACAGGCAGACATCAAATATTAAAACTAAAGATATCCCAGGAAGTCACTTTGGTCAGAGAGTAAGGGAAAGCACAGATGTATGAATTTACTGGTAAAGAATCATGTATGCCTTCATTCCTCTTTGTACCACAACAATCTATTTGGAAAGAAAAAATATTTTTTTACATGTGAATGCTCTTATTTTGTCAAGATTTTGGAAGCACTTTATCATCTGATATCAACTGACGTAATTCTTTGGGGTAAAAATAATCATTAGGAAACACTCCACCATATCCCCACCACCACCCCAAAAGAGTAACTATAGCAATTTTGGAAAGTACTTACTTAATCATTTCAAAAAGCTTGGGATCTGATACTTTGATATTTCGTGCCATATTCCAGGAGAGATGAACCATGGGTACCACTGACTTCACACTTTGCAATTTGTTCCACTCATACCGTTCTACTGCCAGTTTATACTGGCAGGCTAAGAGGAAAAAAATTTTTTTTTAAGTTATAAAGCAAACTAACAAAATATATGAACATAATCATAACCTCTCAGGTGACCATTTTAACAGCAATTCTGAAAAACTAAAAACACTAAAAAACTTTAATAAGTTGCAGGATACACAATTAATGCACAGAAATCTCCTGCATTCTTATACACTACTGATGAAAAATCTGAAAGCGAAATTATGGAAACACTCCCATTTATTATTGCAACAAAAAGAATAAAATACCTAGGAATAAACTTACCTAGGGAAACAAAAGACTTGTATGCAGAAAACTATAAGACACCGATGAAAGAAATTAAAGATGATACCAACTGATGGAGAGATATACCATATTCTTGGATTGGAAGAATCAATATTGTGAAAATGACTATACTACCCAAAGCAATCTACAGATTCAATGCAATCCCTATCAAATAACCAATAGCATTTTTTATGGAAAAAGAACAAATCTTCTCAAAATCTGGTTGGAGACACAAAAGACCCCAAATAGCCAAAACAGTCTTGAGAGAAAAAAAAGGAGCTGGAGGCATCAGACTCCCTGACTTCAGACTATACTACAAAGCTACAGTAATCAAGACAGTATGGTACTGGCACAAAAACAGAAACATAGATTAATGGAACAAGATAGAAAGCCCAGAGATAAACCCATGCACCTATGGTCACCTAACCTATGACAAAGGAGAAAAAGCTATACAATGGAGAAAAGACAGTCTCTTCAATAAGTGGTGCTGGGAAAACTGAACAGCTACATGTAAAAGAATGAAATTAGAACACTCCCTAATACCATACACAAAAATAAACTCAAAATGGATTAAAGGCCTAAATCTAAGACTGGACACTATAAAACTCCTACAGGAAAACATAGGCAGGACACTCTTTGACATAAATCACAGCAAGATCTTTTTTGATCCACCTCCTAAAGTAATGGGAATAAAAACAAAAATAAACATATGGGACCTAAACAAACTTAAAAGGTTTTGCACAGCAAAGGAAACCATAAACAAGACAAAAGACAACCCTCAGAATGGGATAAAATATTCGCAAACAAATCAACTGACCAAGGGTTAATCTCCAAAATATATAAACAGCTCATGCAGCTCAATATTAAAGAAACAAACACCCCAATCCAAAAATGGGCAGAAGACCTAAATAGACATTTCTCCAAAGAAGACTTATGGATGGCCAAAAAGCACATGAAAAGCTGCTCAACACCACTCATTATTAGAGAAATGCAAATCAAAACTACAATGAGGTATCACCTCACACCATTTAGAAGGGGCATCATCAGAAAATCTACAAACAACAAGTGCTGGAGAGGGTGTGGAGAAAAGGGAACCCTCTTGCAACGCTGGTGGGAATGTAAATTGATACAGCCACTATGGAGAACAGTATGGAGGTTCCTTAAAAAACTACAAATAGAACTACCATATTACCCAGCAATCTCACTACTGGGCATATACCCAGAGAAAACCATTAATTCAAAAAGACATGTGCCCCCAATGTTCACTGCAGCACTATTTACAATAGCCAGGTCATGGAAGCAACCTAAATGCCCATTAACAAGGGAATAGATAAAGAAGATGTGGTCCATATATACAATGGAATGTTACTCAGCCATAAAAAGGAACGAAATTGAGTAATTTGTTGAGACATGGATGGATCTAGAGACTGTCATACACAGTGAAATAAGTCAGAAAGAGAAAAACAAATATCGTATATTAACTCATGTATGTGGAACCTTGAAAAATGGTACAGATGAACCAATATGCAGGGCAGAAGGTGAGACAGAGATGTAGAGAACAAATGTATGGACACCAAGGGGGGAAAACATGGGGTGGCGATGGTGGTGTGCTCAATTGGGAGATTGGGATTGACATGTATCCACTGATGGGTATAAAACTGATGACTAAAAAACCTGCAGTATAAAAAACCAAACAAACAAAAAAACCAAATAATCCTAAACTTTCTTTGGCTTATTTGTATGGAAATATATTAATATAAATGTTTCAGACATTACTTGAAATTTCTTAAAATCTTGTATGTTCTGGTATAATAAATCATAATTTTAGTTATTACTTTAAAACAAATATATCAGAAATAACTAAATTTCCTTGTCAATTGCATTATTATGAACGTTCATCAAATCTTTAACCATGGTCATTTTTAAGACTTTTGGCATTTACAGACAGTTCTGGGTGTATTCTGATACTTTCGCAAAAATGTTCCTATAAAAGGGTTTCATCTTCAAGGAATTCATGGAAAAGACTGACAAGTACAGGTTTCTGGTAACTGACTATACTGCTGAACTGAATGAATAAGCATTTTCAGAACTCTAATAGAAAACTGATGAATGCATGAAAGTGCTAACAAAAGATCAAGATGAAAAAAAAAGGGACTGAGTGAACTAATGAGGATGATTATAATTCTTGTGAATTACTTTTTGAATAAAAAAATTTTAAAAACCTGTTTTAAAAGAATTACAGTTAAAAATGATCATTAAAGAGCACTTACTATGTGGTAAGCATTGTGCGCGGCTCTTTTCACATCTCATGAAATTCTTGGAAACCCTCAGTTTTTCAGACTAAAAGAATTTCTCATTTTTCAGATTAAAAGAATGAGGTACTGAGATTTCAAAATACTTATCCCAAGTCACAAAACTAACAAGGACCAGATTTTTCATCTTACATATATTAGACAGTTTGACATAAGACTGTTGATGTGATATCTCAGAAGAAACAAAAGTCTAAAAAATAACTATTCTGCTTTGCTTTTCCCTATAAAAGATTTCTTTTATAAAAAAGACACACAACAGTCTAAAATATCAAAAGTATATCCTCTATGACTAAAAAAGCACACATTTGTTACTTGCTACATCCATTTCTTAAGTTGAATTTACTATCTGCACTAGCCATTGAGATTTTTCCTTGGACACAATTTTTCAATTTTTGTGAGTTATTTTCTAATAGAAAAATAATAGAATTCTTTAAAATGTAAAACCTGTCATTATTATTTATAATACCTGTAAGTGGACCAACATTCCAAGCAATATTGTTGCACCAGCCAACAGCCTGAACCCAGTGCACAGTGCCTGCATTTATCCAGACCAAATCTCCAGGTCTTTGAATAAACCTATATACAGGAACATTAGCTTCATAAAGATCTTCAAGATTGGGCCACCAAGAACTCATTAAAAAATTCAAATTATTTCTGAAAAAAATAATGAATAATGTTAACGGATAAAGTTTTTTTTAATGTCTCATCAAAAATGGAAAGATAATTTCAAAAGACTAAAAGATGCTCTTACTGTATACTTCATTAAAACTTTACAAGAACTATATATTTCAAAACTGAGAGCTCTAGAACATAAGAAGCAGTCCTGAAAAAAACTAATAGGAGATGAAAATAGGTATACTTATTCAAAGATCTGTACCATATGCTTAAACTTACTTCTCAAAAGTATAAATGTTAAATTTTCAAATTATACTTAAATATTAAATAAACGGATTTTTTGGTTTAATGTCAATTTAATTTAGATATAATTCACATACAATAAAATTCACCCATTTATGAGTGTTGACAAATGGGTAAGTACCAACACAAGACAGAACATTTTCTTTAAGATTTGGGGCACTGTGATTTCAGAAGCAATTGTTCAACTATGTCAGTAAGAAAGCAGTCATGTACAGTATACATAAACAAACAGGTGTGGCTATGTACTAGGAAAACTTTACAGAAGAGTTGGCAGGCCGGAACAAACTAATTTTTAATTTTTCTTTCAACAAGGAATAATTTGATTTACTCCTTCTTCTTAAAGAACCTCTTTAATATCTAGGAATCTGTTAAACAGGAAATTTAGAGACTACTTCTTACCTAGAATCCTATGGCAGATGTACGAGCAAAGATCTTCCCTCAATTCAACAGTGGAAGAAGACTTCTGCCTCTTGTTTTCTCCCAGGAATTTGAGAGAAGGTCCTTGTTCTTACATGAATCAACACTACCAGCAACACCAAAGCAGGTAAACCAAATTATTAAGCTTTTATTCAAATTCTGGTTTTTTATTATCTCCTTCATTACAGTATTAGGGATTTTTTGTTTGTTTGTTTGTTTTTTTGCACTACGCGGGCCTCTCACTGTTGTGGCCTCTCCCGTTGCGAAGCACAGGCTCCGGACGCTCAGGCTCAGCGGCCATGGCTCACGGGCCCAGCTGCTCCGCGGCATGTGGGATCTTCCCAGAACGGGGCATGAACCCATGTCCCCTGCATCGGCAGGCTGACTCAACCACAGCGCCACCAGGGAAGCCCACTATTAGGTATTTTAATGAAACTATGTTACCAATTTTTCTACTAGGAATAGTAAGACTAACAATTTCAAATTAATTTTTTTCAATAGAAAAAATTCATATGGTAGGACTGTTCCTTTCTGAATATCCAAAAAAAGCTTTTGCTCTATTTCTATGTTTTCTCTGAAAAAATATGAAAGAGGGGGTGCCTTTGAGTTGTCTCTAAGAACCCACCTTCTATTCCTTTTTATTCCTCCTAAAATGGAAGGATTTTCTTGAGACAAGTCTGACTGACATTGACATTTAAGGGATAAACACTGTTTCTTTTTTGGTATAAGGTTTCAAATACTGCGAGGAAGGGGAGGGAAGAGGGGAGGGCAAAGGGGAGGGGAGAGGAGGAAGGGAAAAATGACGAAAGAAGAAAAGAAAAAAGTATAAGCACAGTACAAACCTTAGCCCTAATTCACCCAAAACTGCCAACATGAAACTCTCCATAAAAATTTTAAAAACTCTCCATAAAAATAAAAAATAAAAAAATGATAAAAGAAAATAATAGAAGAAAAAAAAAGGAAAGCCAACCATGGCATATAGATGAAGCATTTTTTTCAAAAGGTCAAAACAGGGATTGATTTTAACATAACATGTTATCTGGAATCATAAAATAAACTACAGAACTTACAGACATTAGAGGCAATATCCTTCTGCAAAACAATATTAGAGTAAAAAGGACAAGTTGCATTCTGCAACTGAAGATAACCTCATTATTTTTATTACTCTGGAGTTTAAACTTTGGGGATATCACCTATCTTTTCCAACTATACTTGACCTAAGACATTTGAAAGCAAAGAAAGTTAAACCCTGAAAATACTCACACAATATAAGAAATAAATGCTTTCTGCAGCACAATGAAGATTTCTCATGACAATTCTTCTCCCCTGCTTAAGTAACTAGTTTCCTGGTGGACAAAAGCTCAGATAGATGATTATACTATTTTGGGGGGGTGGGGTTGGGGGTGGGGGAGATAAACAAACAAAACAAAAAGAAACAAGAAAGACTATACTGTTTTCCTGACCAATTATAAAATTTAAGAAATTTCACCTTCCTTATCATAAGGAAAACTTATATGTAAGACATTAAAAACTGACTATATCTTGACAGTAATTAGGAGAAGTTTGGAGTATTGTTCTTGTTAACTACTATGACATACTTTTTACTAAATAAACTATGAATAAAGACCCTCTATAAAGTTAAAGATTTTAGTATGTGAAATATGTGTATTGATTTTAAAATAATCACACATGAAAATTCTGAGAATTATATCCCATTTTTAATTGTTTAAGTATATGATGTATAATATACACTATAGCAGTATCATTACCAACTCTGAAAACAGCAGGTAATTTGCTTGCTACTGGACACTGATAATTTTAGGGTGAAATTACAAAGATACACAAGCTTGAGTTTTAAGCAAGGTGATTAATTTTGGAATTCTTGTCATTTTTAAATTGACTTATAATGAGCCTAATTTTTCTTTAAAGCACAATTTTCAAATGAATGTATCAGTTTTAAAGATTAACATAAAAAACAATTCACTCCGTAGTCTCTGAATTCACACCTATTACTATTGCACAGACTGGTTTCGTGGCATCTTTCATTTGATATAAGAAAATAAAAGAGGGCTTCCCTGGTGGCACAGTGGTTGGGAGTCCGCCTGCCAATGCAGGGGACACGGGTTCGTGCCCCGGTCCAGGAAGATCCCACATACCACAGAGTGGCTGGGCCCATGAGACATGGCCATTGATTGAGCCTGTGCTCCGCAACGGGAGAGGCCACAACAGTGAGAGGCCCACGTACCGCAAAAAAAAAAAGAAAGAAAAGAAAAGAAAAGAAAAGATTTGAAATAAAATCATTTATAATAAATTGCTGAATGAAAATTAAAACTTCAGGATCAGGGCTTCCCTGGTGGCTCAGTGGTTAAGAATCTGCCTGCCAATGCTGAGGGCACGGGTTCAATCCCTGGTCCCAGAAGATCCCACACGCCGCGGAGCAACTAAGCCCATGAGCCACAACTACTGAAGCCCGCAGGCCTAGAGCCCATGCTCCACAGCAGAAGAAGCCACCATAATAAGAAGGCCCCGCTCACCACCACTAGAGAAAGCCTGAGTGCAACAACGAAGACCCAATGCAACCACAAATAAATAAGATAAATAAATTTATTAAAAAGAAAATTCAAGATCAGACTTTGTTCTTTACAATAACTGTTTTCTCATAATTATTTTAAAAGAAAATTTAGTTCAGAAACCTACTTTTCACAGAAGTCATTCAGAACACCCCAATAATCCTCAGGAACAACAAACCATTCACAATCACCTGGACCAATATTTATATTAACAGAACAAAAGTTGTTATTTTCTTGGTGACCTGAAATGTAAAAGGAAAAAAAATCATTATTATACTGTAAATTAAATCAGAGAAATGTACCTTTAAATCACTGAGTTGTTTTGAGGATTAGGTGAAAAATAAATGCTTATAAATCAATGAAGAGCATATGAATAAGCAATAAATATTAGCTATTATCACTATTACTACATCCACCTCTAAACTATCCCAACTCACAAAGAGTAGAGAAAATTAATGAATGAGGTGTGATTTTCAAAATGTTAACTGGCCGCTTAGCAACTTGTAACTACAATAAACATCTCAATTTGATGTTGTCACATACTGTAAATGCTTATAACTCTCCCACCAGAGATAGAGATGGTAATCTCTTAAAATGTGGGCTGAGAGCAAACTAAATTTTTCAGAACACATGTAAAGGCCATGTCAGAATGTAAACTGTTATAGCACATACCACTTCTTTTATTTATCAATGAGAACTGTAACTTTACCAAACAGGAACTTAACACAATGTTTTTTTGAATTATACAGAGCAGACAAAAACATATCACAAATTTCTTCTAAGGAACTCCTTAGAGATCCATAGGATAATACTGAGAAACTAATGATATATGAACAAATGAAACACCCCAAGAACTTTTAGGCACAAAGAGGTAATATACTAAATTTGGCTTCTGCCCCTAGATTTTAAATGAAAGAAGACATTTTCTATTTCCTTTGATTCATTTCATTTTCACATATTTACTTTTACAAAATATTCCAAATAGTATGAAATAATTTTCAAATACAAATGAATCTTAATAGATCTAGTCCAGACTTCCCTGGTGGTCCAGTGGTTAAGAATCCACCTTCCAATGCAGGGGATGTGGTTCAATCCCTGGTTGGGGAACTAAGATTCCACATGCTGCAGGGCTACTAAGCCCGTGTGCCACAACTAGAGAAAAGCCCACAAGCCACAACAAAAGATCCTGCATGTTGCAGCTAATACCCGATGCAGTCCAAAAAAAAAAAAAAAAAAAAAAAAAAGAAAAAAAAAAGATCTAGTCCAATACTATACATACATTTAAAAATCTTGAAAGGTGAAATTCTTGCCTGGTATTATGAAGTTATTAGTGACAAGGAAGGCCAAGATATTAAATCTTTTTTCAATTATTAGTATTTTGGATATTTCTTTCCACCTGACCTAAATACTGACAAAACAGTATCATGTAAAGTGAATTTCCAATAATAGCCTAGGAATAAACATTCCAACCAGTGGGTTCTATGCCTGGCTGTACATCAGAATCCCTGAGGAGCTTTTAAAAAGTACTGACATCTCATCCTCAAAATGATTCAGTATTTCTTCTAAAAAGCTTTCCAGCAGATTCCAATAAGCACACAAAGCGGGGCACCCTAACTCATTTACATAAAAGTAACAACCCATTTTAAAAAATTAGTTGGCCACTTTACAGTGAGAATGTGGTGAAGAAGAAAGAACTATAGCTGCTGCAAGGAGAAAATAGAAAAACAAGAAAATGACATGTATCCTGTACATATCAGCATATAGCTAAATTGGCTGTTTCCTGCTAAAGTGTGAGCTAACTTCCAGACACTGGAACTTACAAAATTACTAAGTATCTAGACTGCCACCTATGACATAAGCAATGTCAACACAAAGGGAACAAAGATGATTTTATATTTGAGTTGAATGAAACTTTATGATTTTAAATCAGGAGATGACAAACTACAGCCTCTTGGCCAAATACCTGTTCTTATAAATAAAATTGTTGGGATGCAGATAGGTTTATTAGTTTATGCTCTGTCTACAGGTATATTCATACTACAACATCAGAATTAAGCAGTTATAACAGAGACCTTGTGCACTCTCATAACTGCACACTGCTGGTTGGCAAACTATATACAAGTTGCCTTAACACAGTTATAACTCAATGTAGCATCTTAACTGGAAAGCATATCATCATTCTTCAACATTTCATTTCTTTTAATTACAAGTGCATAACCATAATGTGAAGAGAAGAAATACAAATGTCAAATGTAACACTTTAAGGTATTTAGGAATGTGAATAATTTACTCCATTTAACAGGAAAGCACTGTACTTACCATGTAATGATGTTCTTTCTATGCTAAAATATTACTATGTTCCTTGAAATTACCAAACCAAATGATCATTACATTATGTCTCATATGGAAACAGTGAAAGAAAAATTAGAAAACTTAAAATGCATTATATGATCATGGCAGAAGTTTTCACCAAACAAACAAACCAAAACAAACAAAAAACAAAACCGAGGCTAAACCAAAGTTCGTCTCTGGGCAGCCAAGCAAAGCTGTTAACAGATAGCATGTTAATTAAATCATGTTTGGTTGTAGCAGGTAAAAAAACATTTCTAGAGAAAATAAAATGTTTCCACAGGATTAGCCTTTTGTTGAGAACAGCTACTCAATGAAGATGATGGAAGTCACATAAGTAATCAATTAAAAAATGTAGTAAATAACTTTTGAGGGAACAACAATGATGAATTACAAACAAAGAAAATAATTTTAAGCAGTTTTTCTTGAAATAATTTCAAGCAGGCCCTTCAGAAGTCAACAAGTACTACTACTACTACTACTACTACTACTACTACTACTAAATTGATATTGTTTACTTGAGGAGTCAATGCCAAATGTGAAGTCACTGAAGATTTTGTCTCTAAAAGTGATCTTCACAGGACCAATTGTTAAGTGAGAATATTTTCAAAGTTGCAAAAATATTCAGTCAAGTACTACAGAATTGGAATCTGCTAAGAAAAATTACAACTAATGGTAGGGAAAATATGTCTGGGAGAAAAAAGTGTACTTGGAAAATTAACAAAGTCTGTGACAATGTTCAGGTACTAGATGCCTGTGGTTTTTCACTGTACTATTCACCGACAGATACTTTACGAAAATTGTGTGTAAGTGTGTGCATCCCACTCTCAAAGACAATAACAAATCTATGAATTTGTGACAGAAACAGGAACCAACTGTCCTGATATTCCCTATGGCTTTGCAGTGGTGACACTGTGCTCTAATTTTTAGAGACTGGAGATTTTTTGAATGAAGCCAACTGTCAGCCACTGATAAAGGTACATTATCTCTGCTGTGGGATTAAAACTTAAATAAAATGCTACATATTCTTTCCCTTAAACATTTGTTGCAAACCCTAAAGCAAGTGAAGAGAAATTTCCATATTGCAAAAGCCTTCTACCTGACCTTCCACTGAAAAAACTGCATCTGAAATGCAATTAAATATAAAAGAAAAATGTAAAGTAAGATAAAAACAAAAACAACAAAAAACCCTAACAGAATTCTGTAAATGCCTGCCAACTAGTTGAATGCAGTCAATAAAATATGCTCATAGATTAATAACAATATCTGGCAGCATCTATTTACATGAAAAACATTTTTAAAGATGAAACATGTAAAAATCTCACTACATAAAGCTTTAAGAGATGTACATTTGTAGCTGATTCTGATGACAGGGAATACTGACTTTGAGCCCCAGTAAGGTAAAATGTTATTCCAACTTTAGGGTTATTTGTATTTTGTCAATTATTTGTCTCAATTTTGTCTCAACTATTAGTTATTTTGACTTTCATCAATGAACAGACATGGAAGTAAGTTTTTTCTATTTTTACATATGTATCTTCATAATATTCTCAATTTAACCTCTTGGCTTATAAAGCATAAAATACTATTTAACCTTTTAAGTTACCTGACTTCCGCATTAGTTTCTGAATTACATTTTAAGAAATATAATGGGACAGTTTAGCAAATACTAGTGCATCACAAATTTTAAGTATTTTCAGTGAAGCTTTTATTACAAGTAGTATACATACTAGTTCATTATTAGTAAGAACTGTAACTGTGATGAACAAGACGTGGAAAACTGACAATCTGCACTCAATGGAATCAAGACAAAGCCTCTCAAGTGCTTTAAGTTCCTTTACTCACTGAGCAACTTAATGTCCCCTTGCTACGTTAAATTTTTCTGATCGTCTTGATGTTTACACATAAAAAGGATAAAAGTCAAACTGACAGAACAAATTAATATTCTCAGCTTTAATTACAAATTATTTTTGCCTATTAGAAAGAATTTTAAAATCCTTTTGGCTTTATTAGTTATAAACGGGAAACTGATTGCAGGTGCATCTATCACATTTAACTAAATAACTTTTTTTCAACTCTACAAGGGAAGTTATTTCATAAAAATAACCTGTTGTCCGACTCCCTGGAACTTTCATGTATAGCTGAACTGTATTCATGCCCAGTACGGTATGACCGAGGTGGCTTAGAAGATTTCCTGCTGACACAACACGTACAAAAGCCGGAAGTTTAGTCAGTTCATGTAGCTGCAACTTCCACCTGAAATACAGTAACAGATTAGAAGTGTAATCCTGCAGCAAATATTTATGAGAATTAACCATGTCCTCAAAAATCTTGTGATCCAATTAGAAAAATTTAAATCTCTAATATAATACTTTTAAGATCAAAAGAACTAGTATTTAACTTTTTCCAAAAAAAAGTCTTAAAGCAGGTTACTTAAAAAAAAAAAATCATAAAAATTTATGATAATCTTATAAATGAAAGAAATAATTTTTAAGTCTGTAAAACTGTGTTGGCACTCTTTGGTAACAAAAATCTAAATTCATAATCTAGGGACTTCCCTGGTGGTCCAGTGGGTTAACTCTGTGCTCCCAAAGCAGAGGGCCTGGGTTCAATCCCTGGTCGGGGAACTAGATCCCACATGCATGCTGCAACTAAGAGGCCACATGCCACAAAAAAGACCCAGTGAAGCAAAAATAAATAAATAATGTAACAAAAATGATTCTGTAACACTAGCATTTTTAGCTAGAACTTCTTTGTCAACACACAAACACACATACACACACAGTATAACTACTGGATTAAAGAAAATATAAAAGTAGGCAGTTTCAAATCCTGCAATCCTATTTGTACTTCATGGAAATAGAACAGGAGGCCTTACTTTTTGCCATCAGAGAGGTCAATGTTAGTCCCAAATTTTATAGTTTTAAAAGGTCCTTTCCTTCTCTTTCCAGAACTTAAAAAAAAAAAAAAAAATTAAATTAAATTCATGCCTTTTGGACAGAAATAGAGTGCACACTAAAATTTACTTACTTATCTGAAGATGTGGATTCATTATCTGAATATTCTTTATGTTGCATTCTTTTCTCATTTTCTTCCTACAGGTTAAGCAAATACATTCACACTTAGTATTATGCTACAGACTATAGTTCCCGTTACACAACCGAATAAAAGTCTTATCTACATGAGTGCTACTGGTTATGATCTGAAAACTAATTTGCTATGGGCACATTTCACCAAAAAAGCAAAGTTTGTTTTTCCCTATATATACTCTTCAATAAGAATAAAATCTGCAGGTTCTTGTACTTGCCACAAATTCAAAATGATAAAAAAAATGAAAGCAAGATTCTGTAATCTTGCTAAGTATCAAAATTACTTATGGGGCTTCCCTGGTGGTGCAGTGGTTGAGAGTCCGCCTCCCAATACAGGGGACACGGGTTCGTGCCCCGGTCCAGGAGGATCCCACGTGCCTCAGAGCAGCTGGGCCCGTGACCCATGGCCGCTGAGCCTGTGCGTCTGGAGCCTGTGCTCCGCAAAGGGAGAGGCCACAACAGTGAGAGGCTGGCATACTGCAAAAAAAAAAAAAAAAAAAAAAAAAAAAATTACTTATGACTGCCAAGAATCAATGCTGAACTGGCAGAAGTGTGTGTGCCTATAAAAACAACAGTTATGAGATGTATAGGGTAAGAAATTCAAGACTGTCTATTATTAACGATAGATTTCTTTTGTTATTCTGACCTTGCCTGTGGGGAGTACACTAAGACAATTAAGGGAATATAAAGAAGTTCTTCACAGACTAAATTACTGACACAATAAATTCTATATAAATAATAAAACACATAGCACTAGTAAGGAAATTAAATGCTGAGTAAAAATGTGTTATTCTCTTGACAAAGGTGTTAATATAATTCTACAAGGAAATGGTACTATAACAAATGGAAAACCACATTTAAAAGAATGATGTTAGGCCCCTACCTTTTACCAAATAGAAAAATTAATGGATCAATGACCCAAATGTAAGAGCTACAACTATAAAACTCCTACAATAAAACATAAGAGTAAAGCTGAATGACCATGTAATTAGGCAAAGATTACTTAGCTCTGACACCAAAAGTAAAGCAACTGGAAAAAAAGAAAAAGTATGCACCTAAACTTTAAAATTCTGTGCTTCAACGGACACCATCAAGAAAAAGTGAAATGACAACTCATAGAATAGGGAAACGAAACGCAAATTAAATACTGTAAAAAATGACTTTGTCAAACACGTAAGAAGCTCGGAAGTAGCCACCGCATCCTAACCACAAGTATAAACCGTGCAATCAATAATTCTCAGATTACTTAAGAGAAGCGAGAACACATGGCAAACTGTTGCCCACAAAACTGGAGAGAGGGGTGAATAATGGAAATCAAAACTAATGGGAGCAGAAACCTCCATGGATACCTATGCTGAAAATATCAGAAAAAATCCCCTTCTGAAACATAACAGGGCATTATTTTCTTCTTAGCAAGATCTGCCCTCTGGAGAAACTACTTAACCAGAGTCTAATTTCTGGAATTTATCAGAGCTGCATCTCCAGAGAGGGGGGAAATACCCATCGCTAGCTCACTCTAGCCATCCAGTCTTAACTCAAAGAATGCAGAAAACAAAAACCCAAAGATGAAACGCTGCTGAAGTTCACAGTATAGAGGCACAAAAAGGCTCACAAAGACTGAGACCAAATCACAGGATAATAGAATATTTCCCCTACTCCAATGTTTTTTACGAATACATTACTAAAGCTTATTTACAGCAGTGCCGTTTACCCAGCATATCATGTCTGTCTTTCAACAAAAAATTACAAGGTATACTAGAAGTCAGAAAAATAGCAGGAAAACACATAGGCAAGCACTGGGAACAGTCTCTCACATGGCGCAAATTCTGGAATAATAAGACTAATAATTCTAAATTGTAGTTTATTATGCAAAGAATTCTAAATGATAAAGTAGAAATCATACTAAACACATGGGCAATGTAAGCAGGGAAATGGAAATTTTTAAAAAGAACCAGAAAGAAACACTAAAGTCAAAAACATGAACAGAACTGAAGAATGCTTTTCATGGGAGTATTAAAAATGGATACATGGCTTCCCTGGTGGCGCAGTGGTTGAGAGTCCGCCTGCTGATGCAGGGGCACGAGTTCGTGCCCCGGTCCGGGAAGATCCCACATGCTGCGGAGCAGCTGGGCCCGTGAGCCATGGCTGCTGAGCCTGAGCATCCAGAGCCTGTGCTCCGCAATGGGAGAGGCCACAGCAGTGAGAGGCCTGCGTACCGCAAAAAAAAAAAAAAAAAAAAAAAAAGGATACAGGTAAGGAAGAAATTTGAGTTTGAGGATATCTGAAATTTCCAAATCTGAAAAAGAAAAAAGAGAAAAAAAAAAGGACCCCTCCCCCCACCAGAAGATGCAAGGACTGTAGGAAAGTTATGAAGATGTAACATATACAAACTGGCAATGTAGAAACAGAAGAAATATATGAAGAAGCAGGAATTCTCAGTGGTCCAATATTTAGAACTCAGAACTTTCACTGCTTGGGCTGTGTTCAATCCCTAGCCTAGGAACTAAGATCCTGCATCCTGTACAGTGCAGCAAAAATAAATAAATAAAAATAAAAAATAAGTAAATAAATAATCTCCTGCTCTGCCTCCCCAAATGAAGAGATATTAAACCACAGAACACAGAAGTTCTGAGTGAAATCAAGAAGGATAAATGTCCAAACCCTAAAGCTAGGTGTACAATACTCAAACTACAGAAAATCAAAGATATGGGAAGAGCTGAGAATTGGAGCCTGAGAAAATGAAAACATTTCATTTATACTGGATCAAATGCAAGGATTAACAACTCTTCTTTAAAAACCATGCACGCAAGAATACAGTGAAGCTGGAAAAAAAAACAGAAAATCACACTAGAATTCTGTACCCTCAGAAATGACCCTTTAAGAGTAAAAGAGATGTAAAGGCTTTTTGGGTGAACAAAAATTTACAAACACTGATGGCAGAAAAACTGCCTTTTAAGAATATTTAGTTCTTTAGAGAAGAAAAATGATACAGGTCAGAGTTTCTGATACACAAAAATAAAAGCAACCAAAAGAGAAGTGAAAGAAAATAAAAATAATTCTTATTTTTATAAATGATATAAATAACATGTAACATTGTATCATGTTTAGGTATACAATAAATGATCTGACATATGTATGTATTTTAAAATGATTAAAATAAGTTTAGTTTTTATTGTCTACACACACACACACACACATTTTCTTTATCTCTTCATCTGTGATGGACACTTAAGTTTCTGCCATTTTTTGGTCTTGTAACTAATGCTACAATGGACAAGGGGCTGCAGATACCTTTTTGAGATAGTCATGATATATTCTTCAGGTATTTGGTCAGCAGTCCAACTACTGCATCCATGGCAGGCCTATTTTTAGTTTATTTGAGGAACTTCCATATTTTTCTCCATAGTGACTGTGCCAGTTTACCTACCCACCAACAGTACACAAGCGTTCCTTATTCTCTACATCCTTACATATCTCTAGTTTTATTGATGACAGCCATTCAAACAGGTGTGAGGGTAGTATTGCACTGTGGTTTTTATTTGCATTTCCCTGACAATTAGTAATGTTGAGAATTTTTAACATGAACCAGCTGGCCATTAGTCTAACTTCTTTGCAAAAATATCTATTGCAATCCGCTCCTCATTTTTTTTTTTTTTTTTTTTTAGCTGTACGCGGGCCTCTCACTGTTGTGGCCTCTCCCATTGCGGAGCACAGGCTCCGGACGCGCAGGCTCTGCGGCCATGGCTCACGGGCCCAGCTGTTCCGCGGCATGTGGGATCTTCCCGGACCGGGGCACGAACCCGTGTCCCCTGCATCGGCAGGCAGACTCTCAACCACTGCGCCACCATGGAAGCCCCCGCTCCTCATTTTTAAGTGGATAATTTCTTTGCTTTCTGTTGAGTTATATGAGTTCCATATATACTTTAGATATTAACACCTTATCAGATATAAGATTTGCAAATATTTTCTCCCATTCTGTAGGTTACCTTCTTGTTTTGTTGATTGTTTCCTTTGCTATGCAGAAGTTTTTTAGTGTTGCCTTTGCTTTTAGTGTCAAATCTAAAAAGTCACTGCAGAGACCAATGTCAAGGAGCTTACTGCCTAGTAGGAGGTTTATGATTTCAGGTCTTACATTCAAGTCTTTAATCCATTTTGATCGTCTAATATTCTTCTTATTCTTAACTAATCTAACAGATTACACTTTGTTCAAAATAATAATAGAAACAGGTATTTTGATTATGTATCACATAATATGATAATAATGTATCACATATATATCACATATATATGAAATGAATGACACCAATGGTTCAAGGAGCAGGAGTGAAAAAATTGGCATATGGTGTAATAAGATACTCATGCAGGCCCTGCAGCTGTGTTACTTGAAAGTAGAATTGGATTAGTTGTACAGATATATTGCAATCTCTATGGCAACCACTAAAAAAAAAAATTTTAAGTATAACTGATGTGCTAAGACAGCAGAGAAAAAGTATCACATACTACACTCAATTAAAGTTTTTAAAAGGCAGTAACAGTGAAAGAAAAAAATAAAGCAAAATATTAGTACAGGGCTTCCCTGGTGGAGTAGTGGTTAAGAATCCGCCTGCCAGTGCAGGGGACACAGGTTCGAGCCCTGGTCTGAGAAGACCCCACATGCCACAGAGCAACTAAGCCCATGGGCCACAACAGCTGAGCCTGCGCTCTAGACCCCATGAGCCACACCTACTGAGCCCGCAGGCTGCAACTACTGAAGGCTGCGTGCCTAGAGCCCAAGCTCCGCAACAAGAGAAGCTACCACAATGAGAAGCCCGCACACTGCAACAAAGAGTAGCCCCCACCTGCAGCAACTAAAGAAAGCCTGCGCGTAGCAACGAAGACCCAACGCAGCCAAAATTAAAAAAAAAAAAAAAAAAAAAAAAGCAGCAGCCAACCCACAGCTGCAGCCAGTTAAAAACAACAACAACAAAAAACCCCCCAAAATATTAGCACAAAAAGTAACAAAATCGTAGGTATTAATCAAACTATACCAGTAAGCACTTTGAATATCAATGGTCTAAACACACCAATTAAAAGACCGAGGTTGTCAGAGTGGATAAAAAATTAAGACCCAAATACAAGTGGTGTATGAGGAACCCACCATGTTACATATAAAGACACATACACATTAAAAAAGAAGTGGATGGTGAAATATATACCATGCTAACACTAATCAAAAGAATGTGGGAGTAGCTAAGATTAATTTCAGACAGGTTATACTTTGGAATAGAGACAAAGCACAGCAATACACAATGATAAATGGGTGAAGTCTTCAATAAGGCAAAAATAACGCTTAATGTGTATAAGCCTAACAACAGCATCAAAATACATGTGGCAAATTTTCTTTTTCATGTGGCGAAAACTGATGGAATTGCAAGGAGAAATAGATGAATCCACTACTAGAGCTGGAGATTTTAATACCTTTCAATGAGGAATATTTTCAGCAGGCACACAACCAGTAAGGACACAACAGAACTCAGTAGCTCCATCAATCAACTGAATGAAATGGACAATTATAGACTACTACATCAAAAACTACACATTCTTCTCAAGTTCACATGGAACGTTCTCTAAGACCCCATTCCAGATCACTAAACGCACCATTGCAAATTGAAAAGACACAATACCTTCTGTCAGATAACAGTGGAACTAAACTAGAAATAGTAAAACAAAGACAGAAAATCCCAAAACACATGGATACTAAACAACACATGGTCAAAAAGAAAAATTTCAAAAGAAATCAAAAATTATTTTGAACCAAATTAAAATGAAAACACGGAAGTCATAAAATTTGTGAGATGCACCCAACCCAGTTGTTGGTGCGAAATTTAGAGCAATCAGTACACATACTTCTGAAAAGAATCTGAAATCAATCATCTAACTTTCCACTATACAAAAAAATTAAATCCAAAAGAAGAGCATATTAAAACCAATGTGACAGCATAAAAAAAGAAGTATAAAGAATTAAAAATGAAGGCAATAAAACTGAAAATAAAACTCAAAAGAGAAATATCAATGAAACCAAAAGTTGGCCGTTTGAAAAGATCAACAAAAGGCTAGGATGAGGGAAAAAATGAAAAAAACCCCAAAAAACAACAACAAACCACGGGACAAAAATTACTAATAACATAAATAAAAGACAGAACATCATTACAAACCCCATGGTCATTAAAGGATAATAAAGGAATACTATGAACTGTACACCCACAAATTTGATAACATAGATGAAATGGACAAACTCCTTGAAAGACACAATCTACCACAAATAACACTGGAAGAAAGAGATAATCTGAGTAAACCTGTAACTATTTAAGCTGAATAACAGTAACTTTCCAGAACAGGAAGCACCATGCCCAGATAAACACACTGATGAGTTCCACCAAAAATTTAGGGAGAAATTATGCCAGTGCTCTACCATCTATTCCAGAAAATAGAAACAGAGGCTGTATTTCAACTATACTATGAAGCCAGGAAAACGATTACCCTAACAGCAAAGCATTACAAGACATTACCGAAAACATTACAAGAGAGCTACAGACGAATATTACCTCAATAAAAATCCTCAACAGTTATCAGCAAATCATATCCAACTATGCAGAAAAAGATTTATACACAATGTCAAACTGGAATTTATCTACTGTATGCAAGGTTAACTCAACATTACAAAATTGTTACAATACATTACACACCCACAGACCTAAAAAGAAAAATCACATGATCATGATAACAGATGCAGCAAAAGGAGTGACAAAAATTGAACACTTGGTGCATGATAAAATTACTGTCACTGAACTAGAAATAGAGAGGAACTCCCTTCATTTGATAAGAATATTTACAAAAAACCTGTAACTAACACTATATGTAGAGGAGAGAAATTCAAAGCATTCCTCAACAGGATCACAAACCAGGCAAGGCATATATTTTGAGATGTTTTTGTAAATTTCTGCTTCTTTTGTAGTCTTCTTTAGAGACTATGAACGACACAGAAAGAGTACTAATGATTCCCTATGAAACTTTCAAATAAAACAAAATGGAAACACCTTTTCATAGACCAAATAAACACAAGAGCACTGCTCAGATAATATTCTTCATATTAAAATCACTCTGGAACTATTATGTAGACCTACTTACTTTACAATTTTAAATGAAAATATTTCAAAAACAGGGAAATCTTGTAAAACAGTACTTTCTCTATTAACAGTATGTATTTTTGATAATTGTAACTTTAAATTTAAAAGTTTAACAATTTGTACAGTTATAAAACCTAATTATATTAACTGAATACACTGTTAGAAAAGTAATGTGCATTTAATTTAGCAAAATAATCTCCATGAAATAAACACTTACTCTCAATGATTCCTGGAAGGAGGAGGCCTGGTACTGTGCATACTTAGCAATTGTAGTATGAGATCTATTACTTTCACAGTGCCAGATTTTCTTTGTTCCAGTGGGATCCCAGTTTTCATCTGCCGGTTGCAACAACTGTGTCCTCACCTCTACCTTGTGTTCATTGTTAGCTTCTACCAAAGTTTTGGTAGAGAAAAGTCCAAGATCTTCATGAATAAATAAATTTTGTTAATAAATAAAATTGTATTTGGTACAATGAATGTTTCAAAAGTATTTGAACAAACCTGCATGGCAGTCCCATGAAGCATTACATCTAACCATCATGACAGGGTATTAACAAGGGACTGAAGGAAATAGCAGAATCTAATTTTACCTACATTTTACATGCAAAAGGTCTTCTATTATCTAACCTAAATCACTCATGATGCCTAATAATACCAACTTAAAAGCCCACCCCAAATTTGCTAATAGCCAATAGAGGCATCATGTTAAAAAATGTGCTAAGGAGACAGAAAGGAGGGGAGAACATTAAAATAAAAACTGAAAAAACTAGGAAAAAATGCATTTCTGCAAGTGTTAAAAAATGCAAGACAGGAAAAGAAATGTTCCAAGTTTTTTTTTAAACCTTACCCAATTTAAGAACTCCAGCAAGACCACGTATTACTGTAACAGGGTTTTTGGGGTTTATACAAAATTGATGTAATGGAGGAAAGAAAGCATCACGCTTATTTTCCAACTGTAAAATTGAAATATTGTGTTAGATTTCAGAAAATGACTAAATATAATCTTGAGAGTATGTTTTCATTTTTTTGTCAGGCATTTTTGCATTAACAATGTACCTTAGCCATTAACATTGAGTGCTACATATTACAGTATTTTATCATTAGTCCTTTCAGGAAATTCCTATTAGGAGAAAATCACTATATAAGTTTATTTTTTTTTAAATGCATTTAATAAATTCTGAAATGATGTTATTAACTTTTGATATCGCACTAACATTCACAAAATGATTTAAATAGCTTAATATTTCAAAGGTATTTCACAAGTTTACGTATCAAGTGTACACCCTTAACTCCTGTGTAGAAGAGGTAAAGAAGTAAAATTTTAAATTCAACATCATAAGTATTTTAAAAACTATTATCAAAATAAAAAATGATTTGATAAGACCCACAAAAGATAAATTTCCATTTTGCATTTCTTCCCACAAAGTTCAGTTTCAGAGGCTTAGTTTCATCTTTATATCTGAACCATCCTTCACAGCAAGCTATCAGTAAAGTTTCATTTGGTAAAGGATTTACACAATGTCTGGTTAAAAAAAAGGGCCAGATTTCCAAAATGCTCTCTTATCTATAACATCATTCTAAATACTTCAATTTTTTACTTCTGTCTTAGAAGGTGATTGGAAGGACTTTTTTTTTCAGAAACTCTAAAAAAAAATCATAGAAACCTTTGATTTAACTAATACCAGCCACATTTCTTTACCGAATGCCTAAATTTCCGAAAAATAAAAACACTTAGGTTCAGATTGAAAATTTATAATTAACTACTTATATTTAACCTTTTCACTAACATGCACTAATCATCATTTTTATATCCTCAACCACTTTTTTAGTTACAAAAAATTCTTTTTTAAATTGAACCATAACATCAAGGTCCATATGATCAGCAGACGGCAGAACAGAGATTTAGAAGCATGTTAACAAAAAACACATAAAACCAATTACCTATTGCTACTCAATTACCTACTGCTATATAATCCCAGTTCATAAGTGAGAAGACATTTTAAATTTAAATATTCTCTTCAAAAAATCTTTCTTGAATACACCTGTGGTCAGTAACTTTTTCTACAAAAGGACAGATAGTAAATATCTTTTGTTCTATGAACTACCTACGCTCTTTTGTTACTAGTTAAATCTGTCAGTCTAGTGCAAAGCAGTCAGACAATATGTAAATAAATGAACATGACTATGTAACAATAAGATTTCTATTCACAAAACCAGGCAGTGGACTGTATTTAGATTGAAAGATATCATTTGGGATCCTCTGGGATACAAACACGGTTTTCCAAAGTTCGTAACTTTTGAGAAAAAATTAAATTTTCTCTAAAAGGATCTATACTGGTTTAAAAATATTTCTATAAAGACAGACAAGTTCAGACACTTGACATTTCTAGTTAGTTGATGAGACTCACATAAATACTAGGTGTGGGTGGATTCAACTTGTCCTTTGGCAAGGGTGGGTACGGTGAAGACGGTGGTCTTGGAGGTGGACATTTATCCAACAAAATGTGACTATTAGATAGGCCATTTTTATCTAGATTCCTAGAAAACAATTAGAAGAAAAATATCAGTTATATTGTAATTTTAAAAACACAAGATTAAAACAAGAGAAAATCTTAAGTTCTGTGTATAGGGCATTTTAGAATATTCATATCCATTCAGAAAAAAAGTTAATTTCAACGAATAACTAAATATACTATATCCACATAACATCAATCATTCACAAAGTATTTTTCCTCATAGTTTTCCAATTTATTTCCTCATCTAAAGAATACGATCTCCCTTTCTTTCATATTTCACCTTTAGCTTTGTTTCACTTAATGTTAAAAAATAATTTGAACCAAAATATTTTAACTACCAATGATTTCACAGTAATATTTAACTCTTTTCCTATATCATATTTCCAGATTACCTTTGTGACTACTTTCAAATCTAGGAAGACCATTTATTTTTTACTATCAAAACTGATTTTCTGTGCAGCTCCCTAAGATTAAGCAAGAATCCAGTCTACTATAGTTACAGACTATAATTTTTAAAGTGATTTGTATAGTAGCTAAACATTTTCACATTGTATATAATTATTATGTGATAGTATTTGGATTATTTTTTTCATTCATTGAAAGGTATCATATTGGTAAGTTATAAATTCTTAAAATGTAAGAATATTGCTTCCAAACTCTAACTCTCTTTTTAATATAAACGCATTATGGGGATATTTTAAAATTCTCAAAATTTTAAACTCAGAAAACAAATAACGAAACCTGTTAAGCTTTTGAAATCATTCAAGTTGTCATATTCAAGCACTTAAAACTAATCAATGAATTAAAATACATAAGGAAAATAGCACTTAAAAATATTAAATTTCAGATAAGAATCCAAAAGCTCTACTTTGGAAACTGAAATAACTATACACTGTATTTCTTCAGAACAAATAACCGTATTTCTGAAAAACAAATTATATTTTAAATTTTCAAATTATACCATTACACAACCTGAAGCAAAATAACCATTCCTTGTTTAGATTTACTTTAGCTAAAGGGAAGAAAAGGCTGAATGTCAGGATATTTTGGGAGGACTAATGAAAACTAAAGTTTCAAATGCAGTAGTTATCAGCTTTGAAATGCCATTATAAACAGCTTCCCGCGTGTATAACCTATTTTTTAGCAACAACACAGAGTGACAGAGTGACACACAGTGACAACAACATTTTTTTCCCCCTGGTTGAGCCCTGTGTGCCTGCGTCTTGGGTTGCTTCCCTGACCAGGGGTCAAACCCAGGACCTTGGCAGTGAAAGTGCGGTATCCTAACCATTGCACAGCCAGGGATTTCCCTTAGATGGGGTTTATAGTTATGAATTAGACTGAAAATGCAGATTTCTCTATTTTTAAAGAAAAGAATTTACAAACATGAATTACATTAAAATTTTATACTTAACCACCAATTAAGTTTAAATGTTAAATCAGCATCTAGGTTTCATATCTGTCCACAAGGCATAATGACCCATGTGTTTAACGTTTTAAAATTTAAAAACAGAATTGATCGTAGTTTATAAAATCCACAGAACAGTTGCTTAAAACAAAAATACATATCTGAATCTAAAAGAGGAAAAAATTCAAGTACCCTCGTTAGGCCAATGCAGTAAGACTCAATTATGTCTGTATAATAAAAGGAATCAGTTTCAATGCTGAATTACATATGTGTCACTCTGTGTATTTTCCATGAAATGATTCAGTTTGATTACAAAAACTTGTTTTCCAGAGACAGAGATATGATACAATATAATATAAATATTTTATAATACCCTAATATATGGATCAAGTGTTTGTGCTTGAAAAAAATTTTATAAGCTTATTTAACATCCTTTATATGAAAAATCAGACACAGTGACAGGAAGTGACAGCTTGTATAATTCTGCCTGTATGGATTTTATGGTCCTGTAACAGAATAAAGTATGAATATATAGAAAAGTCAAGAAATGGAAAGTAAAAATAGATTTGAAAATGGCGGCGGGGGGGGGAATGAAGCATGATCAAGGGAGTCAAAATTAACCAAGTACCTGAAACGCTGAAATTACATTTTAAAATCTAAAATCTTAACAGAAGCAAAGATGCTATAAATGCAACCAAAAGGAATGAAACAACAGCAATTTAAAATTTTAACAATACTTAAAAAACTTGTGAGAAATGTAGACAAAAGAGAAAACTGCCCCAATAGTTCAATGAAATAAAATCTAATAATTCCTCAGTATGACCCTATCAATGGTGGTCAAATCAGGCTACACAGATATTTACCAAAAAGAACTGATACATGTTTTTGAAAATAAAAGAACCATAAGACTTTTTCTCTGTTAAAATGCTTATCAACACTAATGCATAAGGATAGCGTTCTGAATAACAGAAAACAGATTAACTTTTAAATAGGTATGACTGCTTTTTTTTTTTTTTTTTTTTTTTTTTTTTTGCGGTACGCGGGCCTCTCACTCTTGTGGCCTCTCCCATTGCGGAACACAGGCTCCGGACGCACAGGCTCAGCGGCCAAGGCTCACGGGCCCAGCTGCTCCGCGGCATGTGGGACCCTCCCAGACCAGGGCACGATCCCATGTCCCCTGCATCGGCAGGCGGACTCTCAACCACTGCGCCAACAGCGAAGCCCTCCTTTTTTTTTTTAATGTGGATTATTTTTTAAAGTCTTTATTGAATTTGTTACAATATTGATTCTGTTTTGTTTTGGGTTTTTTTGGCCAAGAGGGATGTGGGATCTTAACTCCCCAACCAGGGCTTGAATCTGCACCCCCTGCATTGGAAGGGAAAGTCATAACTACTGGACCACCAGAGAAGTCCCTGACTCCACTGCTCTTCAAGAGGAACTTTTTACCATAAAAATCCAACAAGAAAAGAAATGAAGTTGGGAAAACAATGGAAGTGGGAAAGACTAAGGGTACCTCATTATTGCAGAAATGTATTACTACATAAAAATTATTTTTTAAATATCTTACTTTAAAATATCTGATTTTAAATTTACTTTTACTATTATTTTTTCTTCTTTTTTTTTTGCGGTACACGGTCCTCTCATTTTTGTGGCCTCTCCCGGTGTGGAGCACAGGCTCCGGACGCGCAGGCTCTGCGGGAAGTGGGATCTTCCCGGACCGGGGCACGAACCCGCATCACCTGCATCGGCAGGCAGGCTCCCAACCACTGTGCCACTAGGGAAGCCCTAAATTTACTTATAAATACAACATTTAAATACAAAAAATGAAAGGTGCTCTACAGATAACTCATATACAATTTAGATTTTTTCCTCAATAAGTTTCTTAATCAGTCAGATTACAGTCTCACACTTATGATTCTTTGAACTAATCTGAATGCTGAGTCCTGCAAAGAACACACCACTATCAGTTAACACAACTGGTCCCCATAGGACAGTTATCATTGGCTGTCTTGGCTCTTTCTCTAAGCTGGATAGTAATTTTATCCTCAATTTTCAGAACCTGTCCTTTTATTCTCTTTCCTCCGTCTTTTCTTTTCTTTTCTTTTCCTTGCTCTTAGCTTTACAATAGTTGGAGACAGTGAAAGGTTATATACCCCCTCATTAGTAAATTGGTAGGCATATCTACTGGAAAAACCAGGCATCCACAGGAATCTATGGCATTTTAAAGTTATTTGAAACTTATAAAAACAAATTTACACATCTGCAGTAATAAGGCAAAAGTCCTTTTACTAGTTTCTGAGCCAAAAAATTAAGAATGTTACCCTGAATTAAATGTTTACTTACATTTCCTATATAAGGTGGGAAGATTAAAATTTAATCCACAATGAAAGACAAAAACTTCTTAATTTTAATTATATTTTCACAAAATATTTCCATTTCTCTATTACTCTACCCTAGGTCACTGCAAGTACAAACTATATAAATATTTAAAAGTCTTTCAGTTTAGAATTTTGTCAGTAACACATACTCAATGGTTGACTGGTGATGCCCCTTAATAAAATAATTTAAGTTCCTCAAATATCTCAACATGTTTTAGTTTCAGCAATACAGAAGACACATAAAACCTCCTAGTTTCAGGAAGAGATAGTCATTAATCAAGAATATTTTTTAGGGGCTTCCCTGGTGGCGCAGTGGTTGAAGAGTCCCCCTGCCGATGCAAGGGACGCAGGTTCGTGCCCCAGTCCGGGAAGATCTTACATGCTGCAGAGCGGCTGGGCCCGTGAGCCATGGCTGCTGGGCCTGCGCGTACAGGGCCTGTGTTCCGCAACGGGAGAGGTCACAACAGTGAGAGGCCCGTGTACCGCGGGAAAAAAAAAAAAAAGAATATTTTTTACATTTGACATTCAAAACCTGCATTAAATAAAATAGTCAAGGTAAATTAAAAAATAATCTTTAGGTTACATAGTTAACAGTATATATTTTCTATTTTATTTCATTTCAATCATAATTAGGCCTTTGTAGAACTTAGTATATTATTATTCAAATTTCAAATATTATGTTCTAGAAAATTGTACAGAAGCATTACCTGTGGCATTCTAACAAACCTTCATACAGGTTTTATTCTCCTATACAGAACATTTATGAGTAACTGTGAAAAATAATTTAATTTTAAATTAGATTTTATTGTCTTTAATATGAACAGAATAAAAACACTACTTTAAAAATTGTATAACAGGTGCTGAAAAATTCACTGTGGTGATGGTTGGCACACATCTGAAAATACACAAAAAACCACTGCATTGTACATTTCAAAGGGACAAATTATGAGGTGTGTGAATTACCTCTCAATAAAGCTGTTTTCAAAAAAGGTGGATTTGAATCTGCAGAATGTGGAAATCTACAGTTTCACAATATCAAATAAAGTGTTCCTCATTCTTAGTCTTCTTTTTTGTGTGAAGGCAATAAAACCAATTAAAAAATAAATTTTTGAAGCCCATTCTTCTAAGAGTAGCAGAATATGGCTTCTTTTCCCAGGTAGTCATTTCTCAATCCTTTCTTCATTTCTCTTGGCTCTCCTACTTATTAGTTTATAACCTCTTCCAGAGTCACACAAAATGTTACCAGAAAGAAAACAAATAGTAAGGTTTCCCAGGCTTTGCTGTTTTCTATCAAGTATCATTTAATCCATTCTCTGGTTTCAATCCCCAGAGTAAGGTCAATCACAGAGAAGCCAATAACAACTCCAATAACAGATCAGTAAGGCTACAGACATGCCTCTCAGAGAAAGCACGTTGTATAAAAATGTTTTTCACATGTGACACACTGATATGATATAATGATAATACTGACGTATAACAAAGTTAGATATGAAAGTTATTTTAGACAAGTGACTATATTATCGTTTACGTAATTTTTATTTCTTATAAAATCAAATATTATTTCAGTTTTCTGATCAATTCAGGAGTCAACTATTTTCACTTTGTGATACACTTTTCCATACTAACCTGCATGCCTTCAGAACTTCCGCGGAATTTGAGTATATGGACACAGACATTGATGGTATGATCTGATGATCAGTTTTGTGGCTAACTGTAGGCAGGACTGTTTTATTAGAGCGCTGTGAGTTCTGCAGCCCCTCTCCATTAATTGTTTGTATCCTAATGTGAGCATTGTTAAGGCTTGTAATATCACGTGTGGTTGTCTGCTCAGTGGATTTTGGAGAAGGTGTTGTGGTGGGAATGACTGAAGAGGGTGAAGAGGCAACAGAAGTATTAGTCTTTGCATGACTTTCTGGGTGAATATTATTGACTTTATCACAAGCTCCAGTCACCATACTGTCACTGTCTTTTCCAACCAACAAGGTAGAGATCTGAGGATTGTACGAAATTAAATTTGGTGATGTAGAATCTCCAAGGTTTGGACTGCAAACAGGTTCTGCCATCAGCTGCTGAACATGATTAGAAAGTCCCTTGACACTAGCACAGCCATTAAGTGTGTCTCCAGTGTGCCTGCTTATTTCAGGCACTGAAGATCTACTTCCTGAAGATGTGCTCTCTTTGGTAAAGGTAATGTCTCGTTGTCCACCTGAGGTAGCAATATGAGAGTAGGGGTGATTGAAAGCAGTTCCCTGTGTTGAACTGCTAGGCAGCGTTCTATGTCCAGTCTGTTTCTGAATACCAATGCTAGCCGCCTGGAGATACTGGGCAGGACCAGTGGAAAGTGAAGGTTGTTCATCATTAGGTCCTGCTAAATGTGAACTCTGACCTTTGTAAAGCCCCTAAAAAAAAAGGAAATAAGACTTTAAAAACCCAATGCTGTGCGTTTCAACTGAATATTATGCAAACTCCCAATGCACACAAACACAATACTGAGGGTTAAAAATTTTAAATAAAAGGAAAGAAAACAAACTAAACAACTAAATTGTGAAACATAATATAACCAAAATCCTAACAATTATTTTTAAAAGTCTCCATAAACTGCTGACTGAAGTGGTTAGTAATCTTTAGGTAAAATTATGTAACTGGGCTGCTTAACTGATTTATTAGTGTGGCAATATGTTTCATCACATAAGGCTTTGAGAATTTTTATTATTCAATTCAGATACTTACATTTTCATCTTAAGAGAAATGCATCAGTAAATTTAGATATGGAAAACCATGCATATGGTCATTACCAATTAAAGCCATGAACACTAAATAAACCAATCTACAATGTATTATGTTAAACACAGAAAGTATATTTATTAATCCTTTAAAATTACCACTGAACCTACAATGTAGATCTCGGAGCAATCCTCAAAGCAGCAAAACTATAAAATATATGAATTTATTCCAAGGAATAACATACAGATTTCCATCCTCATTCTCTGACACCCCACAATCCTAAAAGACATTCTAAGTTCAGTGTCCCCACTGCACTTGACTGGAGGATAGTACTTTTCCTAAAATTCATATAATTAGGAGAATATATTGATCGTATTAAAACATTGTGGTAAGGCAGTTTTTCAAAATCAGAACTTTGAAACCAGAGAAAATATATTTAACAGAACAAAAATCATGCTATTTTTACCTGAAATTTGTCCTTGATGGCGTAAACTGCCCTAAGATTCTCACTATATTTTATTGACAAAGTAACTAAAAAAATAATTACCAGCAACACTAATTAAAGTCATGGGAACAGTAAAAGAATAATTTGATAGTTTCCAGACATGAAAACTAGTACCTTCTCTGAAGTTAGAAATATTATAATACACATATATTTATTACTGAAAACTGCATATTAATTGGTAACTCAGAGCCCTAGAGAAAATTTTAGAATTGCTACTTCCTGAGATAGTAATTAGCCCCATAACAAGGCTAAAAGCCTTTTTCTTCATTGTGAAATGAAATGTGTCGGTAATAACGTGCAAATTAATAAAAAATGAACTCACAAGTTATAAATACACAAACGTCACTTTCAATCAACTACTTAAAATTTGACATTACGCCGAGTCTGAAAATCCAGTATCAAGTCCTACCATTTAAAACACCTTGAACTAATTTTTAATCAGAAATATTATCTATACACTAACCACTTTCACATTGGACACATTAAAAATGGATGTCGGTGGGGAAATCCAAAATTCATTCATGATCATCAAAACTGACTGACAAATGAAATAATTAGAAAATAAGCAGCCAGGTTAAAAAGTAACAAAGTTATTACTCCTCTACCTATAAATCAAAGTATTTTAAGCTGATAAATTCTTTTACAGGGAATCCATGGTATAGTAAAGCAAAGGGGAAACCTGAGAACTAACTGCAACTTTCAATGTATTCATGAACTGATGGTCAATATTCAAATGAAGGACTATAAACACAACACAGACCCTAATAATTAGGAGACCAATAATCTATTATGTACAAAGGGGAAAATCATTAAAATTTAAAAATAAAAACAAAAGGTAATGGCTACAAATTTCAGGGGACAGCCCTCAACAAGCAAGCTACTAAGATGGAGTTTTTAAAAGGTCAGAAAGAGAAAACAGAAAGGCTATTCATTAAAAATAACCAGTTATAAAATAAAAAATGGCTAAGTATAAAAGAACAGACTCCTAAACACAATATATGAAGAACCCAAAGCAGAACAATTCTCATATTGATGAAAAACATTGTTAGAAAAAGTTCAGAAAAATGCTAAGTACCATAAACACGACTGCACCTAAAACATCATAATAAAACTGCTAAAAAGCTACAAAGAGAAAATCCAGAGGCAGCAAAGAAAATGACATCATATTAAAAGGTAAAATGATCTCATAAACAAGACTCTCATAAAACATGAAATCTAGTAATCAGTAGAATAACATGTTCAAAATACCCGTTAAGAAAATGAACGCTAAGTGAGAACTCTATGTAAAGTGAAAGTATACTTCAAAGATAATGGTGAAAGAAAGACACTTCTAAAAAATAAGGCACCAGCAAGCATAGAGTTAAAGGAACATTAAAAAAATATGAACAGAGGGCTTCCCTGGTGGCGCAGTGGTTGAGAGTCCGCCTGTCGATGCAGGGGACATGGGTTCAAGCCCCGGTCCCGGAAGATCCCACATGCCGCGGATGGGCTGGGCCCATGAGACATGGCCGCTGAGCCTGCGCGTCTGGAGCCTGTGCTCCACAATTGGAGAGGCCACAACAGTGAGCGGCTCATGTACAGCAAAAAAATAAAAATAAAAAAACACTAGCAAATAATTCAGCTGAAAGCAAATGACATTACATAATACCTTAGGAACACGAAGGAACAGCAGAAGAAATTTTAAAATGTTGATAGATGTAAAAGACTGTGTGTGTATATTATTTTAAATTACTTTTAAACATACAAATGTTAAAGCAATCAAAACACTGAATTATTAGGTTTATACACACATTTATTAATACACATGGCAATAAAATCATAAAAAAGGCAGAGAAAATGAAAGCTGCTCTTCTATATTTAAATAATTGAAAGATATACTAACAAATATTTGCCAAACACAAAAAAGGCAGTAAGTATGGAAGAGAAGATCAGAAAAGAGATGGGACATAGCTAGAAAACAAAGAACAAAGGAGGCAGTAGAAATTAAGACATTAACAACAACATTCAACACGAATAAACTGAACGTTCTCCCCGCCAATGAGCAAAGACTGTCAGACTGGTTAAAAACATGAATATCCCACTATATGTAGTATGCAAGAGACTTTTAACTTCAAAGATATAAAAATGCTGAAAGTAAAGGAATGACAAATGATATTTAGTGCAAACAGTAACCAATGCAAGTTGGTGTTAACAATACCAAAGAACACATTACTTTTCAAGTTCACATGACAGTCTAGGAGAAAAAACAACTCTTACTAAAATTATAAGAATTAAAATCATACAAAATACATTCCCTGAACAAAATGGATCAAAAATAAAATCTCATAAATACTGAAATTCTGATTAATAAACAGAATTCTAAATAACCCAAATTAGGAAATTACAAGAGTAATTACAAAATACCTTAAGGAAATGATTTGAACATAAATCAAGAATATAACTGTATTCATAATCACATAAAAACATGGCTGACAAATTAAAAGAGAACTAAGTAAATGGAAAGCTACTATGTTCATGGCTCAGCAAAATTAATAATTTGACTTATATATACAACACAATCCCTACTAAATGCCAGTAGGCACTTTTGGTACAAACCAACATGCTGAGCAAAAAAATTATATGAAGGTACAAAAGAGATAGCAAAATCAAATCAAGTTTTAAAATAACTAAAATGTTAGAGCTATATGATCCAAATTCCAAAACAAAGTTACAGTGATAAAGACAATATAGGATTATTAAGAAAAATAATATTGATTAGCAGAACAAAACAGTTAAAAAAAACATTTACAAACTTGGTAAGTTAGTTTCTGACTAAGTTGGCAAGGTGGAAAGAGTAAAAGTTTTTCATAAATTACACTGAAATAACTGGATATTCACAGACAAAATATACAAATAATAACTCAAAAAAACAGAAGTGTGAAATAGAACTGTAAATATTCGATAACAGGATACAGCAGAAAACTTTTCAAACCTTGGTTTTGGCAAGGATTTCTTATATGTAATAATAAAAACATTAAATTTTAAAGCCTTTGAAAAAAGATCTTCAGCAAAATTAAAATTTTCCATTTTAAAAGACATTACTAACAAAGTGAAAATACAACTTAAATAGAAAGATATATTTGCAAAACCTATGTCTCAAACAAAACTTGCTCTCAAAACGTAACGAAATTCACATCATCATCATTTTTTAAAAAGGCCTAAATACAAAAATTGCAAATAAGCACTTGGAAATATTAGTTACTAGAAATACATAAATTAAAGCTTATCATGAACCATTATATAGCTAAAATAAAAAACTATCAATATCAGGTGTCGACAAGTATATGGAGTAAATGTGGCCTCATAGATTGCTATTAGGAATGAAAATGGTTCAGTCTCTTGGATACGAATTCAGAAAATCCTTAAACAGTTTAAACACTTTATCATCTAACTCAGGGACTCCACTCACACAGACTCCAAGATATAGAAATGAAAACATATTCACAGAAAGGCTTTTATACAAATGTTCATATCAGCACTGCTGATAATTTTTATGACTGAAAGCAGAAAAGACAAATACTAAGCTAATAAATAGATTAAAAAATAAAATATATTCATGCAATGCAATAATAAAGCACCACATACACGAAAAGGTAGGATTCTGTTCATTTTGATCCCCATAAAAGTAAATGTTAAAGACATAAAGCAAATTTTTGGATCCCAAGGACAGGGACTGAAGAGGGAATAGATTGCAACTTATGAAGAAACTTTTTTAAACAGCATTACAGCAACAGACATACAACAACAACATTTACCAAATATATTTTTTTGTGTGTCTATTGTTTGAATAGGCTTATTAAAGTGTACATAAACTGTACCTCAACAGACTATTAGAGAAAAATAAACACATGTCATTCATCCATTAAAAGCTTTCATTCATTTTCCCCCCTCACAAAAACTGAAACTCAGTATCTTTATAAACATGGATATAACTAAAAAAGGTCTACCTAACTGTTCGTATTCAAAACTCATAAAGCTATTTATCCATCCCTAGGTCACAATACTCAGCCATACCGGCCATCTTGAAAATGAAAACACAAACTCATAAAATTTGTGAGATGCACTCAAACCAACTGCTGGCAGGAAATTTACAGAAATCAATACATATGACAGAAAAAGAAAAGAATCATTTAAGTTTCCACTATAAAACAAAACTAAATCCAAAAGAGCAGCAAATTAAATCCATTTTAAGAGCATAAGAAGTGTTAAGAATTAAAAATAAAGTCAATAAAATTGAAAACAGAAGAGGGCAAATGGCAAAATCAAGAATAACTACAATCCTGCAGCTCGTGCAACAAAAACCACATTCACAGAAAGGCAGACAAAATGAAAAGGCAGAAAACTATGCACCATATGAAGGAACAAGATAAAACCCCAGAAAAACAACTACATGAAGTGGAGACAGGCAACCTTCCAGAAAAACAATTCAGAATAATGATAGTGAAGATGATCCAGGACCTCGGGAAAAGAATGGAGGCAAAGATTGAGAACATGCAAGAAATGTTTAACAAAGACCTAGAAGAATTAAAGAACTAACAAACAGAGACGAACAACAGAGTAACTGCAATGAAAAATACACTAGAAGGAATCAAGAGCAGAATAACTGAGGAGTAAGAATGGATAAGTGACCTGGAAGACAGAATGGTGGAAAACTCACTGCCGCCAAACAGGATAAAGAAAAAAAAAAGAAAAGAAATGAAGACAGCCTAAGAGACCTCTGGGAAAACAATAAACGCACCAACATTCGCATTATAGGGGTCCTAAGGCAGAAGAGAGACAGAAAGGGCCTGAGAAAATATTTGAAGAGATATAGACAAAAACTTCCCTAACATGGGAAGGGAAATGCCCACCCACGTCCAGGAAGTGCACAGAGTCCGAGGCAGGATAAACCCAAGAAGAAACACGCCAAGACACACCGTAATCAAACTGACAAAAATTAAAGACAAAATTATTAAACGCAACAAGACAAAACTAACAAATAACACACAAGGGAACTCTCATAGGTTAACAGCTGATTTCTCAGCAGAAACTCTACAAGCTGGAAGAGAGTGGCACAATATATTTAAAGTGATGAAAGGAAAGGACCTACAACAAAGATCACTCTACCCAGCAAGGATCTCTTTCAGATTTGACGGAGAAATCAAATGCTTTACAGACAAGCGAAAGCTAAGAGAATTCAGCACCCCCAAAGAGCTCTACCACAAATGCTAAAGAAACTTCTCTAAGTTGGAAACACAAGAGAAGAAAAGGACCTACAAAAACAAAGCAAAAACAATTAAGAAAATCATAATAGGAAAATAGGAAAATACATATTGATAGTTACCTTATATGTGAATGGAATAAATCTCCTAACGAAAAGACACAGGCTCGCTAAATGGATACAAAAACAAGACCCAAATATATGCTGTCTTCAAGAGATCCACTTCAGTTCTAGGTACACATACAGACTGAAAGTGAGGGGATGGAAAAAAACTATTCCATGTAAATGGAAATCAAAATAAACCTGGAGAAGCAATACTCGTATCAGACAAAATAGACTTTCAAATAGAGAATGTTACAGGAGACAAATAAGAACACTACATAATGATCAAGGGAACAGTCCAAGAGGAAGATATAACAATTATAAATATATATGCACCGAACATAGGAGCACCTCAATACATAAGGCAAATGCTAACAGCTATAAAAGAGGAAACTGACAGTAACACAATAATAGTGGGGGACTTTAACACCTCACTTACACCAATGGACAGAACATCCAAAATGAAAATAAATAAGGAAACAGAAGCTTTAAATGACACAATAGGTCAGACAGATTTAATTGATATTTATAGGACATTCCATCCAAAAACAGCAGATTACACTTTTTTCTAAAGTGCACGTGGAACATTCTCCAGGATAGATCACATCTTGGGTCACAAATCAAGCCTCAGTAAATTTTAAAAAACTGAAATCACATCAGCCATCTTTTCTGACCACAACGCTATGAGATTAGAAATAAGTTACAGGGAAAAAATGTAAAAAACACAAACACATGGAGGCTAAATAATTTGTTACTAAATAACCAAGATATCGCTGAAGAAATCAAAGAGGAAATCAAAAATTACCTAGAGGGCTTCCCTGGTGGTGTAGTAGTTGAGAATCCACCTGCCAATGCAGGGGACACAGGTTCAAGCCCTGGTCCAGGAAGATTCCACATGCTGCGGAGCACCTAAGCCCGTGTCCCACAACTATTGAGCCTGTGCTCTAGAGCCTGTGAGCCACAACTACTGAGGCCACATGCTGCAACTACTGACGCCCCTGGGCCTAGAGCCTGTGCTATGAAGCAAGAGAAGCCACCACAATGAGAAGCCCACACACCGCCAAAAAGAGTAGCCTCCGCTCTCCACAAGAGAGAATGGCCACACACAGGAACAAAGACAAAACACAACCAAAAATAAAGTAAATAAATTTTAAAAAATTAACCTAGAGACAAATGACAACAAAGACCATCCAAAACGTATGGGATGCAGCAAATGCAGGTCTAAGAGGCATTTTTATAGCAATATAATACTATCTCAAGAAACGAAAATAATCTCAATCAAACTTAAACCTAAAGGAACTAGAGAAAAAAGAACAAAACCCGAAGTTTGTAAAAGGAAAGAAATCCTAAAGATCACAGCAGAAATAAATAAAATAAAAACAAAACAACAGCAGAGAAAAGTAAAACTAAAAGCTGGTTCTTTGAGAAGATAAACAAAATTGATAATAAACCTTTAGCCAGACTCATCAAGAAAAAGAGGGAGAGGACTCAAATAAATATAATTAGAAGTGAAAAACAGAAGTTACAATGGACACCACAGAAATACAAAGCATCAAAAGAGACTACTATAAGCAACTCTATGCCAGTCAAATGGACAATCTGGAGAAATGCGCAGATTGTTAGAAAGGTATAACCTTCCAAGATAGAACCAGGAAGAAATAGAAACTAAGAACACCACAATCACAAGTAATGAAATTGAAACTGTGATTAAGTCTTCCAACAAACAAAAGTCCAGGACCAGATGGCTTCACACATGGATTCTATCCAATATTTAAAGAAGAGCTAACAACCCCGATCCTTCTCAAGCTCTTCCAAAAAACTGCATAGGAAGGAACACTCCCAAACTCATTCTGCAAAGCCACCATCACCCTTATACCAAAACCAGACAAACATACTACAAAAAAAAAAAAAAAAATTGCAGACCAATATCACTCATGAATATAGATGCAAAAATCCTCAACAAAATACTAACAAACTTAATCCAGCAACACACTGAAAGGGTCATACACCATGATCAAGTGGGATATATCCCAGAGATGCAAGGATTCTTCAATATATGCACATCAATCAATGTGATACACCATATTAACAAACGGACGAATAAAAACCACACGATCATCCCAATAGATGCAAAAAAAGCTTTTGCCAAAATTCAATACCCATTTATGATAAAAACTCTCCAGAAAGTGGACATAGAGGGAAACTACCTCAACATAATAAAGGCCATTTAAGACAAACCTGCAGCAAACATCATTCTCAATGGTAAAAAACTGAAAGCACTTCCTCCAAGATGAGGAACAAGATAAAGATGTCCACTCTCATCACTATTATTTAACATAGTTTTGGAAGTCCTGGCCATGGCAATCAGAGAAGAAAAAAATAAATCAAAGGAATACAAATTGGAAAAGAGTAAATAAAGCTATCCCTGTTTGCAGATGACATTATACTATACACAGAGTATCCTAAAGACGCCAGCAGAAAACTACTAGAGTTAACCAATGAATTTGGTAAAGCTGCAGGATACAAAATTAATGTACAGAATTCTCTTGCATTATTATATGGTAACAATGAAAGATCAGACCCAGAAATTAAGGAAACAATCCCATTCACCACTGCAACAAAAAGAATAAAATACCTGGGAATAAACCTACTTAAGGAGGCAAAAGACGTGTACTCAGAAAACTATAAGACAATGATGAAAGAAATAAAAGATGACAGAAACAGATGGAGAGATATACCATGTTCTTGGATTGGAAGAATTAATAGTGACCATAACTATACTATCCAAAGCAATTTACAGATTCAACACACTCCCTATAAAATTAACAATGGCAATTATTATTATTATTATTTTTTTTGGCAGTACACGGGCCTTTCACTGTCGTGACCTCTCCCGTTGCAGACCACAGGCTCCAGACGCGCAGGCTCAGTGGCCATGGCTCACAGGCCTAGCTGCTCCACGGCACGTGGTATCTTCCAGGACCAGGGCACGAACCCGTGTCCCCTGCATCGGCAGGCAGGCTCTCAACCACTGCGCCACCAGGGAAGCCCAACAATGGCAATTTTTACAGAACTAGAACAACAAATCTTAAAATTTTTATGGAGACACAAAAGACCCCTAATAGCCAAAGCAATCTGGAGGGAAAAAAGCAGAGCTGGAGGAATCAAACTCCCTGACTTCAGACTACACTACAAAGCTACAGTAATCAGGACAATATGGTACTGGCAGAAGAACAGAAATATGTATCAATGGAACCCAGACATGCAGCTAGCTACACACCTATGGTCAAATAAACTATTGCAAGGAAGGCAAGGATATACAATGGAGAAATGACAGTCTCTTCACTAAGTGGTGCTGGGAAAACTGGACAGCTACATGTTGAAGAATAAAATTAGAACAATCCCTAACATCATACACAGAAATAAACTCAAAATGGGTTAAAGGCATATATTTAAGACCAGACACTATAAGACTCTTAGAGGAAAATATAGAAAGAACACTCTTTGACATAAATCACAGCAAGTTCTTTTTTGATCCACCAAACAGAGTAATGGAAATAAAAACAAAAATAAACAAATGGGATCTAATGAAACTTAAAAGTTTTGCAAAGCAAAGGAAACTATAAACAAGACAAAAAGACAACATTCAGTACAGGAGAAAATATTTGCAAACTAATCAACGGACAAAGGATTCATCTACAAAATATATAAACAGCTCATGTGGCTCATTATTTAAAAAACAAACAACCCAATCAAAAAATAGGCAGAAGACCTAAATAGACATTTCTCCAAAGAAGACATACAGATGGCCAAGAGGCACATGAAAAGATGCTCAACATCACTAATTATTAGAGAAATGCAAATCAAAATTACGAGATATAACCTCACGCCAGTTAGAAGGCGCATCATAAGAAAATCTACAAACAACAAATGTTAAGAGAGTGTGGGGAGAAAAGGGAACACTCTTGCGCTGTTGTTGGGAATGTAAATGGACATAGCCACTATGGAGAACAGTAAGGAGGTTCCTTAAAAAACTAAAAATAGAATTATCATGTGACCCAGGAATTCCACTACTGGGCATATACCCAGAGAAAACCATAATTCAAAAACACATGCACCCCAATGTTCACTGCAGCACTGTTTACAATAGCCAGGTCATGGTAGAAACCTAAATACCCATCCACAGACAAATGGATAAAGAAGAGGTGGTATGTATATACAATGGAATATTAGCCATAAAAGGAAAGAAATTGGGTCATCTGTAGAGATGTGGATGCATCTAGAGACTGTCATACAAAGTGAAGTAAGTCAGAAAGAGAAAAACAAATATCGTATATTGACACATATATGTGGAACCTTGAAAAATGGTACAGGTGAACCAGTTTGCAGGGCAGAAGTTGAGACATAGATATAGGAAAAAAACATATGGACACCAAGGGGGGAAAACAGTGGGGGTGGGGGGGGTATGAACTGGGAGATTGGGATTGACACATATACACTAATGTGTATAAAGTGGATGACTAATAAGAACCTGCTGTATAAAAAATTAAATTAAAATTTTAAAAAAGATGTGGCACATATACACAATGGAATATTACTCAGCCATAAAAAGAAATCAAATTGAGTTATTTGTAGTGAAGTGGAAAGACCCTGAGTCTGTCATACAGAGTGAAACAAATCAGAACAAGAAAAACAAATATAGTATATTGACGCATATATGTGTAACCTAGAAAAATGGTATACAGATGAGCTGGTTTGCAGGGCAGAAATAGAGACACACATGTAGAGAACAAACATATGGACACCAAGGGGGGAAAGTGGCAGGGGGCTGGGGGTTGGTGGTGTGATAAATTGGGAGATCGGGATTGACATATACACAATAATATATATAAAATAGGTAACTAATAAGAACCTGTATAAAAAAATGAAATTCAAAAAAAAATTGAAAACAGAAACTCAAAAGAGAAACATCAATAAAACCAAATGTTGGGGCTTCCCTCGTGGCGCAGTGGTTGAGAGTCCGCCTATTGATGCAGGGGACGTGGGTTCGTGCCCCGGTCCGGGAAGATCCCACATGTAGTGGAGAGGCTGGGCCCGTGAGACATGGCCGCTGAGCCTGTGTGTCTGGAGCCTGTGCTCCGCAATGGAAGATGCCACAACAGTGAGAGGCCTGCGTATAGCAAAAACAAACAAACAAACAAAAACCAAATGTTGGCCCTTTGAAAAGGTCAACAAATTGATAAAGGCAGTGTGGGGCGGCGGGGGAAGAACACCAAGGCCCGCAGGACAAAAATTACTAATAAGAGAAATAAAAGGCACAACATCATTACAAATCCAATGGTCGCTAAAGGAAAATAAAGGAATACTATGAATAACTCTGTACAAACAGATTTGATAACCTAGATAAATGGACCAATTCCTTAAAAGACAATCTACCACAAAGAGCACTGGGAGAAACAGAGAATCTGAGTAAACCTGTAACTATTTAACCTGAATAGCAATATCTTTCCAGAAAAAGCACAACCCTGCCCAGATGAGTTCACTAATGAGCTCCACCAAAACTTTAGGAAGAAATTATGCCAGTGCTCTACAATCTATTCCAGAAAATAGAAGCAGAGGCAGTATTTCAACTATACTATGAGGCCAGGAAAACGATTACCCTAATAACAAATCATTATATGACATTACCAAAAACATTACAAGAAAACTATAGACCAATATGACCTCAAAAAGAATCCCCAGCAAGTATCAGCAAATCATACCCAATTATGTAGAAAAAGATTTATATACGATGTCAAACTGGGATTTATCCACTGTATGCAAGGTTTATTCAACATTAGAAAATCAATTGTTACAGTACATCACACATCCACAAACTAAAAAAGAAAAATCACATAATCACAGTAATAGGTGCAGCAAAAGAAGTGACAAAAATTGAACACTTGTGCGTGATAAAATTACCATCACAGGACTTCCCTGCTGGCGCAGTGGTTGAGAGTCCGCCTGCCGATGCAGGGGACACGGGCTCGTGCCCCAGTCCGGGAATATCCCACATGCCGCGGAGCGGCTGGGCCCGTGAGCCATGGCCGCTGAGCCTGCGCATCCGGAGCCTGTGCTCTGCAATGGGAGAGGCCACAACAGTGAGAGGCCCGCACAAAAATAAAAATAAGCACCACAAAAAAAAGAAAATTTTAAAAAAATTGAAAAACAATTACTGTCATGGAGCTAGGAATACAGAGGAACTTCCTCCACTTGATAAGAATATTTACATGAAACCTATAGCTAACACCATATGTAGAGGTGAGAAACTCAAAGAATTCTCCAATAGGATCATAAAGCAAGAAAAGATGTTCCCTCTCACCAGTCCTTCAGCAGCACACTCAAAGTCAAATGACATGACAAAACAAGAAAATGATGTAAAACACATGCAGATTAAAAAGGAAGAAAAGAAACTCACTTTGTTGAAAGGTGACAAAATTGACCATGAAGAAATTAGAAGAATGAAGAAAAATAATAAGGAAGGTTAATAAGAAATATAGCAAGGTTGCAAGACACATGGTTAATACACAAAAGTTAATCACTTTCCGATACCAGTAATGTAAATGGAATTTCAAATTAAAATCATAGTACCAATCTATATTAGCAACTGCCCCAAAATGAAATACCTAAGGAAAAATTCAATGAAATACATGCAAGACCTATGTGAAAAAAGTACAAAGCTTTGATGAAATAAATAAATAAATAAATGAAAGAACTAAATAACTCGAGAGAGTTTCCATGTTCATCAATAGGAAACTCAATATTCTTAAGATATCAGTTCTTACAAACTCGGTTTATGGATTCAATGCACGCAAATTAAAATTCCACCATTATTTTTATAAATGTTAACAAAGTGATTCTCGAGTTTATATGAAGACACAAAAGACTAAAATATCCAACACATTATTGAAGAAGAACAAATTTGGAGGACTGACACAACTTTATTTCATGATTTAGTATAAAGCTAAACTAATCAAGGGAGAATGGTATTGGCAAAAAAAAAAAAGGACAAATGATCAATGGAACAAAACATACACCAGATAAATAAAATCTGGAAATACAGTCAACTGATCTTTGACAACAGAGCAGAGGCAACACAATGAATTAGAGATTGTCTTTTGAACAAGTGGTGCTGGAACAAATGAGAATCCACATTTGAAAAAATGAATCGTTGCACACATCTTACAACATTCACAAAAATTAACTCAAAGTGGGTCACAGGCTTAAATGTAAAATGCAAAAGTATGAAACTACTAGAAGGTAACATAAGGGAAAAGTCTAGATACGTTGGGCATGGCGATAACTTTTTAGATATACTTCTAACATATGGTCATGAAAAAGAATTGATAAGCTGGACATTATTAAAATTTAACACTTCTACTCTATGAAAGATACTATCATTGAGTGAGAAGACAAATGGAGATAGGGAAACTATATTTACCAAAGATGTATCTTATTAAAAACTGTTACCCAAAATACAGGGGGGGAAGCTATTAATACCTAATAGTTAAATGAACCACCCAATAATACAATGGGTGAAAGAGGTAAACAAACAGCTCCCCAAGGCACATATACAGATGGTAAATAAGCATATGTAAAGATCCTTCAAAAATAGTAAATTTTAAAAATGAGATACCTCTACCTCACTTCTATGGTTACTAAAATCCAAAACACTAAGGCCATCAACTGAACGTGTACCCAGAAATGTTATGTTGTAATTCTGTCTTAACGGTATCTGGAGGCAGGCCTTTAGGGGTGATGAGCTTAAAAGTGCGGAGCCTTTAAGAAAGGAATCTGTGTGCCTTATAAAACAAACCACTGAGGTTGATCCTTTGCTACCTGTGAGAAATCTGACTATGAAAAAGGATGAGGGGCCTCAAAAGACATTGTAATTTGCTGATGGCTTGATCTTGGACTTTTCAGACTCCAGAAGTATAACAAATACATGTCTGTTGTTTATAAACCACCCAACCTATGGTACTTTGTGTATGCCTGAATTAAATAAGCAACTCACAATTGGTGGGAGAAGCTAGAGCAAAAAGAAGTCTCAGTCACTGTGAGAGGCAAATGAACATCAAAGTCACTTTAGAACAGCAGTCCCCAACCTTTCTGACACTTTTTCCACAGGTGAGGAAAGGAGGATGATTCCTACGCATCACATGTACTGTGCACTTTCTTTGTATTATTACATTATAATATATAATAAAATAATTATACAACTCACAATAATGCAGAATCAGTGGGAGCCCTAAGCTTGTTTTCACTTGCCACTCACTGATAGGGGTTTGATATGTCTGCAAACGATTTATTATGGTCTCTGTGCAGTCAAACCTCTCTGCTAATGATAATCTGTATTTGCAGGTGCTCCCCAGCACTAACATCACTGCCTCAGCTTTACCTCAGATTATCAGGCATTAGATCCTCATAAAGAACGTGAAATCTAGATCCCTCACATGCGCAGTTCACAATAGGGTTCTCGCTCCTATGAGAATCTAATGCTGCCACTGATCTGACAGGAGGCAGAGCTCAGGTGGTAATGTGAGTGATGTGGAGTGGCTGTAAATACAGATGGAGCTTCGCTCACTTGCCCACTGCTCACCTCCTGCTATGCAGCCTGGTTCCTAACATGCCACGGACCAGTACCAGTCCTTGGACCGGGGGTTGGGGACCCTGCTTTACAAGACAGTTAACAGTTTCTTACAGAAGTATTGATAGTAGTCTAACAATATGATCCAATAATCATGCTCCTCAGTTATTACCTAAATAAGCTTAAAAGTTAGGTCCACACAAATCTCCATGTGAATTTTTATAATTGCTTTACACTATAACATTCTGGAGAAGACAACTATATAGACAATAAAAGTATCTGTGGTTTCTACACATTTAACAGAGGCAGGAGATATAAAGAGATGGAGCACAGGATACATTTAGGACAGTGAATCTATTTTGTACTTCTGTGAAGGGGCTGCAAGTCATACACACCGGTGAAAACCTACACAATGTGCAACAGAGTGCATCAGAATGTAAATTATGGGTGTTAATTAACAATGAAGTATTAATATTGTCTTAGCACTTGTAATTAATGTACCACATTACTATGAGATGTTCAGGATAGCGGAAACCATGGATCGGGAAATTCGGGGGACTTTTCGTATTTTTGGCTCAACTTCCTATAATCCACTTAAGAAGTGCTTTAAAATGTAGTCAATTAATAAATTTAAAGAAGAGAGTGTTTAAGAAATTCCTACCTCTACATCAAAACTTTTAATAACTCTTATTTGCCCTTCACAAATTAAGCTGCATCCCTTGTGTTCCCTCTTCCTAAACTACACTGTAGCCACATCTGTACTGCCTTTCCCCTTTTAAATTCTGATTTCTGTGACTGTAACATCTTGGTTCTCACATAAACTACTTTCTCTGCATAATGCATGTCGCATTTTATTGTAATTTATGGTTGGTGAAACCCTATTAGTCTTTTTACCACATTAAAATAAACACTTCACAACTGCATAGCACTTATTATACGCAGAAAATATTTCCAGATATTAAATAACTGCAACTAAAAAACATGGTCATGATGCCTTAATTCATTAAGCAATAGGATTTGAAAAAATTATAAGGCTGTGCTTTCTTCCTTCTTTGCCTTTATCTCCAATAACCTAATTTACGTACATTAATTTATACGTATATAAGGAAGTACACTCACGTGCACAGATGAGCTGACAATGTAGTATTAATACTGTTAACAAAATTCTCAGATAATTGTGAATTATTTAAAATTAGTTTTTAAAGATAATATTTCTTATATTTTAATTTCTTCTCTTCAAAATGTATACAAGTTAAAGAAAAACCTACTATATAAGAACAAACAAAGTAGCTAATCTTTTACCTGAGTGGAGTTAGATAGCTGTTTTCTCCATGGCTCTTCTGTGCTGCTGGTCAGGTTTGTGCAGTTATGAGGTAGAGTGAGTGTGTTTTGCTGCAGATAAGGCACATTTCCATTACTTCCACTTCCTGTTGTATAATTATCGCCTACCAAAATGGTGTCCATACTCCTTGGCGTTTTTGATGTGCCGCAAGGAGTATCGCCTGCAGAAGAAGGTCCACTGGACAAAGGCTTTTCAAAACAAGCAGAGCGTACTTCAAGCTGAGAGACACTAGGTACTCTGGGTAGAACAGTAGTTTGTCCTGTTTGTCTCATCTTCAAAAACAAAAACGAAAACCTGCTTGTATGACTTTGAAATGTATAATCAATACATTTCTAACTTTATCATAAAAATTAATATTGCTAGATTAAAAAACATACATTTTAGAAATGAAATGCTATGTTCATATGGGTAAAGCACAACCTTTTTCACTACATGCTAAAGAAAGCTCTCATTAGTGGTATAAGGGCAAAAGAAAGCACTGAAAATTTTAACTTAGTAATTTATAGCCTTATTTCCCATCATAAACTAGGGGATTTCAAACAACCATTCCATTACATTTATATGAAATCCCTGATAACAATCCCTAAAACATCTCCACCTCAGTATGAATATTTTGTTCATTATAAAAAAAATAAAAGTAAGCCTACAGAACACACAGGAAATATGCAAAAAAACGTAAAATACTAGCTGTTATTTTCTAAACTAATTTGTTGCTATTTAAAGAAAGTGCACTGTACATTAGTGATATTTAAAGCTCAGATATATAAATTCTATTGACCACACATAGGAAGTAGAAATACGTATTAAACTCTAAAATTACATTTTATTCAAGAAAAATACTTAACATAATGATAAATATCAGAATGAAAATGGTATACATACTTGTTGCATTAAGACAAGTTGAGTTTCCAACTGTCCCAGAATCAGTTTCTGTGCCGGATTTAAACTGTCTCTATTTACGTGCAGCTGTTCCAAGTGCTGGAAAAATGAAAAAGTATTCAAAGAAAGAAATAAGTCACTATCAGGCAAAGTGTCACTGAAAAGATTACAAACACAGAACTTTTGAAGTGAAATACAGTGATGATTTCTAACCAAAAGTAATCAGTCCCAAAATGAAGTCCTTACAAAAAGCTAAGAAAAAGTAAAAACACAAGAATTCATGCAAAGAAGGTAATATTTTGTTTTGAGTTAAATACATGGACAGGAAATCACAATCTTCAAAGGGAAAGCTGTTTAACTGTAAGATGTATTATAACAACAATGCTTAAGAGCAACATCGTTTATAAAATACTGGAAATGATATAAAAGTCTAACAATAGAAAACCTGTTGAATAATATGTGGCTTCCGAGGAATTTTAAAATGTAGTATTATGTAGCCATAAAAGAAGAAGGAAGCAATACAAAGACATGAAAAGGTCTCAAAGATACATCTTTGGAGAAAGTGAGCCAGGAGGGAAGAAAAGGTCCTGATAGTTACACATAGCATTCTGCCTACATTTGAATAAAAGACAAAAGGCAATCTATGAGACCAGCATATTTTGTTGTATATGTGCAATGTATCTCTAGTAACAAAACAAAACAAACTTTTGATTATTTGTAGGAAAGGGAAACTAAGTGGATGGAGGCAGGAACTGGAAGGACTCTTTATACCTGTGCACCCTGTATTCTAATAATTCAGGGAGGTTTTAATAAATTTAATTCTTTATTTATTTATTTTTGGCCGAGTTGGGTCTTTGTTGCCATGCGTGGGCTTTCTCCAGTTGCGGCGAGCGGGGGCCACTCTCCGCTGTGGTGCGCAGGCTGCTCATTGCAGTGGCTTTTCTTGTTGGGGAGCACGGGCTCTAGGCGCACAGGCTTCAGTAGTTGTAGCATGCGGGTTCAGTAGTTGTGGCTCGTGGGCTCTAGGGCACAGGCTCAGTAGTTGTGGGGCACGGGCTTAGTTACCCTGTGTCATGTGGGATCCTCCCAGACCGGGGCTCAAACCCGAGTCCGCTGCACTGGCAGGCAGATTCTTAACCACTGTGCTACCAAGGAAGCCCTCTAATAATTCTTAAATTTAAAACATATGAATATATTGCTTGTTTTAAAAAGGTAAAAAACAAAAATGAATTATGATCTCTATTCCTCTGGAAAATGTAGGTTCATTATACTTATGTACGTATTAATTTACGCCATGTTTGAATGGCTTACTGCCATTCAATTTTAAGAATACCCAGAAAAGCTTAAAGTTTACTACCTCGACTGCATTAAAACATGGTGTTAAAACCGACAAAAGAATATTTCATACCTGTAATTTCTGTGGTGTCAGATACCATGAATGAACTTGTTGCTGTACTGAAGTATGTGAAACAGTATGGTCACTATTCCAGTTCTCAGAACTATTCTGAGGAAAATTTATTTGTAAAAATGAAAAAATACTTGGTTAAACTCATACACCAATAATTATGACTAGTGAGATACCAAATGACTAGGAATTGGAGTATTTATATGTAAATAAAGCTTATCTTTTAAAATCATTAAAAAAAATTTTAATGCATAATCCATTTGGAAAATTATGAATTTGAATTGTCATTCATTCTTTAACTTCACCTTAAAAGGCTCATATCTAAAAATGACTCAAAACTCTAACAGACTATCCATTATATCCAACACTTAATTTATTTTAACGTCTGAAGTGGTGGTATAAAGTACATTAAATTCATAAAGGCAGGGAAATGAATAAAATGACTTGATGAACATAAAGTTATCACTACTTTCTATAAATGATGCTATAATTTCAGGGTAGGAAATACTGCTTATAATAGCAAAATAACAAAACCTTTTCAATCTGATGTACATAGTTTAAAATTTAAGACAGGCACAATTACAGACTTTTAGCTTCACTTCTGATTGTGATTTTCCATTTCTCTAAAATGTATATATACCTTTGTTGGACTAGATGTTCTTTTCCTCTTCGCAGGACTGGACAGGCCATCTACTTCGTTAGAAGTAATCATGCGTACTGGCAAGGGCTGTTGTGAAACTGCCGTTTGACTGAGGCCTAATACAGGTTCAGTATTTGGATGATGAACTTTGTAAGCCTAAGGATCACAGAAGTAAAACAAAAATATGGTTCTACATATTCTTAATTCATGCCTTCAAATTCAAAACTTTATAAGCTGCATACTTTCAAAGCTATGTGGACATCATGAATTGCAACTGAAAATCAAAATCAAATGATTCATCAATGGAGGAATGTGTATCTTCTTTTGAAAACCTTGGTTTTTAAAACATTAAATAAACCACTGTATAACAGTCCCTTAAGAAATCCCTTTGGGGGCTTCCCTGGTGGCGCAGTGGTTGAGAGTCCGCCTGCCGATGCAGGGGACACGGGCTCGTGCCCCAGTTTGGGAGGATCCAACATGCCGTGGAGCAACTAGGCCCGTGAGTCAGGGTCGCTGAGCCTGCGCGTCCGGAGCCTGTGCTCCACAACGGGAGAGGCCACAACAGTGAGAGGCCCGCGTACCACAAAACAAAAACAAAAACAAAAAAGAAATCCCTTTTAAAATCATTAAACTATACAAAAGTTTTAAATTGGTACCCCAAGGTTCTTCCCATATCAGAGGAAGTTCTATTTTGATCTAAAATCCCTTTATAATTAGATATGAAGGATTTAAATTTTTTTGAAAAGCCAATTCTACTGTAATTTAAGTCTGATCACTACCAACTAGAAAGAACCCTTAAAGCTGGGCACCTACACAAGATAACCCAACTTCTCACCTGCTGTGCTGTGTTCATGGCACCCTGCCTGGAGGTAAGCTCTGCGGGTATTGGTAGGCTCCATGCCTCCTCAATACTAGGAAGTAATTTAGTTTTATTCTGTAGACTACCTTGTGGAAGGTTACACAACTGAGCCTAGGAAAAATTATGTAAAAAGCAAATTTAACACAGGACTACTTGAGTAATGGCAAGTCCACCAAAACTTCCTCAATGTTACAGGTATTTATTTTTTAAAGAAAGCAGATTATAAATTTGGGGTTTCAGATATATGCTAAGTATAAAGAGGGCAACTAGAATATACTAGCGAGGATCAGAACAAAGCTAAGTTCTGTTTTTCAGAATTGCCATGGATACCTTCTCATGAAATTTCAAGCAAGAGTGAAAAACAATGTATTTTTTTCTCCAAAATGCTGTAACTTAAAAACATAGATAGCACACAAAATCATGCAAATTAACATGCATCAACAAAATAAAGATGCATAAGAACATTTTCAGTACAGTATTTCTTAAAGTGAAAAATAATATCACAAAAAAATAAAAAGTACAGAAACAAGTTATTCACATCAAAACAAAAACAAACTTTCCAGCCACCCTACTGTGCCAGTTATCATATGGAAATGTCTTTTAAAATACGCTAAAAAATTTACCTGTAAAAACTTAATTCTTCCTGTGAGCATAGAGCTATTACTACAACTTTTGCTTCTAGCTGCATTTAAGTAGCATTTAATGGCATCCTGAGGTTGGTTGCAGGATTCATAGAGAGTGCCTAGGTCTATCCAGGCTGCTGCATGGCCATGGTCCAACTGTACAGCACAAATGTAGGCCTGTAATGCATCCATAGGCTGATTTTGCTGCTGATAGAGCACACTGGAAAGAGAAATCAAGTTTTCTAAAACTGACTGGGTGTAAGATTATTACATAGTATATTAGATGTAGTTCAATAAACTTGTGTATCAATTAAAAGATGTTTCAAATTTTACACACACAAGCCTTACCCTATTGAACACCAGGTATCTGCACTTGCTTCTGATTTATCAATAGACTGCCTGTAAGATATAAAGGCATCCTGAACTTTCCCAATACTTGAGTAGCACCTGGAAGAGGAGAGAAATAGATATAAATATATATATTTATATGAAGCATTCATAAATGCTTAAATTAACTATATTAGTTAACCAAAATCATATATATGGAAAGGAAAAATGCTTATTAGCAACATGTTTACATATAGATTTAGACACTGATTTTAATCTACATTATAATTTGCTGTTAAATGAACTTTCTCTCTTATGACTGCAAACACATGTTATATAATGAACTCTTTTCAAACCACTATAGCGTAAATTTGTTCACTGCTAGAACATTCAGGTTTAAATATACAGAGCTCTTTTTCTATGTACTTTATACTCAAACTTCTTATGCTACAAGAATATAGAGCTAAAACACAAAGAGAAATTAAATGTTTATGATGATTTTAATTTCACTAGCACATTGGAATTTTCCTTTCTGAATTTTCAATACTCATAACAAACATTCCTTAACTCATGAAACATACAAAACTGAGATACAGTTAATATCAAATTGCACATAAAAAAGAGGTAAAAGTAAGTTTAAAAAATGGCTATTTGTGGGTTGAGGCACATCAGAAATGCCAGTAAAACAGAAAGAGGCGCAATTTCAAAGAGTGCATACAATGTAAGAATCTGAGGCAGAATTAAAAAGGGAACAGTAATGCAAACAGGCACAGGTATTAGAGACTATATGAATAGTAACAGACAAAAATATTTTTTAACAAAACCAAATTTCAGACAAATGCCGTGTGTGTATATATATATATACACATATATTTATATATATTTATGTATCTATGTGTACGTGTGTGTGTGTGTGTGTGTATATATATATCCTTCCTAAACATTAGGAGAACTGGAAATATTTCCTGAAACCAGCATTTTCGCTTTCCGTTTTTGTTTGGGGTTTTTTTGCGGTACACGGGTCTCTCACTGTTGTGGCCTCCCCCGTTGTAGAGCACAGGCTCCAGACCCACAGGCTCAGTGGCCATGGCTCACGGGCCCAGCTGCTCAGCGGAATGTGGGATCTTCCCGGACCGGGTCACGAACCCATTGAGAGACAGGCGGACTCTCAACCACTGCGCCACCAGGGAAGCCCTAAATAATATACATATTTTAAAATAGTTTTGTCTTGGCTCTCACGGGCTGGTACCACAGTCCGGGAAGATCCCACATGCCGCGGAGCAGCTGGGCCCGTGAGCCATGGCTGCTGAGCCTGAGTGTCCGGAGCCTGTGCTCCGCAGCGGGAGAGGCCACAACAGTGAGAGACCCTCGTACCGCAAAAACTAAAAAAAAATTAAAATTAACACAAAACGTAAGTTTGATTTAGACTTTATGTCAAACGTCCTAGAAAACAAAAAATTCAATGTGAAAAAGTATGGGGCAAAATTCAGAGTCAAACCAAGAAGGACAACTAAATTTATAACCTTTAGAAAAGGTACCTGACATCTAATCCAATCCATTCATTAATAGGTGGAATGAAAACTGAGACCTCAAACAATTTCAGTAAATTATTCCACAGGCTACTGGTGGTCCTCAGGTAAAATAAAAATGAATTTTCTGAAAATTCTTTAAAACTCTTCAAAACTCTCTGAAAACTAGTGATAATTCAAGTCACGTGAAGCAATGTGAAAATAAAATGTAATAAGCAAAATAAGAATTCCTCAGTTAAAGCACCTAACTTAGAGTGATCCAATTTTACCTCTGAAGAATCTCTATTATAATGTATTTAAAATAAAATGTCACTGGGCACATTATGCTATTAACATTTTAGATTATAAATCAACTCTAGGCAGCACAACCCAAGTGTCTGGTCTCACCTGCCAAGGAAATACCAAGACTGGCCAGAATTAGGATCTGCCTCCAATGACTTTTGGAGATACTCGATAGCATAGCTTTCCTTGGTGGCCTTGTCTCCTTGTAGATCCATGTTATGATGCATCCATCCTATAATTAAACAATTGCAAGCATTTATCCATAATTAAACTATTCTTCTAGCTTTGAGAATGCCATGAAGCACACAAATAAATTAAAATACCCTTTTAGTACATTTATCTTGAATGAAAATTTCCCTAAATTTCAACCTACCAAAAGTAACTAATACAGAAAAAGCACTTTTACTAAAAAGATATAATCAAAGCTATGAGGATTCTTAAAGAATAGAATGAAATTTGAAACATCAGGAGTACTGCATAGAAGCCATAGATAGATTCTCCTTTTCTAAATTTAATTCGGAAAAATGTTTTCCAATTTATAAAGCAAAAAATACAAAGATGATTAATTTACTTGTGCTTTAAAGGTTTATTCTGAAAATAATCTAGAAAGTCCATATTTATCTACAGGAATCAATAAAAGTAAAAATGAAGATAAATAATTAAAAACAAAAACACCTTCCCAAAGATCCTACACTTTAATTACACTAATTGTTCTCATATAATCCTAAATATAACGTTAGATCAAAAACAACAACAAAATACCTCCAGGGATATATGGATATCTAAATGAAAAACTGGTTCCAAAAGTTATAAAAGCAGTACAGTGCTTAATGAAGGGGTTTAGAGTTACAGCTACAGAGACAATGTTAAGACTGGATCATGAAAAAATGTTAAACATTTAAGACAATAGAAATTAATGCTTCAGTTGTTAGTCAATTTACATGTCTAAAATTACCTGTGCAAAACTATCACTTAGGCAGAAGTATTACTAATTGCTTTTGACATTATAAGTAAAATACTGCCATTATAAAAGTATTCACATTATCACAAACTTGATTAAAATTTAGAATTATTGACTCAAAACCAAAAACAGCGAAAGGAAAAACAAATTTTAAAAACCCAACCCATATATTAAATTATACATGATAAATAACAAAAAGAATTATTGAATATTCTTACTGTCATGTGAGTAGTACTGATGCATTACTTACATTATTCTTGAACACCAAACCTTTGCTTTTAAAACATAAGAATATAACAAGTAGCTGGAGAAAATAATGAACTCTTCTATAATTTTTAGGTGAGATAATTCCATTAAGTCATACAATGAAATATATTGTATTTCAAGCTCAATATCACTAACCTAGCCGTTTGAATTACTTCAATTCAATTGACTTCAGAGTGCTAAGCACATGGAAATACTCAAACCTCCTCCAGAGGTCAGTTACTAATGGTAATTTTGATAATTTAAAAGGACTTGTTGCACTGGACCACTGTATTTAGATAAATTTTGAGATGAACCATGTTAGATAGTTGGAATAAATATATTATCAACTCTTGAAAAAAGAAGAGAAGGAATACATTTACAATGGGAACATTTACAACATAAAATACTCATTTTAAATACAATCTCAAAATAATTTATGTCAAAATTAATCCGAAAACACAGAAGTTTAATGAAAACTTACTTTTAAGCAGATGAGTTAAAATTGCTCCCACCCACCAGTGCAAAAATGTTTAAAATGCTACAATATATAATAAAAAGTAAATTTTTACGTACCTAACTGTTGTAAAACAGTTGCTTTTACTTGTGCAGGTAGGTTTTCTGTCACCAAAAGCTGTTCATAAGCTTCTTTTGCAGAGTGATATTTTCTCTAGAGAGTAGAAGATATTCAGACAAAAAAACAAACAAAAAAAAACAAGATAAATCATTAATACAACAAAATAAAACAGACTCATAATTATGAAGAACAGACTAGTGGTTATCAGTGGGGAAAAGGAGGAAGAGGCAAGATAGGGGCACTGGATTAAGAGGCACAAACTACTATGCATCAAAGAAATAATCTAAAAGAATATATTGCAGAACACAAGGAATATAGCCAATATTTTATAGTAACTAAAAAGGCAACATGATCTTTAAAAACTGTGAATCTCTATGCTGCACAACTGAAACTTACATAATACTATACATCAATTATAACTCAACTAAAAAAAATAAATCTTCAAACAGAAGGTTTTCAACATCACTGTAGATGTTGAACTAATGGCAGGATTTAATTAACTTTTCCAGTAATAAGTGGAATAACACTGATGTATATATATATCATAAAAACTAGTATATGAATATTTAGACAATAATATTTTATAAGTTTAAATTATTTTAAAAAACGAACATAAAAGTTCTAATTATTAACTGAGTATTTTACTGTGGACCACCATGTTTCAAAAGAACTAACAACCAATAAAACTACCCTTCAATATAACAAGGTATTAGTAAAATATGGCATTTATAACATTTGCTGTATCCCAAAAGTTACAAAGAAAATAACTCCAACCTTAGACATTATTTAATAACATTCACAATGCTGGAGAAATATTCTACCAGCAAATGTTTAATTAACCTAGAACGACTTTTGAAGATACGTACATCTTATAAAGCAAATGTAAGTGCTACTACTATCCTTTACAAAGTCTAAGGCTGAGAAAAAGTAGTTATTGTCTTCATTTGCATTTTGAAATTATTTGCTTTTTTATACAAAATACTTTGGGAACGTGTTCATAAAGGAAAGTGTTTTTTAAAGGCATAACATTTCCCATAGATACGATGTAACGATCATATTAAAAGTAGAGGCAGGGCTTCCCTGGTGGCACAGTGGTTGACGGTCCGCCTGCCGATGCAGGGGACACGGGTTCAAGCCCCGGTCTGGGAAGATCCCACATGCCACTGAGTGGCTGGGCCCGTGAGCCATGGCCGCTGAGCCTGTGCGTCTGGAACCTGTGCTCCGCAACGGGAGAGGCCACAACAGTTAGAGGCCCACGTACCTCATTAAAAAAAAAAAAAAAAAAAGTACAGCCAAATTTACAAATGACACCACTGCCTACAGTTCTCCTTTAAAAATTATTAGTAAGACTAAAACCTATTATTGTTACTGTGATATTAAACACAACTCTTCCAAAATAACAGAAAAAATTAAAAGAGAAAATCCAAAGTACGGTCTCTTTAAAACATACTTGGGAGTGGCATGGGCATATATACACTACCAAATGTAAAACAGCAAGTGGCAAGCAGCCACATAGCACAGGGAGATCAGCTTGGTGTTTTGTGACCACCTAGAGGGGTGGGATGGGGAGGGTGGGAGGGACGGAGACGAAGAGGGGAGAGATATGGGGACATATGCATATGTGTAACTGATTCACTTTGTTATAAAGCAGAAACTAACACACCACTGTAAAGCAATTATACTGCAATAAAGGTGTTTTAAAAAAAACATACTGTGAAAAACTGTTTTAGACATTTAAAAAGTATTTATAAAAGGGATGATAAAGTCATTCCCAGGACATTTTTATTAAATGAGCAGAGCAATATGATTCATTAAAATAAATGTAAAAATTGGTGTTAAAAATATTGAGTTTTTATTTTAACCAAATGAGACAAGGAAAGAAGAAAAAAAAAACCATCTCTTTTTTTATCTCCATCATATACCCACATACACATGTACATACAAACATATATATACATAGGAAAGCCACAGCTTTAACGCAAACAGCAAACAGCAAACCAACATCCACAAAGAAGCCAACACTTACAAGGATAAACACATCCCTAAGCATGAACATCCACAGTTAATAAATTCAGCAGGATACAAAATTATCAATCAAAAATCAGCTGCATTTCTATATACTAGCAGAGAATAATTAAAAAAGGAAATTACGAAAACAAGTCAACTTATCGCAACACTAAAAACAAAATTAATTTAAAATAAATTTACCGGGCTTCCCTGGTGACTCAGTGTTCAACAATCTGCCTGCCAATGCAGGGGACACGGGTTCAAGTCCTGGTCCAGGAAGATCCCACATGCCGCGGAGCTACTAAGCCCGTGTGCCACAACTACCTAGCCTGCACTCTAGAACCCGCAAGCCTCAACTACTGAAGCCTGTGCACCGAGAGCCTGTGCTCCACAACAAGAGAAGCCACCGCAACGAGAAGTCTGCACACCACAACAAAGAGTAGCCCTTACTCGCAACAACTAGAGAAAGCCTGTGTACAACAAAGACCCAACGCAGCCAAAAAAAAAAAAAAAATTATTTACAAATTTAAAAATTACAATAAAATGAATTTACCAAATATGTGACTTGTGTACAAAACACCACACTTTATCTACTCATCTGTTATTGATTGTTTCCACTTCTTGTCTATTGTTAGTGGTTCAACAAACACAGGACAATTCTTATTTTTTTAATGTTTTTACTTTTTATTTCTGGCTGTGTTGGGTCTTTGTTGCTGCACGCGGGCTTTCTCTAGTTGCAGTGAGCAGGGACTACCCTTGGTTGTGGTGCGCGGGCTTCTCATCGCAGTGGCTTCTCTCGTTGCAGAGCACGGACTCTAGGCACAAAGGCTTCAGTAGTTGTGGCTCGCGGCTCTAGCGCACAGGCTCAGTAGTTGCGGCGCATGGGCCTAGTTGCCCCGCGGCATGTGGGATCTCCCCAGACCAGGGCTCAAACCCATGTCGCCTGCATTGGCAGGGGGATTCGTAACCACTGCACCACCAGGGAAGCCCAATCAATTTTTTTGAATAAACACTCAAAGGTTGGAATACTGGTTGGATCCTATGATACTTCAATTTTTAATTTTTGAGGAATCTTCATACTCTAGCTGCACCATTCTGCATCCCACCAACAATGTATGAGGGTTCCAATTTCTCCACATCCTCACCAACACTTGCTTTCTTTTGTTTTTTGATAACAGCATTTAGACAGATTTTAACTAATGTATATATATATATATTTTTTGGACATGTTTTTGCACACTTAATAAACTGTAGTACAGGGTAAACATGACTTTTAAATGCATTGGGAAACCAAAAAATTCATGTGACTTGCTTTATTGCAATATTTACTTGATTACAGTGGTCTGGAACTGAACCTGCAATATCTGTGAAGTATTCCTGCATTAAGATAACAACTCTTCCTGAAGCGATTTAAGGATTCAATGTAATCTCTATCAAATTCCCACTATATGTGCCAGAAATTTAAAAAATCATCCTAAAGTTCATACGGAATTTCAAAGGGCCTCAATGTCAAACAATCTTGGGGGGTAAAAAAGAACAAAAATTCAATTATTTACACATCCTGGGTTAAAAACTTTCATTTTTTCATCATATACTACACCTTTATCTTTTCATTCATCATTAACACAAAACTGCTGAAGGGAGAAATAATCCAAGTGTTTACTCACAGATGAACAGAAACTGAGTTTGATATACATATATGAAGTCATCTCCGATATCTTCAGGGGATTAGTTCCAGGACCTTAGTGGATGCTCAAGTCACTTATATATGCAAAATGCAGTAGTAGATGCGTATAACCTATGCACATCCTTACATTTGTCTTCTTCATCTCTAAATTCCTTATAATACTCAGTTCAATGTAAATGCTATAAAAATAGTAGCTGGAACATAGTAAGTTCAAGTTTTGCTTTTTGGAACTTTCTGGAATTTTCTTCCCAAATATTTTTGATCTGAGGTTGGCTTAATATGAATATGCAGAACCCATGGACAGTGAGGGCTGACTGAACATATAATGGAATGTTATTCGGCCTTAAAAATAATAAAATTCCGATACATGCTACAACATGGAAGAACCTTGATGCTATTATGCTAAGTGAAATAAATAATACACAAAAGACAAATACTGTAGGAGCCTATTTATATGAATCCGCCTGCCAGTGCAGGGGACATGGGCTAGAGCCCTGGTCCAGGAAATGCCGTGGAGCAACTAAGCCCATGCACCACAACTACTGAACCTGCACTCTAGAGCCTGTGAGCCACAACTACTGAAGCCTGTGCACCTAGGGCCCGTGCTCTGCGACAAGAGAAGCCACTGCAATGAGAAGCCCATGTACCGCAACGAACAGTAGCTCCCGCTCACCTCAACTAGAAAAAGCCAACACATGGAAACAAAGAACCAACACAGAAAAATAAATAAATAAATAAAATTAATTTATTAAATTTTTATTTAAAAAAGAGAAAACTACAAACCAATATCCTTTATGCATACTTCTGCAAAAATTCTCAAAAGAATACTAACTTACTGAATTCAGTATCATACTAATAAAAAATGAGGTAGGATGTATTCCCACAATGAAAGGATGGTTCACTCAATGTAATATTGCACATTAACAGAAAGAAGTCAAAAGAACATATGATCAGTTCCACTGATGCAGAAAAAGAATTTCACAAAATGTGACAAAATTCAGCATCTTTTCATAATAAAAAATATTCACCAGGACTTCCCTGGTGATGCGTGGTTAAGAATCCACCTGCCAATGCGTGGGACATTGGTTTCAGCCCTGGTCCGGGAAGATCCCACATGCCATGGAGCAACTAAGCCTGTGCACCACAACTACTGAGCTTGTGCTCCAGCACCCATGAGCTACAACTACTGTGCCTGTGTGCCACAAGTACTGAAGCCCGTGTGCCTAGACCCCGTGCTCTGCAACAAAAGAAGCCACCACAATGAGAACTGAGAACCCTGTGCGTTGCAACGAAGAGTAGCCCCTGCTCACCACTAGAGAAAGCCCATGCAGAGCAATGAAGACCCAATGCAGCCAAAAATAAATTATTAATTAATTTTAAAAAATACTCACCAAATTAGGAATATAGGGGAACTACTTCAATCTGATGAAGGGCACTTATGAAAAACCAAAGTGATTACATAGCAGCTTTATTCATAACTGCCACAATTTGGAAGAAACCATTATATCCTTCAGTAGATGAATGGATAAACTTGGTTCATCCAGACAATGGAATATTATTCAGAGCTAAACAGAAATGAGGTATCAAGCCATAAAGGGATATGAAGGAAACTTAAATGCATATTACTAGGTCAAAGAACCCAACCTGAAAAGACCACAGTCTCTATGATTCCAACTCTCTGATATTCTGGAAAAGGCAAAACTATGAAGGGAATAAAAGATCTGTGATTGCCGGGGATTGGGGGAAGCAGAGGGTTAACTGGAAGAGAAGAGAGGATTTTCAGAGCTGTGAAAACACTTGTATGATACCATAATGATAGATAAATGTAATTATACATTTGTCCAAATCCACAGAATGTACAACACAAACAATGAACCGTAATTAAACTCTGAACTTTGGGTGATGATGGGTTGTCAACGTAGGTTATTAACTGCAATAAATGTACCACTCTGGTGGGGGATGTTAATGACACGAAAGGCTATGGGGCAATAAATATATACAAAATCTCTGCGAATTTGCAGTGATCCTAAAAATGCATGGGAAGAAAAGTCTTAAAAAAATAGTGAACATAATACACAATGCTGAAAAAGTGAAAGACTACCCACTAAAACCAATAAAGAGACAAGGGTATCTATTTTCACTACAGCATTCAAAACTTTATCCAGAGGACTTAAGGCAAGAAAAATAAAAGATATCTGACTTGGAAATGAAGAAGTTAAATTATTGTATCTGCAGATGACATGACCATTTTAATGACTAATTCAATTACTTTGAAAGAGGGCTCTTCAGGCTATCAAATCCTCCCTCAGTGAATTTTGCTACTTTGTGTCTTTTAAGGAATTGATCAATTTTATCTAAGTTATAAAATTTCCTGGCATAGAGCTGTTCAGGCATTCCCATACTGTACTGGTAATGTATGTGGACTGAGTTGTGATATGATGCTTGGTTTTATATGTCAGCTGACTGGGCTAAGGAATGCCCAGACTGCTAATGAAACATTATTGCTGGGTGTATCTGTGAAAGTATTTCTGAAAGAGATTACATTTGGATGGATAGACTGAGTGAAGAAGATTGCCCACCCTCCTCAATGTGCGTAGGCATCGGCCAACACAAACAAAAAAAAAGGCAGTGGAAGTGTAACTTTGCTCACTGCCTGCTTGAGAATGGGACGTCATCTTCCGCTTTCAGATACTCGAACTCGCGCTTCTTGAACTAAAGAACTAGACAGATTTGGACTAAAGTTTCTTTGGCTTGCAAACAAAATTCCATCAGCAAGTTCCTATAATAAATGTACACACACACACAATATACACATACACACGTACTATATATATTTATACATGCAAACATATATACATCCATACGCTCCTATTTGCTGTTTCTCTGGAAAATCCTGGCTAATACAAGTGACAACCCCTCTTTCTTCTTTTCCTTTTGTTTCTTTCCTTCTTATTTACCTGTTGAAAATTTTTAAATGTTTTTCATTGTGATGATTACCCCTCATCACATGAATGAAACAAAAGAGGATTTATCTTCTTTCATTCTGCATAATGGTAGTTGTGTCTTTTTTTCCTCCGATAGCTGAAACTGGGGTCTATCAAATCTGCTAACAAAGAACAAGTTTCCAATTTTGTTCATACTGTTTTTTCTTTTCAATTTCATTGATGTCTGATCTCATCTTTCTTAGTTTCTTCCTTCTGCTTGCCTTCAGCTTAATTTGCTCTACTTTCTCTCAAGGTAAAAGCTAAGGTTACTGATGTTAGATCTCTCTCATTTTGCATACAAGCATTTAAGCTATACATTTCATTCTAAGCTAACTCTCTAACCATAAGCCACAAATTCTGAGGCTGTATTTTCACTTTTATAATTAAAATTTTTTTTAGTTTTTCTTGTGACTTCTTTTAGACCCACAGTTTAGAACTATACTGTTAAATGTTCAACTATATGAGAATTTTTTTGCTACTGTACTGTCACGAGCTTATAATTACACTGTGTTTTAAGAACATACTTAGTATAATTTGTTATAAACTCTTTTAAAGTCTATATATAAACTCTTCTAAACTTTCAAGGTGTAGTCCATGGGCCAGAAGGTTACCTATGTTAACGAATGCTTCATGTACCATGAAAGCTGTCAAGACTCTACTATTAACTGTGTGTTCTTATATAAGTCAATCAGTTCATAACATGATTGATAATACTGTTTAGACTGACAAATTGATCATACACTGTTCAAGTTATCCTGAATATTTTTTTCTGTGGTTGATTATTCATTTATTGAATAAGGCTTATTAAGATTCCAGGGAGAATAGCTGATTCATCTACCTCTCATAACCTGATGTATTTTGATGCTCTGTTGCCAGCTGTACCCATGTTAGGATCCCTATGTCCTTTTGGAGAATATATTTCTATATTACTTTGCTTAAAAGGTATCTTTGTCATTAGATTTAACTGAGTTTATAAAATATACCCATAACAAATCTAACCCCATCACAAAGAATATTATACCATTTCCAAGCATAGTGAGTGTAGCTATCCTTTCTCAGAATATTCCCAATTGATCCTTCCTGTCCTTATTAGTAGTATTTCATTTTATATATCCATATGCTATAAACACCCAATATACTGTATACTGTCACTATTAATGTCTTAAAGAAGAAGCTATTGAGGGACATCCCTGGTGGTGCAGTGGTTAAGAATCTGCCTGCCAATACAGGGGAAACGGATTTGAGCCCTGGTTCAGGAAGATCCCACATGCTGCGGAGCAACTAAGGCCGTGCACCATGACTACTGAGCTCTAGAGCCCACAAGCCGCAACTACTGAGCCCATGTGCCACAACTGCTGAGGCTGCATGACACAACTACTGAAACCTGTGCACCTAGAGCCCATGCTCTGCATCAAGAGAAGCCACCACAATGAGAAGCCCATGCACCACAACGAATAGGCCCCACTTGCCACAACCAGAGAAAGCCCGTGCACAGCAACGAAGACCCAATGCAGCCAAAAATAAATAAATAAATTTATTTTTTACAAGAGTATTTCTCCTACACATTATGAAATAAATTTCGATTTTAATTTTGTCTAATTTATAGAAAAAATGTAAACATACTGCAGAGTTCTAATAGAGTTATACTAAATTTTCTGTATTATTGATATTAGAATGGCATACATCACAATGAATGAACCAATGTCGATATACAGTTATTACTGAAACTCATACTCTATCCAATGTCCCTTTTACCTAATATCATTTTGCTGTTTCAGGATACCACATTTTATTTAGTTGCCATGTCTCCTTCAGTTCCTTTTGACCATTATAGAGTCTCAGGTTTTGATTAGTTTAATAGAAGTTTTTAGTAGCACTGGCAAGTACTTTTTAAGAGTTCTGTGTATTTGGAATTTGTGTGATGTTTTCCTCCTGGTTAGAATGTGGAAATGTGTTTTCAGAATGAAGACTATAGAGATAAAGTACTCTTCCCATCATCTCGTATCAAGGATACATCATATCAAACATGACCTACTATTGATGCTGTTAACTATGTTCACCTGGCTAACATACAGTGTTTGTCAGCTCCACTGAAAAGTTCTCCACCACTAACTTTTTCCACAAATGTACTCTCTGAACAGAAGCAATCATTCTCAGTTCACACTTAAGAGAGGCACCTCTTTGATGGGGTAGTCTATAAGTAATTTGTAATTCTTCTCTGAAAACATAATGGCACCGGTCATAGAATTCTGCGTGGGTAGATTCTATTCTTTCAACACCTGGAGGGTATATTTTACTCCCATACTCTCTGTGCCTACATGGTTCTGATAAAAAGTCTTACAATGATTTTTATCCTGATTCATCTGTAAGTAAGATGGGTTTTCTCATTTCTTTTTATTATTAGAATAATGATAATCAAAAGTTTTATCCTTTGTCCTTTTTTTTTTGCGGTACTCAGGCCTCTCACTGTTGTGCCCTGTCCCGTTGCGAAGCACAGGTTCCAGATGTGCAGGCTCAGCGGCCAGGGCTCATGGGCCCAGCTGCTCCGCAGCATGTAGGAACTTCCCGGACCGGGGCATGAACCCGTGTCCCCTGCCTCGACAGGCGGACTCTCAACCACTGCACCACCACAGAAGCCCTGTCCTTTCATTTTTCAGCCCTTTTTTCTCCTTACAATTACTTATGTTCAATTGTCACTGAATGATTGCATATGGTCTACCTAATTATTCATGATATGATTACTTTTAAACAAAACCTGAATTACATTTATCTTTATGTACAATTTTCAGTCCGTTTATAAAAATGAATTCTGCGTCTTCCCTGGTGGTGAAGTGCTTGAGAGTCCGCCTGCCGAGGCAGGGGACACGAGTTCGTGTCCCGGTCCAGGAAGATCCCACATGCCGCGGAGCGGCTGGGCCCGTGAGCCATGGCTGCTGAGCCTGCACGTCCAGAGCCTGTGCTCCACAGCATGAGAGGCCACAACAGTGAGAGGCCCGCGTACCGCAAGAAAAAAACAAAAACAAAAAAATAACAACATCAACAACAAAAAACTATTAAATCATTTCAATTACCCACATTTGATAATTTTGAAGCAAATCCTAGACATTATCATTGTTATATCCATAAATACAACAGTATATATCCCATAATATACATAACTGTTTTCTATAACCTAAGTTCATTGCCCTAAAAACATGACAATAATTACTTAATATTAAATTTCCACTGTATATCAAAATTTCTCACACAACTTTCTCCTAGCTGCCTTTTTATGGTTGGCTTAACTCAGGACCCAAACACAGTCCAACCATTGAATCTGGTTAGGTTTCTTAAAAATCTTTTAATTTACAGGATTTCCTTTGCCTTCCCTTAATCTCCCACCCACTCCAAAGTCTTAAAATTTTACTGAACAATCTATGTTGTTTATCTTGTATCCTAGCCATTCCAAGGTTTTTCCTTTCTCCCCTCTTCTTAAACCAGTACATAGAAGAAAATGTTAGAGTTCATTTCAGTTTCCGTTTTTTGCAAGAAATAACCACAAATGGTGTTATTTTAAAAATTCTACTATTGACTTTTTGGCCTTTTAAAAATTTCCTTCTGATAAGGATGTTTAAAAAATCCACAGGCTATAAAACCCACACAAATTTAAGCCCTTACAGATGGTTTTTCTTTTTTATAACACAAGTGCCTGATGTAAGCTTTGCTCTGAAATATCCACTAGAAAGCTGGCTAATCTGGATAAATACATTGCCAGCTATGTGACTAGATAAAGAACCACGGTGCCCACCACACATGCACCACCACTCCCAACTCTGTATTAGAAATCATAGCTGACTTAGATAACTTATCCTTTAGGCTGCATGTTTTTCTCTTCCTGAGCTTTAAATTCCTGCTCATATGTTTTAAATTCACCAATAAAAACTTAAATCTTGAAACCCTCCTTTGATTCCAACAAAAGCAGAACTCTACATGCTCTTTCCTTCTCTCTTCTTGTGATCTCACTGTGTGGTCCCAAGGGCGACAGGCAATCACAGTAAGAACTGGAAGGGCAGGTCCAGCCACAAGAGTTTTTACTGACTTAGACCAGCACACAACAACAAAGTGTAAGTTGAGAAAGGTACACTATATTAACTTCTATTTAATTATACTGTTTCTGTCATCTCCTTGTAGATAAGCAGTTATTAAAACTTCTAATGATTTATCCTTTGGCTTTTTCATATAACACACATATGTCCAAATAAGTTATAGTAAACCCCACACATTGCTTCATTTTCCTCGATTCACTTAAAAATACATGATATCCTCCCAAAGGATACACAAAAATGAATATTCCTCATTCCATTAACATATGAATGATTACACTAGATACTACAAAATATGCTGTATTTTATTCAACTTCTTCCCAAGTGACAGATATCTGAGTTATCCTTGATATCTCCCTGTAAAGCACTTGATTTCATTGACCTATTTTATTTTCTGCATAATATTCATCACACTGAATGATTATTGTCTCTTTTCCCAGAAGAAAACAGCTTTCTATTTTTACAGAAATTTATCCCACTTAAAATGGGATACCAAAAAAATCTAACCATAAATTTAAGGAAATGTCCTCCATCTTCCTCATGGAGGGCTACTTAAACAAGGATAGAAAGAAACCGAACAAAGAAGAGTATGACAAAGCACCCACCTTTCCCTTTACGGCACTGGGGAACCATAACATTTCTAGTTGAGCATGGCAACAGGTCCTGTCAAATACATCTCAAGTATGTAGGTAAGTCTCAAAATTACTATAACCTTGATAAAGGATGAACTAAAATCTAAAATCATACAAGGCCTTGTAATATAAGAAGACCACTAAAAAAAAAAAAGAACACCATTTTTATTTTCTTTTTGCGGTACGCAGGGCCTCTCACTGCTGTGGCCTCTCCCGCCGCGGGGCACAGGCTCCGAACGCACAGGCTCAACGGCCACGGCTCACAGGCCCAGTCGTTCCGCGGCACGTGGGATCCTCACAGACCGGGGCATGAACCCGTGTCCCCTGCATTGGCAGGCGGACTCTCAACCACTGCGCCACCAGGGAAGCCCAAGAAGCCCATTTTTAGATCACATTATTGCCTCACTGGATTATGGTGATCTTTCCCCAATCTAAGAATTGGCCAGGGGAAAAAAAGGAAAACTGAAACAAGCCCAAAAGTTAAAATGATCTCTGTATGTTTTCATACATGTAGTCTGGCATTCAGTAAATAATTCAAAGCAAACTGTAAAGAAGTAAAAATAAAGGAAAGAAAAATTAAGTAAAAACAAAGGCAACAGGAGATGCAGATAGCAGAATTATCAATGACTTTCAAATAACTATGATTAGTATGTTCGAGAAAATAAATGATGAATAATTTCAGCCAGAATCAAGACCTATGTAAAAATCCATCAGAAATTTTAGGAAAAAAAGGGAATAATTAAGAACTCAGTGGTGGCTTAACTGCAGATTTGATACAGAAAATGAGAAGATAAATGACCTGAAAAATAAACCAGAAGACAATACAGATAGAGAAAAAGGAAGTAGAAAATACAGGGAAAAATAAAAAAGACAGTGGAAATCTGTAATGTACATGTACTTGGATACTTAAAGAAAAAAAGATAATTGGGCAAAAGTAGTTTTTGAAGAAATAACCTCCCTGCAAAACATAAAAGGAGAACATGGTACAGATTCAAGAAATACAAGAAACCACAAACAGAAAACCATAAAGAATTAGGATCATGGTAGCAAAATGGCAGGAAACTAAATACAAAGAAAAAATTTTAAGTAATCAGAAAATAAAAAACCAGAGTGAAGATAAGCTTCACCTTGTAAGAATCAACAAGGGAATCATGAGACTTCAAATCAAGAAACAATAAAGCTTAACAACAGTGCAACATAAATTTCAAACTGTGGAAATAAAAACAGAATTCCATGCCTATTGAAAACATTCATAACAACAAAAAAAAAGCAGGAAGAGTTGTAGTCGAAAATCAGGGCACACTAACACACACAATCATGTGTAATACTATTACCATACATACTTCTTCAAGAACGGATTTAATGGATAAGCAAGAATTTTTAAATTAAAAAGTTGAAAAGGATATAGAAAAACATGAACACAACCAAGTTTACACAGCTATACCACAGTATACCCAAGAACAACACAATACATGTTTCTTTCTAATAAAAACATGAATCATTAACCAAGACCGATGATACCATGGCCCAAAAGCAATATAAAAAATTACAACTGATTTAAATAATAAAAGGGTAAACAAATTAAGATGGAGATCACTAGCAAAAACATAATCATAAAATTCTTTCATCGTTGTATATGTTAGTCAACATATTACATAACCACAGGTCAAACAAAACAACAAATCACACGTGAAATTAGAAAATATTTTGAAATAAGTACACAACATAGCAAGTTTTTAGAATGCATCAAATCATGTTTGGAGAAAAAAAATAATTCACATTGTTTTCAAAACTAGAAATCAATCACCTATGTATGTCAAAAATTAATAAAAAATAACGCTGACTAAATTAAACCCAAAGAAAGTAGTAAGAGAGCAGCAATTAATAAAATAGAAAGCAATCACATAATAGAAGCATATGAAAGGTTATTACATTTGGCAAACCCTGGTAAGACCAATTAATAAAAAAAGGTGCTCACCACAGATCTTTACACACTTTATAAGAAAATATTATGAACCAATTCATGCCAATAATTAAGATGAAATTAAAAAAAAATTATCTTCGGTATAACAGAACTGAATCAAAATAAAGATCTACAACCCTCTCCAAAAGTAGTGACAAATACCACGCTTCAAATGTAACCATAATCAAAACTCTTTCAATTATGAAAAATCCAGTCCTAAATGGCTAAGACACTAAAATTTTCAAAACATTATGAGAAGAAATATAGTAACAATCTGTAACACAAACTCTTCCGGAGAATACAAAAATAAGGTAGCATTTCCAAAGCACTTTTGTAAAACAGTATAATCATCATTCTAAAATCTCCAAAGGGCAGTACAAAAAGGTGAAAACCAATCTCATGAACAAAGACACAGAAAACTTGTATGTAACATTAACAAACTAGAACTATAGTAATATTTAACAACAATAATACATCTCAGTCTAGTATATTTACTTCAGGACTACACGGCTGCATTATAATTTGAAAGATTGACATTAATTTCCAATTCCACACCGCGTGCAGAAAACAGACTTTTCTTTATTTCTCTCGCTAAATCCAGTTAAAATCACTCCAAACTTTGTTTGCTTATTTTATATGTAATATAGGAAAAATATGGAAAAAAGTAAACCATTCACTGATCTTTGGACTCAAGGAAAAATACAGCAGTAAATATATATTTTTAAAATTTCTTTAGTTGGGGTTTTGGGTTTTTTTGATTTTGTTTTTTGTTCGTTGGTTTGTTGTTTTCTTTTGCCTCCTAAATTCCTTACTAAGTTCTGGAGAAGCCATACTTGTTAATACCAACAACTATAAAGAGAAAAATCTTTAAGAAAAGACTGATCTATACAGGTAAAAAAGATCAGCAAAAGTGGCAGCCAAAGAAGTCAGAAAACTTTAAGACAGTAAGTTCTCTACTCCAGCAAATACCAGGTAGTCTACTCTCACCCTCATCAGCAGTCTACATATACAATGAAACAGCATACAATTATATACACATAGTGTGCCAATGTCAATTTCCCATCTCAATATTGTATTACAATTACAAAAGATGTAAACACTTGAAGAAGAGATGAGGTGAAAGGTACACTGTATCTCCTGTGCATATTTGCTACTTCCTGTGAATTTGCAATTATTTCAAAACAAGGAGTTTGAAAAAAATCAGTAGAACTCATGAGAATACCAGAGTAAGGGTAAACTTCTGTTTTCATTTAAAAACCCTCAGGAACCATCTCAATAAATTATTGATTTTAAAACAGTAAATAATAACGTATCAAATTTCAGAAAACAAAATTATCATCTTCCAGGAAGATGAAACTGTAAGAATATGACAGAGTATTTATAAATAAGAACTTTTATGTATAGGTTAAAATTAGAAAAATCAAAAAGGCCTATATAGAAAATTATATTTTACTCAAATTATTTTACGAAACTATATTCAACTATAAGTAGAATTTTTTTTATAATGGGAGAACCATCTCGGATTAACAAGAAGATATTCACTGAAATGAAGAATTCTTGTAGATACCAAATGAAAGTATACTACTCATATTTTCCTTTCTGAGAACATCTCAGTTTATATTTCATGCCCCCATTCTATTAAAGTGCCATCAACTATAAAATTTAATAACACCACAATCTAATTTTTAAAAATTCAAATGGGAAAGTAATTGATTACTTGGGTTTACTATTTATTCTTTTACTCCTTTGAAAATTGCAATGAAATTAAGATAGTTTAACATCCGAAAATACCAAATGGTCATTAACATAGTAATCCCTCCATATTTGTGGGAGATTGGTTCCATGATACCCGAGGATACCAAAATCCACTCAAGATACCTTACATAAAACAGGTTAGTAGCGTCAGCTGTGTGAATCCCCAGGTTCTGTATTGCAGATTCTTATCTTACCTGCAGTAAGGAACCTGCAGATTTGTTGGGCCAGCTAAAGATTGAATATACCGGGCTCCCCTGGTGGCGCAGTGGTTAAGAATCCGCCTGCCAATGCAGGGGACACAGGTTTGAGCCCTGGCCCGGGAAGATCCCACATGCCGCGGAGCAACTAAGCCCATGCACCACAACTACTGAGCCTGTGCTCTAGAGCCTGCGAGCCACAACTACTGAAGCCCGTACACCTAGAGCCCGTGCTCCGCAGCAAGAGAAACCACTGCAATGGGAAGCCCACGCACCACAACTAGAGAAAAACCCGCATGCAGCAACGAAGACCCCAAACAGCCAAATATAAAATAAATTTATTTAAAAAAAAAAAAGATTGACTATACCTAAAATCACTTTCCCTACATCAAAAGAATAAGGGGGAAAAATAAAAAAACTAATGAATAAAAACTCTATACTTATCAAAGACTCAGACAGAGGTAAAAATTTTGATATATAACAATAGATATAAGAAGGCTGCCATTCCATGTTATAAAATAGAAATTAGCAGGTTACCAGAATATCCTACCTTGATACCAACTCTGATTCAGAAAATATGGAAATTTCCGGGGTGTTTTCTGGGGAGTAAGGGAAGATGGACAGGGTATAGAAACCTGATGTCAATTTTTTTAAAGCTCCCCAAAATGGCTAACCCATAAGCAGGGTTTGGGAACTTGACACTTAAATGCTCTCAAACTATCTTACTACATCCATTTATAATATGAATAAAGGAAGATTCCAGCATCTTTCCTTGTTTGGTATAAATCTGCATAGTATCTACCCTCAACCCATTAATTTATACTTGGACTAAAAACAAAAGAATAGACCTCACAAATGTTTATTACATAACAAGTGCTTTTTCACCCTGAAAAGCTGCTATTAAATGCATGTTATAACTCAACTGCAATACAATCTTAAATGTTCAACTATTCATACTACTGATAAACTCTATGTACTCTTTTCAGCCTCCTAGCAACTTCCTGATTTCTGATCACAAATTGTAAATTTATATGATACTACAGTTTTTAATCTAACAGCCAAACAAAATATGCTATGCACAAAATATTACAAAGTTAAACTGAAACAGTTTTTAAAGCCAATGTTGAAGTTATGACAGTACCATTAAAGGGTGACTATACTTTATGTTGCAAATAAGATGTTTTAAAGACGCTTCAGTATTACAGAAAAACAGAAGCAATTATTCTAAGACAATATCTTATTTCAAACAGGCAAAAATATTTTGGAAAAATACACATACTAACATCAGGATGGTAGAACACTTCTTAAGTAAAGTCATTTCAATCCACGCAGATGACTCAATTTAGAGGCAAACTGCATTAACTGACAATTCCTAGTGCACAGCCAGAGAGTGTTTTGGAAATTTATTAAATCACACTGAGTTGAAAATGGTTACCAAAACTATACTCATTCTCAATACAAACCTCAAATTCCTTCATGTCTCTTGTTTGGTTTTATCATTAACCAAAATTTCAAACACATTTAATGAGTTTAAAATATTAAATATATGCAGGAGTTTATACTCAAAACTGAACTAAAATTTATTGATAATTATTTCATTTAAAGTATGAAAGTGTAAAGTATGAAACTGTCTTATATAATTTTTATTTCACTTAAAGTATGGATAAAGCTTTTGTTCTTGTTTTCAGTATAGTAAATTAAAACACTTACCTGGGTTGCATACAAGTGGGCAATATGAAACTGAACTACAAAGGATCATGGAAAAGAATTAATTACAATACAGCTGAGTTTAAAGTAATGAATGAAAACAGAGATTATTCAACATTTAAAACATAAGGAAATGCTAAAGCAAAGGATCACAAATTTGATTTAGAAGTCCAACTTTTGTTTTTAATAGAACAATGTACAAATAAATCTATAAATATCATGGGCATGCTAAGAAAACACAATTAAAAGCCATTATTAAATAAAAATTTAATCCACTAATTTTTAATTCTAAGAAAACACATTAAAAACATTAAACATCAACAGTAAATAAGTATACTAAATTTAAATCAGCAATATTAAATTAACATGGCCTTTCAAATGTATATATCCTAAAACATGATATTCAAAATGTTCACCTTAAAAATACAGTAAAGCTATTAAATAAAGACATGTTTTTAAACATACACGTTTTTCTTCAGAGTAAATCTATTTAAGCATTTTTTTAAAGTCATAGATCAAAACAGTATTAGTAAAAGCACACACAAGAAATGACTTTGTTCTGGGTATTCAGAATTTAGTGACTTTTACTTAAAGAAGAAAAAAAAAGTTGTACCACCTAAAAAGCAAAATTATAAACTAAGTATATATGATAAATCAGATAAAGGTATATAACACGTTTGCTCCTTCTTTCCCCCACCCCCAAGCTCGTCCTGTTGCTCAGTTTGCAATTACCAGAACATGAAAGATTCAATGAAAACCATAAGGATCAATAAAACAAAATTACAATAATTACAACTAAATTCTAGCTATTTAAATTCTATGGGGTTTATGTGTCAATAACAAATCTCTTTTCATGTTTTGTTTTAGGCTGTAACTAGAAGAAGCTTTCAAAATTTTACAGAGAACATAAAATGTGGATTACTTTCCAGAAATGTCTTAAAGGAATCATGAAATTCTCGTAAGTAACAAGATGTTTATTTTCCTGTCCTTTCCTCTTCCTCCCACCCCATCCTTATCTTTCATTCTCTTTCAGCAAATGGCCCTGAAGATTATATTCTCATTAGGAAGCATTAAAAAACTACCAATTCTTAAGCTCAGCTCTTAAAAACTGTGATTTAGTGATCCTGTGGTATAAAGGCCTGAAAAGCTGTCTCCTTTAATAAACTCCTTAGCTTTCTAATAACTTCTCCACAACCAGATTAGCAAACACTGCACTAGATATCCATAATTTCCTGCATATAACAGAGAAAAATTATCCTAAAATTTAGTAATTAACTCTAAAATCAAATAAATTTTGGACACAAAGGTATTGCTCTCCCTAAGTGGTTACACATTACAAGTTAACAAACCTCCTATGAATAAAAACATCTTCTTCAGAGAAAAGGAAAATTCTATCACAAGATAATAACTAAATAAACAAAATACAATTCACGAATTTTTTCTAGTCTCATATATAAAAACCACCTCTTTATTTAATCGGTTAAGTGATTTTCTTCCTCTTCACTGCCCTTTCCCAACATAACCTCAAATCCAGTTAATAGAAATTTCATCTCCATTATTTGACAGAAATAAGGAGAATGTTAGGGAACGTAAATCCCATTTTTCTCATCTTCATATCCATCTAATAAATAACAAGAAAGAAAAGACTATCTAACTGGCACCCTAACACCATGTGAACTTCCTACCAATTCAGTCTTAGGTCCCATGTCTCTGGCCTCACAATCCCATAAGGTGACACTGTCATCTTTCAAAAAGTGAAAATCTCCTATTTCATTCTTAAATATAATTGAAAGACGACCATAAATATACAACTAGTAAAATACTCAACATGGAGATTTTCAAACATATGTACTAAAATACTAGCAACATTGCCAAAAAGGCCTTGAAATTTAAACTTTATTAGAAACATTATTTTCGGAATATTAAGAATACATGCGATCATGAAGGACAATCATATAATGAAAGTTTTATATAATCTAATTGTTTTCAAAAATATTAACTGGATACATATCTTTCTAGCTTGAAAAACAATATGTATAAACACTGAAGAAACTGTACATGTGTAAGTTACTCATTAAAAAAAAATACATCTTCCATTCTTTTTTCTTGTTTTTTAACTTTACTTTGAATACTCTGATCTTCCCAATTTCATAAGCACAGGCTAAGAGATTCAAAGACCAGTCATGGCCTGTGGAATGTGTAAAGTCTCAAAGACATTTAAAGAAACAAGAGAAATAATTTATGGATTAAAAACAGACACTACAAGATATTAATGCCTGCCACCAATAATACCTAGCAAAAGGTAAGGAATCACTATATGTTAGTGCTCTGTGAGAAACTAGGCATTTCTACAGTTATCAAATGATTATGCTGATCAACTATCTTAAAGCCTGTGAATCAGGCTTGTGTTCTCCCATCCTTGTTCTCAAAAACCAACATAAACAAAGATATAGAGTATCTGAAAAGGTATTCATGGATGTAATTTGAAACGTTTCATGGATATTCTGTTCCTCAAAAAGACAAAAAACTATTGTATGTGGATATACTTACTTTCAACACTGGACAAAGTACAGGGATTAGAGTCAATCAAAGCTAACTGAAAATGCTGTAAGAAAAAAGTGAAGACATTACTGTGCTAAATTTAGAGATGCATAAAGTCAACTTTTATATTTTAGTCTTTATCAGTCTAACATGTATAATGAAACCATGTTATATAACTAAAACATAATAGCCAACCAAATAAAACTACTATAATTCAAAATCTATTGTGGAAACAAAGTGTTATCAAAGTATTTCCATAGGATAGTTAAGAAGGGAGGATGTGGGGGGAAAGTTACTACTACTACTAAAACCTACTACTTTACCTACTTATCCTGTGTCTATTTTTATTAGATTAAAAAAAGAATAATATTTCAGTTTTAAAGTAAAGAAAAAAATTAAGTTATAGAAATGTTTAAACTAGACGCATTTCAATTCATCATACAAAAATCTATAAAAGGGAGGGAGGGAGATGCAAGAGGGAAGATATATGGGAACATATGTATATGTATAACTGATTCACCTTGTTATAAAGCAGAAACACACACACCATTGTAAAGCAATTATAATCCAACAAAGATGTTAACAAAAAAATCTATAAAACACAATGGTATCTTTTAAAACATCAGTGATTATCTTAAAATGAGATCTGGACTTTAGAAATGAAACAATACTATCAGATATCTCCTAAAGAATAAGTCATATAGGCTTATATTCCTTCTTCTATAGTGCCCTTTCTAGCACTATATTTCAAGATATTTAAAAACCATAACCCATGTTGAAATTCATCTCTGAAATATAGTTGGTTCTTTTAAAAGTTATGTAAATTGTGTGTGAAGCATGTAGAATCATTCATGAAATATTTAAACATCCTACTTACATCAAATAAGTGTATGCAGAATGTAAATATATATAACTGTCTATACATAGATGTTACATATATATTAATATATATAAAAACTAAGATCATTACTAAGAAATTATTTACTAACCAGTATTAGTTAATATGACAGTAAATAGAAAACATAATGTATAATTAATATTATATTAGATATATTTAATAACTCATGTGTCTGTCTACAGAGATTTATTATTAAAAACACAGATAACATTAAAACATGAAAACACTAGCTGTCATTGAAAAACACTGAATAACAAATGACCTCTATTAATAATCAATATAAATATCAGAGTTATAAACTACTTAAGCAGAGAAAACAGGTAATAAATTTTTTTAACTTAAATGAAAGAGGAATAAGCAAGCCCCCATCAAGTATTCTACAAACTATTCCCACAAATGTACATTCAATTTTCAGAGTCTCCATTAATTATTCAACAAATAACCAACTATAATACCATTAAGTAACCAAAGGACAAGTCATTAAACAATCAACTACATAAATGTCATTCCTATCTACAATTCATACATCTAAACTTGTGATAGACATACCGACACTTAAAATGCCAAGTTGGACATGTAGTCTAAACAATGTGGAATCACCGAGCACATAACTATGCTTCCTCAACTAGCTATAACTATCAGCAAAATTAATCCTTGCTATCATTGTAACAAAAGAATGGCTATAAAAAGAATCACTGGAAAGAACACTGTAGGTGGTACACACAGTCTATTATGCTCACACACCATACACAGGACAACCTTTTCAACAAATGGTAGCTGTGAAATAGCCATGTGGAAAATAATGAAGGCAGACTGTTATCTTCTACATAAAAATGAAGAATTAAACTATAAAACTCTTAGAAGAAAATTCAGGAAAAGATTTTCACGACAAAGGTTTTGGCAATGATTTCTTGGACACCAAAGGCACAGGTAACAAAAGAAAAAAGACTAGGATTCTTAAAAATTAAAAACTTTTATGCATCAAAAGACACTATTATTTGAAAATATTTGAAATTATGTCTCTCATAAGGGATTAATATCCAGAGTATACACAGACACCTATAACTCAACAAGAAGAAATCAAAGAATGGAATTCAAATGTGGGCAAAGGACTTTGGTGTACATTTCTCCAAAGAAGACAAATGCACAGGAAAAGATGCAAGTGAAAAAAACAAAGGTAATATCAATTCACTTCCATTAGGATGGTCATTACTTTTTTAAGAAATGGAAAAGAGGTTTTGGCAAGGAGGTAGAGATTCTGGAATCCTAGTGCATTGCTGATAAGAATGTAAGAGGTGCAGGCAGTGTGAAAAGTATAGCAATCCTGACAAAGTTAAATACATGATACAATTCAGCAATTAGATTTCTAGGTATATTTCCAAAAGAACTGAAAAAAGAGTCAAAAGAAGAGTTAAAAAAACACTCATACGCGAACGTTCACAGCAGTATTCTTCATGACTGCGAAAATATAGAAAAATCTGAAAGTCCATCAACAGATGAATAAATGAAAAAATTGTGTTATATACATACAATTGAATATTATTTGCCATAAAAAGGAAGCCCTATATATGCTAGAACATGGATGAATCCTGGAAACATTAAGCTAAGTGCAATAAGCCAGGCACAATAACATATGATTCCATTTGTATCAGGTACCTAAAACTGTCAAGTTCATAGAAACAGAAATTAGAGAAGAAGGGTATCAGAAGCTAGAGGGGGAAAAGGAATGGAAATTATTGTTTAATGTGAACAGAAGTTTTTACATGAGTTACTGAAAATTCTGGGGAACGGATAGTGATGATGGTGATACAACACTGTGAATATTATCAATGCCACTAAATTGTATATTTTAACTGATACAGTTGAATGTTGAAAACAGTATCATGTAGTGTGTATTTCTGCACAATAAAATAATTTTATTGTGCTAGTCTATATGAAGTACATTAAAAAAACTCATTTAAAACATATTCTGGGGCTTCCCTGGTGGCGCAGTGGTTGAGAGTCCGCCTGCCGATGCAGGGGATACGGGTTCGTGCCCCGGTCTGGGAAGATCCCACATGCCGCGGAGCGGCTGGGCCCGTGAGCCATGGCCGCTGGGCCTGCGCGTCCGGAGCCTGTGCTCCGCAACGGGAGAGACCACAACAGTGAGAGGCCCGCATACCGCAAAAAAAAAAAAAAAAAAAAAAAAAAAAAAAAAAAAAAAAAAAAAAAAATAAAACATATTCTGAAATGGATTAATTTATTAAAATGCATATGACCCTTAAATAGCAAATGCATTATTCTTTCTATAAACACAGAGTCAAAAATAAACACAATGATACAGAGGATACAATGTTACAAAAAACAACAGTTTTGGACTTTATCACTGTCCAATCCTGGTTGTAATAAGATATAGTTATGAAAAATATTACCACCGAATGAAATTGTCTGATGGGTATATGTGAATTCCCTGTACTTTTTTTGTTTGTTTGTTTTATTGGAGTATAGCTGATTTACAATGTTGTGTTAGTTTCAGGTATACAGCAAAATTAATCAGTTATATATATACATATATCCATTCTGTTTTAAATTATTTTCCCATATAGGCAATTACAAAGTAATGCATAGAGTTCCCTGTGCTATACAGTTGGTCCTTATTAGTTACCTATTTTATTTACAGTACTATGTATATGTCAATCCCAATCTCCCAATCCATCCCTTTCTCCCTTCCCTCTTGGTAACCATTGGTTTGTTTTCTAGATCTGTGACTCTAGCTTTTTTTGTTAATTGTATGAAAATTTACTATGATCTGAAAATTTTAAGTTAATAATACAACCAAAACTGGGGGAAAAAACCTGTTTTACTCAGGAATATCTAACATTTGAACACTGAAAACTGCTTTAATTTTCATCTATTCTGCAAAGCCAAATACATATCCTTATTGTGCTATGAGAGCCAAGACAAAACTATTTTAAAATATGTATATTATTTAAGGCTTCCCTGGTGGCGCAGTGGTTGAGAGTCCGCCTGCCGATGCAGAGGACATGGGTTCATGCCCCGGTCGGGGAAGATCCCACATGCCGTGGAGGAGCTGGGCCCATGAGCCATGGCCGCTGAGCCTGCACATCTGGAGCGTGTGCTCCACAATAGGAGAGGCCACAGCACTGAGAGGCCCGTGTACGGAAAAAATATATATATATGTATATTATTTAAAACAAAATATATTTAATAACAGCTTTCCTCTAACAGAAAGAGCAGCATAGCAGTCCCACTTTGTACTGTAGTATATTTTTAAATCTAACTGACCTTGAAAACATATTAAAATGTTATGTGAGAAAACAGACCTTTCCTAAATGAGTCATCAAAGGAAATAAACTGACCTTAAAAGAAATACGTTTCCAAGATGACAGTATTTCAGTATTACTATTATACTAAAACTTTCAAAAAGCAGAGAGATTTGTATAATTCGAATTGCCCAGCCTACACTATCTCTCTCAGTATTCAAGATCCTAAAACAAAAAGAAGTCCACAAACTTTTGAAAGCAGCAGGAAAATTAACGTTTTTACTGTTTCAAACCCCACACAACACAGAATGTTAAGTATTTTTAAACAGCAATAATTCTGCAAATCTTGACACCAAATCCTGACAGCAAAAGCAAAGGTAACAAAAGTGAAAAATATGCAAGTGGGACTACATCCAACTAAAAAGCCTCTCCACAGCAAAGAAAACCATCAACAAAATTAAAAGGCAGTGTACTGAATGGGATACAGCTGCAAATTATGTATCTGATACACCGTTAATATCCAAAATATATAAAGAACTTACACAACTCAACAGCAAAAAACCCCATATTCAGTTTGATTAAAAACTGGATGGAAGACGTACACAGACATTCTTCTAAAAACATACATGGCCAACAGGCACATGAAAAGATACTGTACATCATGAATCATTAGGGAGATGCAAATCCAAATCACAATTAAGTATCACCTGTCAGAATGTGTTCTATGAAAAACGCAACAAATACCAAATGTTAGTGAGGATGTGGACAAAAGGGAACACTTGGGCACTGTTGGTGGGAATGTAAACTGGCGTAGCCACTATCAAAAACAGTATGCAGATTCCTCAAAGAATTGAAAACAGAAATACCATATGACCCAGTATTTCCACTCCTAGATATATATCCAAAAAAACCCAAAACAACTAATTCAAAAAGATACATGCACCCCAATGTTCACAGCAGCATTATTTACCATAACCAAAATATGAAAGTGACCTAGTATCCATCAACAAATGAATCGTTAAAGAAGATGTGGTGTGCATCCATGTGTGTATGTGAGTGTATGTGTGTGTGTGTGAGTGAGTGTATGTATATAAGTGTAATTACTCAGCCATAAAAAAAGAATGAAACTTTGCCATCTGCAGCAACATGCATACACTTAGAAGGTATTAGGCCAAGTAAAATATATCTGACAGAGAAAGCCAAATACCAAAGGATCTCACTTTTATGTGGAATTTTAAAAATAAACAATTAAAAAATAATTGAAAAAAAAATCAAGCTAGGGCTTCCCTGGTGGCGCAGTGGTTGAGAGTCCGCCTGCCAATGCAGGGGACACGGGTTTGTTCCCCAGTCCGGAAAGATCCCACATGCCGAGGAGCGGCTGTGCCCGTGAGCCATGGCTGCTGAGCCTGCGCATCTGGAGCCTGTGTACTGAAATGGGAGAGGGCACAACAGTGACAGGCCCGCGTACTGCAAAAAACAAAAAAACAAAAAACAAAAAAAACAAAAAAAACAAATCAAGCTAATAGATACAAAGAGCAGATTACTAAGTGCCACAGATAGGGGTTGTGGGGTGGAAGACAACCTATGGATGGAATCTGCAAACAATATGACCAACAAGGGGTTAATATCCAGACTATATAAACAGCTCATATACCTGAACATCCCCCTAAAAAAAAAAAAAAAGAAATTTAAAAATGGGCAAAAGACATGAACAGGCATTTTCCCAAAGAGGACATAGAGATGGCTACCAGGCACATGAAAAGATGCTCATCATCACTAATTATTAGAGAAATGCAAACTGAAACTACAAGGTATCACCTCACATCTGTCAAAATGATTATCATCAAAAAACTACAAACAGGGCTTCCCTGGCGGTGCAGTGGTTGAGAGTCCACCTGCTGATGCAGAGGACATGGGTTCGGGCCCCAGTCCAGGAATATCCCACATGCCGCGGAGCGACTGGGCCTGTGAGCCATGGCCGCGGAACCCCTCCGCAGCGGGAGAGGCCACAGCAATGAGAGGTCCGTGTACCGCAAAAACAAACAAACAAACACAAAAAAACTACAAGGTGTCAAAGCTGTACTTTACATTTTAAATCCACTGACACCTCACAGTATACAGTTTGATAAACTCTGCTCTAATCTTAACAAATAACTGATAAATCTAATCCCATTCTCTGCACCAAGTGCATTTAACTCTGGACTTATTCCTCAGCTACAACTGATCTCTGACCAGTGTGTGATCTAAATTCTTTACAGTCCACTTGCAATGGTTTTTAATGTTCTTGTTTGAGTTTCTATGTGCCCTCGGTATCACTCCTATATAAACCCATAAAATGCACAGATAGTTTGAGGCACTTAATATTTTTCTTTTTGTTTGCGGTACACGGGCCTCCCACCGCCGCGGCGCACAGGTCCCGGACTGGCAGGCCCATCGGACATGGCTCACGGGCCCGGGCCGGCGGGCCCAGCCGCTCAGCAGCACGCGGGATCCTCCCGGACCAGGGCACGAACCCGCATACCCTGCATCGGCAGGCGGATCCCCAACCACTGCACCACCAGGGAAGCCCAAGGCACTTAATATTTTAAAACCCAAGAGAATTAAGGAAGTGAATGAATACAGAGTGCAGTAAGGAATTAACTCAGCCGGTCTGGGTTGTTGAAACTCTGGCCTATTCAAAACGAAAACAGCTGTAGCCTTGACCAGCTCCTGAGAGAGAATCTCTAAACCTTTAGAATATCCTGCCTTGCAAGTGTACCTTTGTATACCTAGGACGCTGGGTCATCAAGATTCATTCTAACATTACAGTTTGGTGTCTAAAGCGGCTGGTGATTAAGCAACTAAAACTAAGGTCAGTCAGGTGGCTCTCTCCATTTCTATATTACCAAACGTTAATATTATACCCATATACATATTTCATGGAAGAGAACAAAACCCTGGAAAGGCTTGGGAATACTCCCTGCATGTAACTAAACATCATTTCAGGGAGAATTAAGTGCTATCAATATGACTGCACTGAGACAGGACAAGCGGACTTTTGCACTTTTGACTCTGTTTTTGGTGTCTTTTTCCTTTGAAAATTTTTGTCTATATTCCGTAACTGGAAATAAACCATAACCATAAATAAAACTGTTTTCTGAGTTCAACGACCTCTGCCAAATCACTAACCTTGAGGTTGGCAGTTTGGGGGACCTGCAATCACATCAGTTTTTAAGTAGACTTTATTTAGCATTTTGCTTGTTAATGAGTTAAGAGTATATGACACACACATATGTACACCACCTCTGTAATCAATATACTCTACAATTCACATCTATAAGGAAAAGAGCAAACATTCTAAATAGTCATAAATTCTCAAAACCTTTTTTCTCCAGGAACTTGAATTCTTTCAAAGAACAATGCTTCTGATATATAGGGAAGCCCCATTCTCATTAAAAACCCTTGGAAAACATAAAATGATAGCACAAACCCAGAAACTCAAAAAAATGTTAAGTACTGACAAATCAAATTTCCATTAGAAGCAAAGTATTTAACAATAATGTACCATTCTTCTCCAATGATGTTTAAGTTCACCAACTAGCAGACCACAAATCTTAAAAGATAACAAATCTATTAAATAATTTTGCCATGACACATGCCATGCTATTAAAAACTGGCAGATTTCTAATCAGACCCACAGGAAATAACAGTCAATAATTAGATCACAGATATATAGCATCACTAACCACCTCTTCATCTCTACAGTGCTAGTCACATACTGGAAAGTGTTTTACATACTCAAAAATGAAATAAAAACCTCCAGTGTCTCATCACAAACATCAATATTTATATTTTGTTAAAAGACAAACCAAAAACAAATATCTAAAGCACTTAAAAGTTCTCCGTATCTTAGCACCATGTCTGCCTTGTACCCTGAAATCCAATCCTTTTTTCCTTTTTAAGTTCATATCCTAAATTCATTCATTTAATAGCAGTAATATAACTTCCAGTATTTCTCTATACTCTTAACATTTAACCCCCACACTCTACACACACACACACGAAATAGTGTTTATCTAGGAAAAGCCCCAACCACCTACCTTTAAACTAGATTCATAGTCTGTGTTCACTTTGAACATAAGCCCAAGTCGTAAATGAATTTCCTTGGCTCGACAAAAGCTGGGATCAATATAAAGCACCTCTTGAAATGCTTTAATTGCCCTTGAAGAATACAGACATAAGAAACGGTAAGATTAACTGTACGTGCTTTGGAAGTACAAAAAATACAATGGGTATACGACTTTAAAACAAATTATAATTTTATAAAAACACTATGAATATAAAAAGGTAACTTTAGCTTCCTCAAATTATTTGGCAATATTTAAATATTTAATAGTATTTTCAATGTAAATAAACAATTTAAAATTCTCTGAATCAACTTAGAGAAGACAGTAAGAAAGCTTTTAAAATGGCAAAAAGGTAAGAGTGTTAACCTTGGTTCTATGCTGCTCCATATAAATCCACTGTTAAAAGCCTTACTTTTACCTACCACATTTTGGTTTACATTCAGCTTGGAACCTATTTTAAGTATGACGTGATTCAGATAGGGGTTAATATTTATCTTTTCCATATGGGATTCCTACTGTACAGAAAGCAGTGCCACCTCTATCATAAATCAAGGACCTGTGTTTACAGGACTGCTTCTGACTTCTCTAATCTACTTCACCCTTCATTTGCCTACTTTTGTCCTAATTGTAATTGTCTTGATTACTGTCTTTTTAACAGGACCTTACTATCAGTGGAGAAAATCCAGATATGATGGATATACTCTGAATATATTTAAGTGCTTGGAAGAGACAGAAAAAAAAGGAAAAAATTCAATTTTGAATTTCAATTATTCTATACTCTAAAAACCCCAGAGGTCACTATTTAGGACTGTAAATGTTTCCACAGTCAATTCTCTTTTTATTATAGAAAGATGCAGATAGCAGTCATATCACAATTTAGTACCAAGCAACACACCACATGTCTTTAGTAAGTTACTTCAGTTAAGATCCTACTTGTCAAATGCTGTGGTTATACACACACTTACTGCAAAAACAAGTATTCTGAAAGAAAGATTTTCTCTGGGAAATATAGAGATATCATTTACAGATGAGTTATTAAAATCATCTTTCACGCAACTAACTCAACACTGTCACACACATATCAAGCAATTAATATTTTCAATCTATAGACTTATCACCTTCCTGATTTTACATTCCTACCTTCAATCTAAGGGGGCTCAAAAGTTATAACTATACGAAAACTGTTCAATATTAGTCACACTTCTCTGTATCTAAAATGTACAGTTCTTTGTTCCCAGCCTTATATTGGATTTCACCTAAATTTGTTCTGGCTAGCTGAAATGACTGTATCTATTTGCACAACAACTGCAAATAATGATTTTTAAATATCCACTTTTCCATCTTGACATAAGGCAAAGTACAATAAATTATTCCATTTAGAAAAACTTATAACCTTATTTCTAAATACATCTCCTTACAAACTTTATAACTCCTATTACTGGTTTCAGTAACCATCTGTCCTTTTCCCATCTGTAAGTGATCACAAATCCATGACCCAATGCCAGTGGTAGTTTCATTCAAAAAAAAAAAGAAAATCTTTCTTTTCTCTAAGTATGGAATATGCTTTAAATTATTAGACTAGAGTCCTGAACATGAGGCCTGCTTCCACTACTAAATAGTTCACATAACACTAAATAAAAATGAACACATCTTACTTCCTCCATCAACAAAATTTTAAAATTAAAACAAAATGATATCTAAGATCTTTTCTAGTTCTAAAAGTTCAGAATAGTGAGTTCTGTGAATAGGATTTTCAGGAAATTCACAGGGACCTTAAAATTGTCCTCATTCAAGACAAAAGGTAAGTTGACTTAAGTTTAAAATCTCTCAAAGAAATACAGTTCATAAAATGAAGCTGTAACATCTACAACCTACAAGTTCATGTAACAAACAATGCAGTACTTCTGAACATGGCATAAACAATTTCCCAAAAAGCCAAGGAGTAAGAAAAATAATATACACGAAAAGTCATATAACTAAAAGCTGAATATTCATCCACATTTGGGAAACCATATCAAATACTGGTCAGTGGATACTTAAGGACTCTATTAACATTCAGAATGACCTACAGGACATGGTTGCAAACACTGGTGGTGTACTCACTCACTTTCCTTTGAATTCTCATAGCACTCAAATGAAAACAAATAAGAACAAGACCAAAAAAGTTTCCTATACTTTACTGTTTATACAAAATCTTACACATTACTATCATTGTTAATCCTCAAAACTGAAGGAGGTATCATTATTCCTATTGTGGGAAATTGAGAGTTTATAATCAAGTTACTAGTTACTGAGTATCAGAAGGTGTTTGCAAATGTGCTGAGTGGAGGGAATGAGGACTGAACTTGATTTGAACCTACAAAGGTAATACACAACTAATGAAATGAGAGTTTACGGACATTTAAATATTTTATGTGTTTCTCCTACATACACACACACACACACACACACACACACACACACACAAAGTGGCAAAACATCTGATGTAAGTCAACTTACCAGTGAAATGCATTGAAATAGAAGTAAACCAAACCAAGGCCATATAAAAAGGCAGCATTCTGTTTAAAAAAACAAAAACAAAAACAAACAACAACAAAAAAGCGCCATTTAAAAGCTTTTATGTCTACTTTATATTATTAAGTAGAAACATAATACATAAAATGTTCTTTAGTTCTAAAAATTCTAACCTATCTTACAATATGATTAAAAGAAACAATGAAGTCATGAGCCAACAGGAAATGCAGAAGCCAAACAACTTGGAGAAATATTTTCAGTTCATTTTAATCAAGCCCACAATGAAAATAATTCTTTTAACTCCTACTATTTCTGTGAAACCACAAAGTTCCCAAATAGACAAAGCAATCCAGAGAATGAAGAACAGAGGTGAAGGTTATTACATTTCCTGACATCAAACTATACTACAAAGCTACACTAAGAAAAACAGTATGGTAACTGGTATAAAAATACTAGCACATAGACCAATGGAACAGAATAAAGAGATCAGAATTAAACCCCCACATTTATGGTCAACTAATGTTTCACAGGGAGCCAAGAATGCCCAACTATAAGAGGACAGACTCTTCACCTCTTTAAAAATGATGCTGGGGAAAATGGATAAGCCCATGCAAAACACTAAAATTGTAGTCCTATCTTACTCGTAAATGTTAACTCAAAATGGATCAAATATTTAAACATAAGGTCTGATACCATAAAATTTCCTTGAAGAAAATACAGAAAAGAAGCTCCCTGACCTTTGTCTTGGCATTGTTTTTTGGATGTGACATAAAAAAACACAAATAGCAAAATCAGAAGTCAACAAATAAGACTATGTCAAACTTGAAAACTTCTACAAAGCAAAAGAAACAATTAAAAACATGAAAAGACATCCTACAGAAAAGGAGAAATTTTCCACATGTCATAAAGAACATTGAACGTTCAGGGAAAGAGCTCAAAACATTAACAGGAGTTTGGAAGAAACTGATTCCAACCCTCATGGATGACTTTGAGGAGTTCAAGGCTTCAGTTCAGGAAATGCCTGCAGATGAGTTGGAAATAGCAAGAGAACCAGAATTTAGAAGAGCCTAAAGATGTGACTGAATTGTTGCCATTCATGATAAAACTTGAACAGATGAGAAGTTGCTACTTATGCCTGAACAAAAAATGCTGTTTCTTGAGATGTAAACTACTCCGGGGAAAATGCTGTGAAGACTGCTGAAGTAATAAAAAAGGATTTAGAATATTACATAAACTTAGTTGATAAAGCCTGGCAGAGTCTGAGAAAACTGCAATTTTGAAAGTTCTACTGTGGGTAAAACATCATGCTATCAAACAGCATTACATATTACTGAGAAACTCCTTGTGAAAGGAAAGAGTCAATCAATGTGGCAAACTTCATTGTGGAGTTACTTTAAAAAACTGCCACACCCATCCTAACTTTAGCAACCATCACCCTGATTGGTTAGCAGCATCAAGGTAAGACCCTCCACCAACAAGAGGATTATGACCCACTGAAAGTTCAGATAATTTTCAGCAACTAAGTATTTTTTTTATTTTACTGTTAAACTATTTACCTTTATTTGATTTTATTTTTTGCTACACTAAATTGATTTATTTTTATTGAAGTATAGTTGATTTACAGTTTAAGTATTTTTAAATAAAGGTATGTACATTGTCTTTTTAGACATAATGTTACTGCATACTCAATAAGACTACTACAGTACAGTGTAAATTCAATTTTTTTTAAGTATTAGGAAACAAAAAAATTAGTGTGACTCAATTTACTGCAGTATTTGCTTGCTTGCAGTGGTCTGGGTGAACCCCTAATATCTCCGAAATATGCCTAGTCTGTGTCAGTGTCTATCACAAACCTTAATTAATAAATTATAGGGCTTCCCTGGTGGGACGTGGTTAAGACCACCTGCCAATGCAGGGCACACGGGTTCAAGCCCTGTTCCAGGAAGATCCACATGCCGCGGAGCTACTAAGCCTGTGCGCCACAACCACTGAGCCTGTAATCCAGAGCCTGTGCGCCACAACCAATGAGCGCGATCGCGCCTAGAGCCTGTGCTCCACAACAAGAGAAGCTGCCTCAATGAGAAGCCCGCACGTCACAACGAAGAGTAGCCCCTGCTCACCGCAACAAGAGAAAGCCCACGCACAGTAACAAAGACCCAACACAGTCAAAATTAAATAAATAAATGTTTCTTTTAAATCCCTTAAAAAAAAAAATTATAGTTTCATGTGGTTTACCATCAACCTATATACAATGTGTATTAACGGGGCGAGGGACGGGGAACATGGCTGGGGCAGTGTACTTTCACTGCCAAAGGCCCAGATTCAATCACTGATCGGGGAGCTAAGAACCTTCAAGATACACGGCTCAGCTAGGAGAGAAAAAAAAAGTGGCTGAATGTCACCAAGATGAAGGGATAGGAGGGCTGCTGGCTTATCCTACTGTTAGCATCAGAGCACATATAAAAAAAACCACATGGATTAACTCCATGAGCAAAATCCACAAACTGAGCATCTCCTACACACTGGGCAACAGAAAATATTGAAATGGGTGGGAAAGGCTAAGACACACTCCCGCAATAAGCCCCACTCCCACCATATCCCCTCTTAAAATCCTGAGATAACCTCCAACTCCAAGCTTCTGCCTGGGGAGTGAAAACAAAGCTTTTGGACCACACATCTAGTGAACCAGTTTTTAAGGCTGCCACCCCAAGGATCACCTAGCTCTGAGAATCAATGGAGTTTGACAATTATGTATCCCTTGGGATCTCTGTGAACAGGGAAGTGTCTATTACACAAGCACACAAGTACTACCTGTGGCACACCTACTCTCTAGATAAAATAACAAATTTCTTAAGGAAAAAGAGAAAGACACCAAGGAAATTTGCTAACGTTTCAAAGAAAAGGGAAACCAATGATGTATTTGTAAGTATATATACTGTAGCTAAGATCAGGAAACAATGGTACAGCATCCAAACTGGACTCATGGTCTTTTTAATGCATAGTTGCAGGGCTAACAAAAGTTTTATATTTTTACAAGTTTATTAAAAAAAATAAAAGAAAAGAAGGGCTTCTCTGGTGGCACAGTGGTTGGGAGTCCGCCTGCCGATGCAGGGGACACGGGCTCATGCCCCCGTCCGGGAGGATCCCACATGCCGCGGAGCAGCTGCGCCCGTGAGCCATGGCCGCTGCGCCTGCGCGTCCGGAGCCTGTGCTCCGCAACGGGAGAGGCCACAACTGTGACAGGGGTGGTGGGGAGGGGGGGGGGGGAGAATAAGAAGAAGAAAGAAGAAAGAAGAAAAAGAAGAAGGAGAAGGAGAGGGAGAAGAGGAAGAAGAATAGGAAGAGGGAGAAGAAGAGGGAGGGGGAGGGGGGAGGAGAAGATCTTCCCTGGTCGCGCAGTGGTTAATCCACCTGCCAATGCAGGAGGCACGGGTTCGAGCCCTTGTCTGGGAGGATCCCACAGACCATGGAGCAACTAAGCCCATGAGCCACAACTACTGAGCCTGTGCTCCAGCCCTCATGAGCCACAACTACTGATCCCACGTAAGACAACTAGTGAAGACTGTGTGCCTGGAGTCCATGCTCCACAAGAAGAGAAGCCACTGCAATGAGAAGCCTGCACACCGAAGAATAGCCCCCACTCACTGCAACTAGAGAAAGTTCATGCACAGCAACGAAGACTCAAGGCAGCCAAAAATTAATTAATTAATTATTTTTGAAAAAGAAGAGTACCTGACAGAAATGAAATGTGGCCAATTAAACCTAAAATTTAGTCAAGTCCATTAAAAAACTTTGCCAAACTCCATAATGACAACCATTGAACTTCAGTTCTTTATACAATATGTATAACGGTGGCAAGGAAAACCTATGAAATTGTCTGCTAACATGTAGATACAATGAAAACAAAGACATTTTTAAAAAGAGTAAAATTAGTTTATATTGGAATAAGATTTGTACATTACATTTGCAAAGGCAAAATACTGTCATACTTAAGGGATCTCCAGAAAAACAGAACTTCATGATATGAGAGAAAGATCAGGGCAGGAGGGGAGGTGGGTGACTTGTAAAGGAATTGATCAGCAAGTTCTTTAATTGGTCATAATTGTTTACCTGGTGATACAAACCTTCATTCCTGAAGGGTGTACTTACTACTTCTGTCTGGATTGTTTTTCCAGTTTCCCAGTGACCTTAATTACAAGGAGCAGTAGTACTAAGAGATGCCCTGAGGAATTTCCTGTATGGCCATTGTGCAGTCCCTCTACCTTATGGCCATTATGCAACAGTAGTCCATTTCCCCTTTCTACTTGTCAGAATGAATCACCACAGCCAGAAAAGAAACTTTTCTCTGCCTGTTGATTCCTATCGAGGCATAAGGAGTCCAAATTACCAGGAAGCACTCTTTTAACTTTCAGCTTTCAGGTTAATAGAATCATTGGTGTGTCTACTGGTGAAAGCATTCCTCCCTTTGAAACTAACGCCTCATCTCTTTCCCAGGAAAGCATAAGATCAAGGGGAAAGGAAGCTAAATTTGCTAGCAGGTCACCAAGGGTAACAGTTAAGTGGTGCTGAGGTGACATCACCAAGATGGCAACACAGGTTGTTCCCAACTTCAGTCCCCCTCACTGGAAGACCAACTAGCAAATACTCTGGACAACACTATGAAAATCCCAGAACATGGGGCTAAGACTGACACACATCCCTGACCCTCAAACACCAAGAGGATGTCTTAGAAGGGTAAGAGGAACTACACTGCCCCTCTCCCAAGCTAGCACAGCAACATACCAAGAGGGATCTATCAGGCCTATGGTCTCTCCAGTGGGCAAAGGAGAATCCAAGGTGTATATCCAGCTCCCCTAGCATTATGAGTGACATCCAGACCATGCACTGAAGCCTTGCCTCATGGGGATGGCGAGAAGACTATGCACTGCTTAACCAGTCCCCACTGCTTAACCAGATCCCCTCAGAATATGACTGAGGGGTAGGGCTTAATGGCACTCAAATCAGGATAGAACAAGGTTCCCTTGTAGGGGTGCCAAGTGGAGAGCCCAAAAAATGACTGTTATTTTGCAAAGCCACTCCAATGGCCACACTTGAAGAGTGAACTCAGGGCACAGTTATGCCTGATTCAGGATCCCGAACAATTACCTTGCCAGCTTTGAAGACATTTTTTACCACCCAGCTGAGGCATGGTTAATTCACAGAATGCCCTGCTCCATCCCCAAGCCCCAACCATCAGCAAACCCAACCACATAATCTGGGAAACTGCACAGCCCATCCTACAACAGTACTTACAACAGCACTTGAGCAAAGCGGCCAGCAAGTAACTGTGCACTACTAGAAAGAGCTGGTGACTCCAACTGGCCAAGGCACTTGGGGCACAGTTGTCCCTGTTTAAAGTCCCTAGCCAGCAAGCCATACCAGCCCTGTCTGAGCAAAAAGGCAGATTCATAGCTCCACTTACTGCTCAGTACAGCCCTAGTCTGATCTAATCAGGAATTCTAACCACAACATTTATCTTACAAGCCACTTAGGACAGCGCCTGAGCACAGAACTCACCCAAAAGCACTGTGCATCTGGATAACCAATGCAGCAGTCCTGTCTGGCCAAGGAAGCTGGTGGGCAGCTCTGTCAGATTAGGGTGTCCAACCATCAAGCCCTAACAGTCAAGGAAACCATGCAGGGAAGCAAATTCGCAGACCTAACCAAAAACTGAGTACAGGACCATGTCACACACTATCGATAAGCCTGACCAGAGAATCCAGGGAACCAAGGAGCCCATTCTACAGCTACACATGTGCAGAAAATCAAGTGAGCACTCCTATCCAATGGTTCACAGAGTGACCTCTTGACCTCAGAGCTTAGGCAATGTCTCAACACACACACAAAAACCTCATAGCAAGCTTCACTTGCCCAAGGAGGCTGTAAACTGACCTGTCTATAATCCCAAGCTGAGCTAAATGGTGAACTGCCTCTGACAAAGAAAACCAGATAAATCTGGAAAAGGAGACCATCACTCAAATGTGCAAAGTATAAGATTATGAAGAATCTGGTAAAACTGACACCACCAAAGGAAACCATTAAAACTTCAATAACTGATCCAAAAGAACCAGGGATTGTGAACTGTTTCACAAAATAATTCAGAATAATTCTGTAACAGAAGTTTATTAAACTAAAACAACACACAGAAAGACAACTAAATGAAACTAGGAAAGCAATAATGAAGAAAACAAAAAAATCAAGAAAGAAATTATTTTTTAAGTGTCTGCTAATGATGAATACACTGGTTGAACTAAAGACCTAAATAGAGAATTTCACCATCACACTCAACCAAGCAGAAAACAGAATCTGTTAACCAGATGACTGTCATTTTGAAATTATCCAGCTGGAGGAGTAAAAAAGAAAAGTAAATAGAAAGAAAGAAAGTTAAAAAGGCCAAGAGGACTTATGAGACATCATCTAAAGGAAACAATACTCACATTTTGTGAATGCCAGATACATAAAACAAAAAGAAAAGTACATGTAAAGGAAAAATGGCCCAAAACCTCCCATATCCTGGGAGAGAAATGGATATCCTAATTGCTTAGGTCCAAAAGACTCGTAGGGTGAATTCAAAAGAATCACACCAACACACATTACAACTGTTAAAGTCAAAGACAAAAAGGAATTCTGAAAGCAGCATGAGAAAAGTGACACATCATAAACAAGACTATAAGCGTATGTATTATCAAAATCTTGGCAGGCCAGAAGAGAATGGGATAATATATTCAAAATACTTAAAGAAAAACTGTCAACCAAGAATACTATATGCAAAAATACTCTACCTGGGGGGAGAGGGGGAAACTGTCCTTTAAAAACACAATAATACTCAAATAATGAGATAATTTCCCCAATCAAACAAAAACTAATAAAGCTCATCAACACTGCCTTACCAGAAATCCTAAAGAGAATTTTTAAGAGGAAATAAAAGGACAGTATTTAACACTGTAAAAACATACGGGTATATTTTAAAACTCACTGGTAAAGGTAAATATGTTGTCAAAATCCATGTATCTAACATTGTAATGGTGGTGTGTAACTAATTTATAAGTCTAATTTTAAGTTAAAAAACAATGACTAGGGAATTCCTGGCAGTCCAGGGGTTAGGACTTAATACTTTCACTGCCGTGGCCTGGGTCCAATCCCTACTTGGGGAGCTAAGATCCTGCAAGCCGTGTGGTACAACCAAAACAACAATAAAACACAATGACTATAATAATTTATTTTTGGATGTGCAACCTAAAAATATGTAAAGTAACATCATCAACTTAAAACTTTAATGGAATAAGTAAAAGTGAAAAGTTTGTATGGCTATTAAACTTATTATCAGGTAAAATAGAATGTTACAAATAAAAAATACTTTTAAGACTCATGGTAAACACAAAGGAAAAATCTGTAGCAGTTATCTAAAAGATTGTCATAAAGGAATCCAAGCATATCTGAAGAAAAAATTTATCAAATTGCAAAGGACAACACCAACATAGAAAAAAAGGAATAAAGAACTACAAAACATCAGAAAACATTAAAATGGAATTAGTAAATCTCACCTATCAATAAATACTTTATGTGGAAATGATTAAATTCTCGAATCAAAAGACAATAAATGATTAAAAAAACAAGCAAACAAACCGAGATCCAACGACATAACGCCTAGAAGAATCTCAAGGGATAAAAAGAAATATTACTATGGCAACCAAAAGAAAGCAGCAGTAGCTATTTTTACATCAGACAAAACAGATTTTACACTAAAATTGGAGCAAGTAATATATTAAGCAAATCCCAAAAGACTTCATAGTAAAAATAAACATCAATACAAGTTAGAAACTTTAGTACCCTACTCTCAACAGCATTTAGATCATGCAGAGACTCCATACAGAAACAGTGAATGTGAATAACTGTATAAAAGCCAAATGAAAACAATCCCGTCCAACAAAGGCATAATATATATATTTTTCCAAAGCACCTATGGAACATTTTCTAGGATAAATCACATACTAGAGAACAAACAATTCTTTAACAAATTTAAAAACACTGAAGTCATACCAAGTATCTTTTCAGAACACAATGGTATGAAGTCAGTAACAGGAAGAAAACAAAAATTCACAAGTGCATGGAAATTAAACACCACACTCCAAAACAACCAATGAATCAAAGAAGAAATTAAAAGAGAAATTTAGGGACTTCCCTGGTGGTCCAGTGGTAAAGAATCTGCCTTACAATGCAGGGGACGCCGTGTATCTTGATCCCTGCTGGGGTAACTAAGATCCCACATGCCACAGGTCAACTAAGCCCATGCACCACAACTATTGAGCTCACACACCTCCACCATACAGCCTGCGTGCTGCAAACTACAGAGCCCACGTGCCCTGGAGCCCCGGGTGCCACAACTAGAGAGAAGCCCACGTCCCGCAACAAAAGATCCTGCATGCCTCAACTAAGACCTGCTGCAACCAAAAATATATAAAAATAAAATATAAAATAAATATTTTTTAAAAAGAGAAAATTAAAAGGATCTTGAGACAACAAACACACACACACAACATATAAAAAAACTGACACTGGAAAAGTAGTTCTAAGACATAAATTTATAGTTAATAAAGTCTCACATCGAGATGAAAGAAGAATCTCAAACAACTTACTTCACCCCTTAAGGAAACAGAAAAAGATGAACAACCTCAGTCCAAAGGTAGGAGAAAAATGAGAATAATGAAGATTAGAGCACAGATAAATACAATCTTCCAAGACTGAACAAGTAACAAATAAAAAATCTGAATAGACCAATAATAAGTACTGAAATTTAATTGGTAATAAAAAATATGCCAAGACAGAAAACCCAGAAAGACTCCTCCATTAGTGAAGTCAACCAAAGATTTAAAGAATTAATACCAACTCTTCTCAAACTCTTCCAAAAAACTGAAGATGAAAAAATACTTCCAATCTTATTTTATGAATAACCCTGATACCAAAGCCAGAGGATACTACCAATAAAAGGAAACTATAGACTAAAATCCATGGTTGAATATAAATAACAAAATTCTGAACAAGGTATTATGAGCAAACTGATTTCAACAACACATTAAAAGAATTATACATCATGCCCAAGTGGGATTTGACCGTGCGATGCAATGCTGATTCAACATACGCAAATCAATAAATGTGACATACCACGTTCACAGAAGCAAAGAATAAAATGATATGATCAACTAAGCTGATGCAGAAATATAATTTGACAAAATTCAACATCCACTCATGATGAAAACTCAAAAACTGTATACAGTGGGAACATACGTCAACGTAATAAAGGACATATATGGCATAACAAGACCTAACATCATAATCAACTGTGAAATGTTGAAAGCTTCTCCTCTAAGATCAGGAAAAGCATCTATTCAACGTAAGTACTGAAAATCCTACCTAGAATATTCAAGTAAGAAAAAAAAAGGGCATGCAAATCAGAAAGGAAAATATAAAATACTCCCTGTTTGCAAATGACTTGATCTTATACATAGGGAGTCCTAAAAACACCAAAAGAAAGAAAAAAATCAATGAATTCAGTAAAGATGCAACATACAAAATCAACTGCAGATTTCAGTTGTTTTATATCTTAACAATTAGCTGTTAAAGAAAACTACATTCATAATAGTATCAAAGAATTTTAAAACTTAAGAATAAATTTAACCAAGGAGCTGAAAAATCTATACTCTGAAAACATACAAATTTCATGAAAGAAACTGAAAAGACACAAATTAAAGGAAAGATACCCATTTTCATATAAAGAACATGTTAAAATGTCCATACTACCCAAACCTTCTACAGATTCCTTTCAATCCTTATCAAGATTCTAGTGGCATTTTTTTGCATTAATAGAATCAATAAAATTCATATGAAACAACAAAAGACCCTGAATCACCAATACAATCCAAAAATAGAAGAACAAAGCTGGAGATAGCAACTTTCCTGATTTCAATCTATATTACAAAACTACAGTAATCAATGAACATGATACTGGCATAAAATAGATACACAGGCTCATGAAACAGAATTAAGAGCCCAGAAATAAACCCATGCATATATATGGTCAGGTAATATAATTTGACAAGGGAGCCATGAATCCTCAATGGAGAAAAGACATAACTTTTTAATAAGTGGTCCTAAGTAAATTAGAATTTACACACAAAACAATGAACACTATCCTACACCATTCACAAAAACAAAGGAACAGATTAAAGATTAAAACAAAGACCTGAAACCATAAGACTCCTAGATTAAAACACAGGTGAAAAGCTCCCAGACAGCTGTCTTAGCAATGCTTTTATTGGGTATGATACCTAAAGCACAAGCAACAAAAAATAAAGAAATGAGACTACATCAAACAAACAAACAAAAAGCCTCTCCATAACAACAGAAATGATCAATAAAATGAAAAGGTAACCTATGGAGTGGAAGAAAATTTTTGCAAACCACACGTGATAAGAGGCTAATAATATCCGGGCTTCTCTGGTGGCGCAGTGGTTGAGAGTCCGCCTGCCAATGCAGGGGAAACGGGTTCGTGCCCCGATCCAGGAAGATCCCACATGCCGCGGAGCAGCTAGACCTGTGAGCCATGCCTGCTGAGCCTGTGCGTCCGGAGCCTGTGCTCCGCAATGGGAAAGGCCACAACACTGAGAGGCCCACGTACCCCAGGAAAAAAAAAAAATGTCTGTTGTTTATAAAAAAATAATCAGGCAAAATTTAATGAAACTACTAATTTTCTGAACAAATTATTCTGACTTGATTCTCTGATAAAATAGGTGGTGAAAAAAATATGTTTACAATGATAAACTATAACGTGACCTTTGGATTAAGTCTTGCATATTTACCAGTCCTTGACAAACACTGAATTCCTCCAATTTACACCTCTCTAAATTGGTGCTTCCAAATTTTCTCCATTCTGACTTGGAATAATTACCCACTGAAACAGCCTTTTACCCAGAACGCTGAAAGCTGATGTGACATGACATCATATAAACTTCAAGAATATTACCATAACAGATCATTAATGAACAAACTGACTGGTCCTCTCATAAAGTTTGTCATCACAATTCAAACCAGTAATTCTATGTATTGCCCCTGTTGTCCACACTCTACCATCTACTGATGCTTTGAGCCCATCATCTACAAATCTTGAGTGTCCTCTGGAAGCAGAAATTGGGTTTTTAACATTTATTCTTTGTTTTTCTGTTATTTTCACATAAATGCTTGTTGCCTAGCCCTGAACTTCTATTACCGTTACTCAACAGACTATTCAGTTGGTCCTAAATGTACAAAAGGCTATAGAACAAGAAATGAACTAACATTGTTCTAAGAAAGAAGAATGTCTCTTCATTCCTTTAAACAATAGTGGAAACTAACAAACTACAGGTCAGATTCCTGAACCTGTTCCTAAGCACATCTGCACATTTCCTTCTAAAATTGCAAGAACCACATTAAGTGGGTTAAGCAAAAGTGCCTCATCCTCTGTATGTGAAACACACAGTATCTAATTGGGGTTCCTCATGCTCCAGTACTCACCTTGGTGAGGATGGCTTAGCGCAAACTGCCTTGTTATTTCTTTTAGTAATTTTCCAAAGGCTGACCCTTACAGGTCTCCTTGGCAATAAATTCCTACTTGCTCAGGCTGTATTCAAAACTGACCCCAGTTCTACACTGATTATCATTTCCTCAACTGCAACAGTACTAAAAAACAATGTTTTTCCACTTTAATTCTTATCCTCCTTCGAAAAACAAACAACTACAAAAACACCAGCAAGGTAACTCACTTGCTTACCTGATGAGTCACAGGCATGAAAATGAAATGAAAAAAGGCTATTTAATAATCTTAATGTCCCCTTCAAGGGAATCATTATTTTTGTCTCCTTGTGGAAGAATTCCTTCCTCTGAAACTAACACCTCTCAGTCATTCTAGCATGAAGTTGTGGGTACAAAAAGCAAAAATGCTGCTATTGGATAACCAGGGTAATAGTGGGTGCCACTCGCAATTCCACTGTCTTGATTGCTGGACCCATGAATGCTACCTATTAGAAAAACACCACCAATTCAGAGCATTATAAATCTGTTGGTGAACCCTGTCCCAGCTTTGCAACACACTGCCACATAACTGGCGCTGTAACTGAGTCTTCAAAAGGCCCTTTCACTTCTCTATCAAGCCAGCTGCTGTTTCAGGATAATGGGGGACATGGTTAACATCACTGAATTTCATTACATGGGAGTCCATTGCTGTATTTCTTTTCCTGAGAAGTTAGTTCCTTACTCTGAAGCAATTCTGTATAGATTACCACAATATTAGATAAGGCAGTCTGTAATTCCATGGATGTCAGTTTTGACAGAAGCACTGTCTGCAGGAAAGGCAAATTGGGATGCCAGCAAAGTTCTATTCCAGTGTCGATTAATTCCTGACTCTTTCATGATGTAAGCAGTCCACTGTAATCAACCTGGCACTGAGAAGCTACATGAACACCTTAGGGAATGATGCCATATCAGGAATTGAATGTTATTGTCTGTTGCTGACAGACTGGGCACTGGCATTGGTGAGTGAAAGCCCGTGGTGCTGAACCTATGCAACATTTTGTCCCTGCCTCCATTAAAATTCTGTCATGTGCCTGTTGCACAATGACAGATGTGGCTGGGGAAAGAGCCTGTGCTATGTGCTTTCCGTTAAGTGTACCAACGTATGTAGGAATGCCAGAAAAGAGAAAAGACAGAAAAAAAATATTTCAATAGTAAACAGTTAAAAACTCCCCAAATTTCAGAAAAAACTTTATCTGAAAATCAGTAAGTACAACTAAAACTCAAGAAGAATAAATGAAAAGACATTCGGAAACAGAAAACAGATCACAGTAGAAAATGTTGAAGATCAAACACAAGGAGAAAATTCTGAAAGCAGCAAGAGAAAAAAACTCTCTTACAGGGCTCTCCTGGTAGCCCAGTGGTTGAGAGTCCGCCTGCTGATGCAAGGAACATGGGTTCGTGTCCTGGTACGGGAAGATCCCACATGCCGCGGAGCAGCTGGGCCCGTGAGCCGTGGCCGCTGAGCCTGCGCATCTGGAGCCTGTGCTCTGCAATGGGAGAGGCCACAACAGTTGAGAGGCCCTGAGTACCGCAAAACAAAAACAAAAACAAAACTCTCTTACAAAACAGAAAACCAATCAGATTAAGAGGATTTCTCCTCAGATACTACGATGGTGAAAGGCAGTGGGCTAGCATAATCATAGTGCTCAAAGAAAACAAACTGCCAACCAAGAAACTTCTATCCTAGCAGAGTTTTCAACTATGAAAGCTAAATATTTGTAGATTATAAAAGAGAAAGAAAGAATGCACTTCAAACACACCCACCTTACAATAAATATTACAACAAATTCTAGTGAAGTTCTTTAGGCTTAGAACAAGTGTCCATGTCAGTTTTTTAAAGCCAAAAAACCGGGGTACGGGGAGGGTGGTTTAACATCTAATTATACAGGTATGGGACACAGCAGACTGCATGCATATTTCTTTCCTTTCCTTCCTTCTGATTTAAAAACCAGCTCTCCATACAATTGTATTATTATGCCAATTAATATATAGTAATATAAATTAATGATAGAACAAATGAGTTAAGCTGGGAACAAAGCTATACTGGACTACAGAAAAGACTCAAGATGGTCAGGCAGATATACAAGAACAAATGAAGACAAATAGATATGGGAATTTAAGAGGCTAAAATACAAAAGCCAAACATACAATCTTTTTTTCTTAAACGTCAACAAATTACATAAATTAATACTATAACAACATACTACTACATAGTTCATACACACATATGTAACAATGTTAACTGTTGAAGGTCCAACAAATAAAAGAACGCAAGTACATAATGTCATATTAAGAGTACCATTTCTGTATCTCATAGGAACTAGTTTAGTATAAATCAAGGTAAAGTCATATAACTTGATATATACATGGTAAGCACTAGGGCAACCATTAAGAAAATAACTCAAAAACATAATGAAAAAACTTGAAGAAATTAATTTTAAAAATCTGTTTCATGCAGTAAAGCAAAAACAGAAAGAAAGAGACATACAAAAGAAGTACAATGGCAGATGTATATACAATATTTTAATAATAACATTAGACAAAATTGGATTAAGAAATCAATGCACAAATTATCAGACTGGATAAAATTAAAAGATCCAACTGTATGCTGTCTTCAGGGGACATACTTTAGATTGAAAAGCACAGACTGTAAATAAAAAGATGAAAAGCAATGAATCATGAAAACACTGATTATAAAAATTCTGGGGGGCTTCTATGGTGGCACAATGGTTAGGGGTCCACCTGCCGATGCATGGGACACGGGTTCGTACCCCGGTCTGGGAGGATTCCGCATGCCGCAAAGCGGCTGGGCCTGAGAGCCATGGCCGCTTAGCCTGCGCGTCCAGAGCCTGTGCTCCGCAACAGGAGAGGCCACAGCAGTGAGAGGCCCGCGTACCTCAAAAAAACCCACAAAAACTTCTGGGGACTTCATTGGTGATCCAGTGGTAAAGAATCCGCCTTCCAACGCAGGGGACACACAGATTCAATCCCTGGTCAGGGAATGAAGATCCCACATGCCACGGGGCAAGTAAACCCTCGCACCATAACTACTGAGCTCCTGCACCTCACCTAGGGAGCCTGCGTGTGCTGCAAACTACAGAGCCCAGGCGCTTGGGAACCCACACACAACTACAAACCCCAGGCGCCCTGGAGCCTGCACACCACAACTAGACAAGAGGAAACCCACACAGCACAACTAGAGAGAAGCCCCCCACTGCAACAAAGAGACTGAGCGCCTCAATGAAAGATCGTGAGTGCCTCAACGAAGACCCCACATGCCGCAATTAAGACCCGCAGCCAAAAATAAAATTAAAAAAATAAACAAAAATTCTGGAATGGCTATACTACTACCAAACAAAATGCTTCAAAACCAAAAGAACGTTAGTAGAAATAAAGCAGGACAATAAAAATAATTATGTGACATGGAAATGTTGGCTAACGCTACAGTTTCAAATGCTTTGTGTATAAATGTATCACATCAACACGCTATATACACCCTAAAGAAATAATGATACATGCACAGGTCAATTATGTCTCCATGAAGTTGGAAGAAAAATTTGAATAAAATAATGTATCCATCAAAAATACATAGCAACTCTGATACATGCACCCAACAAAACATATGACACAAAACCTATAAAAATGGCCCCCAAAATAAGCAATTCATCACTAACTGGAGGCTTAATCTCATATTCAATATAGATGGAATCACCAGAGAGAAAGAACACAAAGAGGGAATAGATAGCTTAAACAAAACTTTAACGCACCAAACTTAACAAATATTTAGAGAATACTTCAAATAAAAACAGAATATACATATTCCTCTCATACACATTAAATATTCTCCAGTATAGAACAAATATTATGCTGCAAAATAAATCTGAGTAAAAGATGAATTGAAATAATATGAAGTATGTTCTTTGGACAAAACAAATGAAATTTTTAAAAATAATATCAGAAAAAAATGGGGAAATTAAAGAATATATTCCTGGGCTTCCCTGCTGGTGCAGTGGTTAACAATCTGCCTGCTAATGCAGGGGACACGGGTTTGAGCCCTGATCTGGGAGGATCCCACATGCCGCAGAGCAACTAGGCCCGTGAGCCACAAATACTGGCCTGAGCATCTGGAGCCTGTGCTCCACAACAGGAGAGGCCACAACAGTGAGAGGCCCGCATACCGCAAAAAATAAATAAATAAAATAAAATAAAAAACACCTACCAACAACATCTTAAAAAAAAAAGAATACATTCCTGAATAACCTGTAAGTCAAACTAAGAATCATATTCTCAATAGACACAGAAAAGAAATTTGACCAGGGGCTTCCCTGGTGGCACAGTGGTTGAGAGTCCGCCTGCAGATGCAGGGGACACGGGTTCGTGACCCGGTCCGGGAAGATCCACATGCCGCGGAGCGGCTGGGCCCATGAGCCATGGCCGCTGAGCCTGCACGTCTGGGCTCCTCAACAGGAGAGGCCACAACAGTGAGAGGCCCGCGTACCGCAAAAAAAAAACAAAAAAAAAAAACAAAAAGAAATTTGACCAAACACATCACCTTTTCATGATTAAAAAAACATAACTGAATAAAATTAGAAAGAAACTTCAATTTGATAAAAGATAGCTAAGAGGGCTTTCCTGGTAGTGCAGCAGTTAAGAATCCACCAGCTGCTCTATTTACAATAGCCCAGAGATGGAAACAACCGAAGTGTCCATCATCAGATGAATGCATAAAGAAGATGTGGCACATATATACAACGAATATTACTCAGCCATAAAAAGAAACGAAATTGAGCTATTTGTAATGAGGTGGATAGACCTAGAGTCTGTCATACAGAGTGAAGCAAGTCAGAAAGAGAAAAAGACAAATACTGTATGCTAACACATACATATGGAATTTAAGGGAAAAAAATGTCACGAGGAACCTAGGGGTAAGACAGGAATAAAGACACAGACCTACTAGAGAAAGGACTTGAGGATATGAGGAGGGGGAAGGGTTAGCTGTGACAAAGGAAGAGAGAGGCATGGACATATATACACTACCAAATGTAAGGAAGATAGCTAGTGGAAAGCAGCCTCATAGCACAGGGAGATCAGCTCGGTGCTTTGTGACCGCCTGGAGGGGTGGGATAGGGAGGGTGGGTGGGTGGGAGGGAGACGCAAGGGGGAAGAGATATGGGAACATATGTATATGTATAACTGATTCACTTTGTTATAAAGCAGAAACTAACACACCATTGTAAAGCAATTATACCCCAATAAAGATGTTTAAAAAGAATCCACCTGCCAATGACAGGGGACATGGGTTCGAGCCCTGGTCTGGGATGATTCCACATGCAGTGGAACAACTAAGCCCATGTGCCACAACTACTGAGCCTGCGCTCTTAGAGCCCATAAGCCTCAACTACTGAGGCCCGCAAGCCTGAAGTCCCTGCTCCATAACAAGAGAAGCCACCGCAATGAGAAGCCCCATGCACTGCAACGAGAGAGTAGCCCCTGCTTACTGCAACTAGAGGAAGCCCATGCGCAACAAAGATAAATAAAATAAATAAAATAAATGTTTAAAAAGACAGAAATAAGTGTCAAGTGATGAACTTCCCTGGTGATCCAGTGGTTGGGAGCCTGCTTCCCAATGCAGGGGACACAGGTTCGATCCCTAGTTGGGGAACTAGGATCCCACATTCTGCAGGGCAACTAGGCCTGCGTCCTGGAACTACTGAGCCCACACACTGTGGAGCCGACATGATGCAACTAGGGAGCCCACATGCTGCGACTACAGAGCCCACACGCTCTGGAGCCCACGTTCCACAACCAAAGAGAAGCCCACACACCACAATGAAAGATCCCACATGCCACAACTAAGACCTGACACAGCCAAAAAATAAATAAATAAATAATTTTTTAAATTAAAAGTAAAGTTAAAATTATGAAAATAATTCTATTTATAATAAAATATGGTTCAACTATATGCTATCCACAAGACAAAATTTACATTCAAAGATACAAGTAGTTTAAAAGAAATAGGTTGTAATGTGTGGTAGCAACACAAAAACAGGCATAAAAGATCAACAGAACAGAAAGTTTAGAAATAAACTGTTTTCCGTTTCTTTGAACAGAAAGTCTAGAAATAAACCAACAGGTTTGTGGCCAACACTGGTGACAACAGTGTCAAGATCATCCAGTTGGGGAAAGAATTTTCTTTTCAACAAACACTGCTAGGACAACTATATATCCATATGCAAAACAATAAAATTGAAACCTGACCTTACACCACACACAGAAAATTAACTTAAAATGATCAAGAACCTAAGAGTTAGAGCTAAAACTACAAAACCTTTAAGAGAAGAATGTGGGTAAATCTTTATGACTTGGATTGGTACTGGATATACAGTACAAGCAACAAAAGAAAAAAAAAAGCTATATGGGAATTCATAACAAAACTTTTGTGCCTCAAAGTTTAAACATGAAAAAAAGACAACCTAGAGAATAAGAAAACATCAGCAAGTCAACTAGATATATAAATAATATTGCAACTCAATTTAAAAGTGGCAAAGAATCTGAATAGACATTTCTCAAAACAAACAAACACCTATGTCCAACAAACAAACAAGAAGATGTTCGAACACTGTTAGTCATCAAGGCAATGAAAATGAAAACTAAAGTGAGAAAACATGTTATACCCATTAGGATGGTGGAATTTAGAAAAGACAGAACAAATGTTGGCAAGAATATGGAGAAAACTGGGTCTTCCTACAATGAGTGTCAGAATGTAACATGGTGGAATCACTCTAGAAATTAGTTTAACAGATCATAAAAAGTTAACAACACAGCAAAATTCAACTGTGAGGTATACTTCCAAAAGGAATGAAAATACGTCTTCAAAGAAAAACAGGGACACAAATGCTCAGATCAGCATGATTCATAGCCAAGGAGGAGAGACAGCAAATGTCCATCAACCGACGGAATAAAAAAATTAATATCCATAAATTGTAATTTATAGTTCTAAAAAGGAATGAAGTACTACTACTGATACATGCTACAGCAGACACAAACCTTGAAAACACTAAGTGAAAAAAGGAATCCAGACTAGTCAAACATACAGAAACACAAAGTAAATGAACACTTTAAGAAAGGGATCATGGGGGACTGAGAGAGGGAATACTTGTTCTCATTACTGTATGATAAAAATATTTTAAATAGTCTAAAATCAAAGGTGGTAAAGGATACACAAACTTTGTGAATATATTAAAAATCATTAAATTGTACCCTTCAAATGGGTGTATTCTATGGTAGACGAATCATACTTCTATAATACTGTTATCAAAAAAGAGTAGTAGTAAATCTAAATAAACTTATGTGAATGTTTCTGGATTAAATAAACCTTCATACTTAACTGTTTCTTTCCACTCCAAGTACTTCACAAAAGCCAGCAACAATTTCAGTTACATTAGGGGTCAACACATGGGTTTTCAAACTCCTTGGGTAACCTAAAATTTCTTTGCAGGTAACATAACACTACCTGTAACTAATTCTCATAGAAGTTATATATAAAATGGATATTATAGGTTATATCCTACTATAAGATAAATTTGTTTTGAAAAGCAATCTGTTATTTAGCTATCTGTATCATACTTGAAAGCACATATGAATTGAAAGATTAACCTGCTAACTAAATTTTACTGCTTAAATTAAGATAACACAGTGGATAATTTATCCTTACGCTCCATTCTTACTCAGATAGATTTTCTAACATGGATGACTTTAATTCTCCTCAGAGATCCAACCACAGCCTTTTAGCCTGATTCACCCATCTTTAAAATCAACATTATGCATCCTTCATCTATTCCCAGCTACACACTTAAAAAAGGAACAGATTTTTTTTACTTGATTTTGTTATTAAAGTATCACACTTAGAATGTCTTTTTAATTAGTCAGAAAAATACTAATTACGAACAATATACTTCACACAAAACAGCTGGCACAAAATACCTTTCTCCCCCTTTCCATGTTCCCTACTTAGAATTAGTATTTCATATAATTTGCCCCAAAATAACAAAATTGGTATTCAAAGGTGTACTAACCTTCCAGTAGTCAGACTGTAAACTGTAGTATCTCTGATAAGCAGATAATGCTGAAAAAGGGAAAATAGTTATTAGTCCAATTATGTCCTATTTAAAAATCCACAACGCAGATTTTAATACAAGTTGCCCATCATTCCTGCCTTTCCACAAACAGTTATATGAACAGCAAACAATTTAAAGTTTATGCACTACCAAGTTAATCACCTATGGAAATAATAATTTTAATGGAAAAATAAATAACCTACAGGAGACCAAGCATATAAAGCATCATCAAATCTCATCCTTGCACTTAGAAAAATGTAAAACCTTGGCACTTACTTTAATTCACTTGATCTCCCTCATCAACCAAATGTCATGAAAATTTTCTGTCTGTTTTTACACACTATAATGAATTTTCTCAAAATCCAACACTCTCCAGAAAGATAAAACCTGAGCTGTAATAAACCCTTGTTTCTGGTGCTTCCTTTCACATAATCAATATCATCTTGGGCTAGTAGCTTCAATATAATTCCAAGATGGTTATTCTCATACTCCCTAATCCATCTAAAGGCAAAAAAGTCTGGAATCACATAAAGGAGTTCCTGTCAGCCTAAAAAAAAAAGGCACATAAGGTAAAAGGTAAATAGGAAGTCACATAAGCCAGGGCTCCCCAGCCCCCGGGCTGTGAACTAGTACAGTCCTTGGCCTGTTAGGAACTGGGCCATACAGCAGGAGGTGCGAGGCAGGAAAGCAAGCAAAGCTTCACGTGCCACTCCCCATTGCTCACATTACCACATGAACCATCTGAGACCACTGCTACCCCACCATCCCACCCCCCATCCGTGAAAAAATCCACGAAACCAGTCCCTGGTGTCAAAAAGGTTGGGAACTGCTAAGATAAGCACATCAGAATTAGTGGGGACATTCTTTAAAACTAAGAACAACAGGAAATTCCATAGTGATTCCAAAGGAATAGAATGTTTTTGAACTATTTGTTAAAGTTCCCAAGGGACAACGTTTAGAATGAAATACACTTAGGAATGAACACTGCCTTAAACTCAAAGTAAAATAAGAATATTACACTACACGAAAGGAAGAGCAGATTGTATACAAGTATTTTAACACTGAGGATTTTCATACCTTCAACAATCATTTTTATGAATTTCAGACATTTTCTCAATAAAGCCAAAAACATCTAATATCCTTTCATGAAAATAGAGTTAAGAGAAAACAAGACAATGAGAAAAATTTGCTTTTTCAAGTATTATCATAAAATTATAATAATAATTTCAAGATAACCAAATGTGTGGTTAAAAGACACTACTGTATATGAGAATCACTGCATACAATACATCTGAGAATTGACTAAAATATTTATTTTTACAAAAAAATTTGAAGGAGCAAGGGTAACACAAGAAGTCACAGATTACCAAAGCAGACACTCAGGGAGAGAATCAACCCTAGAAACAAGTGTCAGGGTACAAAAGTTCACTGCAGACATGCCTGAGATTTAAACATCCAGGGCTCCCAGGTAAAGGAGGAGCGCCCCACAATACTCCAAGACTTTCTTCTAGGGGCCCAGTCTAGGGGCCCAGTAATATTGCCACATGTTAACCTGAGAAAAAGCTCCATAAGCTTCTGGCCAAAGAATGGGAAAAAGAACAATTTTTAAATACCCCAGAGCATTCTGGTTGTAACAATCTGCAAAGTAAGAAAAATAATCAATTCCAGCCCATTCCAGTCATTCTATCCAACCTAGAAAGAAGAAAACTGAGAAATTCTGATGCAATTCACTTTGCAAAGGCATAGGCTAACTAAAATGACTGAGACGTAATCATAAGACTACAGAACACTTTCCCCTCCCCTAACACTTTGCTACCCCATTACTAAAGGCATTACAGCAGTTCTTTTTAACTCAACATGGTACACCACGTCGAGATACCAAGAAAAAATTACAAGGCACACCAAAATTAAAAAAAAAAAGAGAGACAGAAAGAAGCAAGGGGCACAGCAAGCATCAGAAACAGATGTGGCACTGATGTTGGAATTATCACATCAGGAAATTTAAAACAAGTACAACTTATATGCTAAGGATATTTAATATATAAAGTAGAGAGCATACAAGAATGGAAAAACAATGTAAACAGAGCTATAGAATGCCAACAATTTCACGTAGAAATGCTAACGATCAAAAACACTATAACAAAAATTATGAGAGTCGCAGTAGATTAGATAGACACTGCTAAGGAAACGGTATCTGAGACAGAGGATTTATCAAAAAAATCCTCAAAAACCCCTAAAAAGGGAAGATTGGGGGGAAAAAGAACATAATATCCAAGGCTGTGGGACAACTAGCAAAGGTTTAACAAATGTGTTACTATCCTAACAAAAGATAAAGAAATACTATACTATCAAAAGATAAAGGAAGAGAGCACAGGAATTATTTGGAACAATAATAAATATCCCCCAAATTAATGTGAGACAATAGACCATAGATTCAGGAAGCTCAGAGAACACCAAGCAGGGAAAATGACCAAAGCAAAAAAATACACTGAGGCATATTTTCAAACTGCAGAAAATGTTTATTAAAAAAAAAAAAAAAAAAAAAAGACCATGGATACATGGATAGTAAGGCTACTGTAACTTTTGTTTTGTTTTTTGACTGTAATAATAAGAACTGTATTGAATGATGTCTTGAGAGGGGAAAAGTAGTGATAGGAATGATGACAACAGAAAGAGCTCGGAAAAGATAATTCAAACCTATCTTCAGTTAACAAAGCCAATTACTGACTTATATAAAGAAATGGGGAAAGTCAAGAAAATAGATGCTTCTAAATCTGTTGAAGTTTTTGATGAAGCTGTGAAGATTTTTGACAAAGAAGGCTAACTCTAAACCTGAAAAAAATCCTTTAAACAATGCTTGAAAATACTGCTTTGATAGCTGCTATCAACTCGTTTTTTACATATTAATCAATGTAATCAAGATGTGTAATTACATCTCAATTAATGGCCGGAAAGTACGAAATAAGACAAATTTTTAATCTTTTGTTGGAGGGGGAGGGTCACAGGAATAGACAGTAAATTTGAGTCTAACTTCATCTTAGTTACGGTGCTCACAAAACAAAAAAGGGCATTAGCTAGTTTTTGTTTTTACTCAAAAAGAGTATCCCTTTTATTAGTTTATAGTTTGTGCCTTCTGTGACCAAAACTTTCAGTATGTCTATCCCTTTAGTAATTACAACATGCTTGGATTAGGGATTCCCCACGTCTTTTTCTCTTGCAGGTTTTAAATTCCCAGCATATTAAGTTGTAGGCCAGATTCCAAAGGAACTTTTCGTGGGGTCAGTTCCAGCACAATGTGTTTGGTAAACAAACTCATGAAATGAATTCCCATAAGTGTTTGAGTATTTATCAAATAACTGACCATTTCCGATAGAAAAGTAAGAAAACTCGCGCTTCGTTTTACTGCAACTTGTACAAAGTTGTGTGACAGGGCACAGTCTTTGCTTCCAGGGATTGGGATGGGGGCACTGCGGGGACCTGGCAGAATTATCAACTTTATTCTGACATAAATCTGAGGGTAAGGGGCAAGCATTACACCCTGGACATGTATTCCTTATGCTCTATTATATAGTGTTATTAATGATTAAACTGATCTTAACAAAACTCCTAGCAGTGGAACCTTGAAATGCATGTACTTAGATTTATGGTCAAATTTTTTAGTTAGCATTTTAGTTTTACTTCAAAGTTATTTTTTTGTTTTCCAGACTAAGCATAGGGTTAGTACAAAGGAGACGAAATCTAATGGTTAAATTACCCATTTGTAATTTATTTTCTTGAGTATTTTTTTTCATAGCACTTTAAGAAGATTTAAAAATCAATGTACTTTGGTCAGAAAAACAATAAATTTATTGTATTTAAAAAACACACAAAGAACTCTTGAAACTCAACCATGGGAAAACAGGCCTGATAAAAACTGTACCAGAGAACTTAACAAACATCCCACCAAAGAAGAGATACAGAAGGTAAAAAATCCTATGAAAAGATGCTTTACATAAGGTCATCAGGGAAATGTAAATTAAAGCTATATACTTATTTAGAAAGGCCAAAAACACTGACCATACCAAATAATGGCGAGGCTGTGGAACAGAAACTCTCATTCATTCCTAGGGAAAGCAAAAATGGTACAGCCAATGGAAAAGTTTGGTGGTTTCTTACAAAACTTACACATACTGCTATCATATGATCCAGCAATCATACTTTTTACCCAAAGGAGATGAAAACTTTGTCACTATGAAAATCTGCACATGGAGTTGCCTCTTGCCCAAGTTCCCATGTTAAAGTTTACACATCTCCCTTTAAGGAGACAGGCTGTCAATCTTTCTTTCCCCAGCTCATCAACGTGTTGCAGAAGCTATATTCCAAGCAAGTGCAAATGACAGCTAGGGCTACTTTGCTCTACAAGCTCACATTCATGGGATGGAAGCTCTAATGCACAAACAGCAGAGAAAACTATGTTCTCTAATTGCCCTTACCTATATCATACATGGAGGGAGACTCCATGTCAGGAGAGGCAAGGTACCTGTCTTAACACCTGCTACTATATCAGAGGATCATTCCAAAAGAACAAAGCCACTTATCCCACACTCCAGCCCTGGAAAAATGAGGCAAAGGTTCTATGTTATAGAACACAGAACTCAGTGGCTATCCCTAAATGACTGAATTTACATGGAAAAGAGGTTAGAAAAGTTAAAAACTAACACGATTGTTGAAAACAATGGAAACTTTTTTATATTAAGTAATTAAGAGGAGGTTTTTAGCTCTAAGAAAGCAAAAATCAAGTACCTGACAAATGAGTTGTACCCACAATACTATATAAATAACTCTCAAAACTCAATAATAAAACATATAAAACCAAAAGCGTAATAATAAAAGAAAAACATCACAGACTAAGACAGCAAATAAGCACAGGAAAAGATTTTCACCATCATTATGGAAATGAACCATACTAACAATAACAAGTTCTGACAAAGATAAACTGCAACCGTGATTCTCATAAACTGCTATTGTAAATGCAAACTTGGAACAGCTACTTTGGGAAATCATAAGCAATTTGTTGTAAAGTTATAATAAACTTACCAGCAACGCACTGACCCAGAAATTCACTCCTAAGTGAAATTAAAACTTAAATTAATACAAAAACCGGTATGTAAAAATTTTAAGCACTTTTTTCACAACTGCCAAACTTCCTTCAATGGGTATTGGGGTACACAAACTATCAAACATCCAGACTACAGAATATTGTTCAGCAATACAAAGTCAACATCGATACACCCAATATCATGAAGAAATCTCAAGTGTGTCATGCAAAATTAACTAAGTTCAAACTCAAAACATTGTCTAAAATCATCCTAACAGGGCTTCCCTGGTGGTGCAGTGGTTGAGAGTCCGCCTGCCGATGCAGGGGACGCAGGTTCGTGCCCCCGTCCGGGAAGATCCCATATGCCGCGGAGTGGCTGGGCCCATGGGCCATGGCTGCTGAGCCTGCACGTCCAGAGCCTGTGCTGCGCAACCAGAGAGACCACAGCAGTGAGAGGCCCACGTACCGCCAAAAAAACAAAAAACAAAAAAAAAAAAAAATCATCCTAACAGAAAACAAAGCCCAGGTCTCTGATAATTCTGTGGCGTCAACGTATCAGAACTGTACTACTTGCCTCCAAACTTCTTAGATGAAAGAGAAAAATGCTAAATACAAAGATCACTCATGGTACTTTTAATAAAGGATAGTTCATTAATTATTTTAAGTCTTTATTGAACTGGTTACAATATTGCTTCTGTTTCAGGCTTTTGCTTTTTTGGCCCCAAGACATATGGGAGCTTAGCTCCCAGACCAGGAATTGAACCCACACCCCGCTGCACTGAAAGGCAAAACCTCAACCACCCGACTGCCAGGTAAGTCCCTAAAGGATGGTTGAAAAATAAGTAATTTTAGGGCTTCCCTGGTAGCGCAGTGGTTGAGAGTCCGCCTGCTGATGCAGGGAACACGGATTGGTGACCCGGTCCGGGAAGATCCCAAATGCCGCGGAGCGGGTGGGCCCATGAGCCATGGCCGCTGGGCCTGCGCGTCCGGAGCCTGTGCTCCGCAATGGGAGAGGCCGCAACAGTGAGAGGCCTGCTTACTACCAAAAAAAAAAAAAGAAGTTCTAAAAGACACAACTAACTTTTTTGTAAAACTATAAATGAAAAATGCAAATAAAAATCAAATCAAGCTAAAGTATCAAAATACAGACCAAATTTTTTAATCTAATATTTAATGAGTAAGTTGACACATGATTCAAAACTATTATTAAAAATTATCCTTCTGAAAGAACATCTCTCTGTGCCCGTGGGCATACGTAATCATTCAGTGTTCAACAGTTCTAGTCAGTGAAGCATGTAAAGCTGAATATGAACTCTAAACCACTGCAGGCACCAAAACCAAATTATAAACAAAGTATATATTCACTGAGACAGGCTGGGAACTGGGACCCTTTACTGCAGTGCTTGCTCCTCTACCTGAGCAACAATAAGGGACGAAAACTAACTGTGCACATGTACAGTGGGGCAAATTATGAACAAGTTACAAAAAAACCAAAAACCACCTACCACAAGGTGCCAGGAAAAAAAAACAGTACTGTGCACAATTTCCTGCACACAGCACCAACAAAGGGAGTGAGCGGACCACCCAAGCCACCCCTCTGGCCTGACCCCCAGATCCGCCCCTACCCTCACCCCACTTAAGGGACCAGTTTACCGCCCTTAGGGAGTAAGCCACAGAACCTATTAACTTGTTTCTGCTCCCCGCCCCCGCTGCTGCAGTACTGAGTCCCAATGAAACTTTGCCTTAATTTCTCTTCTAGCCTCTTACAATTTCTATTGATAAAGTCCAAGAACTATGGTAACATCACCAGCATATTTTATACCTTTTTATGACAGATTAATGTCAGTACTGAATTTCCCTAATATATTGCTTAGCTAAACTTAAAAAATTGTTTTTAGTACAATTATCAATAGCAGAGAACCATGAAACATACTAAGTACAAACTTAAATGACAAAGAAAGGTATATACTATACTACTGCATAAAACTGTAATAGGAAAGAACAATTCTGACTCCATATTAGATGATTTTTATTTTAATCTCTGTATTCTATTGCTTTTGCTTTGAGTTAAATTCAGGCCCATAGCCTGAAATATAGAGGATAGCTTATTCTCAAGCCTCTGACCTTTAAGAGTATAACACGTTTCCATTCACATTGAAATAAAAAGTTGCAGAACAGAGAATAACATATTTTTTGCTGGAGGTTTACAGGAACATCATGACCTAACCTGAGTGGACAATTATAAGAACAAAGGATTCCAATGTCAAAAAGTATGCAACAAACAGCCGCTCCCTTCCTCTTTTAGTATAAAAGAAGCCTGAATTCTGACTGGGGTAAGATGGTTCTCTAGGACAGTGGTGCCTAACCTTTTTGGCACCAGGGACCAGTTTCATGGAAGACAATTTTTCCACGGACGGGGCGTGGGGTTGGGGGGTCAGGCAGTAATGTGAGGGATGGCGAGCGGCAGATGAAGCGTCACTCCCTCTAGTGATCGGGGGTTGGGGGCCCTTGCTCTAGGACATTAGTCTACCATCTTCTCGGTCTGCTGGCTTTCCGAATGAAGTCATTACCCCTTGACCCACCAGCTCATCTCCCAATTTAATGGCCTGTTGTGTGGCAAGTAGAACAAGTTCGCGCTCCGTAACAAAACTAGTACCGTATTATTAAAGCAAAGCATGGACAATAAGTATTCATTACTAAAAATAACCTAAGCTGAAGTAACAATTTTCTGATTTTAAAAAAGTTCCAAATTTAGAGAATTTTTAAGGGCCTAAAGGAAAGAAAGTATCCAGCTGAGAAATTAAGAGTTAAAAATACACTTTAAATGCTAAGCGAAAGGGATTACCTGGTGGCACAGTGGTTAAGAATCTGCCTGCCAGTGCAGGGGACACAGGTTCGAGCCCTGGTCCAGGAAGATACCACATGCCACGGAGCAACTAAGTCCATGCGCCACAACTACTGAGCCTGCGCTCTAGAGCCCGTGAGCCCCAACTACTGAGCCTGTGTGCCCCAACTACTGAAGCCCGTGTGCCTAGAGCCCGTGCTCCGCAACAAGAGAAGCCACCACAATAAGAAGCCCGCGCACCCCAACGAAGAGTAGCCCCTGCTCGCCACAACTAGAGGAAGCCCACACGCAGAATGGAGACCCAGTGCAGCAAAAAATAAATAAATAAATTTATAAAAGAAAAATAAATGCTAAGCTAAAAATTTAACTTCTAGGACAAGGTTCTCCAAGTTTAATCCCAGATGACTCAGTTACCAATTCCCCTAGGAAATCCACATCCTCAGACCCTATCTCAGATATCAGTGAGTGAGAAAATCTGGGGATGGATCCCATCAGTTGGTGTTTAGCACACTGTAGGTTTCTGATACACTCTGAAATTTGATAAGCATTGTTTTAGGGGCTCACAAGTGAAACTCCTACAAAGGGAGTTTGGAGCGGGTGGGTCCATGAGCCATGGCCGCGGAGCTTGCACGTCCGGAGCCTGTGCTCCGCAACGAGAGAGGCCACAACAGTGAGAGGCCCGCGTACCACAAAAAAAAGAGAAAAAGAAAAATAACAAATAAACAAAAAAAATCAGACAATGGTATTTCATCGATCAAATAAAATTTATATTTTAAGGCAGGAAAAGAGAATTTAAACATAAAATTCTCTCAGTGTGTCCATCTGGACCTCCTCCCTCTATCCCTAATGTGCAGGGTGCAACCTGCATTACACATTAACCAGACCTTCTTAAAGACTGGAGTGCCTGATGAACCACAAAGATAATTTTTTTCCAGTCTTCTAATGCTAGCAAATGTAACTTAAATAATAGTGCTCTTTCCAACTCTGTAGGGGTCCATGGTAACTTGCTGCTACCTTTATATGTGCTTACCTAGACTACATATCCTTGGTGAACTTTATGTAAAATGTCAGTATGTCATGTGATATATGACTGCTTGTCTCCTTTGTCTTGAAAATGTATTATGACTCTGCCTTCAACTTCTAATAGAACACTCCTCAGAGTGTCTGTCTCCTGGGTTATAATACTCGATTACATATTATCCTCACAAAAAATTATTTGTTTCTTCTTTATTTGGTTATTAATTAAAGTTTCATCAATATTTCCTTGGTGTAGGTGATAAAATAACAGAGATGGGACACCTGGAGTCTACCCTGAACCAGTGCTTGGTACCAGAACAGGCCCTATGCCCCACCCCCATTCTCAGTATTCCTTAGGTGCTTTAGTGAGTTCTCCTGACATCCAAACATCATCGCTTTAAATGATGTCCTGAATTTTATTCGAATTGGTTTTCCTGGGACTTGGAGTCCTAAGGGGATACCAGTACGTTTCCTGGGCAGGGACACAGGGGAAACTGTAAAGTGAGCTGGGTTGGTTGGCTTTTTTTTTTTAATCTGTCTTAAATTGGAAAGATTATACATATATGGTCTGAACTGTTTGCTGGTGAAATGACAGACTGACCCTGCTCTGCTCAAAATAACAGAGACTTTTGCTCCTTTTGACCACAAGGAGTTCTCAGCTAACTGAGAATCTAGCAGAAGTGTCTGAGGATCAATCCTCTGCCATGTACTGGTCCTACAAGAGATCCCACTACAACCACTAAGTAAATTCGGGGACGGGGTGGGGGGAGACACAGACACAAGGGCACATGTACAATAAGGCTGATCACCTAGTGCTCTGAGCACCCACAGCAGTTTTAGACTGTTGGAGAGAGAAACCAACACATAGAACACCTGAACCACACCCAAGGGTACTCCTTGGGGAGCTAGACTAAGAAGCAGCTGATCCATCACACTGTCCTCAGAAAGTTGTTCACATCACATCTGACTTGGGCTCCCAAATAGAAACGGTGTCACAAAGGACAACCAGCTCACCGAAGACAGCCGCTCACTGGAACTCCAGCTCTCTTCATGTACAATGGAAACGGAGCCAGTGCTTGTGAGCACTTGTCTGAGCTATTAAATGGCCAGGATCAAGCGCTTTTGACATGCCAAAATTATAGAAAAAACCAAATTGATAAAACATCTTTTCAAACTTGACCTTGAGAGAAAAAAAATATTCCTAGAAGAAAGCTCTTAAGTAAACACAGCAAACATCATCTGACGCTACAGTCTTGGCTCGATTATTAAAACCTAAACCTGATATTTCAGGGCCTTTGGCCATCTGAGATGGCCCACACTGTCTGTGGAGTGTGTTTCTCCCAAGGCCATTCTTATCTTTTGAGAAGGACCGCATTCTGTCTATGGAATGTGTACCTCTCTAAATAAAACCATTTCTTCCTATCATTTTGTCTCTCACTGAATTCTTTCTATGATGAAACATAAAGAAGCTGAGCTTCACTAATTCCTCCGGCCAGATGGTGGAGAAGAACACGCACTCACGCCCTCTTGCAAGAGCACCAGAATCACAACTAGCTGCTGAACAATCATCGACAGGAAGACAATGGAACTAGCCAAAAAAGATCAACCAGCATCCAAAGACAAAGGAGAAGCCACAGTGAGATGGTAGGAGGGGTGCAATCACAATAAAATCAAATCCCATAACCGCTGGGTGGGTGACTCACACAGTGGAGAACACTTATACCACAGAAGTCCACCCACTGGAGTGAACGGTCTGAGCCCCACATCAGACTTCGAAACCTGGTGGTCCGGCAACAGGAGGAGGAATTCCTAGAGAATCATACTTTGAAGGTAGCAGGATCTGACTGCAGGACTTCCACAGGACTGGGGAAAACAGAGACTCCACTCCTGGAGGGCACACACAAAGTAGAGTGTGCATCGGGACCCAAGGGAAGGAGCAGTGACCCCATAGGAGACTGAACCAGACCTCCCAGCTAGTGTTGGAGGGTCTCCTGCAGAGGCGGGGGGGGGGGGGGGGGGGGGCGGGGGGGTAGCTGTGGTTCATCATAGCGACAAGGACACTGGCAGCAGAAGTTCCAGGAAGTACTCCTTGGCGTGAGCCCTCCCAGAGTCCGCTATTAGCCCCACGAAAGAGCCCAGGGTAGGCTCCAGTGTAGGGTTGTGTCAGGCTAAACAATCAACAGGGAGGGAACCCAGCCCCACCCATCAGCAGACAAGCGGATTCAGGTTTTACTGAGCTCTGCCCACCAGAGCAACAGTCAACTCTACCCCCCACCAGTCCCTCCCATCAGGAAACTTGCACAAGCCTCTTAGCCTCATCCACCAGAGGGCAGAGAGCAGATGCAAGAACTACAATCCTGCAGCCTGTGGAACAAAAACTACATTCACAGGTAGACAGACAAGATGAAAGGGCAGAGAACCATGTACCAGGTGAAGAAACAAGATAAAACCCCAGAAAAACAACTAAATGAAGTGGACATAGGCAACCTTCCAAAAAAAGAATTCAGAATAATAATAGAAAGGACAATCTAGTACCTCAGAAAAAGAATGGAGGAAAAGATCAAGAAGATGCAAGAAATGTTAGCAAAGACCTAGAAGGATTAAAGAACAAACACCTAGAACAAACAAACAGATATGAACAATACAATTACCGAAATGAAAAATACACTAGAAAGAATCAATAGCAGAATAACTGCGGCAGAAGGGACAAGTGAACTGGAAGACAGAATGGTGGAATTCACTGCCGTGGAACAGAACAAAAAAAATAGAATGAGGAGGTGGCTGCTGTTGCAGGGAAGACTATGGCAACTCAGGAAGCCACTCCAGGAAGCCCGTCAGAGGAGACAAATGCTCTGGACATGCCATCAGATTATGTCATAACAGAGACCCAGCCAGGAGGCCAACACTGAGGCTTTTACTTCTGACAAAGCCCTTTCTCTTCCTTTCTCCTTTGATGTGGATCCAGGCCTGTGACTGACAGGGTCTTGGTGCTCCAGCATTGTGTCAGGCTTTTGTCCTGGACGTTCAGGACAGTGGACCACAAGAGACCTCCTGGCCCCATGTAATGTCAATCAGCAAGAGCTGTCCCAAAGATCTCTGTCTCAATGCTAAGACCCAGTTCCACCCAATAGCCAGCAAACTCCTAGCGTTTGATGCCCCATGCCAAACAACTAGCAATACAAAAACACAACCCCACCCACTAGCAGAGAAGCTGCCTAAAATGATACGAAGTGCACAGACACCCCAAAACACATCACTGGATGTGGCCGTGCACCCCAGAAAGACAAGATCCAGTCCCACTGACCAGAACACAGGCACCAGCCCCCTCCATCAGGAAGCCTACACAAGCCACAGAAAACAACCTCATCCACTGGGGGCAGACACCAAAAACAACGGGAACTACGATCCTGCAGCCTGTGAAAAGGAGACCCCAAACACAGTAAGTTAAACAAAATGAGAAGACAAATATGCGGCAGATGAAGGAGCAGGTAAAAACTCACCAGACCTAACAAATGAAGATGAAATACACAGCCTATCTCAAAAAGAATTCAGAGTAATGATAGTAAAGATGATCTAAAATCTTGTAAATAAAATGGAGAAAATACAAGAAATGTTTAACAAGAACCTAGAAGAACTAAAGAGCAAATGAACAATGATAAAAGTAAATGAGATTAAAAATTCTCTAGGAGTCAATAGAATAACTAAGGCAGAAGGAGTAAGTGACCTGGAAGATTAAACAGTGGAAATAACTATTGCAGAGCAGAAAAAAGAATAGAAAGAATGGGGGACAGCCTAAGAAACCTCTGGAACAACATTAAACGCACCAACATTCAAATTACAGGAGTCCCTGAAAAAGAAAACAAAAGGGTCTGAGAAAATTTTGAAGGATTATAGTTGAAAACTTCACAAACATGGGAAAGGAAATAGTCAAGTCCAGGAAGTGCAGAGTCCCATACAGAATAAATCTAAGAACAAACATGCCAAGGCACATATTGATCAAACTATCAAAAATGAAATACAAAAAAAATATTAAAGGCTGCAAAGGAAAAGCAAAAAATAACATAGAAAGGAATCCCCATAAGGTTAACAGCTAATCTTTCAGCAGACTCTGCAAAGCCAGAAGGGAGTGGCACAATATATTTAAAGTGATGAAAGGGGGACTTCCCTAGTGGCACAGTGGATAAGACTCCATGCTCCCAATGCAGTGGGCCTGGGTTTGATACTGGTAAGGGAACTAGATCCCACATGCATGCCACAACTAAGAGTTTGCATGCCACAACTAATAGTTCACAAACCACAGCTAAGGAACACAAGTGCTGCAACTAAGACCAAGCACAACCAAAAATATAAATAAAAATAAACAACAACAACAAAAAAACCGATGAAAGGGAAAAAACCTACAACCAAGATTACTATACGCAGCGAGGATCTCATTCAGAGTTAACGGAGAAATTAAAACCTGTACAGACAAGCAAAAGTTAAGAGAATTCATCACCACCAAACCAGCTTTAAACCAAATGCTAAAGGAACTTCTCAAAGCAAGAAACACACAAAGACCTACATAAACCAAACCCAAAACAATTAAGAAAATGGTAATAGGAACATACATATCGATAATTACCTTCAGCGTAAATGGATTAAATTCTCCAACCAAAACTAAAAGACTGGCTAAATGGATATAAGAACAAGACCCATATATATGCTGTCTACAAGAGACCCACTTCAGACCTAGGGACACATACAGACTGAAAGTGAGGGGATGGAAAAAGGAATACCATGCAAGTGGAAATCAAAAGAAAGTTGGAGTACCAATTCTCATATCACACAAAATAGACTTTAAAATCTAGACTATTACAACAAAGAAGGGCACTACATAATGATCAAAGAATCAATCCAAGAAGATATAACAACTGTAAATACTTAGGCACACACGATAGGCACACCTCAATACATAAGGCAAATGCTAACTAAGAGCCATAAAAGGGAAAACTGACAGTAACATGATAATGTTAGAGAACTTTAACACCCCACTTTCACAGAACATCCAAGATGAAAATAAATAAGGAACCACAAGCTTTAAATGACTCATTACACCAGATGGACTTAACTGATATTTATGGGACATTCCATCCAAAGCCAACAGAATATACTTTCTTCTCAAGCGCTCATGGAACATTCTCCAAGATAGATCACATCTTGGGTCACAAATCAAGCCTTGATAAATTTAAGAAAATTCAATTTGTAACAAATATCTTTTCCAAAAACGATGCTGTGAAACTTCATTTCAATTACAGGAAAAAAACTGTAAAAAATACACACACATGCAGGCCAAACAATACGCTACTAAATAATCAACAGATCACTGAAGAAATCAAAGAGAAAATCAAAAAATACCTAGAAACAAAAGACAATGAAAACACGACAACCCAAAACTTATGGGATGCAACAAAAGCAGTTCTAAGAAGGAAGTATACAGCAATACAATCATACCTGAAGAAACAAGAAACATCTCAAACAACCTAACCTTACACCTAAAGCAATTAGAGAAAGAAGAACAAAAAAAACCAAGTTAGCAGAAGGAAAGAAATCATAAAGGTCAGATCAAAAAAAAAATGAAAAAGAAATGAAAGAATCAATAGCAAAGATCAATAAAACTAGAATCTGCTTCTTTGAGAAGATAAACAAAATTGACAAACCATTAACCAGACTCATCACTAAAAAAAGGGGGGACTTCCCAGATTGCACAGTGGTTAAGAATGTGCCTGCCAATGCAGGAGACATCGGTTGGAGCCATGGTCTAAGAAGATCCTACATGCCATGGACCAGCTAAGCACGTGTACCACAACTACTGAGCTCACGTGCCACAACTACTGAAGCCCATGCACCTAGAACCCATGATCCGCAACGAGAGAAGCCACGGCAATGTGAAGCCCATGCACTGCAAAGAAGAGTAGCTCCCGCTTGCCGCACCTAGAGAAAGTCTGCAGACAGCAACAAAAACCCACTGCAGCCGAAATTTAATTACTATTTTTAAAAAAGAAAAAAAAGACTACTCAGATCAACATAATTAGAAATGGAAAGGGAGAAGTAAAATTTGACACAGCAGAAATACATACGATCATGAGAGATTAATATAAGCAACCATATACCAATAAAATGGACAACATGGAAGAAATGGAAAAATTCTTACAAAACCACAACCTTCCAAAACTGAACCAGAAGAAATAGAAAATGTAAACACACCAATCACAAGCACTGAAATTGAAACTGTAATTAAAAATCTTCCAACAAACAAAAGCCCAGGACCAGATGGCTTAACAGATGAATTCTATCAAACATTTGCAGAACAGCTAACAAGTTTCCTCCTCAAACTCTTCCAAAATATAGCAGAGGGAGGAACACTTGAAAACTCATTGTACAAAGCCACCTACACCCTGATACCAAAACCCGACAAAGATGTCACAAAAACAGAAAACTATAAGCCAAGACGAACATAGATGCAAAAATCCTCAATAAAATACGAGCAAACGGAATCCAAAAACACATTAAAAGGATCATACACCATGATCAAGTGGGGTTTATCCCAGGAATGCAAGGATTCTTCAATATATGCAAATCAATCAATGTGATATACCATATTAACAAACTGAAAGATAAAAATCATATGATCATGTCAATAGATGCAGAAAAAGCTTTTGAAAAAATTCAAAACTCATTCATGATAAAAGTTCACCAGAAAGTAGCTATAGAGAACCTACCTCAACATAATAAAGGCCATATGTGACAAACCCACAGGCAACATAGTTCTCAGTAGTGAAAAACTGAAACCATTTCCTCTAAGATCAGGAACAAGAAAGGTTGCCCACTCTCACCATTGTTATTCAACAAACTTGTGGAAGTTTTAGCCACAGCAATCAGAGAAGAAAAAGAACAAAAAGGAATCCAAATCAGAAAAGTAGAGAGAAAATTGTCACCGTTCACAGATGACATAATACTATATACAAAGATGATCCTAAAGACGCTACCAGAAAACTACTAGAGCTAATACATGAATTTGGTAAACTAGCAGGATACAAAATTGATGCAGAGAATTCTCTTGCATTCCTATACACTAACGATGAAAAATCTGAAAGAGAATTAAGGAAACACTCCCATTTACCACTGCAACAAAAAGAATAAAACACCTAGGAATAAATCTACCTAAAGAAACAAACTGCAGGGCTTCCCTGGTGGTGCAGTGGTTGAGAGTCTGCCTGCCGATGCAGGGGACACAAGTTTGTGCCCCAGTCCGGGAAGATCCAACATGCCGCGGAGCGGCTGGGCCCGTGAGCCATGGCCGCTGAGCCTGCGCGTCCGGAGCCTGTGCTCCGCAACGGGAGAGGCCACAACAGTGAGAGGCCTGCGTATCACACACACACACAAAAAGAAACAAGCTGCATACAGTTTTCTGTATGCATAAAACTTTAAGACCCTGATGAAAGAAATTAAACATGACACAAATAGATGGAGAGATATACCGTGTTCCTGGATAGGAAGAATCAATATTGTGAAAATGACTCTACTAACCAAAGCAACCTACAGATTCAATGCAATTCCTATCAAACTACCACTGGCATTTTTCACAGAACTAGAACAAAAAATTTCCAATTTGTATGGAAACACAAAAGACACGGAATAGCCAAAAAAATCTTGAGAAAGACAAACGGAGATGGAGGAGTCAGGTTCCCTGACTTCAGATTATACTACGAAGATACAGTAATGAAGACAGTTTGGTACTGGCCCAAAAACAGAAATACAGATCAACAGAACACTGTTGAAAGCCCAGAGATAAAACCACACAATTATGTTCTCCTTACCTTTGAAAAAGGAGGCAAGACTATACAATGGAGAAAAGACAGTCTCTTCGATTAAGCGGTGCTGGGAAAACTGGACAGCTACATGTAAAATAATTAAATTAGAACTGCCGAACACCATTCAAAAATGTAAACTCAAAATGGATTAAAGACCTAAATGTAAGGCAAAACACTGTAAAACTTTTAAGAGGAAAACACACACAGAACACTATGACATAAATCACAGCAAGGTCCTTTTTGAATCACCTCCTAGAGAAATGGACATTAAAACAAAAATAAACAAGTGGGACCTAATGAAACTTAAAGTTTTGCATAGCAACGGAAACCACTCCATTGCCAACAAAATGAAAAGAATCCTCAGAATGGGAGAAAATATTTGCAAAGGAAGCAACTGACAAAGGACTAATCTCCAAAATATAGAAGTAGCTCATGCAGCTCAATACAAAAAAAACAAACAACCCAATTCATAAATGGGTGGAAGACCTAAATACACGTTTCTCCAAAGAACATATACAGATTGCCAACAAACACATGAAAAGATGCTCAACATCAGTAATTATTAGAGAATGCAAATCAACACTACAATGAGGTATCACCTCACACTGGTTATAATGGCCATCATCAAAAAATCTACAAACAGGGGCTTCCCTGGTGGTGCTGTGGTTGAGAGTCCGCCTGCCGATGCAGGGGACACAGGTTCGTGCCCCGGTCCGGGAAGATCCCACATGCCGCAGAACGGCTGGGCCCGTAAGCCATGGCCGCTGAGGCTGCGCGTCCAGAGCGTGTGCTCTGCAGCGGGAGAGGCCACAACAGTGAGAGGCCCGCGTACCACAAAAAAAATAAATAAACAAATCTACAAACAGTAAATGCAGGAGAGGGTGTGGAGAAAAGGGAACACTCTTGCACTGTTGGTGGGAATGTAAACTGGTACAGCCACTATGGAGAACAGTGTGGAGGTTCCTTAAAAAACTCAAAATAGAACTACCATACGACCCAGCAATCACACTATAGGGCATATACCCTGAGAACACCATAATTCAAAAAGGGTCATGTACCACAATGTTCACTGCACACCTACAGCATGTGCTCCACAATGAGAGAAGCCACCACAATGAGAAGCCCACGCACCGCAAGTAAGAGTGGCCCCCCCTCTTTCCACAACTAGAGAAAGCCCGTGCACAGACAAAAAAAAACAAAAACAAAAAATAAAGAAAATATACGTAATCCGTATTTAAAAAAGAAAAAAAAAAAATCAGTACTCTTTTGATGTTCCGACCTGTTCTTTGCTGCAGAAACTCCTATACACCTGTGCTCCCCACCTTTCCTCTGTGGAGCAATCTCTCAGTTATCTGAGATGCTGTGTCCCAGGCTTAAGTCCTCAGTTTCTTCAACCAAATAAAACATAACTTTCAACGTTTTGGTTATACATTTTTTCAGTCAACAGCTCAAACTTAGAGAAGATTATCAGTATTACCATCCAATGCCATGAATACATGTCAGATTTTAAATATTTCCTAACTTAAATGGAAAGTTTTTTAAAACTCAAGAACAAAAATGAGAAATGCTGTTTGTGTTTTAGTACAATAAAAAGTATACTTGGCGTAAGGTCTCGTGATAGAGAGCTCCTAAAATACTTGGAACGTCCTGAGTGAAGAGTGGCTCTTCAGAGGCGCTTTTGATTCACTTAATGCTAATGAGGTGACTTAACAGCCAGCCCTTAGGTATCCTCAGGATGAGGCAGGTACGTAGGAGAGAGACTGCAAATAAAGCTCTATAACAAATTCCTGGAAACTGAGATTTGATGCATCCAATTCCTCAGGGAAATAAGTTCCTGAGCTCAGGAAACTTCCAGACCTTATCTATGTACCTCTTCATTTAGCTGTTCATTTGTATCCTTTACAATATCCTTTATAGTAAATTGGTAAATATTTCCCTGACCTCTGTGGGTCATTTTAACAAATAAATCAAATTCAAGGAGGGGGTTTGGGAAATTCTGATTTACAGCTGGATCATCAGTAGGACACATGACAACTCTGACACAACTGGCTTCTAAAGAGGGGCAGTCACGTGGCACTGAGTCCTTTACCTGTGGGATCTGTTTTATATCCAGATAAATAGTGTCAAAATTGAGTAAAATTTATAGGAGAACAGTGACAACTGGAAAACTGCTTGATGGTGTTGGAAAACAAGCCAGGGTTACTCTTCTGAAAAGTTCCACTTTGTATTTATAGATGAAAATATCAAACGGCATCTCTTTCTGTGATACGGTTTTAAACTCAGGTTTTCACAAATGCAAGCACAGCAGCAACGCACGTGTATGCTGTTATGAATTTTACAGAATGAAAAAATTTATTGAATATTTACATGGAATTACATAAAATTTTCACATTTCCATCTACTCTATTTTGTTTCTCATTGCTTGTTTTGTTTGCGCTTAGAAGAAACTAAACAACAGTTCTAAGTGCCTAGATAAAAAGTAAAAGAAAAAAAGTAAAAGCAATTACATTTTTATACAACACAAACACAAATTAAGCAGAAATTTTAAAAAAGATTACCTTTTGGATAATCTTCCAATAAGAGGTTGAAGTGACCTAACTGACAAAATAATTCAGACTCCATTTTTCCTTCAGCTTTTAAGATTAAAGATTCGTAGCAGCGAACAGCCTAGAAATGAAAAATATAAGTATTAAGAAAAAGATAAAATCCTAACTGTATCCTTTCTGATAATGCATATTACACCCAATGAGATTACCTGAGAAATCAAAACAATCAGTGTCAGCTCTGCCACAGACACAGGACTCAATTTCTCTCATAAATTAGAAGAAACAGCTTTCTAATTACATATTAAAGGAGCCACTGCTGATGATCAAAGTGCTCTCCCATATGAAAAAAAGGGGGACTTAAACCTGCCAAATAAGATAACTTAGGGCTTCCCTGGTGGCGCAGTGGTTGGGGGTCCGCCTGACCATGCAGGGGACACGGGTTCGTGCCCCGGTCCGGGAAGATCCCACGTGCCACGGAGCGGCTGGGCCCGTGAGCCATGGCCGCTGAGCCTGCGCGTCCGGAGCCTGTTCTCCGCAACTGGAGAGGCCACAACAGTGAGAGGTCCGCGTACCGCAAAAAAAAAAAAAAAAATCAAAAAACAGGGCTTCCCTAGTGGCGCGGTGGTTGAGAGTCCGCCTGCCGATGCAGGGGACGCAGGTTCGTGCCGCGGAGCGGCTGGGCCCCGTGAGCCATGGCCGCTGAGCCTGCGCGTCCGGAGGCTGTGCTCCGCAACGGGAGAGGCCACAGCAGTGAGAGGCCTGCGTACCGCAAAAAAAAAAAGATAACTTAGGAGCTCCCTTTGATTTTTGTTCACATAACAAAACTACTCTCAAACAAACACAAGCACAAAGAACTTTCTTGAATTTAGGGAGCTAATAAGTACATGTGATTTCTGAACATTTGAAAGGTAGCAAATCCAAATTGAGATGTGCTGTAATTGTAAACTATACAACAGATTACAAAGACTGCATACAAAAGAGTAAAATATTGACTAACAATTTTATGTTAACCATTAAATAAAATATATTATTTAATTTCATGTTTCTTTTTACTATTTCTAATACAGTTGTTATAAAATTTAAAAATCACGAAGGACATTAAAATTTTATGCTTCACAACATGTCTATTGAACCAAGTTGCTCAACAGTAGCTACCATCTGTACTAATCAGCTATCTTTGCAAAGAAATGCTAGCTTTTAGACCACCATACACAATTTAATGTATTCCTTCTGGAATATATGTCAATTGTTTTCTTACTAATGCTCCTCATAAATTTCAAACATACTAACTTGGATATTATCCCACCCCAATACCTACAGACACCTCTCACACTTTTATTAGAGAAAGAAGCAACATTTAAAGAATCCCCCCCCTTTTTTTTAACTTCACAAGTCTGCAAAAAGAAGAAATGATTTATTAAAAACATCATAAAGAACAGTGTTCTGCAGAGTTGTCACTAATGATGGGAAACTTTTTCATGTATTAAGATACGGAGGGGAGTTCCCTGGTGGTCTAGTGGTTAGGTTTCCACACTTTCACTGCCATGTCCCGGGTTCAATCCCTTGTCGGGGAACTGAAATCCTGCAAGGTTGAGTGGCATACACACACAAAAAAAAGATATGCGTCAGGCATTCTGGCTTTTAGATAGTTCGGCCTAAACTTTGTGTGAACTACAGCCTGACCTACTACCTATCAAACACACATAGCACATCTGATTTAACCATTAACATAAATAACTTTATGTTCAAAGATAAGGATAAAACTCCCTTCTTATACTGTCCATGTTAACACTGCTTGGAAGACAAGGTTCACTTCCCAAGGTCATGCTGTCCGGCTGTATCCATCTCTTTTGAAATCTGGAAGGAATGTAACCCTGTCATGTTTGATATATGTTCCTTGCTCTGATAAGGTGTACGACTGTGCTGAAAACCATGCTTCAAGGAACAGTTCCTCAGAGCTGCTGAGAGGCTACCCTGGCACCTGTGCTAGAGTCCTCAGTTTGGCTTGAATAAAGCTCTTTTCTAGGGCTTCCCAGGTGACAAAGTGGTTGAGAGTCGGCCTGCCAATGCAGGGGACCCGGGTTCGTGCCCCGGTCCGGGAAGATCCCACATGCTGCAGAGCGGCTGGGCCCGTGAGCCATGGCCGCTGAGCCTGCGCTTCGGGAGCCTGTGCTCCGCAACAGGGGAGGCCGCAACAGTGAGAGGCCTGCGTACCGCAAAAAAAAATAAATAAAGGCTGAACTTTCCTTCACCACAAACTGGTGTCAGACCCAAGTCTAGTTCAGTAACACTAAAACTCCTACATTTTTTAATGTGTTATAATTTCTAATACTAGACACTTGAACTCTGTTTAAAGGAATATAAGTAAATAGAGATATATCCCACTGATGCTAGAAGAGTAAGCTACAAGAGACACTTGATTTTGTAATAATACTATTTGAAGTCAAAAGACTAATTAAAAATGTGGACTAGGGTTTCCCTGGTGGTGCAGTGGTTGAGAGTCCACCTGCCAATGCAGGGGACACGGGTTCATGCCCCGGTCCGGGAAGATCCCACATGACACGGATTGGCTGGGCCCGTGAGCCGTGGCCACTGAGCCTGCGGCACCTGGAGCCTGTGCTCCGCAACGGGAGAGGCCACCACAGTGAGAGGCCCGTGTATCGCAAAAAAAAAAAAAAAAAAAAAAAAAAGTATACTATACATAATTAGCTATTTAAAACAAAACTCAAGCAAACTTCCATTCTTTTTGTCTGTCTGACCTTAAACATGTACATGGTTTGTTGGTGGTAAAAAATGACGCTGACAGAATAAAATACCAAAGCAGATGGTGAACAAGGTGACAGCAGTGGTTTTACAAGAAGAATGGAGTTGGGGGTAGGGACTTGCTTCTTTCCAAGTGGCATTTGGCAAAGTGTGGAGATATTCTGATTAACCTCCTACAATGCACAGACAGGTCAGCTTCCCACAATCCAATCAAAAATGTCACCAGTGATGGTGAACAGACAGCAGAGCGAGCTTGGCCTCTGAAACATTCCCTGGTAATTCAGAGGGTATGGCTCCTTGCTCCCAACGCAGGGGGGGTGGGTTCAATCCCTGGTCAGGTAACTAGATCCTGCATGAATGCCGCAACTAAGAGTTCACCTGCTACAACTAAGAAGTACACATGCCACAACTAAGACCCAAATTATGCAAAATGAATAAGCAAACATTAAAAAAAGAAAGAAAAAAAATACAGGATAGTGACCCCAGACAGCTGAGGTGCACATGAAAAGAATGAGTTCAGTGAGCGCAGTGTATGTATTTTCTCACACATAGGAAAGGGCTGAATTCCTTAACCTGGGATATCTGGTTTTCTTTAATTAACAGTAACCTTTTGATGTTCCGACTACCTGTTCTACTGAGTCGAAGAAGCTCGCTCTGCTGGCCAGATGACAGGCCAATAAAACGGGAGAACAGATGTTGAGGCAAGGAATACAACTTTATTCGGAAAGCCAGCAGACTGAGGAGATGGCGGACTAGAGTCCCCAAAAAACCATCTTGTCAGGGTCTGTTTGCCAGCTTCTTTTATAGAACAGAGAAGGGAAGGAGATGAGGAAGTAAAGTAAAAAGGCCATTAGTATTGCCTGGCTTGGCCAGCATGGGGAGCGGATGTATTAATTTCTTCTTTTCTGTAGCCATTCACAGGTGCGGAGTCAGATTGTCTCCCTATAAACTGAACAAAGGCACTTTAGTTTAACATTCAGGCAGAGGGGCAGGGTTCCCTGAGGCAGGCCATTATGTATGATTATGTTAAAAAACCAACAAAAAGCAAAGGTTAATGTCAAAGAAATATCCAAAGTGGAGTCCGATTTTGCTCTTCCCTGTTACAATTCCCCACAATGTCCATTCCACAATATTGTGGAAAAAGGGGTGACAACTGTTCTAACTGCTTCGTCGGATGTATCCTTCTGAAAGTGCCCATCATTGGTAACAGCTGTTCCACATGTTGGGATTTGTCTTCTTTTGTTCCTCTTTAGAAAATGTCTACTTAATCAATATTCACAACCTGAAAGTTGAGATTTATGTTTTATTCAGCAGGAATTTTTTTAGGACTTCAAACCCAGGAGGCAGCATCTCAAGTTACGAAATTTAGCACTTTTCTACGTATGGGAATATGCAAGAGTCTGGGCTCACTGAAATCATTCCATTGATATACACCTCAGCTATCTAGGACTTGTATCCTATGTTTTCACATCCTGAGTTTCCTCACAGCTCAACTGGGGGAATGGCTTCAGTCTGATGGCTGCTAGATGGCAGGTATTCTTCCTGAGTTTCCTCAGGGCTCATGGGCTCATGATGGAGGGCTGCAATCGCTGATGACTGATATGGCAGGAAGCATTCCATTCCTCAGGTCTTCCCCACTTGGTTAGGAATTTGACCAATATTTGGGAGACATTTCATGATGAAATTCTTTCCCACAACTGGCAGGCTCATCCAAGGTCAGGCAAAAATTGTTGATATGCCACTCCACTGCTAATTTTCGGATTAGGCACTATCAATAATTAAAGATTTGCTGGATCCTCTAAATAGTCTAAAATGACCCAGGAGATATTTTCCCTTGTTGCTTCTTCCCATACCTAGAAATTACACTATTACAATTATCTTACATTGTAATCTATTTAATCTATTTCAAGATGTTAGCCATCACCTATTTTGTATGGAGGCCTGGTTACACACTACATACTGTAAGAGACAACAATCTTATAAAATAAACAGGATAAAAGTAATGCAGCTAGGGACTTTCCCTTAAGGTGCAGTGGTTAAGAATCCACCTGCCAATGCAGGGGACACAGGTTCGAGCTCTGGTCCAGAAAGATCCCACATGCCGCAGAGCAACTAAGACTGTGTGCCACAACTACTGAGCCCATGAGCCACAACTACTGAAGCCCGTGAGCCTACAGCCCATGTGCTCCACAAGAGAAGCCACCACAATGAGATGCCCTCATACCACAACGAAGAGTAGCGCCCACCCCCTCGTTGCAACTAGAGAAAGTCTGCACATAAAAAATAAATAAAATAATAAAGCAGCTAGTAACAATAACAAAGTCACAGTGCATCAGGGAGACACAAACCACAATTTGGAAACAAAGAACAAATTAAAGCAATGATTAGCATAACTAGTTGTAATCCAGTTCCAATAAAATATCAAGTTAGGAGAGCCAGCTGGAGATGCCAAATTCTGGCAGGATCAGGTAGAGAGAAAAAGATAAATGTTCAATCTTTGTTCACAAAGAAATACTTTATAAGAGGAAACGTTTTCTGGAAAATAAAGATAAGCTAGTATATTTCTCAAAGTCATAAAGTTATACATCATATTCATCAGTTCATTTATTCCCATGTATTTAATTCCTATTAATGTGGATAAAATTATCAGGTTTCCTATTAGTTTTGTCATTTGTTACCCAGTCCAGTGGTATTATCTAAAGGCTGTAAGAAAGTTTTATATGTAAAGTTTCCTTTTTACGAGTCTTCTTGAACATGTGGCAGTTTTTTGCAAAGCATTACCTTAGCTGCCTATGAATGATGAAGGTCTTAAAGAGGCAAGGTTAAAAATGATTACAATTTTTCTTGGCAAAAAAGTTTATCCAAATTGCTGTAACTTACAACATTTTAAGATAAAGATTAAAATTATACCAGGACATATATTAATTTCAGGAACGTTACATAATTTCTAGAAGGTCTATATTAATGACATTTACCATACAGTATAACCTATGAAGATTTATTACTCATTTGACAATTCTTCCCATGTAATTTAACATACTGAACAAACCTATCTTTCTTTGGGATGTTACAGGAGCCCTTTGAAGCATACTAAAGTTAGCCAGAGGCCGAAAGAACTTCATTAGAATTTGATTTAGGAAGTTTTGTCAACAAACAAAAACAAAGAAATTTTATATATATATATATATATATATATTCATATCAAAGGGTCTAGAACACTCAGTCAGATAGATCACTGAGAAACAAGTTACTTAACCAAAGTAACAGTAAAACATTTCAAAGGCAAATACAGAACTGATCACTTCAAAGGTAAAGAAACTTAAAACCTGTTATCAAAGGCAGTTCAACATTTTAAGAAAACTTGTCCTCTTAACAGAGAGAAAAGCCAAATACAAGTTTTGCATCAGCTTACTTTTAAAAATTCATTTACTCAATTAGGTTAATCTCAGCCTGACCATGCATAAAAGTCCTTTTACTCAAAACATATACCTTGCTTACATACTCTACACTGAAATGTTTTATTATTTTCAGTAGCTTTAAATATATATTTAAATTAGAATCCCCAACTCTTAAAAATCTTACTTTCCAGTGAAGACCAAGAGGCAAGTAATAGTTACCGAAATCTGGAGAGGCTTTCAGATCATTTTCAGAACATAATTATTCCTATAGAGTTTACCTAAAGGCTCTTATCTTGTTTACATTTACTTTTGTTAAATCACATCAAGCGATTTTTCTTGCTGACAAATTTGCAACATATAACAAGATTTCATTTAAGTTCTATTAAACCTAGGTGCACTGAAAGTATTATACTTGATGCCTCTAAAGACGTGTATATTAACTGCATCAACAAACTTAAACATCAATACCAGGTATTAATTTAATACTAAATTTTGCTAGTTCACATGAACATGAAACTCATTTAGCTTAATTTCTCTTGTATTTAGAATTGTTTGCTTCGTACGCGCTTAATTTTCTTTAAGCCAGTTTAACAGAGCTCATCCACAAATCAACGTCAACAATGTAATCCAAAGACAAAGACACATTCAAACAGACAAACAAGCAGACAGACCTCATAGTTCTCATTTCAGAATTTCAGCCCTGAGTCAGGTAATGCAATGTAAAACCCATCAATTTACAAAATACTCTGCATTAAAGTTGGGTTTCTGGTAGATGGAACAAATCAAGTTTACTTGTTAAATCTTTTTATTTACAGAAAAGACACTTAGGATTTCTATTTACCCTTCACAAGTCAATTTCTAAATTACTTTAACTTCTTTTCAAAATTTGCATTTTAAAAAGATGGCAGAGATGAGGGTTCCTAAGAAGACCAGATAGGGCATTTCAATCTCAAAGACACAGACAAGTTTCTTCTAGGAAGATTTTGTTTCCTTCTCTGGGGTTTCCATGAGTAGCATGTATAGGCTTAAAGCGTGCTCTGGTGGGACCCTGATGTCAAGCTGTTCTGGAGAAAAAGTTACTTGAGCATTTAATTTACAAAGGAAATCCCATCTCAAAAGGGGGATTGGACACTGGCATAAACAAGAAGCTGTATTTCAGGGTGAGGTCTCCTAGTTGGCATTCTAGAGGTTGTTAGAATGAACGGTTTTGTACTTCTCCAGAAATTCCTATGACTGGGATAGACTGAGATGTTTTCTGTGCCACCTTGTTGTTTATCACAGAATATGTGGCACCCTTATCTATTAGAAAGTCAATCAACTTTCTCCCCACCGTCAGTTACCCGGGGCTCCTGTGGAGAAATTAGAATTGGACGGCTCAAGTCTAAGGGAGTCCCCTGGCCTCCTAACAGGATATCAGTGCAAGGGAGATTGTCCTGCTACAGAAGTAGATTCTGGTCCAAACTGGGTGCCCTGTCAGGTCTTAGATGGTGATACTAAACGAGGTCCCTGTGCCTTGGGGGTTATCACAGAAGGTTATCTATTTGATCCCCATGGGTAGGGGAAACAGGAGGCGGTGAAAGGAGTGAATATGTTGACAGCATGGGAGAGCAGCTGGAAGAACTGCCAGTGCAGGCTTCTTGGCCAGTGGAGGAGCTGGATAGGCCAGAGCGGGATTTAGGTTTTGGAGTAATATGTTCCCACTCTCATTTCCTCCCTCTTTGCCCTGTTGAACAGGTTCCCCCTTGGATTTCCTTTCAGATTACTACACCATAAGGTGGCAGCCCTCTGAGTCCTTTTCCTCCTGATGCGATAGTTTCTACAACATAGGGAATCTCATCCTTTCCCTGCTCTTTTGCAAAATACTTTTAACTGTGAGATCAGATAATAATTGAGTAAGTCACTCAGGGGCCATCGCCCTTCTGATCCTGACATATATTGGGTCCACACCCTATTATAATAGTATATCAGGTCTTTCTTAGTCATAGGCTCATGGCTATGTTTTGCCCATTTATCTACTATACACCCCAAAGGGCTTCCCTTCAGGATAGATGGAATATTTCCCATTTTTATAAGTTTGATAACACCATAACACAAAAGACGCAAATTCCAACACAAAACGCACAAATTTCAATAGTGATGCACACAAAACCAAAACCAACGTACCAGTTACAAGTCAGGTAGAGTCCAAGAACAACTCCCCTCTCCAACAGGATACCCCAACCAAATTGGCTTGTCCCATAAAAGCAACGCCCAAATTGAGGGGGGAACATGTTCCCTGTATGCACATCGGAGCAACTTACCCTCCAAATGCGAGTCCATCGACTCGCAGAAGTTTGCCAATTCCTTGCTCCAACTGCCGAGGGCTGGGGTAGCCAGTGCTGCTTCAGGGAATTTTGAAGGGAAGATCCTCAGGCCACATGGTCCTGGCAGCTGCTAGGGACTTGCCCCAATATCGCCTGACCAGGACCAGCTAGCCAGAGGCAGAGAGACTCCTGGCTAGCTAAGCCAAATTTGTTACAGACCAATAAATCAGGAGACAATGTGTTGAGCCAAAGAATGCGACTTTATTTGGAAAGCCAGCAGACCAACAACATGGCGAACTAGGGTCCCTGAAACACCATCTTACCCGGGTCTGTTTGCCAGTTTCTTTTACAGAACAGAGAGGGGGAGGAAGTAAAGTAAAAGCTCATTGGTTTTGCCTGGCTTGGCCAGCATTGGGAGGGGATGTGTTAATTTCTTCTTTTCTGCAGCCATTCACAGGTAGGCAGGGTCAGAGTGTCTCCCTGTGAACTGAACAAAGGCACTTTAACATTCAGGCAGAGGGGCAGGGTACCCTTAGGCAGGCCATTAGTACAATTATATTAACAAAAGCAACGAAAAGCAAAGGTTAAAGTCAATAAAACAGATGTAAAGTGGAGTCTGATTTTGCTCTTCCCTGTTACACCTGCTCTTTGTTGCAAACATCTGGCTCCCCACTCGCCTCCTCAGTTCTCTCAGGGCTACTTGAGATGCTGCTTCCCAGGCCTGAAGTCCTAAAAATTCCCACTGAATAAAACATAACTCTCAACTTTTAGGTTGTGAATATTTTTTAACCCAACAGAACTAAAGCTTAAATTCTGTCAACATTTGCCCGACTCTCTTTTGTCAAGCCCCTTCATGAATACACGTGTACCTTTAACTTAAAATTTCCCCAATTCTGCAGTCACTGCTTTGGGAAAAATCCCAGGTATGCTCCTTACTTGCTGCAAGTAATAAACCCTTCCATCAATCTTTGGCTTTGTTGCGCCTTTTGGCTTGATATCCACCAAGAGGCAAACCAAGTTTCAGGTAACACTTTCATTTCAAAATAAACACTATAACCAAGATAAAGAGAGTAATTTAATAATGATAAAAAGATCTGATACCAGGAGGACATAACAGTCCTGAACTTCCATGCAACTAAATATGGTGCCCAAAATACATGGAGCAAAAGCAAAAGAAATATGAGGTGAATCAGAAAAGCCAACAATTATAGCCAGACAATATAACATCTTTCTGTCTAAATGACGGACTGAAAAAGAACCCCCTCCAAAAAAGGAATTAAAGACTTGAAAATACTGTCAACCAACTTGACCTAATTCATATCCATTGACCACTCCACCCAGCAACAGTAATACACATTCCTCTCCAGTGCAGGCAAAACATGGACCAAAAATGATCATAAAATAAATTTCAATACATGTAAAAGAATTCATACGAAGAATATTCTCTAACAACAAAGGAATTAAATTAAAAACCAGTAATGATGAAACAAAATTACTTTAGAGACAATAAAAATTTAACATGAAATCTTCTCTGCCACTAGAGCCAATACCCCGTCCCCTTTAATGTGCTTGTGCATCTATACTATATGTCAACTAGGTCCCCTGAGAGGCACACGGATACCTGCTCACCAAAAAAAAAGTAATTTTCTCCTGGCACTAGCCAAGTAATTTCTTGGGTAATAACACTTTCCTCAATCTCGTAAAGGGTTACAATAACCCACTACTTGCATTGTTGGACTATGTAAACTGTCAAAATGTTACTCTGTGTAAGGCCAACTGGCCCGAGGCAGGGGAACACAATCAGATTCACAGGTTGCATCTGACCTGGAAATTCCCCGGACCACCCAGTTCCAGAAACTGACCCGGAGACATTCCGGACCACCCAGTTTCAGGAACTCACCTGGAGACCTTGCACCTGGCCCAGGCTTCCTGCCTTTCGAGGGGCGGGATTAACGGTCCCCCAGGATACCCGGAAAGACCCCCAAATAAGGAACATCCTGCGCCCTCCTGGATTCATCACACCCCTTTCCCCTCTTCCCCTATAAAATGTTGCCCAACCCCCCCGCCCGGGTGCGACTTCTCTGGCCCCTTTCTCTTGGACCAGTGAACCTCGCCCGGGAGCGCTCCCTAATAAAGCTCACTTGAAGCTTTCCTTTGTTTCGCGGTGCCGTTTAAGATCCGACCTTACACTCTGATGTATAACTTTTGTCATCAAAACTTAGATAACTGTGCCTTGACTTCTATCAGGTGAAATGATCCTAAGAGCTTTCTGAAAAACTGTCTCCCAAGTTATAATCCTCAGGTTGCCTTGAAAATTTTCCTTTTCTCTCTTAGACTACTAATTTTTCTGTTGACATTACATAAACGTTTCTGGAAACACCATAATATTTGGAGACTGAATGGCAAATTTATAAATAAACCTGGGTCAAAAAAGAAATCAAAAGGAAAATTAGACAGTATTTTTAACTGCATGAAAATGAAAACAGCATATTTAGGAATAAGCTTAACCAATCCATTGGAATAGGAGTAATCCTTTCAACAAATGGTGCTGGGACAATTGAAAATCCATTTATTGGGGACTTCCCTGGGGGACCAATGGTTAAGAATGAAACTGAGCAGGGCCCTGTGGGGTTCCTGGGTACGGGCAACAAGGAGGCCTTTTTGTCCCCTGTTTCTTCTAGGCAAGACTCCAGCCTTGAGACCTCCCTTCAGTCCCAAAGGGCAGATTCAAACAGTTGCTAATCAACGCAGGAGAAGCCAAGAAACCACCTGAGGCAAGATTAAAGGGACCAAAAAAGCTCATCAAAATTATATCACCTGAGACCCTGCACACACCCTAAACTTCTCAGCAACTCCACCCCTGGGAAGCATTATCATATAACGCCTCAACAAATTCTCCTGGGTTTGAGACACATAGTTTTTCGAGGCAAGAGCCCGCTGTGTCCCCCTTTGCCTGGCAAAGTAATAAAACTATCCTTTTCAACTTCATCCAAAACTGTCTCTGAGATTTGATTCGGCACCAGTGAACAAGAGGCTGAGCTTTCGGTATCAAGACTTTGCTTGCCAATGCAGGGGTGCAGGTTTGATCCCTGGTCAGGGAGCTAAGACCCCACATGCCTCAGGGCCAAAAAAACCAAAGTATTGGGATTTCCCTGGTGGTGCAGTGGTTAAGAATCCGTCTACCAATGCAGGGGACATGGGTTCGAGTACTGGTCCAGGAAGATCCCACATGCCAAGGAGCAACTAAGCCCATGCACTGCAACTACTGGGCCTGCGCTCTAGAGCCTGCGAGCCACAACTACTGAGCCCATGCACCACAACTACTGAAGACCGGGAGCCCTAGAGCCCGTGCTCTGCAACAAGAGAAGCCACTGCAATGAGAACCCCGCACACAACGTCTTCCACCCACACTACACCAGAGAAAGGCCACACGTGGCAATGAAGCCCCAGCGTAGTCCAAAAAACAAAAACCAAAATATAAAACAGAAACAACGTTGCAACAAATTCAATAAAGACTTTAAAAATGGTCCACATCACCAAAATAAAAAAAAAAATTAAAAAAAGAAAATCCATTAATTAAAAATGAGAATTTTGACATATTACATGCATAAAATTACTAACAACAGATCACACATCTAGGTAAAATATAAAATAATAAGACATTCATGAGAAAACAAAGAAGACAACCTCTTTTACCATAACTTAGGTAAAGACATGCTTAATAAAGCAAAAAAAGCACAATCCACAGAATAAAAAAGACAAAGTGAACTTTATGAAAACTGCAAACTTCTGCTCTTCAAAACACACTAATATTAGGAGAACGAATACACAAAATGGGAGAGATGTTTTACAAATTACTTATCAGATAAAGAATCCAAACCAAAATATATGTATTTTTTTTAACTCCTAAATCTGAGTTAAAAAAAAAGTAACTCAAAAATGGAAAGACTTGAAGAAGCACTTCAAAGAACATATACAGAGACGCAAGTAATAAGATGCTCAAGTTTTCCAAAGAATAAACTACTGACAGAACAAAATCAAAGAACCTGAAAATAAGCTGAGGGAGAGAAGAAATACTGAAACAGTTTACTTTTTATAATTCCATTTATAGAAAGTTCTATAAACTGCAAAACTAATCTTTAGTGACAAAAAACAGATCAGTGACTATATAATGACAAACGGGGCAGCAGTGGTAAAAAGAGAATGATTACAAAAGGGCATAAGAAAATTGGGAGGTTGATGGCTATATTCACTATGTTGCTTTCAGTAGTGGCTTCATATTTATATACATACCAAATTGCACATTAACAAATTGCAACAAATTGCACATTTTAAATATATATCATTTGGTTTATATTATCAAACATCTAATGGAGAGTGAAAGGAGTAAATCTGCAAAGGACACTCAAGTGTAGTCAGAAATGAAGTCAATGCTATTATTTAAAAAACCAAAAGAAAGTGTGTTTCAAGAAATTTCTTAAAATTGTCCCCTTCATTTCTAAACCACTGCCTGAGTTCAAATTAAAATGTCTTTTCCAAAATAATATATTTTTTAAAATTTATGTATTTCATTTATTTATTTTGGCTGCATTGGGTCTTTGTTGCTGTGTGCGGTTTTTCTCTAGTTGCGTCAAGCAGGGGCTACTCTTCGTTGCATTGCATGGGCTTCTCATTGAGGTGGTTTCTCTTGTTCTGGAGCACATGCTCTAGGCACACAGGCTTCAGTAGTTGTGGCACATGGGCTCAGTAGTTGTGGCTCGCGGGCTCTAGAGCGCAGGCTCAGTAGTTGTGGCGCATGGGCTTAGTTGCTCCACAGAATGTGGGATCTTCCCCGACCAGGGCTCGAACCCGTGTCCCCTGCACTGGCAGGCAGATTCTTAACCACTGCGCCACCAGGAAGTGACCATTATAACATTTAACTTGTAATAAACTGCCACTGTGTCAGGCCCAATGCCAAGAACTACACATAAATTTTCTTCCCTATCACAAAATGCAGTATCCTAAAAAAGTACTTCCAGTAAGGGCACCAGTTAACAGGATAATTAATACCCTCTTAAAAAAAAAAAAAAAAAAAGGAAGAAGAGGAAAAAATTTTAAATACAATCTTGAAAGTTACAAAAACATTAATTTCAGGACACTGGAAAGGGATTAAAGAAAAACAACTAAGAACCTTTTTTTCTGGAGAAGCTGCTAAAGCTTCAACTATAGAATGTATACTTACCAGATATGAAGTCAGCAGCTTTGCTACATAAAAGGTCAAATGTGAATGGGAAGTTAGTGAAAACCCATAGTCATACAAGGTAAAAGTAACAAATAGGACAGTGGGTGGCAAAAACTCATGGCTTTTCTAGCTTTAGTTTGCAGCCTCAGTGTGAGTTGAGCAGCACATAAGCACATCATGGCTGGTAGGAAAGTACACATGTAAGGGAAAGATCCAAGACAGCCTCAAGTGAAACTCAAGGGAGATTTAAAAACTGCAACTTTTGGAGACTTCCCTGGTGGCACAGTGGTTAAAAATCTGCCTGCCAATGCAGGGTTCACGGGTTCGATCCCTGATCCAGGAATATCCCACATGCCATGGAGCAACTAAGCACGTGCACCACAACTACTGAGCCTGCGCTCTAGAGCCCACAAGCCACAACTACTGAGCCAGCGTGCCCCAACTACTGAAGCCTGTGCACCTACAGCCCATGCTCTGCAACAAGAAGCCACCGCAATGAGAAGCACTCACACTGCAACCAAGAGTAGCCCCCACTCACCACAACAAGAAAAATCCCGCTTGCAGCAACAAAGACCCAACGCAACCAAAAATAAAATAAATTTTTAAAACTGCAACTTTTAACGTGTTCTGCAAGCCACACATAATTATCCTGCCCAGAACAGAAGGTTCATGGGTTTGAGGTGTCTTAAAATTTCTGCTCCAACTATGGACTATGAAGACAGTAAGACAACTTCTACAGAGCTAAAACAGAAAAACAAAACTTTTTAATATCGTGCAGACATTCACAGAGAAGACAGTTCCACATTGTAAATCCAGCCCCCCCCTCAAAGAAAGTTGCTCTAATACTCATCTAAAATGTCCTATTTTTACTCAAAAATTACTAAACACATAAAAAAAGAGAAAAGCAGGGCTTCCCTGGTGGCGCAGTGGTTGACAGTCTGCCTTCCAATGCGGGGGACATGGGTTCGTGCCCCGGTCCGGGAAGATCTCACATGCCGCGGAGTGGCTGGGCCCGTGAGCCATGGCCGCTGAGCCTGTGCATCCGTAGCCTGTGCTCCGCAACGGGAGAGGCCACAACACTGAGAGGCCCGTGTACCGCAAAAAAAAAAAAAAGAAAAAAAAAAAAGAGGAAAGTATTACCTGTATTAATCAAAAGAAAAAAAAGGTCAACAGAAACTGACCCCAAATGAATCTATATATTGTATTCACAAAAACTTCAAAAGAGCTATTACAAACATATTCATAAAGAATATTGTGTTCAAAAAAATAAAACGTGCTCAAATTAATAAACACATCCAGAATCTAAACACAAAAGTCATAAGAAAGCAGACAGAAATTAGAGCTAAAAATATTATTTTTATAGTTACAATGAAAAGCTAAAGTTGATATGCTAATAGAAAGTATGAACTAAGCAAAAGAGCCATTAAAATACATTTCATACATCAATATAACTGACCAATCCAAAACAATTACAATACTTAACTTTAAAAAAAGAGCTTCTGACCCCTGTGGAGATAATGTGGAGCATTACAACCTAGCTGTAATGAGAATCCCAGGGAAGAGGAAAAGGGTATAGAAAAATATTTCAAGTAATTACCACAGAAACTTCCCAACTTTTATTTCTTTTTTAAAGATTTATTTATTTATTTATTTATTTATTTATTTTGGCTGTGTCAGGTCTTAGTTGCAGCACACAGGATCTTTCATGTGGCACACAGGCTCTTCGCTGTGGCCCACGGGCTTCTCTCTAGTAGTTGCATGCGGGTTTTCTCTTCCCTAGTTATGGCGCACAGGCTCCAGGGTGTGTGCTCTGTAACTGTGACACGCGGGTTCCAAAGAACGTCGGCTCTGCAGTTTGCAGCATGGAGGCTCTAGTTGAGGCGCAGAAGCTCAGTAGTTGTGGCACTCAGGTGTGGGATCTTACCCCCTGACCAGGGATCAAACCTCATCCCCTGCATTGGAAGGTGGATTCTTTACCACTGGACCACTAAGGAACCCAGCAATTTTGATTTTTGAAAAATTAAGTACAGATCCAATAAGTTAAAGAAAGCCCAGAGACTAAAACTAAACAGAACTAGACGGAGGTATATCCACAGGCAAACTGTTAACAGCCAAAAACAAATCAAACATCTTGAAACCAACAACAGAAAAATGACTTACTATGTTGAGAGGCAGAAAATGATCTCATTACTGGCTGGCTTTTCATTATTAAAACCGGAGACCAGAAGGCAGTGCAATGACATATTCCATGTTTAGAACTGATACCTACCACACAAGTAATGTGTCGTAAAGGCAGGAGGAACATCAACAAAATGTACTACAGTAGTCCACCCTTACAGTTGGGGGATATGTTCCAAGACCCCAGTGGATGTCTGAAGCACAACTGACCCTTGAACAATGCAGGGGTTAGGGGCACCAACACCCAAGTAGTCAAAAATCCAAGTATGAGTTCACCATCAGTTGGCCCCTCCTATATCACCAGTTCTGCATCCTCAGTTCTGTACTCAAGGATTCAACCAACTTCCATTCATGTACCACCATAGTATTATACATATTAACTGTATAAAAAAGAATTAAGTGGACTCTGTAGTTCAAACCTATGTTTTTCAAAGGTTTACTGTACTATGGTTTTTTCCTAATATATACATAACATTGCAATTTGGATATTTTCTTGCTGTGCCTAATTTATAAACTGCTGGAGTCACTACTTTTCTACTTTGGGGCCACTGATAAGTAAAATAAGGGTTACTTGAACATAATTACTAGGACAGTCAATCTGATAACTGAGAGGGCTACTAAGTGACTATGGGGTGGGTGGCATTTACAGCATAGATACATTGGACAAGGGATGATTCACATCCTGGACAGGAGGTAGCAAGACAGGGAGAGATTTCATCGTGCTACTCAAAACAGCACACAATTTAACACTGATGAATTATTTCTGGAATTTCTCATTTATTTTTGGATTGCAGCTAACTGGGGGTAACTTGAGACCAGAGAAGCAAAACCAGGAATAAGCGAGGGGTTACTGTACTCATAACAGGTAAAAACTGAAAATAACCCAATGTTCATCGAAGGATAAATAAATAACCAGAATGTGGCATATCCACATAATGGAATATTAGCCACAAACAAGAATGAAGTACTGATACATGATACAACATAGATGAACCTTGCAAACCTTATGCTAACTGAAAAAAACCAGACACAAAAGGCCACATATTGTTTGTTTCTTAAGGGGTGAGCAGAGAAGGGCCATGGGTAGCAATTGCTGGGATTGTTTGGTGGGTGATGGTGAAAATGTCCAAAATCAGGTAACAGTACAACCACACATTTTGAATGTACTAATATTAAGCACTAAACTGTACAGATTTAAAGTATTAAAGTGGTGAATTTTACCTCAATAAATTTTAAAAGATACAACTAAAAAAAAAACAAGGAGGGGGGCTTCCCTGGTGGCGCAGTGGTTGAGAGTGCGCCTGCTGATGCGGGGGACACGGGTTCGTGCCCCGGTCCGGGAAGATCCCACATGCCACAGATCGGCTGGGCCCGTGAGCCATGGCCGCTGAGCCTGCGTGTCCGGAGCCTGTGCTCTGCAATTGAAGAGGCCACAGCAGTGAGAGGCCCACGTACCACACACACCCCCCCCACAAAAAAAAACAAAACAAGGAGGGACTTCCCTGGTGGCACAGTGGGTAAGACACGGCATTCCCAATGCAGGGGGGCCCAGGTATGATCCCTGGTCAGGGAAGTAGATCCTACATGCATGCCGCAACTAAGGGTTCACCTGCCACAACTAAGGAGCCAGTGAGCCACAACTAAGGAGTTCACCTGCCGCAACTAAGACCCAGTGCAACCAAATAATTCATTCATTCATTCATTCATTGAAGGAATAAAAAATGAGAGAGACAAGAAGCAAATAAAGGAGTAGGTATCCTTAAGTTGAGACTAAATGTGAACGGTATACACATTCCAAACAAATGTCAGAGATGCCAGACTGGACTTGGGAAAGAGCCAACTATAGCATGTCTATAAAAGATACACTTTGAATCCAAGCAAAAAGCTGGGAAATGGTAAACTATGAAAATAAAAGTGCTTAAGACTATGCACTTCCACTGCAGGGGGCGCAGGTTTGATCCCTGGTCCGGGAAGGGGAAGTTCCACATGCTACGCAGTGCAGCCAAAACAAGGAAAAAAAGATGTGGAAAACAACTGGTTCCTCAAGATTTAACTCAGAATTACTGTATGACTCAGCAAATCCTCTTCTAGGTATATATAAAATCTGTACTCCTGGGTATTGACTAACACAGTCTTTAAGGTGTATTTTAAGTTATATATGGCCATGTTAAAGACAGGGAGATGGGGTGGGAACATAATGTAAATCAGCCCTGGATTATGGGCCCAAGATGACCATTATTAAATATTCCCAAGTATCCTTCCAAAAATCTGTCAGAGAACTTCTTAAACTGATCAATGAATACTCGTTAAAAAGTCTCAAGATAAAAAACTATAGCATAAGTAAATATTACTACAAAACGACCCCAGAGGAGAACAGAGCCTAGAACAGACTATCCTTTAAGCTTCTAAGAGCTAAAATCTTAATTTTAAACTACGCTTTTTAAAATTATATTAGAAAGTGCTTCGATATGCTCTAAATCAAGAAAACAATTACCAAGAAACATTATCCTACTGAGAAAGAGCTAATCAAACTTTAATTTGTTAAACTGATCTTTCTGTGAACTTTTAAAGCACTTTACACTTTCCTTCTTCACTGACATTCTGGAGTCTTTGTCTTACAACACTTAAGGGGTAACAAGCTCAACATAATGAAAGGTAGCAGAATATGCCACCCCAAAAAAGCCTCTCTGGCATAGATAGGATTATTTTGAAGTGTTTACTCTTGAGAAGCCACAGATCCAAGAGTATCTTTGAAAATGAAGTAAAGTTTCCAGTTGTAAACATACGGAACATTTACATTTATAAGGGAAAACAACACTCTAAGGATGTCTCCCTTTTGGCACCAGGAAGAGATAGAAAACTCTAAATCACAAGAAACTATCATCAACAGACAGAACCCCAGATTTAAAACTACGTAACAACCTTAACCTCAGTTTCCATGCTTTTCCCTCTTTACTTGCCTGCCACCCCCAACATCTTTTTTGCCTTAATCTGTAAATGGTATTTAAGGTGGTGGCTTGGGCCATTTTGGAGTTATTCAATTTTCCTGGGTATCTCTCATGTATACAGGGGGTACACATGTTATCAAACTCCTTTTTTCTCCTGTTAATTTACCTTTTATTACAAAGGGATTTCAGCCAACAACCTAGAAGAGTAGAGAGAAAAGGATTTTTTCCTCTCCTACAGTAGGCAGAAATATCTATTATCTCTATAGATTAAAAAAATCTTGCACTTATCACACTTTAGTTTTTATTGCTCTGACCTATTATATCTCAATTTATAAGCCAATCATTTGAAGATTCAATGTAAGTTCACAGATGGCAATAATTAAATAACCTACATTAACAACAGTCTGTAGGGAAATCCCTTGTGGTCCAGTGGTAGGGCTCGGCAGTGGTTAGGACTGCCCTGGCCTGCTTTCAATCCCTGGTCAGGGAACTAAGATACTGCAAGCCATGTGGCATTGCCAAAACAAACAAACCCCACAGCCTGTAAACATGTGCAGGTAGGCCTTAATTTGTTGACTCAATGTTGTAAGTTTTCTTAATGTAAATTAGCTCTCTGGACACCTCATTGCAAAAATATTAGTATCGTTTATTTAGCATGAGTTGCAAATAGCTCAAAGCGTCACAAGATGTGATGCAAAAACAAACTTTAAAATAAAAAATCATGTAACCAATGTAAAAAAAAAAAGTCTGCACTGATTCCATAATTGGCCAAGCACTAAAACTTCATTTTTGTTTAGTGAGTGAAGCCTTACAAATTTTATAACCCAAGTCACAACAATTCCTATCAGACAAAACACTTTTATTCATACCTTAACAAGAGTGTCAAATATTCCCCACTTTATTCAATTCTAAAAAGAGCTATTTCGGGACTTCCCTGGTACCGCAGTGGCTAAGAATCAGCCTGCCAGTGCAGGGGTAAGGGTTCCATCCCTGCTCCAGGAAGATCTCACATGCCTTGGAGCAACTAAGCCTGTGCACCAAAACTACTGAGCCTGTACTCTAGAACCTGTGAGCCACAGCTACTGAGACGGTGTGCTGCAACTACTGAAGCCCTAGTGCCCAAAGCCCACACTCTGTCACAAGAGAAGCCACCACAATGAGAAGCCCTTGCACCTCAGCGAAGAGTAGCCCCAACTCGCTGCAACTAGAGAAAGCCCACACACAACAACAAAAACCCAAAAGCAGCTGAAATAAATAAAATAAATAGAGCAATTTCATTTTTAAAAAGAAAAGCTGAAACTAAGTAAGTTCCCATTGGGACCTCCCTGGTGGCACTGTGGTTAAGAATCCACCTGCCAAAGCAGGGGACACGGGTTCGAACCCCACTCCGGGAAGATCCCACATGTCACGGAGCAACTAAGCCCGTGCGCCACAACTACTGAGCCTGCTCTCTAGGGCCTGAGAGCCACAACTACTGACCCCGAGTGCCACAACTACCGAAGCCCGTGTGCCTAGAGCCTGTGCTCCACAACAAGGGAAGCCACCGCTATAAGAAGTCCTTGCACTGCAACAAAGAGCAGCCCCTGCTCGCCCCAATTACAGAAAGCCCGCGCACAAAGATGAAAACCCAACGCAGCCAAAAATAAATTCATTAATTAATTAAAAAAAAAAAAGAAAGTTTCCATTTATAACCTGTCAGTTCTGAATTGTGCCCAAATATGAAAACACATCCTATAATCTCTTCTGGTCTTTATGACTAGTGTTATACCAAAATTTTATACTAACATTCCTACATAACGCCTAGCCAAAACTGTCTAGTAACGTGCACTGAAACTATAATGGTTTAGAATACAACTCTCCAACAAGAAAATAGTTTTTAATGCCTCAAATTAAAGACAATTTCTAAATAGCAAAACATTACATTTCTATTGTCACTTTTTTTAACCCAAACAACTTTCTTAAAATGGAAATGAATATAGGGAATTCCCTGGTGGTCCAGTAGTTAGGATTTGGCACTTTCACTGCTGTGGGCCACCCCACTTCCGTCCCTCACTTGCTCAGTTCAATCCCTAGTCAGGGAACTAAGATTCCAAAAGACACCAATACTTGGCCAAAAAAAAAAAAAAAAAAAAGGAAATTAATATATGCTTAAATGTCAAAAAGCAGAAAATACACATAATGTAAGGGTACCTTAAATATCACAACTGAAATATTACTGTATAAAAAGCCACTTCTGAAACCATTTTAATAAATTTTTCTCCATGTATTAAGATCAAATTAGAAACATGTGACTTCCCTGGTGGCGCGGTGGTTAAGAATCTGCCTGCCAATGCAGGGGACACGGGTTCAAGCCCTGGTCTGGGAAGATCCCACATGCCACGGAGCAGCTAAGCCCGTGAGCCACAACTACTGTAGCCCGCGCGCCTAGAGCCCGTGCTCCACAAGAGAAGCCACCACAATGAGAAGCCCGCGCACGGCAAGGACGAGTAGCCCCCGCTCGCCACAACTAGAGAAAACCCGCACGCAGCAACGAAGACCAAACACGGCCAAAAATAAATAAATAAATTTATTAAAAAAAAAAAAAAAAAAAAAAAATTAGAAACATGAATGCTTCGATTTTTTAAATAAATTTATTTATTTTACTTATTTATTTTTGGCCGCATTGGGTTTTCTTTGTGGTGCGTAGGTTTCTCATTGTGGTGGCTTCTCTTGTTGCAGAGGAAGGGCTCCAGGCCCACAGGCTTCATTAGTTGTCTTGCAGGCTCTAGAGTGCAGGCTCAGTAGTTGTGGCTTGCAGGCTCACTAATTGTGGCTCCCAGTATCTAGAGAGCAGGCTCACTAGTTGTGACACACGGGCTTAGTTGCTCTGCGGCAAGTGGGATCTTCCCCGACCAGGGCTGAAACCCACGTCCTCTGCACTGGCAGGCGGATTCTTAACCACTTCACCACCAGGGAAGCCCTCCAAGCAATTTTAAACCACTTCAATTACGCAAAAACTTTTAAATGCCAACTCTTCTAAAACTATCCTTCAGGGCAAAAAGCACACATCGTTTTTGGTGGTGGTATTTAAATATGTATGTATGTATGATTTATTTATTTGGCTGCGCCAAGTCTTAGTTGCAGCATGCAGGATCTTTGTGGTGGCATGCAGGCGTGAGGGCTCTTAGTTGGAGCATGTGGGATGCAGGATCTAGTTCCCTGACCAGGGATGGAACCTGGGCCCCCTGCATTGGGAGCATGGAGTCTTAACTCTACTGGACCACCAGGGAAGGCCCACACACATTGTTGAATACTAAACTACAACTTCCCTACTAATCCTTTTACTGGTTAACAAAATTACTCCAAAAAAGCAAAATTTCAATAACACGATGTAGATCAGGGGTCCCCAACACCCAGGCCGCAGACCAGTACTAATCCTGGGCCTGTTAGGAACCAGGCCGCAGAGCAGGAGGTGAGCTGTGGGCAAGTCTGAACTATCCTCCCACCCCACCCCCATGGAAAAACTGTCTTCCACAAAACCAATGCCTCATGCCAAAAAGGTTGGGGACTGCTGATGGAGATAAGACTAAAAACTGAGAAAGATACTTCTAAACAAACAATGGTAGCAATGGGTAACTCAGCAATAATCAGACTACATTCCCCCAGCATTCTTTTAAAGCAACACTATATTAGTAATATTTTGCCAACTAAAGAATGTCATTTGTCATCTGCCTCTACAAAGACTAAGCCACTAGCCATGGCAGTTGCTGACCTTCAACATCACGGAAAAGAGTTAAGGTGGAGAAGAGGCGTGAGGCACTCTGTGCTCTGGAAAAAACTGGCAAAGCAGAGCTTCAGATAGTTAAGATATTTTCAGGAGAAAATTTTATAAACCCAATTTCTTGAATCTTCCCATACTTAGAAAAGCACTTAAATCATTAAGATATTTGTGCCTCATGAGTAGCAGTAAACCTTCTACCAACATACTGACCTCCCCTCTTACCTATACAAAGCAGTTCCTCAGGACTGAGAGGCTGTCTCCCAGGCTAGAGTCCTCATTAAGGCCCCAAATAAAACTGAAACTCACAGCTCTCAGGCTGTGCATTTATTTCAGTGGACAATTCTATTTCAACTCTATCCAACATAAAATCAATCCAAAACATTTTCCAAACTGCAAGGAAAGTCACTGTTAATTTCTGTTAAAAGGCCTGGTTAATTAAAATACACTCATTTAAAAATAAGTTGAAATATGGGTATTCCCTGACAGTCCAGTGGTTAGAACTTCATGCTTTGACTGCAGGGCGCCCGGGTTTACTAAGATCCTGCATACCACATGCTGCAGCCAAAAAAAAAAAATGTTGAAATATACGTTACCATAAGATTAAATGTTAACACTGGTTAAACTGCAACCTAGTTAAGGTCATGTGACAGTTCAAAAATTTTGATTAAGTAATGACTAGCTGTTTACAGTTTACTTTTAAAGTATTACTAAAAGCAATACATTACTAATTTATTTTTCAATCTAAAATCCTGAACACTATATTATGGCAATCCTTCAAAAATTCTTATATTTCACAGTTTTAAGCGTCTATTATTAAACAATTCTAATGGTACATAACAATATTTACAGTTAAAAATTTTTTTTCGAAGACAGAGAAGCTAACCATTGGGAGAAAGCACCCTTGAAGACTAGGAAAGTTGAGAGAAAAGAGCCTAATTTAAACACAGGCTTTGAGGAAATATGTCCAACTTGTCAAGCTGTGCACATTAAATACCAGCAGTTTTAGTTTATGCCAATTATAACTCAATAAAGCTAAAAAGGGAGGGAGAGATGGATCCATGAGTTTGCTCACATAACCCAGAATATTTCACTGCACTTAAGTTACTTTTTTTTTTTTTTTTTTTTTTTTGCGTTTCGCGGGCCTCTCGCCTCGCGGAGCACAGGCTCCGGACGCGCAGGCTCAGCGGCCATGGCTCACGGGCCCAGCCGCTCCGCGGCATGTGGGATCTTCCCGGACCGGGACACGAACCCACGTCCCCCCTCATCGGCAGGCGGACTCTCAACCACTGCGCCACCAGGGAAGCCGCTGCACTTAAGTTACTTTAATATTAAGGTTAATGAGTCTTCATTAGGAAGAGGTAGGAATTCACAAGTCATAAAACTAAATGTTAATCAAGTTAATTTTTTATTTCCATTTCACTCAAAACATTCACAGTAGTTTAACAAAACGTAACATTACTCAAGCATTTTATGCAGCTACAAATCTTCCAGACACAATGAAAGTTCAAGCCTTCTCACTATTAAAATGTTACTGTAATTTGAGAAAGACATGCTCACCTTCACAATTAATAATTGAAGACAGTTCCTTAAAATTTAAACCCAATACTGCACAGTATCTTAACAGTTCATACCAAATTCCTATCCAACATTTAGCATCACTAATTGAGAATTTATCTGAACTCATGCATATGGATATTTAAAGTTCTGAACACATAAAACATCACAATACTTTTTTTCTTCATTATCATAACCAAAGTAATAGATCTGCCCATTCTTTTCCAAATTACCGTCAGTATACTCAACTTGACCAACCTTAAGTTAAACTAAGATCAAGTCGCACTGCTATAAAGTAACATTCTGGGAGTGTGGGAGGGAGCAAGACTCAAGAGGGAAGAGATATGGAGATATACGTATTTGTATAACTGATTCACTTTGTTATATAGCAGAAACTAACACACCATTGTAAAGCAATTATACTCCAATAAAGATGTTTAAAAAAAAAGAAATTTAAAATTAAACCACAATGAAATACCACCGCACCCTCACTAGAATGAGTTAAATAAAATGCCTGAAAAAAAAACAACATCCCCCTAAGGTCAGAATTTTTTCAGTCTTGCAATAACTTTGAAAATAAAATACATACTCAGTTTTTTTAAAAGAACAGCAATCCCTGCTGCTTAAATCGTATCAGAGCTACTCAATATTTATTTTGCCAGTGATCATTTTAATGGAGCAACTATTACCTACACGATGGAAGTTTAATTCAAGTTTTATCAAATGGACTAGATTTAGTGAAAAAATATTACAGTTCAGTTCGTGGTCATTATTTGCCTTCAAGACAAATACAAAAGCGAGATTACAGGTAAAAGAAAGTTGATTACACAAATTCAAACTAAAGATAAGAATCATGGCAGGAAAAACATCTTAAAATGAAAATTACTTAATATTTCCTTTTCAATTGCATTACAACCTATGAGAAATCCACAGTTATCAATTTCAGCTAGAAATAAAAATCTAATGGAAGCAACATTTGTTGCACAATTACCAACTTTTATGAGCCAACTGACAACAGAAAATATTTTAACCAAATTTTGCTCAGGAAACAGAAAATGCCGGAGACTGAAAACTAGAGGGCCTATTGTGCATTTACATAAGATTAACTAAATGGACTACAGCACAGTCAATGTTTATGAATGCTGCTGTAAAGCTTGGTAGCGATACCAGAACTCTACTTTTAAACAATAGTGCTTAGTTTTTATGAGCACCATTGAGCTACACAAGCCGACGCGAAAGCCTACTCATTGCTACTCTTTCCTTGTTTTTATCTCCTCCCTCCCTCAAAGCTCGCCTCGTCATTTCTCCACCCTGTATTTCCCGCCATCTTGGCCGACAGGGGCAGCCATTAACTAAATGACAATCTCAACAACTTTTCACACAAATAAACAGGGAAAGCTCCCTGGTCTCTGTCAGACACAAGTAACAAGGCTCCAGAAACAACACGATCATAAGATGGCATTCACAGCAATATTCTCTGCAGCAGGACCCAAACAAGTAAACAAATCACTTAACTTCAGATCAAACACGTGTCAATCAGTATATTGGTCAAATACCCAATTTAAACTCTTGACCGCTCTAAACTACTGCAAGTTACACATTCTGAGAACAAGGATATAAGCTTAAAACGCTAAGCTAAAATTAGACGTCAAAGAAAAAAGTGCAAAAGAAAAAAACACCGCAAATGATGTAACACTCTGAAAATTTTAAAACTGCACACATTCAGGATCTTGTGATGCTAAAATTCAGACATAATTTGAATTTTCTAACGAAAATGCCCCCAAACAACTGCTACGCCTGGTCACAAAGCGCGGCCCTCTGTGCTTCTCAGGCTACGACTCAGAATTTCGCAAGGCAGTAAGCGAAGTACTTTTTGCAAAAATAATTTTTCACTTGCGACCACAGCGAGGTCTGACCCGCCTCAGGAGCCGCGGGAGCCAAAGCCCACAGAGAGCGAACGAAGAACACTGTAGGTCCGAGGTTGCCTTACCTTGACCAATAGGTTCTTAGTCCTGGCGCCATCTTCGTGAAGGCTCACGAACCCAAAGAGTCGACTATGGGAAGAAATACACGCGACTTGTTAACGCTCGGGTAAAGCCACTGACCCGTACCTTCCCGACCCCAAGGCTCCGACAACAGCGACAGCTGCCTGGGGGCCGCCACCGGAGGCAACCCGAGCCCGGGTCTCCCAGAACAACGGCTCCAGCCCGTGCGGAGGCAGCTGGGTGAATGACTGCAGTCCGTACCTGTCCAGTCCACTGAGTGTCTCGCTCTCTTCTGCTGTCAAGCTGAGGGACCCCTCCTTGGTCTCGCTGCTCGGTTTTACCGCCGCCATTTTCTTTCCCTCATCACCAAAGGCAGCGGCGGCGGTAGCTACCGACACTACGCAAGATTTCATGTAAGCGCAATAAATGTAAAACTCCCAACGCTGAAACCTACCAACCCCGAGTCCAGAGCTCGAAAAGACGCTCTAACCTCGGCAGACTGGCAAACTAACTTTACCACCACCACCTTCTCCAGTACAGGTGGCGGCGACGAAAAATCCCAAGGTGACAGCAAAAGCAGGGAATGCGGAGCTAGGCTCCGGGAGTCACATCGCGGGATTCGCGGTGAGAGCTGAAAAAGCGGAACCTCGCTGTAATAGAATTTCTTAGAATCAAACTTCGCCAGCACCACCACAAAGTTGTTGTAACCGTATCACAGGGCGAAAGCCAAGTCGCCGTCGCGTCAGCACCCCCAAAGCCGGGCGCCGCCAATCGACGCGAACGGTTCTTTTCACATGACCTTTGTTGACTTACGTCAGTTGCGGCTCCACAGAACTTGCTAGATATCAGAGGGCGCCCCAACCAGGCACCGGAAGGGGAGGAAATTCCCGCTGGTAATTGGTTAGCTGACGCGTCAGTTGCGAAAATTGTAGTCACCAGATTTAGCAAAACGTTCAGGTGATTAAATTACGCTCTTGTTGAAAAGGGAGGGTCCAGGCGTTGCTACTCTGTAGCCCAGATGACCGAGGAAGGCAGTGGTGGCGAATGATGAGATCAGGAAGTGCGCCCTCGAGGCGGACTTAAGTGCGCCTCGAGTACGGATAGATCTCCTTTACCTGTCCCTTAGCATGAGGTATTAAATGGCGGTGGGACTCCTCAGGGGCTGGTTCACATTATTTGCAAATAGTGTATGGCAATGATCTCCGCTCCCAGAACCGGAGACTTGTCATCTCTGGGAAATAACGACCCCGCGGCCCGGACTCTCCCTGCCCCGTTTGCCTTCAACCTTGTGGTAACAGAAGAGGTTAAGGACCTTAAGATTTCAGCCCACGTACCAGTCGGGAGGGAATGAATAGTCTTCCCTGCGGTCTCCTGGGCCCACCCAATGGCACTCCATACATTATTGCAGGATACTGCGTTTATCCCAAAGTGGGGCGTTAATCCGAGCTGCTGTAAATAAATACTATAGTTGTAAGAAAAACTAGGCCTCTGTAAAAATTACTTTTCCAAAGCAAAGTTGCATGATAATATTTCATTTAACAGATCTTTTACAGCTGTACCTCCACTCGTTAAGGGTAGAAAAATGCTAATTTTTAATAGGTATCTTAAGAAATACCTGATTTTATTTGTTGGGGGTAAATAAATTTCCCTTGGTCCAAAAAGACTGCGCCACCAGGGAATTTCTGAAGCTTGTGTCATTGACATAAATAAGCATCAATAAGAGAACTAAATACCGATTTGTAATTGAAAAGTGGTAGAGGGCTTCCCTGGTAGCACAGTGGTTAAGAATCCACCTGCTAAGCAGGGGACACTGGTTGAAGCCCTGGTCAGCAAAGATCCCACGTGCCATGGAACAACTCTGCCTGTGTGCCGCAACTACTAAGCCTGAGGTCTAGAGCCTGTGTGCCACAACTACTGAAACCCATGCGCCTAGAGCCCATGCCCTGCAATAAGCGAAGCCACCACAATGAGAAGCCCACGTACCGCAACGAAGAGTAGATCCCTGCTCACTACAACTACAGAAAGCCCACGCACAGCAACAAAGACCCAAAGCAGCCAAAAATAATTTTTTTTAAGTGATAAAGAGCAAAGAGTGAGAAGACTTTCAGTTTGAAATTTTTGCTGTAAAAACAATTTGCTTTTTGTTCTAAGCTAGAATCTTTTGAGGTGCAGGTTTATGGACAATAATAAATGGTGTGATCACTTTATTTCTAGTAGCTAGAAAGACAGTCAATTATGGGTTGCCCTGTGTTACTGGGATTATAGGTTGGTCCTATTTTTTATGGTTCCTTTCCATTTTTACTCCAATTCCTTGAAGCATTGGTCAAGTATCCTATTATACTTCTCTTTTAAAAAAGGTGGTGGGGGAGGGAAGAGGAAAGAAAGGGTAACCTTTAATATAAACGGTATTTCAGTAAGAGGCCCGCATACCACACACAAAAAAGAACCTACTCAAGAACTTGAGTATGGCTGTAACCAAGAGAATGAAGAATCTTGAGTCTGTAAATTAGGCAAGACCATGAAGAGTCTAGAATGGAACACTAAAGAATTATACCAGAGTTTATAGTGTGCTACTAATGGCTCTCAACCATTCTTTTAGTACTAAAAGGCAACTTGCACTGGAAAAGTATAATGATGTGGTTATTGTTTCTCTTTTTTTAAACAGAGGTTTCTTTTCACTGAGCTCAGAGCTGTCTCAGAGCTGGTACCATGGTCAGTAAGTATTGGCAAGTTGGCTGACAGATATTGCTAGATACCAAAACACTTTTTTTGCCTCAAAAGAATAGATACTCAGTTCTTTAAATATTAGGTTTGTCCCAAAATAATGTAAGGGCAATTCTCAGTGAACAAGAAAAAAAACATACTGACATCATCTTTGTTACTGCCTTGCAGAGTCTGCAAAAAAGAGCTGTCTGTCCCAAAATCTAAGGAGTGTTATTTTAATAACAAGACGAGAAGAAACAAAGATCCTTAAAAAAAAAAAAAGGCCTTTAAAATTCAGTTAGTTATATATATATTTAGTAGAAAAAAATGACTGGAAGAAGGAAAGACAAGAGACCAGGTTGGTGATGAGGAAACTTATTATAGCATTTCTTTCGGGTGGGAAAATAAGTCTTGTATGAGAAGAGTTGTAACCTGTGTTTGTCCTTACAAAGTCAGTAAAAATTAGTCCTGGCCTTCTTACTGAAATGCCTTCAAAAATCAAAGGTAAACTGCTCTCATACAGAAAATGAGTTTATGCAAAAGTATATAAAACACAAGGAAACAATCCCATTACAGTAAGCAAACAGTAAAATTAAATCCAATAGCCTAGAATTTAAAGTTGTAAATGAAAGAATGTTGCCTGCCATATTAGTAAACAAAGGATGTTGCTGCCATTTAGCCACTGCAGCTGCCCCCAGCAGTTTACTGCGATGGGACTCTTGATGGGAAAGAACAGGAAACTGGCTCTATATAGTTAAGGTGAGTATCAAAGGAATGATTTCAGTGAGCCTAGACCCTCGCATCTTCTCGTACATGAAAAAGTGCTACCTTTGTTAACTTGAGATATTCCTTTTCTTTAATTAACACCAATCTTTTGATGTTCTCACTACTTGGTATCCTGGCTCTTCCCTTACCTCTTCAGAGCAGTCTCTTCAGAGGCTGCCTCCTGGGCTTGAGTCCTCAGAAAGTCTGCCCAATAAAACATAATTTTCAACTCTTAGGTTGTACATTTTTTTTTTCAGTCAGCAGAGATAGAACTTTCTGCTAAAAAAGAAACGACAGCCCCATAATGGAATCCCTTGTGCTAAAACCCAATCTTAAACCAAGACTTAATTGAGCTTCAGACTCTCTCAGGAATGTGACCTTTCATCATTCAGTCTGGAATTGCCTGACCAGCACTAGTAAGATAAACTGATAGACTCCCGCCTTCACCCACAGGAAGACAACCTTGCCTGAAATAATTCTTTCGTTTGTGACTTTCTTGTCGCACCCCCTTCTGTCTTAAACAGCTTTCCTTTGTATTTGCTAGGTGGGATGCTGCTCAGTTCATAAATCCTTGAGTAAAGGCACTGGGATCTTCAAGTTTTCTGAGTGAAATTTTCTGTTATTGCTATAACATTTCCAAAGTGCTATCCGGATTCTAAAACAAGTATGTTTAAAATAAAGAAATATTTAAAATAAAGAAATTTTAAACATTGAAAAGACTTTAGATTGGATACGATTGTTTTTTTTTTTTTTTTTTTTTTTGCAGTACGCGGGCCTCTCACCGCTGTGGCCTCTCCCGTTGCAGAGCACAGGCTCCAGACGCCCAGGCTCAGCGGCCATGGCTCACGGGCCCACCAGCTCCGCGGCATGTGGGATCTTCCCAGACCGCGGCACGAACCCACGTCCCCTGCATCGGCAGGCGAACTCTCAACCACTGCGCCACGAGGGAAGCCCACGATTACTTTTAAAGAAAGTAAGATATTTTTAAAATGAGAATTTCACCAAAAGGAAATTATAATCACAAAATTTAAGAAGAATGTACAGGTTATAAACAAGATTCTAGTTAAAGAATCTTAGTTAACTCAAGATTTTTAGTTAACTAAATGATAAAGAATTTTAGTTAACTAAAAAGTAAATTTAGGGATTCCATAGGCAGAAAAATAACCTAGATACAGAAATGAACCTGAATGGATCATTGATCTAAAGTTAAAAATGCAAAAGTATAAAAATTCTAGAAGGAATCATAGGTGAAATTCTATGTGATCCTTGGTTTCATGATGAATTTTTAGATACAACACCAAAAAGTATAATGCATGAAATTAAAAAACTGATAAGTTGATAAAAGTCCACACAAAAAACCTGCAAGTGAATGTTTATAATAGCCTTATTCATAAGCACTGAAAACTGGAATCAACTAAGATGCACTTTAATAAGTGAATGAATGAACCAGAAAGCTATAGGACATGTATACAATGGAATATTATTCAGCACTTAAAAAGGAGTGAGTGGGCTTCCCTGGTGGTGCAATGGTTAAGAATCCGCCTGTCAATGCATGGGACACGGGTTCGAGCCCTGGTCTGGGAAGATCCCACATGCTGTGGAGCAACTAAGCCCATGCACCACAACTACTGAGCCTGCGCTCTAGAGCCCACGAGCCACAACTACTGAAGCCCGCATGCCTAGAGCCTGTGTTCTGCAACAAGAGAAGCCACTGCAATTAGAAGCCCGTGCACCGCAATGGACAGACCCTACTCCCTGCAACTAGAGAAAGCCTGCACAGCAACCAAGACCCAACGCAGCCTAAGGTTAATTATTAAAAAATTTTTAAACAGGAATAAGCAATCAAGCAATGCATAGATAGATAAGTCTTACATTTCTATGGTGAAAGAATTCAGTATGGAAGGGCAACTTACTATATGATTGCACTTATATGACATTTTGGAAAAGACAAAACTACAGAGACAGTGATCCCCAGGGGTTTAGAATGGGAAGAAGGTTGAATAGTGGGGTTATTTTTGGAGATGAAACTATTCTGTGTAATTCTGTAATGGTAGATAATGACACTATGCATTTGTCAAAACTTATAGAATTTTACAGCACAAAAGGAGAATATTTATGTTTGTATATATACACACACACAAATATTTAGGTGTCAGAAGAGGCTTGTGTGGAACGCAGAGAGCCAGGAAAGACTCTAACTGTATTGCAAAAGTGTGAAAAAACCACACTGAAGAGAGAAGACAGAATTGCTTCCTAAGCAACTTTGGAAATGAGGTGGAGTCTGTAAAAGTAAAGGCAAAAGGAACTGTACAGAAACAATGTACTGCAGTTGATAAAGTTGATTCCCATGGGGATATGGGTTAACAATTTTGAAACCACTATATGAGTATACTGAAATTAAACAAGCAAATAGATGGTAAAATAGTAGGCACCAAGGTCTCACTACTGGAGTGAGAGGTTACAGATAAGCAAAACAAGGCTTGAATGATCTCTATGATAATTGATTAGAGCTGGACACATAATTATGAACTTTTAGCTTAATTCAAGGTATCTTAATAGGGATATAAAGTAATTGTAGATACAATTATATGCACCATAATTTTCACATCTATATTTCCTTGCTGTATAAGGATAGGGCGACTAGAAACTGTAACTAATTGCAATAGCACCCCCAGTACCTGGATCTTGGTTTCTAATATTATTCTCTAGTAAAAGGATATTTGACTCCTTGGAAAATTGGGTGATTAAAGACTGGGGCAGGAAATATATGAGACAATGAGGTGAGTCTTAAATATCTAGCAGTAGCAAAAAGTAAAGAAGTGCTAAAATCAAAAATGAAAATATGTCAAAGAGACACAGGAGCCAGCATAAAAGTTGCCAATACTCTAAGCATGAACGATTTATGCAATGAAATATAGTAGTATGGATTAAAACTCAAAATATTAAGTAAATACGAATCCATATTAATATAAATAAAAGATTAAATGTGGAAAAATAAGACAAATCTGTGCAGATGAATTTTAAGTAATGTATTGGAAATACTCTGACTTCAGGAACCTGGAGTATTAACTCCATATTCTACTCTTTACTTGAACTGGTAACATGTCAACACAAGTAGACTGTGACAGGTTATGCATGTCAAATGTAGTACCTACAGCAACCCCCAAAAATAAATAAATAAATCAATCTACAAATTTATTTATAAATAAACCAAAGTACAAGTCTAAGCAAAGTTCAAATCACATACTGTATAAATTGATGTATATAACTTCTTGAAATGACAAATTTTAGAAATGGGGACAGATTAGTAGGTACTAGGATGAGAAGTATGGTGGGTGTTCCTGTTTGGGAGTTGTGAGATGAAGATCTTTGTGATGACAGAATACATTTTTTAAATACGTATATATACTTTTTTTTATACTTCTGTATCTTGATTGCTGTCCTGGTTACACAAATCTACATGTGTGATAAAATGGCATAGGGCTCTGTGCACATCATTTCCCAGTTTTGATACTATTCTGTAATGTATGTAAAATGTATTCACTGGAAAACAGAATAAAGGGTACATCTATATCACGTTTATAACTTCCGGTACATTTATAATTATTTCAAAATATAAAGTTTTAGAAATGAAACAAAAGCCCAGTACAAATTGTATTAAAACCTGAATTGAACATTCTTGCTATATATACAGTAGTATAATTTTGTGAGGAGGTACCACAAAGTTGTTCTATGTTTTAGTACTAGAAATGTCAAATATGGTACTGTCAGTTGATAGGTATTCAAATAAGTCTTCTATTAGTTCATAACTCCCAATTGTTCCTGATGTGATTTCTCCATAACTCTAAAGAATCACATTAACAAATATATTTATCCCAAATATGGGTCAATGTTTGTTACCTCCTACAAGGCTAAGCAGTGAGATCCAAAAGATTCAGGTGTACCACTACAGAATGGGGTATTTCAGAGATTGCCCCATTATAAAGAGAAAGCCACCTCCTGTCCCTTTATAAAGCTTTCATATACTCTACCTCACAATTGTTATTATCACACTTAGGGTTTATTAAACTCAAAACAGTGTCAATATTCTAAAAAGAAATACTATGTGGAATCCTCTTACTGTCTTTGTTAAAGCCAGCAGTGTTAATGCAGTTTTGTTTTATCCTAGAAAAATATGTCAAAGACTAGGAAAGGTTTAGAGAATAGCAAGTGTTCAATAGAATATACAGTAGAGATTTTTTTCCTTGGTGGGGGGTGGGGTGGAACCAGATTATACAATGCAAACAGCACATTTCTGGTAGTATGACATATTAGAAGCCCTGACTGAATATGCCAATTGAAAAATGTAAAACACTGGAGAAAGTATTTTTAAAATCCTCTTAAAACATATTTTCGCGCTCCTTTGATAGTAGTAGGAATGTGCAGATCTCCAGCTTATCTGAATCTCAAATTTAATATATTAAAGAGTATTTACCAGCAAATGTGCATCATGTGGAGAATTCCTCATCTCTATCAATGACAAATACAACCTTAATTGCTTAAGGAAATACACTTGGAGATATCCTCAACAGTCTAGCACACTTCATATTCAGTCAGGAGATACTGCTGTCTCTACCTTCAATCTATCTGAATGTGGAGTGTTCCTATGAAACGTTTACTAGGCTGAAAACTGGAAAGAAAAGAAACAATTACATTAGGACATATATTTTTAAAGGAGGCACAGTACAAATGCAGACAAAGCATAGACGCTCACAGCACAGTTGAAAATTATAGCAGTTTGAGGACTTCTCTGGTGGCGCAGTGGTTGAGAGTCTGCCTGCCAATGCAGGGGACACGGGTTCGTGCCCCGGTCCCCAAAGATTCCACACGCAGCAGAGCGGCTGGGCTCGTGAGCCATGGCCGCTGAGACTGTGCGTCCGGCTCCGCGACTGGAGAGGCCACAACAGTGAGACATGGGTTCGTGCCCCGGTCAGGTAGGATCTCACATGCCGCGGAGCGGCTGGGCCTGTAAGCCACGGCCGCTGAGCCTGCGCTCCGCAACTTGAGGGGCCACAACAGTGAGAGGCCCACGTATCACCAAAAAAAAAAAAAAGCATCTGAGACCTGAAGGAGACAAATGCAATCCACATTGGGCAGACCACAAGCAAGACTGGCCTAGGCGAGAGGAAGGGCATCAGGAAAGTTTTTTCACTAGAAGGAAAAGTTACCTTTAATTATTATCAGTTTCACTGAATCCCCACATTATTCATCTGTAATTTATTATTTTCTAATTTTTAATATGAAAAACAACCTTACATCAGCTCAACTCGGATGCTCTGTGGTGACCTAGATGGATGGGATGGCGGGGGGTGGGAGGGAGGTCCAAGAGGTAGGGGATATCTGTATATGTATAGCTGATTCACTTTGTTGTAGAGCAGGAAGTAACAACATGGTAAAGCAATTATACCCCAATTAAAAACAAACAGACTTGTATAACTGAACCTCTATGTTCCCATCACCCAACTTCAACAATTATCAGTATCTTGCTAATCCAACTTCACCTACCTTTTTCTTTAAAAAGAAATCCCAGATTTCTTTTACCTTTTTGTATGTCAGCATGTTCCTAAACTGATAAGGTCAAATTATTTGTTTACATTAACCTCAAGAAAATGGCTCAAATGTGAAGCACTAGTCATCAGGAAAGTATCAATTAAAACAATTAAGTTATCAATACACACCCACCTGAGTATCTAAAATTTAAACATTAAGCCAAAGTATGGTGAGGGCATGGAGCAACCAGATCCCTCATACAACTGTGGAAGAAGTCTAAAACAAGAATAAATGCTTTAGGAAACTGTAGAAATATGGATGTCATGCAATCCAATTCTAGTTTAGAATGTGTCCAGGAGATATGAACATGTCTTTCATAAAAGCTGACACATTCTATCCTGGACCAAACTCTACTTGTGCTCCTCTGAGCATTTTCCAACTAGGCCTCAACTTTTGGACATCCATTGTCTGTCTCTGTATTGTCCAATTTTAACAAGCATCCTAAGTCAGTTTAGCTGAATCCAATCCTCAGTATCTGGTCACGCTCGATGACAACAGGGTTATTTCCCCAACACCCCGCCGGTGTTATCTAATTACTACCCTAAATCCACCTTCAGCAAGTCCTGTTTCATCAGTTAAGAAAAATACACCCCCCTCCCCTTGTTTCTTTCCTCTATCCACTGACATTCCCCCCACCCCACCGGCCTTGCTCCTTGGGTATATTACATTCCCATTTGCACATGAATTCAAAGTAACTGAATTCAGTCTCTCTTCCACACTGCAAGACCCAACATAGACCCTCTTGAATAGTCTCCTTTACTCTCTTTAACAAATGTCATGAATAATTTAACATAACCACAACCTGGAAAAAACCCAGGTGTGTTCAGCACACAACAGAATTCAATATAGCAGTTAGACCAAGACAGCTCAGACAATATTTTATCTCAAACATGTAATGCTGAGTGTAAAAAACTGTACAAGAATTTAAACTGATCTCATTTACAGGATGTTTAGTAACAGTCAAAAGCCAGTTTACAGTGTTAGAATTAAGGATGCATGTGAGGTTAGATCTAAAGCTTAAAAAAAAAAAAAAAAATTTCATAAAGCTATTGCAATGTTATATTAAACTCGTTTGGTTCTTTAACAGTACCTCTTACGTGATAGTGGCTGCAAGCATCAGTGTGTGGTAATAACGATTTATCAGCCAACAGAAGGAACCAAAGTTGGAGATTGGGAACCTCTGCCATCTCTGTTACCTGTTCCAATTAATTCTTGATCCTTAAATAGATCAGTGGGGTTTATAATAAAAATCCTGTTTCTCTATATACCTACCTTACACCGCCTTCATTTATTCAAATGCTTAAAACACAGGAATACTACTTGTTTCATGAAGAAATATTTCACAAATGGGTTTGGCAGATAACCAAGAAATATCACTTTCAAACTCTTCAGGTTGAGAGCACAGATTCATTTCTACCTCTCATTAAGTCACAACTGACAATAAAGATTGTATTCAACTCTTTATTTTAGTAAAATCAGAAAAAACACAGCACATGCAGTGCTAGGATCTAAAACTAATACTTTAAGCAGTTACTAAACTTACAGTGACTTGAGCTTCGATATTTACATTCATTCAGCAAATTTAATTCTATTCTTATTTACTGAAAATATTGCTGGCTGACAAAACTGAATGTAAAAGTCACTGATTATGGCAATACACAAAGATACCACACAGTTGAGAACTGCAATTTGCCAGACATTGAAAATCAAAGCAAACAAAGTATGTACTAAACAAAACAGAAACTTTGAAAACGTGGACACTTCATTATCAGTGTTTAGAAGTGTTTCGTTAATATTTTAAGACAAAGGTATCAAAACCTTGGCATGTTGTAATTTCAAGTTGCCAATTTTGCCTTAAATTTTTTCAGAAAGTCACAGCTACCTACATTGCCAATGCTGGGTCTGCTTAACTTGACTCAAGTTTACTAGGACTTAACATTAAAAGCTCACATTACCCTGAAATATTTTATTCCACATACGGTGACATTCAACATTCAAGTGCCAGTGTTTTTGTACTTTTGGTCAAGTTTCTTTAAACTTCCAAAGAATCACTTTTAGGCTTACAAAAATAAACATTTGTCAAAATGTTCAATAAATATTACACAAACTAGCAGCAAAAAGTATCTAAAATCTGTTGTGCGCAAATAGTTTTCTTCTCAACTATCATTCCATGGTCCCAAATAAAATTTTAGAATATAGTTCTTACCACGCTGTGTTCAACAATTTCCAAGAGACAAAAATAAGACTGGAAATTTAAGGACACGCACACATATATATAAAATTCTCTGAACGTGCAATAAAATAAGTATTCTGTAAAAATGTATGGGCAAAATGTACAAGAGTCTAAATCTATACTAGTTGAAATAGCACCGTAACAAATGACCTCAATACTGTCAAGGGCACCTACAATAAAGTTTTAGAACAAGGCACAATACGCTTGAAAATCTATTGCACTTTAAGAAATTTTTGCCTTCTGAAGCCATTGTAAAGATTTGCCTATAAAGATCACTATATTCCAACCACAAAATCAGCACAGAATTCCAAGTGGCAGAGGCATTTTTAGTTGGTGAACAATCATCTTTGGCCAAATATAGCAGAAAGTGACTATAAATACAATGGAAACCTATGCAACTAAAGTACATTAAAACTGCACTATATAGAAATAACACCTTGCACAGTTTAGTACATATTTCCAAACTGTGTGATCTCAAGGATTTCAGTGTTTGTTGTTACTCTGATTTACAAACTCTACAAATGTAAGTCATTTTAACATTTCAATGCAGCCTAAACAGAATAAAGAGAACCTGCATTAAAATAAAAGCCTGCTTCACAATCCCTCCTGCTCATATCCTCTTTACCAAAAAACATCAACACTAGCATGCATTAAAGACCAAAATCCAAGCAGGCCCTTAAAAGGACTGGTCACTGGGGTGGTCAGCCATTTTACCATCTCAATTTTATTTATGGCAGGCATTAAAAACATCTAATTAGATAAAATTTCCGCTAAACACTTTTGTTGTCCAAACTTTTAAACTTTTCCTATAATATGCCCACATTTGCCTAGCTTAGAATAACCTAAACATTAACAGAGGAACTGTTGTATTTACTTGCATTAACTTCGAAGAGTGCTTTGAAAAACATATGGATGTATTCATACAAGCCACCTCATCATGACTGGAACGGCTTATTTAAAGATTACAAGTGCCCATCCAGGATACAGTGAGCAAGTCAGGACTTCAACTTACTACAGGCTGCCACATTAGAAACGAATTCTGCTGTAAGATGTTTCCCTCCCTGCCCTGTAAGTTATCAAAAAGTCCTAATGCAGGATACCATCCAAGATTTTTTTCTTTATAGTATCTACGGATAAACTGATGATCCCTGTTAAGTTGTATCACACTTGTTTGCCAAGGTTTGATTTTCGACCAAGTTGAGTGGATTTACTTTGTCAAAACAATTGAAAACTCGAGCATTACTGAGACAACAGGACATCAAAATAATAAGTTGCCTAAGGTTAAAGTCATAGTATATTAACAAACAAATGATCCTCAGTCACAAAATTATAAATGCATTTTGGGATGGAAATAAGCAGGAGGGAAGTTAACCCAAACTACAGCAATTAAGTTTTCAAACCAACTTTTAATAGGGTTGTTGACTGTTCCTTTCTTTTCTTCTTTTGGCTTTGAGCTCCCTTGAATTTTCAGGAGAATCACAGTTGGTAATGTACCGCTAGTTCTTGAAGCTACACAGTATAGTCTGGCTAAGTTACATGTGGTTTCCATATTAGCTTTTTCAAAAGGGTGACTTTGCTGTGAAGTGGATTCAGTTGCCCCACCAGTCAACCCCCTGAGAACTGCAATTTCCTCCGCATCCGTCACTACTGTAGAAGCCTCCATAGCCACCTATCAAGAAATGTTAAAACAGACAACTTAGGTCAGCCATTTTAAGTATCTTTTCTCTTGCTTCTCAACTACTTTAATATAAGCCTAATAAAAAAGGCTTAACTCTTAGTGGTGGTTTTTGTGTTCTTTGAAATAAAATTTCTCCAATAAACTACACTTCGAAAAACAAGGGGCGGTGGGGAAGAAAGCCCTGGCCAAAAAATAAAAGGCAAAAAAATTAACATTACCTCCACCAAATCCTCTGCTGCTGCCATGACCACCTCCACCACTGCGGCTGCTGCTTGCATGACTACTACTAAAGCTAGAACTGCCAGAACCGCTACTTTGTCGATAGTCTCGGGCACCAAATCCTCCACTGAATCTGTTATTACAAGGAAAAAGATTATGTGGTGGTTTTACAAATACAAAACTGAATTAAAATGACAATTCCCACACCTAAACTTCCCAATCCTCAGTTTCAACTCAACTTCCTCTGATAGTGGTTCTGACATCTAACTACTCCATGTCACCCTTTCTAAAAATATCCCATGCCCAAAGTATGTAAGTAGTGGTAATGTTTTAGTTATTTAACCTTGGACATAACTTCCTGCCCCAAACAAATAGTATTAATAATGAAGGTTCAAAACAATCTGTACCTCTTAGAACGCCCACGACTGCTACCCTTATAGTGGTGTTCATAAGCCATATTTTCTAACCAAGATGGCACTTCTTGCTTAGCTTCAACAAGAAGATCCAACAAATCCTTTGTGATATTTATGTTTCTTTCATTGAAAAATGACGTGGCAAGACCTAAAAGAGTCCAAAAAAAGTACAATAAGTCTAGGCTTCCATAGTCATATAGAACATTAATTACAACACAAAAATATAATTTTCAATATAATCATATTACAAACTAAAATAAAAACTTCTAGATGTCTAACATCTGATGTCAGCTTTCCCTTGAAAGTAATGTTCTAATATTTAAATTTCTGTGTTAAACCATCAAGCAACGGAACACTTTACCAAGGTTTCCTACACGTCCTGTACGGCCAATCCGATGTACATACTCCTCAATATCACTTGGCAAATTAAAATTGATAACATGTTTCACATTTGAAATATCTAGTCCTCTTGCTGCCACCTAAAATAATAATTTTTGTTAAAATACAGCAATACTCAAACATGTTTAACTGAAAAAAAAAAAATTAAAATATACACACAGCAGTAGCCACTAGAATCGGGCTTTTTCCTGAGCGGAACTGGTGAAGGGCTTCCTCTCTATCTCTCTGTGATCGGTCCCCATGGATACTGGTACAAGCATATCCTTCATGATATAAGAAATCCTCCAGAGAATCAGCACCCTTTTTGGTCTCCACAAAAACTAAAGTCAGTGAATTCTTCCCTGCAAAATTATAAAAAATGTTTTCTTTACTAATAGCAACTCTGCATCACAAATATTAACTGGTTTGTTAGTTCTCTTTGCACTCAGTAAGGATGCACATGGAGATAATTAAAAATAAGCTTGGTTTTAATGGTTAGAAAAGTGGGCAAAGAAAGGGTAGGGTACAGGCTCAAGAAATCCAACAGAGTCTCTTCTTTATACCTAATGATATTATTATTCATAATTTTACCTGTTGCATTTAAGAGGTCAAGCAGAAATGACCGTTTATCTGACTCTTCTACCCAAACTACTTTCTGTGTGATGTTCTCAGAGGTAGAGCCAACTCTACCTACGGCCAGAAATATATATTCATCCAAGAAATCACGAGCAAGCATCTGGAAAAGGGAAGGCGTTATTTTCTACTTTAATTGTTGAAAATTGTCTGTTAATTTATCACTTACAAACACAAATGTTCTGAAAAAAAGAACTACCTGCATTTCCTTAGGAAAAGTAGCACTAAACATCATGGTGTGGCGGACACCCTTTGGTGGCATAGTATCTTCTTCAACTATACGACGTATTTGAGGTTCGAACCCCATATCCAGCATCCTATCAGCTTCATCCAACACTAAGTATCTGTTATGAAAAAGACTCAGTTAAGAATCTGATGAGAAACTGTTGACTATAGTTGTGTATATAATTAATTATGCTAATATATTCATTTTAACATTCAAGCTTCATAATTTAATACATGGGAAACACAGATAGAACACATAACCAAATTAGCTGTTATTTGATTCTGTTCCAATGAATCACACAGGTTAACTCTAATACTAATAAAATACTACGAAACTGACGCTCACTAATGTAAACATTAGTTACAAACCATATATAAAAATTCACTTACTTGCAGAAATCTAACCCAATCTTTCCTCTTTCCATCATATCCACCAGGCGACCTGGAGTGGCGACTAACAAGTGACATCCACGTTCTAAGTCTCGAATCTGCTGACCAATATCAGCACCACCATATACCACACAAGGACGAACTCGAGACCGGTATGAAAACTACAAGCAATAATTTATTGTTTATAAAAACATCACTAGAATCAATGAAAAAGGTAATAATCAGTAAAAATGCATATTTACTTTTCTGGCTTCTTCATAGATCTGTACAGCCAATTCTCTAGTTGGGGCTAAAACCAAGGAGATTGGATATTGTTTACGGCGTCCATACCTTCCATTTTCCTAAGAAGTAAGGACAATTTATACATTAAGCTCAAAGACTCAAAACTTTTTTATTCATTTCTGAAGTTCATGACAGCAAAATCCCCTCTGTAATTTAAGGATTACACCCAAACAGCTGTTTTCATTGGGTAAATAGATTGAAAAGGAAATAAAGTATATTTGGCTTCAATTAGAAAGAACGGTGCCAACAGATATCTACAAAAATTTTTCTAAGCAAAAACTACTTATTTTATAAAGGAACGGAATCTTTACCTTCACAGCCTTCAAAGCCTCGCCTGGACCATCTGTATAAATTTGACTCAAGATGGGCAAAAGAAATGCTGCAGTTTTTCCAGACCCTGTTAGAAAATACTGCCTTATTACATTTGAATAGTAACTAGTATTCTAAATGCCCTTTTAGTGAAAAAAAAGAATTATTTTCTGCCTAATTTTCTGAAATATATAGCATATTTATACAGCTAAGCAAAGAATGCCAAATGATTTCTGTTCTCCATTTGTAACAATGCAATCAACATATACTTCTCTGCAATTTAATCTGTACAACACAAGAATTTTTCTTCTAAAGTGGCATCAACTTCCATTTCAATACTTCCTTGTGTTATTCTGTAACTGTCAGAATGTCAGCAAACTTTCTGAAGAGTCTAATAACAGAGGACTTTGCAGGTCATTCTGTTACTTTGCAAAATAAAAGCCATGGGTACTAATTACTGTACTAGAACTTTATTTTAAAAAACAGGTAATAGTGTTGGCCCAAAGAACACAGATATAAAAGACATAATTTATTTCTTTAAAAAAATATTAAAAATAACAAATAACCGAAGATTATATATTTATATACACATACCACTATATAAAAAGAAATTCAATACATAAGTTTAAAATTTGCCATCTTTTACCTATGCCAAATTCTGATAGAGGAGTAAACACTACCTCAGCCCTCTTATTTCCTAATTCATGAAGTACTAGGGGATAGGAGGCACCTCCTCCTTTCCCTGTCCACATTTTTATGAATCATAGACTCTTGGCTCTTCCGTGATTTTGGATTTCCTATTCCAATTATTGCTAACTTTCCCTGCAGTGAATTCACAAGAGGGGAAAATTATGAACTCAGTGGAGAGAATGCTAGCAATATTAATTGGCTGATAATCTGCTATAGAATTCCCAAGATGCCCCAATGAAAATACAAGTTTCACCCAAAGGATCCAAATACATAAGAGACATCCCCAGCTAATCTTCACCTGACTCTAAATCAGACTAAATACAGGACTCAGGCCTCCCTACACAATGTACTGTTTTTAAAGCTAGTCAAGTTATTCTTCATTAATGAGCTTACCTGTTTGGGCACAAGCCATCAAGTCTCTTTTTCCTTTAATAATAGGAATGGCATGTTTTTGCACTGGAGTAGGACGAGTGTAATGAGTAAGCTCAATGTTACCCATGATAATTTCTCCCATCTCAACATCACTGAACTGTCAAGGAAATTTAACCAGGTTAATCAAATACATATAAAACTACAAATGCCTTATGTTCTGCTGCAGTTTATGTGTTTTATGTTAACATTAGAACGTAAGTAACCAGCCAAATGTCTATTTGTGGTTAAACGTATAGTTGCTTTGGATTTTACGTTAAAGTATCAAGGTATTTTTAAGAAAGTAGACTCCTGAGGGATCTAATCTACAACAAAGTAGTTTTGATTTTTTTTAATATTTGACGCATTTTCTGTTTTAGGATTACTCAAAATGGTGACATTAATCTCAGTCTCTCCTTTTTCATAACACAATGAAATTTTTAGCAATAATTTTAAAGAACAGTTAAAAAGTGAAACAAAGCAACTTACACTTTCAATATGTGGAGGACAGTTATTGCCAGTTGCCTCTACTGGTATATCATCATATTTCTCAAAGTTAATCCCAGTGTTTCCTCCAGAAAAGAGTTCCCTGAAACCAAATCATTACTACATATATCATACTATGTGGTAAGTTTCATATGAACATATCGAAAACTTACTGCTCCAGGGACTTCCCTGGTGGTGCAGTGGTTAAGAATCCGTCTGACAGTGCAGAGGACACGGGTTTGAGCCCTGGTCCAGTAAGATGCCACGTGCCGCAGAGCAACTAAGCCCATGCACCACAACTACTGAGCCTGCGCTCTAGGGCCCGTGAGGCGCAACTACTATAGCCTGCACACCTAGAGCCCGTGCTCCGCCACAAGAGAAGCCATTGCAATGAGAAGCCCGCACACCGCAACAAAGAGCAGCCCCTGCTTGCTGCAACTAGAGAAAGCTCGCGCACAGCAACAGAGACCCAATGCAGCCAAAAAGAAATAAATTAAATTAAATTAAATTAAAAGCCAAACCAAAACAAAAAACTTACTGCTCCAAGCGTTCACTTGGTGGAAGTGGTTTTGACCAATCGTCTTCATCTGACTTGTGACACCAACGACTGCGTCCACTACGTTCAAATTTGCCAAAGCCAGTTCTGTCACCACGACTGCCAATACCATCATTACGTCCACGATCATCAAACCTAAACAGCACAAGCAACTAACTGATCAGAATATGTCATTTGGTCAATATCATATTATCATCTCTCCAGAAACATACTTGCACATTAGTAATGGAATTGTTGGTCACAAGTAACTTTCAAAGATGTCAACAACTCAATATTGGGTAACTCATTTGTGAAATAAGACTCTCTAATTAACCTGTGGTTATGTGTAATTTATACATCTTTATTTAAAAAGCAGAGGAATAGGGCTTCCCTGGTGGCGCAGTGGTTGAGAGTCCACCTGCCGATGCAGGGGACACGGGTTTGTGCCCCGATCCGGGAAGATCCCACGTGCCGCGGAGCGGCTAGGCTCGTGAGGCACGGCCGCTGAGCCTGCACGCCCGGATCCTGTGCTCCTCAATGGGACAGGCCACAACAGTGAGAGGCCGCCGTACCGCAAAAAAATAAGCATAGGAATAACATATTAATGTCAGCTAAGCTGTATCTGGCTATATACAAGTGACAAGACTAAGGTTTTTTTTTTTTTTGCAGTACGCGGGCCTCTCACTGTTGTGGCCTCTCCCGCTGCAAAGCACAGGCTCTGGGCACGCGGGCCCAGCCGCTCCGCATGTGGGATCTTCCTGGACCAGGCCGCGAACCCGCGTCCCCTGCATCAGCAGGCGGACTCTCAACCAGTGCACCACCAGGGAAGCCCAAGACTAAGGTTTTTAAGAGTTTTAGTCCTATTTGCATAAAACAGTATAGGACTAACTGGATATTAAGTTCTTAAGATCAATATATCACACTTGTGCAATGATTATAATTAAACTACAATAAACTAAACTAAAATTGATTAAACTACTATAGAGAAGCCATTAAAAAAATAAAATTAACATTCATTACATCAAGTAAGCATACTCTTACTGCCTGTAATTCCTGTTTAACAGATTAAACTTAGTAAACTTTTGTTTAAAATCTAATCTATAGCAGGACTTCCCTTGCAGTCCAGCAGTGGTTAAGACTGCACTTCCACTGCAGGGGGCGTGGGTTTGATCCCTGGTCAGGGAACTAAGAAAATCTTATCTGTAATAGGATGGTCTGTTAACAAGAAAAATGATTAAATGTCAAGGAAAGTACAAAGAATGAGAACACATCAAACTAAGAACTCATTCCTCAATTGTTACTATATACACCCTCACAAGCTGAGAATAACTTACCTTCCCCTTGATCCACTTCCTCGATCACTGAAGTAACTGGACTTTCCTCTTGAATCTCGAGACCCGAAACTGCTGTAGGCATCCTTGTCTGTACTACAACTCCACCCTGAACTGTCCTTATCATAAAATCCTTCCAAAAGAAGTAAAAATTAGAGAAGGTGACAATACTTTTACAAGATTCCAGTCTTTTCAAAGACATAGCCTTCCTTTATTTTATCCTGTGGGGCCAAGGGTCATTGGAATTATTATCAAAACACTGGAAAAGAGAACCAAGATTGAGATAATTATTTTGATTAACAGAGTTTTCCTATCTTTAATTCTCTTTTGCATTAAGAAATTATTATATTAAGCAAAGTAACCTCATGGAATAAGAGCAATGTACTGAATACCACCCCTAAGAGGGTAGTAACAGTTTACATGAAACACAAGTATACTCCTGATACATTACATACCATTATCATACTAATAATTTAAGATTCATTCTTTTTAAGTGTCAGCGTTTGCTATCTACCAAAACCAATAAAATAGGAGCTTACTCTAAAGTTGATTATTTTAACAAGACTGTGTGAAAAGCCCCGCTTTTTAAAGATATGACTGCTCTCAAAGGAATGCCAAATCCACCTCCTTCCCCAATTTTTAACCTCAATGGCAGTAGTTAGATCAGCTCTAAGTTAGCTTTTTAGTTATGTCCCATCCCTAAATATTAATCTCACAAACCCTGAATACAAAAGTAGGTCAATTTAAAATATACATTATATGGCATATATAAATTTCGGAATTCCCAACTAAATAAAACGTTATTCTGTTTCAGGTTAACCACCAAAATTAACAGTTCATATAACTGTTACTGTGCTCTGAATTTATGTATACTATTATCAAATCCTAAGAGTCCAACAATATTTTCCCAACTATAAGTTTAGTGAGAACACCAAGGAAAAAAGAAAACTCGCATCCTTGCCTGTTTTCCTTCTGGACATGTCTCCAGGCACATCACAGATAAATAAAAGGAAGGTGACAAAAAGTTAACTCACTCAACAAATGACTAAGTTGAGAATTTAACTAGATTCATACGTTTCATTAAATATTCTGAAGTTTACAAGTTAATGAAGTTACTTTCTCTCTGCTTTATAGCTCCTTCATGAGCCAGCCAAGTGACAAATGGTCTTTGCTAAGTGGAAAAAGACTGTTAGATTTTTAAGGTCTCTTCCATTTAACTTCCTAAGATGCTGTAGTACTCCCCCTTTGAAGCAATTACACCTTAGATGCAATTCCAGCCAAATATTCTGAGGAATACCCATGATGAAAGAAACTGCAGTTACACTGAAAAAAGGATCCTCTTATTGCTCAACCGATGTTCGGGTAGACATATATAGACTTAAAAGTCTGCAGCTGGCAACAACAGACTACATATCGAGGCACCATACCCAACCACAAGCTAGTTTATTTCCACCCTTCCCACCCCTGCACCCCACCCCTTCTTTATCCACCACCTCTTGGCTCCATATAGTTTTCCTGACTTTTCCTTCTCTTGAATATTTCAGGACACCCGTGTTGGTTAATATACAGCACTCAAATCATCATCACAACGTATGTTCCTAATAACTTAATCACTCTACATTAAGAACTTAACACTGAAAGACACGAGGTATTTTAATAACATTTCAAACAAAATCTTTCAAATGAAGGAGTTCAGCAAAAAGGTGAGACCAGACTTCTCTAACCTACTGAGTGTGCACAAAGATGCAATCCTGCAATTCCCAACTATTCCGCAATAACCCCATTTTCACTGAGGCAACGTTTTAAGAGCAAAAAGTAGGACTTGTTTTGTGGTCTGTTTTACATAATAAGGCATCCCCAGATATACAAACACACCTCTTTCAGACTGAAATCAGGCTATCAATGTTTACAAAGAGATGAAAAGCACTAGTAAAACTAACAGTTTGGGCTCAAAACTAGTTAAAAGAAATAAGAATTACACATTATGCAATATTAAATGAACTCTTTCAAAGTTAGGAAGTGCTAGTTCTTAAAAGCAGAAAGCAGCACTGGGTGGGTAGGGGGAGGCATGTGTATACACTTCCCAAAGTTATCTCATTTCTCCTTCTTTGACTAACTTTCAAAACACAGAACAAGTTGAATACTAAGTTGCCATAACCACTTACCTTTAGATGCTTCCCTGTTCCTTAAGTGAGGAGGTATATAGCGCCCTTCTGTAAGGAAATATAAAATTAAAAGCTTATCATATCCTTTAAGACACAGCTTTTTGCAAAAATGTCTATTAAAAATCTAGTCTTAGGGCTTCCGTGGTGGCGCAGGCCTAATCCTAAAACCAAATACATTTCAGTAGCTACCAGTAGTTACTCAAAATTTTTAAAAAGCTCTGCTCTTTCAGAAAATTATTACATGAATTATAACCTTTAACTAACAAATATAACCATTAATATATACAATAAAACAGGATACTAAGAGAAAAAGGATATGTACTAAACAGACTGGTCGATTTTAACTAACCAACAAGAGGCTTTGTTTCCATTTCAATAATATCAAGACTAAACAATAAATACTTGACAGCTGTAAAGGGAAAATGAGTCTGAAAAGGAACTGATAGAAAATCCAAATTGCTAACTTAATTAAGATTAAGTATTTGAAACTGTCTACTGGTGGAATTAAATCCTTTTGATATTCATACAACGGCAAATAAGATTTGATATAAATTAACCAGACTTGAAGAGGCTTTTCAGGGTGCACCAACTACTGTCTTGGAATTCTGGGTCCAAGATGAAATCTGCTGCCACATAACAGAGCACCAATTTCCTGTCCCTATCCACCTAACTGTGACACTAATGTCTAACAAATAGCAAGTAAATAAAAACAATCCAGAAACCCCACTCTCCTCCAAAGATTTAACTCCTTTTCAAAAAATTTTAATAACACGGCTAACATTTTAAATAATTACTACCCAACAATCAGTAGAGCCAGGTTCCATCTGTTCTCCAGAACCAGGCTCAGGTTCTCCAGGGGGAATGAACAATACCTATAGCACACAAGTCTCCAGGTTCCCTTTATCAGGTTTAACACATTTCAGGCCAATTCACAAGAGGGACTGACATATCCCCACCTCCACATTTGGCCAGGATTCATACTGGGCATAACTGGTTTCCTAAAAGTGTGACTATTACATTAACTTTCTTCTGAATGATTACGTTTCCACTGAAAAACAACCAGTGTCATCTTATCCGAACATGCCAAAATACTTTATAAACTCATAGGGCAACAGAACATTTATGTATCTATCTATCTATTTATTTATTTATTGGTACGCGGGCCCCTCACTGTCGTGGCCTCTCCCGTTGCGAAGCACAGGCTCCGGACGCGCCAGCTCAACGGCCATGGCTCACGGGCCCAGCTGCTCCGCGGCATGTGGGATCATCCCGGACCGGGGCACGAACCCGCATCCCCTGCATTGGCAGGAGGACTCTCAACCACTGCGCCACCAGGGAAGCCCCTGGAACATTTTTTTAATTTAGACTTAGTAAGTACAATGAAATATGAACATTAAGCTCTAATAAAGATTCTAAATAAACAAAAATTTTACTTACTGCTTGCTGTACTTCCTCCTCCACTCCCATTATCAGGGGAGTTCAGGTCTAGACCAGAAAACTAGGGAGAACAGAGATATTAATATCTCTTACATGCTGACACACTACACTAAGGGAAAAATCAAGCACAGACAGCATTACAAAAGACAAATCAGAAGTCCTAAATTCTAGTCCCACCCTATAGCATTTACTAGCCAGCTGCTCCGTCTGCTTTGTTTTTAAGAACACTATACAAGTCTACAAATTATTGCAAATGCAAAAGGTAGGACTTGGGTGCCAAGTAGTACACCAGTATAGATAATTCAAATACATTCTCTCAAAACAAGCTGTCCCTCTAACAGTCTTCCATAGTAAAATCTCATCAGTCGCCAAAACAAATTTTGTTACCATTTTCTCAGAGCCACTGGTTTCCTCAGTGTCATTATTTTAAGTCTGAAAAGTATACCTGAAAAATGTTATGGCAACCTTAAGATTCTTTGATTTCTTTATTCCCTAAAGACTGTAAGTTAAAAAATTTTTTATTTTATATATTGAAGTATAGTAACTGTTTTTAACTCCAACAAATTCCTAAGCAGCAACAACACCACTCATCATTTAGTGAGCACTCTGTCACTTATCACTGAATCATTTAATGCTTGCCACATCATGAACACATATTTGTATCTCCCATTTTTGAGATAAGTTCAAAGAGATTGATGGTCAGTTGGCCCAAATGACAATGCTTTTACAAGATAAGTATCTTTCATCTCAATTCCTACCTGTCCCTTTACACTGATGTGTTTCAACACTATAGAAAAAAGCTTATTTCACTTAGCTGCATTTCATAAGAACTAACCAAGAAATAACCAAAAGTAGTGAAAAATTATATATGCCAAAATAAATCTTAAAAAGTACAAAAGATCAAGGAGCAATACTGACACCTGTTTGCAAAGGAAATCTGCTATACAATGTTTATAAATACTACGTTAAAAGTTCAAAATTAATATTACCAAATTTATATGCGTCTTCAATCCAGATACTACTTTTCCACGTCGAATTTGGTTACTACTAAATTCTACCGGTCCAAAGGGTATAGTTTATGAAAAATTAAATGGATCCCATCTACACAGAAAATACTACAAATGTGATTGCCTGTACTCTTGGTATCAGATTTTCAACTTTCACGCTCTCTTTAACCTATCAAGTTTCAGCTCAGAATGCTGCAGGCGTCGATAACCTTATCTTTAGGGGAAAAATACCCTCAAAGAAGAATGCTGTGAAATCCCTCAAATTATACTACTTATAACAAAAATAAAATTTGGGATAAAGTACTGCCATTAGGCTTTAACGACAATTTACGAGTTCATAAAATATTAAAGGTTTTTGCCCGAAATCAATTCTCACTATTAAACGTGGAAGACACAAGCTGATATAAGATGTTCACTTAAAAGTCGAAGCGACTGATAAAGAGTTTCCCAGGACCTAACACCGCAAAAATGAAATGGGGCTCTCCTGGTGGCACAGTGGTTGAGGGTCCGCCTGCCGATGCAAGCGACACGAGTTCGTGCCCCGGTCCGGGAAGATCCCACATGCCGCGGAGCAGCTAGGCTCGTGAGGCACGGCCGCTGAGCCTGCGCTTCCGGAGCCTGTGCTCCAGCAACAGGAAAGGCCACAACAGTGAGAGGCCCGCGTACCGCAAACAAATTTAAAAAAAAGAAAAGGAAATGGAGATTTCCCGGAAATGGAAAACAAACCTCTAATAAGAGCCTCACTCTTCTTATATCCCGTATTCTCTTCCGAATTCCCAACACCGCAAAGGAAAGCACTGTATTTAAAAAGAACAGTTCCATGGCCCTGCCATATTTGAATGTTTTTAAAGTCAGGAAGAAGAAAGCAGTAACAGAAAGTTAATCTTTCCTGCGAATCCCCTTTTCTAGTCCCCCCCCCCTTTTTCAGTCGAGCGCATAACCTGAGAAGACGTACAACACAGTACGCCTAACGACGGAAGAGCGTACCACCCTCGGGTTAACGGCCATTCAGTGACTCTTTTTTAATTAAGTAAATGGAATACAGCAAATCCTGATCTCTAACCTCCCAGGAGCCTCCCCGCCGGCGTCCAGTTTCCATTACATCCAGACAGCAGTCAAAGGAAAAGGCGGCGGCCATCCTTCACCCCCTTCCCACTCACTACCCATGCCAGCTCCTGTGTGTCACAAAACTTTCCACTCAGGGAACACGGCCTCGTCATACAGAGCACTCACATCCGCAGTACAGAGGCAGAAGGACCGCGGCGGAAACAACAACAAAACACCTGTTTCTTTTTTTTCCTCTAGTGAAATCGTCCGCCAGGGTCCCGCACGCACCAATTACGGAGCTTGGGCCTTCTGTGATCGGAGACCCCAGCGCCGCATGGTCGTGCGAACCAAACAAAGGAGGCCGCCGCCATTACCCCTAGAGAAGGCCACGTTCCCCCCCCACCGCCCCCACCCAATGTCCGCAATCCACCCTTCACAGATACACCAACGACACCTTTGGGCCTGAAATCAGTGCCGTCCATTGAGAGCCGAACGCCCTTCACACAAAAACAATGGTCCAATTTCGCTCACCTCCCTCCATCACTAACCAGTTGGTAGTAGCACATGCACGGCCTGCTACAACCGCAAGCACATACAAAAGCCGCCATTATGCGCGGCCGAGGTTTAAGAGCTAGACCAAACCAGAGTGCTACCAATTCGTTATCTCCACGCCGCCTCTACATGCTTTAATTCAGTCTTCTCCCCCACTTGCCCACAGTCCAACCACGACCAAAGGAACCCAGCAGGAGTAAGATGAAGGTGGCTAGTTAGCACTGCACCATAGGCCACGTTAAGCCAGGTAAGAGCTCCAAGTATGAAGGCCTAGATAGAAACATTTCGGCTCACCTGCTGGTCCAGCCCGCGCTCATTTCCCGGCACGTGACTCATGCCTGAAGAGAAGCGAGAACTCCCGGTCTCCTACTGCAGGTCTAGCGTATCCTGCCGGGCCGAAAGAGACCCAACGTCAGTACTTTAAGCGGTGCGTCTTCCTCTTCCGACCCCCACCACCACCACGAACCGCTTTATCGGTACATTTACTTCTCTCCGGAAAACCTGTGTTCGTTTACTCATAGCCTCGCGAGATCTTCTAATCAGTCCCGTTCCCGCAACGCTCTCAAAATTCGCGAGAGTTTTATTTCCCCCGACCCCGCCCAAAGTCTTGGAATCTCTGGGAACTAGCGAAAACTCGCGGAGTACCTCTTTCAATCACGTGGGGCAGGGTGTTAAACATGACGCCAGTACACCCCAATCTTTCTCACCCTCCTCCTAGCTCTTTTCCCTGCTCCTTTTTCTAGCGGTCTGCCTTTCCCTTCTCTTACAGTTTGAGGAATCTGAACTTGTGTAAAATGTCTCCGTTCCAACTGGCCCTCTCCCGACTTTGGGAAGCTTCCCCAAAGTCCACACTAGTCAGATATACCTGCATCTAAGAAGGTTGAGGGTCACTTGATCCCAGGTGTCGAGCGAGTTGTAGAGCGGTCAGCGGTAGCCTGAGTAGAATCGTCTGGCTGGGTGGGCGAAAACAGAGACTGGCAAACGAGCTAGGGCAGGGTAGACTGGCAGCTTACCGGCTAAAGGTAAGCGGAGGGGGAATTCGTAGCGCGGGCAGGCGGACGCTACTCGGCCACCGTGGCTTGGCCAGGAACCCGAGGCACCTCCACTTTGCAGGCAGCGACTGTGCCCTTCAGGCTCGTAGGTCCTCCGGGTGACGGAACAATGAAACAATTGTACGGTGAATGACGTCTGTCATAGACTTTCCCGGAGGGCCTCTGTTCACCCCTCCCCCACCGCACAGGTGCTCACTTTGCAGCAAGTATTTGGTTTTACCCACTGGTTTAGGTACGGTGGCCGCTAGTAGTGCACTTCTCCAAAACCACAGGGCCCTGGGGCGTTCAGAGCTACACTGTTGAAACCCAACAGGCCCAGGGCTATTTGTGGCTAGGGTTGCTATCAGCCTTCTGAACAGATTTTTAAGTGATTGGACGTAGGCTCGTTATGACCCTCAGGCCGCTTCATTGGTTGTGATTTAGAAGGAAATGGGCTACTTTCACAGCAGGAATCGCTTCCTGTTGGAAGATTCAGCGTCATAATCCCCTTAAATGGAAGAAAACGTTGACTACTGGGTCCCTGGTTTGAAGTGCAGGCTAGCTTATACTTAGTTCCTTTAAAAAAAAAAAAAACGCTATTCCATTCTTCTTACTGAAAAAAATAACTGCATGGTAAGGTCTTCTAGGGTTCAAAAAGCTGTATTGTCAAAAAACCCTGCCACAGAAAACGCTTTTTACTTTTTCAATTAGAAAATGTAAACATTCAAAGGTGGTTGGAACAAGTTGCTTTACTGCTTTGTAAACTTGTAGGTGTAAGCTAAATTAGCCCTTTTTATAGCAAACATTTTGTGACACTTTTACCATTCTAAAATCAAATTCATAGATAATATAAATTAAACCCACAAATGCAGTTTCTCTGCAAAATGACCTAACTGTACTACAGAGAAATAAGGAAAATAATATAAAATATTTAGTATGTAAATATCCTGCACTACTGAAACAGGAGGTAAGGGGGCAGGGCACAACTTCTAAAAAGATGACATAGCCGTTGTGGATATGACACAAACTAATTAGGCCCAAGATGGCAGAACATTCGACTTCCAGTGGACCTAGAGCCTCATTATAGGCTCATTGTAATACCTTAGCATCTAAATGATAGACCTACTGGCACCGTGACAGTTCAGAGGCTAACCATAAAAGGCCAAAAAGTGGGCAGTGGCCCAATTCTTGCAAATCCCCACCCCTTCCCCCCAAATAGCTGGAATACTCCTCCCACTAATTAACCTATGAAATTACCCAGCCTGTGAAAATTAACCACCTTGTATTTTGGTGCCTCTCGCATTCTGAGACAGCCCGCATTCTGAGACAGCCCACATTCGATCTTTGGAGTGTGTTTCTCTCTAAATAAATCCACTTCTTACCTATGACTCTGTCTCTCACTGAATTCTTTCTGTGATGAGATATCAAGAACCCGAGCTTCAGCGGGACTTCCCTGGTGGCCCAGGAGTTATAACTCCATGCTTCCACTGCAAGGGGTGAAGGTTCAGTCCCTGGTTGGGGAACTAAGATCCTGTATGCCTTGAGGCACGGTCAAAAACAAACAAAAAAACCCGAGCTTCATTAAGTCCTGAGACCAGGTGTGTGCTCTCAATTAAAAGACAGTAGGGGACTTCCCTGGTGGCACAGTAGTTAATAATCCGCCTGCCAATGCAGGGGACGTGAGTTTGAGCCCTCTTCCAGGATGATCCCACATGCTGAAGAGCAACTAAGCCCGTGCGCCACAACTACTGAGCCTGCGTGCCACAACTACAGAAGCCCACACGCCTACAGACCGTGCTCTGCAACGAGAAGCCACCACAATGAGAAGCCCCCGCACCGCAACAAAGAGCAGCCCCCGCTCGCCACAACTAGAGAAAGCCTGCGCACAGCAACTAACACCCAACGCAGCCAAAAAAAAAAAAAAAAAAGTAAGGACTTCCCTGATGGCACAGTGGATAGGACTCCAAGCTCCCAGTGCAGGGGACCTGGGTTCTATCCCTGGTCAGGGAACTAGATCCCACAGTTATGCCACAACTAAGAGTTTGCATGCCACAACTAAGGAGCCCTCCTGCTGCAACTAAGGTCCAGTGCAACCAAATAAATATTTAATAAATAAATTAATAAGAAATAAAAGACAATAGGTTCTGTGGCTGGTTTTCAAACACCTGTGGGTTCAAGTCCCAATCTGGGTTTAGGCTGGGTTTGAATCCTGGTACGTGGGTTCAAGTCCCATCTGAGTTGTGCAGTTTCACTACCACAATAAGTATAGTCAAGCACTTCTCCAATTCTGCTATGAAAACAAATAAAATGTGTTCAGAACTCAGGTACTTAAACAGTGTTGCCATTGGTGATATTATTTTCCAAAATGGTGAAAACAATAGAAATTTACCCTTTAATTTTAATAGTAGCATTCCTGAAAACAAATCCTAGTATCTTGAGACTAGTCAAAAATACTGTGTTTACAATCCTATAACCTACCCACATACTCATTTTAAATTAAAGTTTACTTATAATGCCTAATACAATGTAAATACAATGTAAATAGTTGCTAGTGTGCAACAGATTCAACTTATGCTTTTTGCAACTTTCTGGAAAAAAAATTTTTTTTCCAAATATTTTTGATCTGTGATTGAATCAGAGGATGCAGAACCAAGGATATGAAGGTGTGGCTGTATATGTAAGGAAGTGTTCTGACAACAGGATTTTCACCATGTGAAAGAACTGTTCATTGCATTGCAGGACAGCTAACATGCCTGGCCCCCATGCCTACTAAAATACCAGTACCCTTTACCAGTCACTGCTCACACAAATTTGCACAATCCTCTCTTGAGAAACATTAGGTTTGATGATCTTTAGGGTCTTGTCCAACTCTGAGATTTGTAAATTCATATTACGGAGCACTTTATGAGTTGTATCCTTTTAGTTTTTTGTTTCATGTAGACCAGGGCAAGTATGAAGCTGAGCGTCAGAGGCCATGAGTTCTGGCAGCTCTTCTATCTGTATGTTCAAATTAGCGGTAAGAGAATTTAATGACTCCTGGGTCTGGGATTGATTTATTTTTGAATGCAGGTACTGTCACTGATGCACCTAAAAGTGATTTGAAAAATAGTTTTCAGGACTTCCCTGGTGGTCCAGGGTAAAGAATCCACCTTCCAATGCAGGGGATGCGGGTTCAATCCTTGGCCGAGGAACAAAGATCCCACATGCCGCAGGGCAACTAAGCCCACGTGCAAGTAGAGAGCCTAAATGCCACAAACTACAGGGAGAAAACAGGCACTCCAGAACTAAGAAGCCCGCGCCGCTGCGAAGAGCCCACGCACACAATGAAAGATCCTGCATGCCTCAATGAAGATCCCGAGTGCCGCAACCAAGACCCAACATGGACAAAAAAAAAAAAAAAAAGAAAAAGAAAAAGAAAAATAGCAGTTTTCCATTTTCAATTAATTATAACTCATAGACATACTCAGTTCCAAACAATTAGGATGATTTCCTAATCAATGTATTAGTAGCATCAAAATGAGAAGCAAAAGAGAAATCTTTGTGTTAAAATATATTCACTTTGCAAAAGAGAATACACCTGAGACAGCTAAGTGAACCACCTTTTCATAGCCTCTCAAGTGACTTTACCATTAAGCAATCTTTTCTACTCTAACATTTTACCATGTTCAACTGTAACTGCCTTTTCTCCTGGAAGAGTCTACCAAAGGAAGAAACCTGTCACTGTCAAATAAAAATTGGCACTTGCCATCTGCCTATATAAGGATTAAATCACAATCTATTGTAGCTGCTGACCTTCAACACCCCCTGAAAGGAGTTCAGGGTGGACATCAGGAATGAAGCACTCTGTGCTCTAGAAAATAACTAGGATAGCAGACCTTCAGAAAGTTAGATATTTTCAGAAGACGATTTTATGAGCCCAATTCTTCTATCTCCTCATATCTAGAAAATCATTAAAATCCTTCATGGTGACCTCTGCTCCTCGTGACTAGCAGTAACCCTCATGAGACTAGCAGCAAACTTCTGCAAAAATATGTGCTTGATTGCATATACTCCCCCTTCACCAAAATCACATATATACTGAGCTTCTCCCCTACCTCCATGGAGCAGTTTCTCAGAGCTATCTGAGATGCTGTCTCCTGGGCTACAGTCGTCATTTTGCCCCCCAAAAACCTTAATTCACAACGCTCACATTTACTTTTTTTTTTCATATCACAATCCTAGCACTCCCCAGATGTGGCAGCCAATGAATTTTTGATTACAAGAGTATACCATGTCTTATGCAGTCACGATAAGGAGTCTGATAAAACGTCTGTCTATACTCAAAATTCTGCAATTTTTTTTTTTTTTTTACTACGCTGTGATTCCAATCTCTTAAGATAGATGTGATATTGGGACATGAAAGAGATAGGGATAACAAATAATTATTATAAAGGTTATAAGGATAGGGAGATGAAGAGCGAGCTGAGAAGAGGCACAGGGTAGAATGCAGACAGACTCTTGACTGTGGGAGGGCCTCAATTCCATGAGAAACTTACTTTTATCCCCACACCTAAGATACTCCTAACAACGCACAGCCCAATCCTTGGCAGTTGAGTCCAGAGGGTCCTTATCTAATGACATGTTTCTAGCCTCTCACTATTTTCTTGCACCTTCCTCTGGATCCATCTCAGCTTACCCCTTTCTCTAACAGTGAAATGTGCATTTCTCAGCGTGGCATTAAAGAACTCTGCAGGAAATTTCCTGGTGGTCCAGTGGTTAAGACTCTGTGCTCCCAATACAGGGGGCCAGGGTTCGATCCCTGGTCAGGAAACTAGATCCTGCATGCATGCCTCAACGAAGAGCCCACATGGCGCAACTGAGACCTGGCGCAGCCAAAACAAACAAACACTCTGCAGAGACCTGGATATTCTGTCCCTAATTTTACCCCCCAAATTCTATGTAGTATATTGAAAATTTAACTCATACTTTACCTCTGGTGGGAGACTGAAAGGATACTTTCTGAAGCCTCCCTTAGATCTCTTGGGATATCTTTTACTGGTTTGCAGTGCTTGTACACAGAAGCTGAAGGCTCTGCTCATCAGTCACATCTGTAAATTTCTACAGAGGATTGCACTTGGCGATTACACTCACTAAGCTGAAAGTTTCTGGGAACTATATAACCCTGATCCCCTATATCCTCTAAGCAATGATTAAGTATGTAGCAGTATTCAAGTTCTTATCCCTTGAAGCAAGGCAAGACAGTTTGTGAGGTATAATTTACACTTCAAAGCTCCTCCTGGATCAAGCTGAGGCTAGCCTTCTGAAACCATGTCCCAGCTGGCTTTTTCTAGTTTCCCCTTTCTGCTTCTTTCATTCTCTTTCAGGTTCCTCTTGAGAGTCATTTGCTTAAGAATTGCATGTTGACCTCTGCGTTTCGATAATGCTGTCTGTGGCAGGGGTCTTCCCCACCTCTGCAAACTTAAGCACTTGAGCCCTGCATGTACATATACACACAAAATACATAATTTGTTTAGCTCTCAATTTTCACTCTCAGAAAAGTGCAGTGATTACAGGTTTACTTCTCCCTGAGAGCAACCTAATGAATGTTTTCTTCACTCAACATAAAATGACTGAGACCAAGGACACTTTGTGTTGAAGTTCCAGTGGAAAGGAGTCACATGTGCTATAGCTAAAGGGCTACAGAGAAAGGCTTTTGGGACCTTACACTAACTTGCGTAGCAGGAAAAATGTTTTAAAATAGCACACTGTCTATGGATCGTCACACTGAAGTTAAACTAGCAGAATATATATTCTGGTGATCCCTCTGCCAGATAACACCTGTCTTAGTTCAACCTACTATGACACAGAATGCATTACGTAAGAACAGACATTTATTTCTCACAGTTTTTGAGGCTGGAACTTTGAGGTCACAGTGCCAGCATGGTCTGCACTGGTGAAGGCCATATTCTTGATTTACAGATGGATGCCTTCTTGCCATCCTGTGCCCACATGGTGGAGAGGGACCTGACTCTTTCACATTTCTTCTTACATTTCTTCTCCCATTCACGAGGGCTCTACTCTCATCACCTAATCACCTCCCAAAGATACTACCTGCTAATACCATATCATTAGGGGAGCACTGTACATCTTTAAATCTGGCTATGGGTCTTTTAAATGGGGGCTAGAAGAATCCTCTCTGGCATTCTGACACAGTTTGATGCGAAAAGAAAGTGCCAGAGAGTTAATAACCCAGGGCTGATACTTGCCCAATTCACAATGGAATCCAGTGGACAAATACTTTTCTCTTCCTTGTACGCTGACAATCCTGACGCCCATTCTACAAGTTTCTCAGAAAGATCACAGGGACACCAAACATTAGTTACCCAGAGTAAACAGTAATGGATTGAATTTTCCTCTTGTCTCTTAAATACCATTCTAGGACTTCCCTATTGGCACAGTGGTTAAGAATCCGCCTGCCAATGCCGAGGACATAGGTTCGAGCCCTGGTCTGGGAAGATCCCACATACCGTGGAGCAATTAATCCTGTGCGCCACAACTACTGAGGCTGTGCTACAGCCCACGAGCCACAACTACTGAGCCTGCGTACTGCAACAACTATAGCCTGTGTGCCTAGAGCCCGTGCTCTGCAACAAGAGAAGCCACCACAATGAGAAGCCCGCGCACCACAACGAAGAGTAGCCACTGCTCACCGCAACTAGAGAAAGCCTGTGCGCAACAACGAAGATCCAGCACGGTAAAAATAAATAAATAAATAAAAATAAATTTATATAAAAAATATACTTCTACAATGTCAGTGACTAAAATGGTCTCATAATGAACAGGTTAATTTGAGGATGATTAGAGATCATGCCCCAATTTTAAGTATCAAATGAGCAAGTCTGAAAGAATCAGTTTATAATAAACTTCCACATGGAGCCATGTCTTATTCTATATCATGAACATGTTAGGAATTCCAGAAATTATGTATAATTCCAATCCTAATTTTGATTTCCCTAGGACTGTCTTTTGAGAAACTCTCATGGTGATCCTAACTGTAATGTTCCATATGTATTTAATTCATTACTGATGTCCTGATGTACAAAAACACAGCAGCTACTGTAACAGGGAAGAGTCAATTCTGACTCCATGTTGAATCTGTTTCTTTTACTTTTCATTTGCTTTTGTTATAATCACTGTCTATAGCTGTAAGCATCCTGCCTTAGGGAACTCTGTCCCTCTGCCTGAATATTAAAGTGCCTTTGTTCAGCTCACAGAGAGACACTGACCCTGCTCACCTGTGAATGGCTGCAGAAAAGAAGAAATCAACACATACCCTCTTATTTTGCAAGACAAATGGTTGGTGTTTTTTTGTTTTGCGGTATGAGGGACTCTCACCGTTGTGGCCTCGCCCATTGGCCTCTCCCATTGCAGGGCACAGGCTACAGACGCGCAGGCTCCGCGGCATGTGGGATCCTCCCAGGCCCGAGGCACGAACCTGTGTCCCCTGCATCAGCAGGCGGTCTCTCAACCACTGCGCCACCAGGGAAGCCCACCAATTCTTTTTTAAATATAGTATTTACTCACAAGTTTTCTGGAATCCTGAAACAAACTTTTATTCTAAAATAGTACTTGAGAATTATATTAACTAACTTGAAATTTATTATTTAATTAAACTCACAACAATAAGAGTTTTGGAATGGAAAAGAAACTGGGATAATTTTCTCAAGTAAAATAGTGACTGACAAGAAAATCATCCAGACATCTTGGTACAATGGTATTTCAAACTACTGTGGGACCCTGATGATGTCCACTTCATCAGGCTGCAGTTCATCAGGCTGCAGCCTGCATGTCCACTTCATCAGGCTGCAGTTGAAGCAAAATTTTAGTTTATTTCACCTAATAAACTATATCAAAAAACAAAACAAACGCACCAAATACAGTTCTCTTACACTCCCCACATTCTGGTATGGCAAAATTTTACATATTTGTTTTAAAATCTTAAAATTCTTATTATCAATATTTTCACATTCTGTATACCACCAAAGAGACTGAACTGTCAAACATTAAATATGAAGAAAATATATGTAACCAAAAACTGCTTGTTTGTCACATCTCCCCTTGTTTTGTTTATTCTTGGTATAAGAAATAAAAGCTCTGGGCAATACAGCTGTCACTTTGAGGAAACTGCTGTCATTGAGGTAAATTTGTCCTCACTGGCTACACAAACTTAGTGTGAAGCCAAGCTAAATGTTATAGCATTACTACAGCTGTAAAGTGATTAATGTATTACCAGAATAAAAAGGTAATGAAAAATATGCAGAAACAGTGTTATTACATCATCAATTTTCAGATATCTTCCATGTAATTCAAAGCCTTACATGGCTCCAGTAACAAGAGTTAACAAAAAGCTACTGGTGTGATTGATATAAATGGCCTCTTTCAATGTTACCTTTTTTCTTCTTTATTTTGGTAAAGGATTTGATCCAATTGCCACAAAGCTGAAAATACTGGTTGCCAAATGCAGCAAACAGAAAAAATTATTTTTTTGTAGAATTCTGACATTCATCAAAAAAATTTTCTTGCCTAAGAATTAACAGTCAAACATTAATATATTATATACACCTCTGCCATTTACATATTGCTATCAGCCATTTATTACAAAACATTATACACTTTCTCCTGCAGGTGGCTCACATACTGACAGCAAATTTCTGCAGATGAGACAATGAATCAACTCTCCACTCCATACTTAACAATTTCTCTAGTTTTAAATACTAGCCAAATATAGAAGTTTGGACTGTAAGGCCTAAGTGCCTGGTCTTAAAGGAACCAGTTAATTATGGGAATTTCACTGATCCTTCATTTGAGATGAGGATACTTCTTCATTGCCTTCATAATTTTCTTGTGGTCGTTGGCTAGTTTTCTGATGGTTGTTCAAGTGATGTGCTGCTGGCCCTGTATACGGCTGTCCATGCACGTGATTATTCTGAGAAGGTGAAACAGATCAGCATGTCAGACTTTTCAAATTAAAATGAAAAATCATGGTGTAAAGTCTGTCTAAAAGTAGACATGAGTGTTTTTTCCTTGGGGTGGGACTCAGCAATCTCTGATTTTAACAAGTGCCTTCAGGTGATCTGAGGGATGTTAAATTTCAGAACTACTGCCTTAAAAGATGTGAATTAGTCTCGTTTATGGTTTAATTGACGACAATCTTTCCAGAAACTTGTTATTGAATGGAAGTTTCTTCAGATAAAACTTTTTCATCAGTTATCATTCTTTCTTTCCATCTACTGAAGTCAATCAAACTGTTAATTTTAAAAGACATTCTTATTAAAACTAAACATTGCATAGAAGTAACCAATACACTTCTATTCTTAATATTATTTCAATAGTTATTAATTTTACATTAATGTGTTTATCACACATTTTTATTAAATACTACAGCTTTTAGTTCAAGAGGGCTGCCTAGTAAAGAAAATACTACCAGGTTAGTCAAAATATGCTATTACGTGACCCCACTCCAACCATTCTTCTTCTTGTCAAAGTTATTCTAGATAGTCCCTTTACTACTTTACAGTAACAGGTAGTAACACAGCATATGTTAAGAAAAATAAGTAAATAATTTTTAAGTAAAGCACAAAAATTTGGGGGATAATGAAAACAAGCAAACTCCTGTTTACCTGTTGATAGTGAGATCCAGATGAATGAGGATATAATGGCGCATCTTCTGGTGGAGATGATTCATGCTCATCTGGGGCATCTTGGTCATCTGGCTCCTAATATTAAAATATTTAAAACAGATTAAGAATGTGATTATAAAGCAACTTTAAATTTATTTTTAATCTTTAGGAATAAATTTTTTTCAAATCTGTAAAGCTGACCTGTTTAACATGTTTTCATTTACTGCAGATAAAATAATTCACAATTAGAGAAAAAGTTGGATTCACCTAGATATATGAGTTTCAGACAATTTCACAGAAATTTCTCCAAATTAACTCTAACAAAGGAGTCAGCATGCTTCTTTGATTACTTGAGAACAACCAACACTAAACGTTAAAGCCAATAAAACTGCATGACAAATTTTTTTACACAATAAACACTGGCCTATAAAAAATTACTTCTCTTTCTTCCATTTTTATCTGCTGCCCTTTAGTGGCTTTTTTTACCTCTTCTGGACAGAGTTCACAAGCTTTTGCCAGTGTCATCCTAGCACTATGTGATCTCTCTAAGAAATAACCATTTGATGTTTCATTGCTTTGCACTGGAGGAGACCAATTATTGTAAGTGTATTGAGGATTGCCAGTGTATGGTCTTCTTTCAAGTTCATCTCCAAGCCATTCCACTGCCCAGGTCCACTTTCTTTTAAGATCTCCATTACCCTTGAAAAGAAAAGAAAATTGTTTATGAAAGAATTTGGAATAATTTTTATGTTAGCTTAAAATGCTGACTCCAAACTTTCATGATTCTTTTCTTACAAAGCACCCCTTATTATGATTCAGATTGTTTCAAAATTATAAGAAAAAATTCTCACCTGTAATATTTGGTAAGCAACTGGACAACTGCTAAAGAGAGCTACCATACATTTTATACACTGGTATGCTCTTTTTTGATAGTGATTCTTAGAGCGCTGGATAGTATCGAACAACCCATCTCGATCATCTGGGATTCCTTTAAGTGCATTATGAATTCTAGAAAAGAACCAGATACATAAATTTGCGTTATCTCTTAGCTAACATTCTGGAGCCAACTGACTGCCATTCAATACACAATTTTTTTCTTTTTATGTGGTACATGGGCCTCTCCCTTTGCGGAGCACAGGTTCTGGGCGCGCAGGCTCAGCGGCCATGGCCCACAGGCCCAGCTGCTCCGCGGCACGCAGGATCCCCCTAGACCGGGGCACGAACCCGCGTCCCTTGCATCGGCAGGCGGACCCTCAACCACTGTGCCACCAGGGAAGCCCCCAATACACATTTTTGATGTAATTATCTGATCTATTTAACTCTACAGTTAAATTACTAAGAAGGTACCATTAGTAAACCCACTTCATGGATGAGAAAACAAGTACAGAAATCAAACAACTAATGTCACACAGCTAGCAAGCTGCGGAGCTAAGTATGACTCAAGAGTCTGCAGTCCTATGAAATTATTATCAATCTGAAATGATTTCCCTATACTGTAATTTAAATGAATTAAGAATACTAAATTGTTCTCATTAAAATTAACTATAAACTATGTCTTCATGAATGCCTCGGCTGAGAACTTATTTACTTGTAGATAGAGCATTACTTCGAGGCTGCACTTCAGAGTATAAAGTCTAGTTTCTATGAAAGTGATATAATCTGGCAGTACAAAATTAACCTGAATTGTAATCAACATGGCGGGTAAAGCCATTTTCACTGCCAAGAACTGGATGAATTGCTAATGATCAATGATTTCATTTCAGCTCTAGCCAAACCTCAACATAACATTTTATATAGCCAATGGAGTCCTGTTCTCCTTAGTAGCCAATTAAATTTATGGGTAAAAATGTGCCTTCTGTAGTATCAGTAACTGAACATGGAGTATCTAGAAAAAATTCTCTTGCATACCCTTTGTTTTACTTAACAGAATATCATTATATGCCAAACCAAAAGCAGGGCTTTTTCTTTTGTTTACATGTTTCTGTTTTGCAGTACATACATTCATATAAATCTTGTTCGGAAAATATTTCAGTAATTTTTCTTTTTTTTGGCTGTCACACTTAGCATGTGGGATCATAGTTCCCCGACCAGGGATTGAATCCACACCCCCTAGCATTGGAAGCGTGGAGTCTTAACCACTGGACCTCCACAGACATCTGAGTAATTTTTCAAAGTCTAACCATTCCAGACAAAAAAATAACATGCATACGCACTGTTTAGCTGGAAACACTCGTAGTATATATTCTATTTTTATTCTTTAGTATTAATTGATAACAAAGTGATACTCAGTATTTCTGCCACATCACCATTAATATCAACTACTTTTTTAAGCCATTATAATCAATATTGTTTTTGCCCGCTTTGTTCTGTTGCCAATGACAGTGCTTGGCACAAAGTACACACTTTGTAAATATCTCTTAAGTACTGTTTATTAAATAAACCAAATGGTCATTTTACAAAACACTTCACATTTAAGCTAATAACAATCCCATACAAATTTGTTCACAAAAGCTCACTATTGTGCACATTAATGCAATATTTATACCTTTACTATTATCACTTCCTTGTGTGAAACTAAAAGGCTAGGATGAGACTGATGAGTTTAAAGCATCTGTAAGAAGTCACACGGGACTTCCCTGGTGGCGCAGTGGTTAAGAATCTGCCTACCAATGCAGGGGACATGGGTTTGAGCCCTGGTCCAGGAAGATCCCACATGCTGCCGAGCAACTAAGACTGTGCACCACAACTACTGAGCCTGCATGCCCAAACTACTGAAGCCCATGCGCCCCATGCGCCCTAGAGCCTGTGCTCCGCAATGAGAAGCCTGTGCACCACAACAAAGGGTAGCCGCTGCTCTCTGCAAATGGAGAAAGCCCACGTGCAGCAACAAAGACCCAACGCAGCCAAAAATAAATTAATGAATTTAAAAGAAAGTCACATAGTAAATAACATATGCTTAAGTTCTTTAGAAAAATAATTAATGAGTAAAAATTAGATCCTATTAAAACAGACTCTAAAAGTATCCAATTCTGTCAAGATACTGAAATAGGTACTAAATAATAAATGAATATAGGTTGTAACATTTTTGTTTCATGGTAATTTGTTTCTGGTTAACACTATTTTGAAAACATTGATTTTGATTTGCTGGAAATTTAAGATACTAAATTAGTTGAGAATTTGAAAATATTAATTTAAGAAGTCTAATGTATTTCTAGTCTCCCTTAAATACCTGATTAAAGTGATTTATCATTAAAAACACTGTGTTCTACAAATTTATTAAAAACTTAGTCATTTAAATCTTTTCATTTCTATTATTTATTTAAAAATTAAGGTTTTACTGGTTTTGAGGATCAATACACAGACATTTCAATTTGTACACAATTCTTAACATTATGTACCAAAAATCTAAAAAATCATGTAGTTGTGATTCTTTTAACAGTTATTCTAGTGACCTGCCAGCTTAAAATTTGGAGGCAAGTATTCCTTAATAGAATATCAAGTACCAATAACTTCTTATTATAAAAATTAATTAATAAATTTTTGTGTGTGTTGGGTCTTCATTGCTGCATGCGGGCTTTTCTAGTTGCAGTGACTGGAGGCTTCTCTTTATTGTGGTGCGTGGGCTTCTCACTACAGTGGCTTCTTTTGTTGTGGAGAATGGATCTAGGTGTGTGGGCTTTAGTGGTTGTGGCACGCGGGCTCTAGAGCACAGGCTCAGTAGTTGTGGTGCACGGGCTTAGTTCCTTTGCAGCATGTGGGATCTCCCCACACCAGGGATGGAACCTGTGTCCCCTGCACTGGAAGGTGGATTCTTAATGACTGTGCCACCAGGAAGTCCCCAATATCTTGAAATACTGACATGCTGTTTTATCATAAGTCCCACTAATTCACAATTTAATATCATACACGCTACATACTCAAATTGTCAATCGTTCACAGCACATTAACAAAGTTAATAGGAAAACTGGACTACCATGACCAAAGATGTTACACAGTGCACAAAATTCTGAAGGTCATTTTCACATTTTTCTTTTGCTTATTAGAATGACTAATAGGTGGCAATATGTATACATATAAGTCCCTGTGGGGAGAAAAGTGAGGGTCAAGTGGTAAATTTGGGCAACTAATTCTATATCGGTATTCTTAGGCTCAGTTTTACTGCAAAGAACACAGGAGAATTTTGGGAAGAACTCTGAAGGCCTGCTGGTAGGTAGGATAACCTTAGTTCAAAAAAGTTACTGTTGACTCCTCATATACTAATAAAACTTCTAACAGGCTAAGGATTATTGTTAAATATCTAAATGTTACTTAGTATAATGAATTAAAAAATAAGCATATGTAGTCCTAAATTACTATTAATGGAACTTAAAAACTTATCAAAAGCCTACGTTAGTCTTAAGTTAAAAAAAGTGAAAAACGTTAAGTACAAGGAAAAAGACTAGTAATAAGCATGAAACTGCAGTTTTAAGAAAAAATAAAATAATACTGTGATGGGAAAACATTCATTTTGTTATGCTATATTTTTAAGATTAAGCATTTAATAGAGATTCAAGAAGTAAAAATATATTCGGCTACTAGATATGTCAGTTATTTCTAGAACCTAGAAAAATGTAATTATTCTGGTAGCAAAAAGTGTATCCACCTGTGAGTCTGCCAAGAATCCTCTATTAGTAATATCTGCAGAAGTAGATCCAAATATGGCCGAAGTTCATAGGTGTATGAATACGCAACCTAAAGACAGGTAAAGCATAACTGAATTTCTTATTTAAAGGAATAGTTAAATTACAGGCATATGAATGTTTATTTTCCTTTAACCTGCCAGAGAAGTTCACTGAGGACAGTAGACGAGAACTGAGGATTCTCCCAGCAGCAAAACCGAAGCAATTTGATGGTTTCCTCTGAGTTACTGCAGTCTTCAATAATTTTCTTCACATAACTTGTTCTCACAAATAAAATGTCTGCCACATTCTGCTGAATTGGCATTATAGGCTGTGATAAATTAGGGTCACCAAAAGGACTGGGAAGAGGGGGATTACCTAGAATAGATTTGTCATCAATGAAAAGCCAATACACTTCTTTGCAAAACTGCAATACTAAATTTTTTATTAAAAACAAAATTATAAATTAAGTGTCCTATGCACAATAAAACATTCATTAAAATGATCAGATATACTAAGATAAGATGCAAAAATATAAATGCTCACATTGAAGACAAAATAAAATTCTTAACACCACTTCATAAATAAGGGATTTATCATAGTAGGTGGTAAATTTTGAAAAAGGTCTCTTGTAAACATGTAAAAAAGCTAACGGTTTAAAAACATAATAAAGCATATAGTCTTTTACTTCATTTTTATAAATGTCAGGATTTTAATTTAGTACAAAAGCCTAGCATTCCTTTTAAAGTACTATAAATAATGGAACATTCTACTTTACCACTGATTGAAGACTGCATTCTTGATGAGACACTGCAACAGCGGATCAGCTGAGACACTACTGAGTATAACTTGCCTAATTCAGCATACTGATATTTGATTGGAGGACCTGGACCTTCATCTAAAGACACAAGCATAAAGGTAGCAGGTACACTCAATTTCAGAAGCTGTGTCTTTTCTGCCACACCTGTAAAAAAGGGACAAGAATAATGTTTAGGAAAAACAAGCAAAAATAGTAAGAATGGCAGGTTCTGCTTTAATAAAAAAGTAACTATGTATAGCTGCCTACAATTTTTATGATTAAAGCTCATCTCCTTTGATTAGACTGCACAAGTACAGATAAAACAAAAAATACGTTGATTTACTTAAAGTAAATTAAAAACAAATGTATTTATTTTTGGCTGCATTGGGTGTTTGTTACTGCACGCGGGCTTTCTCTAGTTGCGGAGAGCAGGGGCTAATCTTGGTTGTGGTGCGCGGGCTTCTCATTGAGGTGGCTTCTCTTGTTGCGGAGCGCAGGCTCTAGGCGTGAGGGCTTCGGTAGTCGTGGCATGCAGGCTCAGTAGTTGTGGCTCACAGGCTTAGTTGCTCTGCAGCATGTGGGATCTTCCTAGACCAGGGCTTGAACCCTGCATTAGCAGGTGGATTCTTAACCACTGCACCACCAGGGAAGTTCCTAGTTAAAGTAAATTTAATTATTCTAACTGTGAAGTAGTGATAATGACTCCGGCATTCCAATTATACTAAGCCCTAGAGAAAAGCACACTTTGTAGGGCCTAGAGAGACCAGAGGAGCCTAAATATTGTCTCTAAACAAAATAAGGGAAGATGACAAAGACAGAAAGTATGCTAAAGGAGAAACAAGGTAATCTACCATCTTTTTTTTTGTAATCTACCATCTTCTCTTTTTCCCCTCTCTAGAGAAAAATTTTTGGGGAAAAAAATCCTAAATTTCCTGTTGCTTTGTTTTCTAATTTTCCCATTCCTCATTCTCATTTTAGTTTCTCTCCCAAACTTGGTTTGAAGCTAAAAAACAGTTCTCAAATTTAACTATTTCCTTGTTCTTGAATCTTTTACTTGGGATTCTGTCTCTTCCATTTTCTATTTCCTCTCTCCTTCTGTCCATCCTTTCTTATTTCCTCCCTTTTCTGTTTCTTACTCTTAACTGTGGATTCTGTTTTTCTAGCTCTTAGAAGATGTTTTCCCCCAAAGTTCTCATACTACACTATCCCTTAATACTGCTTACTTTCCTGTGACTAAATATATAGTCATTATAGAATCTATAATCATTCATGCAGATGACTCCAAATTTTGGATGTATGTATCTCACTGTTTATTGGAGTTCTTTGCTAAGATGTACAACATACTTTTAAAATTTAATCTGCCTAGATAGGTTCCTATTCCTAGGTTTCCTCTTGGTAAATGGCAACACAGTTCTCTTAGTTCCTCAAGTCACACCTTGGACATACGTCTCTTCCCTGCTCCATTTATTCAAATATCCAATCACCAAGGCCTGCTGATTCTCTCATAAAAACTCTTAAATCTTTCAAGTGTTATCTTCCTTATTGCCCACTCCATAACATAAGGCAATAATTATATCTGTCTATAGATTATACTACAATCTCTAGTCTTGTACAACTGTAATCCATTCTACACTATAGCAACTGTAATATTTTTTTTTTTTGGCAAGTGTAATCTTTTTAAGGTAAACCTTGCTAAAAATGTTATAATGGCTCTCAGTGCCCACACAAGACCTGAAAAAAGGGCAGGTCCGTCACCTATCCCATATCTTTCACCAGATCACGTCACACAGAGAAACGTTCATGTTGTCCAGTGAGCCAAGTCATGTAATGCCAAGTCTTTGCATCTACCGTTCACTCTGTTTACAAATTCCCTGCAAGACTTTCACCAACAAATTTACTCTGTTTTTAACGGTCTCTTCAAAAAGTGGTGCTGGGAAAACTGAACAGCTACATAGAGAAGAACGAAATTAGGACATTCTTTAAAACCATTATACAAAAATAAACTGAAAATAGATTAAAGGCCTAAATGTAAGACAGGATATTACAAAACTGCTAGAGGAAACGAAGGCAGAACATTCTGACATAAATTATACCAATATTCTTTTGGATCAGTCTCCTAAAACAAAGGCAATAAAAGCAAAAATAAACTAACAGGACCTAATTAAATTCAAAAGCTTTTGCATAGCAAAGGAAATCATCCACAAAACGAAGACAACCTCCTGAATGGGAGACAATATTTGCAAATAATGTGACCAATAAGGGGTTAATATGCAACATATACAAATAGTTAAACACAACTCAACATCTAAAAAACAAGTCGATTCAAAAATGGACAGAAGAATTGAATAGACATTTTTCCAAAGGGGACATTCAGGATGCTAAAAGGCCACAGGAAAAGATGCTCAACATCACTAATCATCAGGGAAATGCAAATTAAAACCACAATGAGGTATCACCTCACACCTGTCAGGATGGCTATTGACAGAAAGACAGCAAATGACAAATGTTTGCAAGAATGTGGAGAAAAGGGAACCCTCCTACATTGTTGGGAATGTAGACTGCTGCAACCACTACGGAAAAGTTTGGAGGTTCCTAAGAAAACTAAAAACAGAAATACCATATGATCCAGTAATCCCACCCTTGGGCATGTATCTGGAGAAAACTATAATGCAAAAAGATACATGCGGCCCAGTGTTCATAACAGCTCTATTTACAACAGCCAAGGTACAGAAACAACATAGATGTCCATTGGCAGAGGAATGGATAAAGAAGATATGCTACGTGTATACAATGGAATAATACTCAGCCATAAAAAGAATGAAATAATGCCATTTGCAGCAACATGGATGGACCTAAAGGTTATCATACTAAGTGAAGTCAGACAGAGAAAGAAAAATACTGCAAGCCACAACTACTGGGCCCACGTGCCACAACTACTGAAGCTCGTGCACCCAGAGCCCATGCTCCACAAGAGAATCCACCACAATGAAAATCCCGTGCACCACAACGAAGAGTAGCCCTTGCTCACCGCAACTAGAGAAAGCCCGTGTGCAGCAACGAAGACCCAACGCAGCCAAAGATAAAAGAAAAAAAAAAAAGAAAAAAAAAGTTATACAGATAATCTGCAATGGATTTCAAGGGTAAGTATGGAATAACTGCTTCTACTTTAGAAGAGATTAGTTCTCAACACTGCAATAAATGCTTTCATCATTTATTATGTAAATACAAAGTAACACATTAAAAAGAACATGAAAAGTCTTACCTAAATTGGCATACATTACAAACAGATTGAAATACTGCTGTAAATGACGGCCATGTTCCGAAACTTCCCTTCTCAAGAGATTTAATACTGCTCTTAGTAAGTGATCGCTCAAGCTTAAGTTATCACATGCCTGTGAATCATAATTTATTATTTTATCAGCAACAAGATATAGAAAAGTACACTTCTATTTGCATTAAAAGGGTATGTTTACATAGAGGTTATTACGCAGAAGTATCAGGTAGGAAATTATTAAATATATTTGCTTTTTGGGAAATGAAATATACAGCTTAGGTAGATTTCATTGCAGATGTTTCATACTGTTTTTGAGTGTCAGATAATAATAATAAAATAAAAACCATTTGGAGTTTTATGCTAAAAATGCTACTCAACAAAAGATTTAAATTTAGCCATTATAAAACTAAACCTTAACTGAACATACAGAATCTGAAGACTTAGTACACAGCTGCAAGTAACCGAATAAATAGAAAAAATTTTCCTTATAAAGTGCCCAATAATCAAACATTACTGTGAAGCAATTTTAACGAACTCAATGATGTGTGCAAACATTTCATATATGGTATATATGTCAAACAAATGCATATGTTTACTGATTTCACCTGGCAGAAAATAGAATTTACATTTAAGTATTTCATAATTAAAGAAAAGCTTTTGATTACCTGACTAGAAGGTCCTGGAGATGTGAAAGATGAAGGACAAGGCCCATCTTGCAAAGAAAAATGTGCGATAAATACTATAAGTTTTGCGAATGCACCCCTCACTTCTGCACTAGGGCACTCAAGAAGGTATTCAGAGAAACGATTTGAAACATTGAAAAGGACATTATGAGCAAACCAAAAACGTACGTTCTTGCTGTGACGGAGTAGAATGCACAGTACATCATACCTAAAACAGAAAAATATATGATTTTTCATATATTTTCATTTTAGGTGCTTCTATTTTAACTGCTACAGTGAACCAACAGGTTTCTGTGAACCAAATAAAAAGGAAAGAGCTCTACAATTAATGTTCTTAGTTGTTGCTGCTGTTTTTTTTTTTTTGGCTGAGCCGCATGGCTTGTGGGGTCTTAGTTCCCTGACCAGGGCTTGAATCTGGGCCCTTGGCAATAAAAGCGGGAGTCCTAACCACTGGGCCAAGGGGGAATTCCCGATTATAGTTGGTTTCAATACAAACTTCAGCCCTGTGACCTGATCTAGTCCCACAGTCACAAAATGAATTAAATGAGAACTGTATATTTGGGTGTATACAAATCTATTAATAAACTCTTTCTGATCCAGTGATAACTCCTTAACATCTTCTAATCTGAGAGATGCTAAGAACAGTTGTTAGATTAAGGTATTAAAATGTCTTCCATACTTTTACAATTATAAACTTAAGACTATAATCATTTAAAAATCCTCTACCTTTTTAAACGTAAGCAGATTCCATGTAGTAAAGATATAGAATATAAGTAATAGAAACAGGGGCCAAAAGTTGAATAATAAAAGGCACATTAAAATTAAGCATTTTAAATACAATTTCTCTCACCATTACTACCAAGATTTTTATCCTATATTTAAAATTTGAAGTAAGATTCCCACAGTTAGGAGTAAATAAAGCAACATAATAATGAACGATACCAACTGTAAATACAAAGTAAATAAAATTCAAAGCCATATACCAATCACTGGCAGGGCCACGAACTATTTTCTTGGTGTGAAATCCAGTGGTAAAGAGGAATCTAGCTGCAAGCTGAATACTAATCATAGTGATTTCTTCTGCTTCAGGCAACAAGTGATCTTGTCCTTAAATAAAAAGCACATGAACAAACACACTTTTGTTTAAATGTTTAAATAAATGCTCCATGTTTAAAAAAAATTTTTAGTCAAAAAGTAAACTTCAGCACTTACCTTGGCACTTAACCAATCCATGTTTCAAACTAATGCTTAGTGAGAACTCCCATAAGTTAACAGCTCTTCTATGTTTCTAGATACTGACTATTCAAAGGTATGGGTATATTAAATACATGACTTTAAAATAACTGGCACTGAATATGCTGACACATTTAAAACAAAATGAGTCTAAATAATTTTATGAAAAAAAAGAAGGTAAAAGAATGCTGAAGTAAAGCATTAAATACATATTGATACTTGATAAACTTCTAAGTTAAATTCCAGAAACTTACCTGGAGCAGGGCTTAAGTAAACTCCATTACACGTAAGCAGTTTTTTCACAAATTGAAAATATTCTAAACTGTACTGCATTCGGTTGTGCATGAACTGCACATTTTGTTTCCACACACTTCTCTCAATGGCTGGTGACATCTGATAGGGTTTTGTGATAGTTAGCTCTGATATATATCTTATCATTTCATCATCTTGGTCGATTGTGTCCATTCGTTCATAAAGGAGTATATAAGCATTCCACCACCTTTTCTGCCTCCTGTATGACATGCGCTTCATCATATGATCAAATACTTCTCCCATGTACTCTCCACCAAAACACTGATTTTTCATTTCTTCATCATCATCCATTTTACACTCTGTTACATCTCCATCATCAAATTTATACCAGCGATTTCTCTCACCATCTTTACCATTCCTCTGAATGATGTAGGAATAATAATGTCCACCACTTGCTTGACCACTGTGTACAAGCACCCCCACAAGTCTGTATTTTGTGCTACCTGCTGTCTCACATTCAGATTGCTCATTCTGTTGTATCAACTGCGTCTCTGGGTTTACATCATCTCCCTCCAGCTTTTCAACACCAGATACTGTGTAAGGTTCCATGTCCAGCTCTCGTGGAAATTCAAAATAATCATTGAATTTAATTGCACATTCTCTTTCCCAGTCATAGTCAAATCGTTTCAATTGAATAGCAAGAACAGGAGGCAATTTTTTAATTAGCAATCTCTTTACTGTATCAACCTACAATAAATGGTAAATATTAAGTGAATGTTCTATAACCCAAACAAAAGAATTTTAATAATACAATTTAAAACTTTATGATCATCTAAATGTATTCACAAACAGATAAATGATAACATAATCAAGATCATTCATCGTTATTGACTTTTTCAAAATACTTATAACCAAACCTAAAAATATGTAATCACTCATCTGTTGCAAACTATAAAAATCAGTGATATAAAAACTAATAACTGGGCTTCCCTGGTGGCACAGTGGTTGGGAGTCCACCTGCCGATGCAGGGGACGTGGGTTCATGCCCCCGTCTGGAGGGATCCCACATGCCGCAGAGCAGCTGGGTCTGTGAGCCGTGGCCGATGAGCCTGTGTGTCCGGAGCCTGTGCTCCACGACGGGAGAGGCCACATCAGTGAGAGGCCCGCATACCACAAAACAAACAAACAAACAAACCTAATAACTACCTGGCTCCACACTCCCACTGCTGTTACTTTTCTGACCTTTACTTTTATGTTAATGAATAAAATCTGCTGTAAGCAAACTGAAGAAATACTGTAAGCAATAATATGCTAATATACATAGCACTTAGTGACAGATAACATGCTAAATGCTGCATTTAATCCATACTACCTTCTGAAAAAGTGCTACCAAGGTTTCTACTTTAAAATGCATGGATTAAGAGTGGCAAGTTGTATAAGAAGAAACCGCCCTAGCAGAAACTGTGTCAGAGTTGTAGGTATGGCTTTAGATGCCACAATCTAAATGGCGTTTAAAATCAAAGCAGTTCAGGTAATAACTTGGAGATGAGAGGGTATGGTGGGCCCAGAAAAATATTTACTACTTATCATATATTATGTATTTTCAAAGACATGTTATAGTTCCATTTCACAAAACTGCTTAAGTGGCCACAGATAAATTAGTTGGGGGGATCTAAAAATCAAATTTGATCTTTAAAACTGCAAGTAGTTCTGAAAATCTGCTGTAACCAAATAAAATTGGCACACAGTTATTCTAAAGTTGAAGAATAAGCTAGAATGTGAAAGGGGAAAAATATTTTGTTAGCAACTGTTCAGGTTTGAAGAATTCAAAGGCAATGTGTTTCAGAGCAGAAATGGAAAGTAACTGTGCAACTTTTAAACTACAAGAAAAAGTGATGTTAAGTTATTGTGACTTCTAAAATTAACCACCCAATTAAAAGGACTTTTCCTAATTTATTACTACTTTCTTTCAATATTGTTTCCTTGACAAATCATTTAATCAGTTATCATCTTGACTGTCACTGTAGCAAAGCAGAGGTAAAATTTAAGATTGAAAACAATTTTGATGTCTTCCAGCTATGTTAAATGCAATCATATTTACTAAAAAACAAACAATACATACCTTTTTATCACATTTTTCACAACGATACGCATTTGCACCTTCCAATAAATCTCCTTTGATATACTGTTCCAAAGAATCAAGAAGGTTTTGGTGATTTCTAATATCTACATTCAGAGTTGTAAAAGATTCTTCACACTCGTATCTAAAGACATTATTTAAGAAACATTAAAAGGATTTGTTCCTCAGGTTTTTAAACACTGTCATAAGTTGTGAACTTGACAAAAAACACATTTGCAGTATTTACTGTACCATGTCACATGCATTAGTCACAGTGTTATTTGTAAGTAACAGTTTTCTTTCCCTGGTCATTTACTTTGTACTGGGCAATGTATCAGAGTCTTTAAACACAGTATTGCTTACCTTCACCTTCAGAAAAACACCTGCTAGAGATACGTTATCTGTCCCTCTTTTACAGATACAGAAACTAGAGTGGGGGTGGGGGTGACTGTGGAAGAGGTGACAAACAGATTAATATGGTTCAGTTTACTACACAGAGTGTGATTTGAAGCCAAGCTTGTCTGGCCTCACTGCTTAAGTTCTTTGTATTCTTTCACACAGCTACCTTTGTTATTTAAGTAGTAGTAATTCATGGCAAGGTAAAGGTAAACCTTCATCAAGTTTAGGAAAAAGGCTATTTATGAACTAAATTTTTAAATGTTCCTTCACTTGTGTAATACAGAATAGCAACTAATATTTTGGCACTTAGATGCCAAGTTCTAGCCTAATGCACAAGTTGAACTATCCAACATACTTGTATGTCTCTAGTATTCGGTTCTACAGTCATAAAAAAATTTGTAAAAAGAGTTAAGTGATGTGGGACGGAGTGAGCAACCCACATTGTGATGATTTGCTACAAAAGGGGCTTTCAGGAATTTCTGATGACACACTAATAAACTCAGAAAACGTTTCAACCATTAAATCTACTGATCCAACCAATATATCAAGAGTACCTGGGAATCCCCTGGCAGTCCAGTGGTTAGGAATCCGTGTTTTCGCTGCCGCAGACCCAGGTTCAATCCTGCTCAGGGAATTAAGATCCCACAAGCCCCATGGCATGGTCAAAAAAAAAAAAAAGAGTGCCCACCATGTGTAGAACATAGGGGATATTACATTTTAGACAGTCCTTCATATTTAGAAACTTGTAATTCAGAAAAACAGAACACAGAAGTATTTATGAATGGCTTATTACACGTTTCTACTGTGATACAAACCTGTCCACAGAGGAGAAAAAGGTCTTACGAGATAAACTGAGATTAAGTTTCTTTTGCAATTTGGGACACCCTAAAAAAAACAATGTTCTATAATACTAGAAAGACTTGAGACTCTTACATACTCCTAAAATGTCTAGTAAGACTAATTTTGTTGGAATGTGTACTTCATTTGCACAGGACACTTCCATTTGGCACAACAAAAAAATTCACAAGTAACTCTGACTAAAAAAACTGAGGACTGATAAGAACACATGACAAAGAGCTGGATTTTTATTGTTCACCTAATGTAAAATATCTTTCGTAAGAATACAAAGTTGGCCAAGCTAGGTGAATAAATGACTCCCCATCTTCCAAATTAATGGTGCTGTAACATGGTAAGAGTTTCTCATTTATGTGAGATTACCTTTCAACTCATTTCGCTAATTTCAAAAAAAAAAAAAAAAAAAAATCTGCTTTATCCACTACAGCAAACTAATGTTTACAGAATAACAGAGGGGCTTTTATTTTATTTTAATTAAATTAATTAATTAACTTTTGGCTACACTGGGTCTTTGTTGCTGCGCATCGGCTCTCTCTAGTTGCAGCGAGTGGAGGCTACTCTTCATTGTGGTGCGTGGGCACCTCACTGTGGTGGCTTCTCTTGTTGTGGAGCATGGGCTCTAGGAGCTTGGGTTTCAATAGCTGTGGCACGCGGGCTCCAGAGCAGGCTCAGCAGTTGTGGCACAGCAGTTTAGTTTCCCCATGGCATGTGGGATCTTCCCAGACCAGGGATTGAACCTGTGTCCCCTGCAATGGCTGGTGGATTCTTAACAACTGTGCCACCAGGGAAGTCCCTAGAGTAGCTTTTCGAAAATACTATATTATTTTGATTATTTCGGTGAGAAAGAATTTCCTTTCTGTGTTGGATGAATGTGTAACAAGAAGTCCCACACAATAGGCATGATATGAGTGTCCATCATTAAACCTTCTGAACTATTAATACTAATAACCAAAAATTCTTTAATTATTTTCATTAGGAACCCATAATAAATCAATCTCTTCTAATTTGCTCCAAAACAGAAAGTCTTGTCAACTCTTGGAAATGATCTGATGTGCAAACATACCTAACATATCTCATGAATGGTAATCGATGGTAATTTTAAATTTCTACAGAAAATTCCAGACCTACCAGTTATCTTCTGAAGTTACTGTTTGTTTGCTTGTTTATTTATTAATATATATTTTTAAAAGGTGTTGGGTAACTAACTAAACTCCAAACACCCAGGGAAGCGTGCTATAGATAACTAATATTTAATTAGTGCTCACTATATGCCAGGTTTCATTCACGAGGATTTTTTTTTTCTTTGCCGCTCTACCCAGCTTGCAGCATCTTAGCTTACCAACCAGGGATCAAACCCGTGCCCCCTGCAGTGGAAGTGCCAAGTCTTAACCACTGAATTACCGGAAAATTCCCTAAAGTTACTGTATTGTAGAACTTTCAATGATTATCTTCATTATAAGAGCCAGGTAAATATCTTTATAATAACTGTAGATTTATGAAAAAAATTCCATTTTATTTCCTCGGATATGAGAAAATATAAAAATGTAAGAGAAAAATAATGAGATACTGAGAGTAACACGAACTAACTACTACTGAAAAAAAAAAAAACAACCCACAGATGAGTGGGGTATAGCGTAAGAATGTAATATTTGGTACTCTCTGCTTTCATACATATGTATTGGTAAAAATTTTATTTATACTATTAAAAAAAGAAAGACGTATATAAAGTACATATTAAAAATGTCAATTAGCACTTACCTATGTGGGCAGCCTTGGCAAATCTTCTGATCAGCAAAGGAACCTCCCAGGACTTGACTTAGCACAGCTGGATGTCCTAAAGCTTTTAAAGCTTCATCTAAACTATCCACCAAAGAATTAAAAAACTCTAAGGCATCGTGTTGTTCACGAAGATTAACAGGTTCACCCCAAAGCCTAAGAGAAAAAAACAGAACAAAACAGATTGTAGTCTCCATCCCCAGAATATCTGTATTTTACTTTTCTAAACAACAAAAATGACAATGACATTAGAAATGTAAGTTGAGGTTTTATCCATTTACACAGAAAGGAGAGGTAAACCCATGCATATGGGTGGCTATAGTAATGGAAGCGAAGCTCACAGTAAAATTGGTACTACAGTGCCAGGCACTCAGAATGGTGCTTCCTTTATGAAGCAGTATAGTCACGCATTTTGAATTCAAGTAAAGAGAGCATTAACATGAGAAGGAAAACAGTCTTATATAGATGTTGTAACGACTACTTTGTTATTTAATTCTGCTTAAATTTGGGGGGCTATATTGCAAAGTTCACAACCATTTATTCCTAACTAAAGTGATTTTTCCAAATGAAAAGAGAAACATTTGCTCTGTTCTAGAGTGAATGTATTTTCTGTAATCTGAATGGACTTAAAACTTAAGCCAACCAAGACTTTCAATTGTGTACACAAGATGAGAACCACTGCTGTAAAAGCCAAGTCATGCTGGGTGATCTACAACAACATCTAATTTAATATTTACAGAATAATATACCTAAGAGAACAGAAATACATCCATTTTTAGCAAAAGACAAGGCAAAATTTTAAACCTGCTAAGGAGGTTTATTTTCTTTTGTGTGTGGTGTGCTTTTACAATTTAAAAACTTGGCTACTGATTTAAAAAATTAATTTTAAATTTACATAGAGTAACATTCAATCTTTTTGGAGCACACTATGTGATCTTTACAAATCACAGGCAGTTGTGTAACCACCACCACTATCAAGATACTAAACCGTACCTCAATTCCCCAACCAAATTTCGAAATGCTACTAGGTCAGTAGTCAAACCCTTCTGGACCCCTATTTCCTTGAAACCAACTTTTTAAGGCTTCACAGTAACCCAATCAAAATACTCTTTTTTGAAGTTACATGAATTTGTTCTTCTAACTTTTTTTTGTTTTTTTTTTTGCAGTACGCGGGCCTCTCACTGTTGTGGCCTCTTCCATTGCGGAGCACAGGCTCCGGACACACAGGCTCAGCGGCCATGGCTCACGGGCCCAGCCGCTTCACGGCATGTGGGATCTTCCTGAACCAGGGCACGATCCCGCGTCCCCTGCATCGGCAGGCAGACTCCCAACCACTGCGCCACCAGGGAAGCCCCTCTTTTAACTTTCTTTGTATTAGTGATTATAGTTTACTTTTTCCTACCATTTTATATTTTTAAAAAATTAATTTTGAGATAATTGGAGAAGTCACCTATTTGCTTTACACTCACATCAGTAATAGGTGACCCATATTCTTTGCATCCTGGTCAGCACTGAATGCTCTCATCCTTTAACCTTTTTTTTTTTTTTTTTTAATTTATAGCTGTGTTGGGTCTTTGTTGTTGCTTGTGGGCTTTCTCTAATGTGGCGAGCGGGAGCCACTCTTCATTGCACTGAGTGGGCCTCCCAGTGCAGTGGCCTCTCCTGTTGAGGAGCATGGGGTCTAGGCGCATAGGCTTCAGTTTGTGGCACGTGGACTCAGTAGTTTAGGCTTGTGGGCTTACTTGCTCTGTGGCATGTGGGATCTTCCCGGACCAGGGCTCGAACCCGTGTCCCTGCATGGGCAGGCAGATTCTTAACCACTGAGCCACCAGGGAAGTCCAACCTTTTTGTTTTTCGGTCGTACCACTGTAACTTTAGTGTTAGCCCAAGAAACCACTGCCAAATCCAGTGTCATGAAGCTTTTTCCCCCACTTTTTCTTTTAAAAGTCTTACAGCTTATCTCTTATGTTTAGGTATTTGGTCCATTTAGTAAAGGTGTAATGATGAAAGACTCAAACCTATACTCCAAGATCAGGAATAGTGTAAGGATGCCTGTTTTCTTCACTTTTAATCAATACAGCACTACAAGTTCTGGTCAGACCAACTAGGCAAGAGTAAGAAATAAAGGCATCCAAATGGGAAATCCTCAAGATTCAACCAAAATCTGCTAGAATTTGGCAAATTCAGTGAAGTTGAGAGATTTAAAAAACACCTAAAAATCAGTATAGAGGGTTATTATTAATGTATACAGAATTTCAACTTAGGAAGATGAAAAAAGTTCTTAAGATGGATGGCGGTACACACAGTACGAATGTACATACCTAGTGCCACTGAACTATAAACTTGAAAACATCTAAAATGGTACATTTTTGTTTCATACATTTTACCACAGTAAAACAATTAGTAAACTGGAGTAAAAAGAAAAAATAGGTAAAAACAATTTCATCAAAATTTAAAGTGAAAAAGATAAGATGGGAAAAAAATATTTGTAAATCATTTATAATAAAAACCTAGTATGTATAGAAAGAACTGTTATAAAACAACAAAAAGACAATGTGTACTTGAATACACATGTTCCTCAATAAAATATACAAATTGTCAAAGCCCAATAGACATATGACAAGATGCTCAACATTACTAGTCATTAGGGAAATACAAATTAAAACCACAATGATAAACCACTTCATACCCACTTGAAAGGCTATAATAAAAAATAAAACAAAAACAAAAAAACAACATACACCAAAAAACCAACACCTAAACAACACAAAACCCCCATATATACTGGCATGCATGTTGAAAACCTGTAACCCTCATACTCTGCTCGTGGGAAAGAAAAATGGTATAAGGGATGTGGAAGAGTTCAGTGATTCCTCAAAAGGTTAAACACATAATTGTTATATGATCCAACAACTGCACTGCTAGATATATATTAAAAGAAAATTTAAAAATTAAGTCCACACAAAAACTTAACCAGTATGACTGCTCACGGAAGTATTGTACTATTCACAATAGCTAAAAGATGGAGACCATCCAAAGATCCACTAATTGATGAGTGCATCACCAAAAATATGGAGTATTCATAAACAATGGATTATCAATCAGCCATGAAACGAAGTTCTGATACATACTAGAATATGGATGCACCTTAAATATATGATTAAAGAAACTATACCCCATATACCATACTGTGTGATTGAATTTATTTGAAATACTAAAAACAGGCAAATTAGTACCCAGAATGCTATTTTTTTTTGGTTGCAAGAAGGGGAGACAGGGAATGACTCTTTAATAGGCATGGGAGTTTCTTTCTGGATAATGAGAATATTCTGGAAGAAGATAGTGGGATGATGGTACTAGCGATCATACAAACATTCTGAATGTAATATGTGTCACTGAACTGTATACTTTTAAATGGTTACAATGGTGAATTTTATACTATATAAACTTTGCCAAAAAGAAAAAACACATTAAGAGAATACTGTGTGTCTCTTAATGATTATAGGTAGTACAAAAGTGCTGTGAGCTTTCTACCATCGTATGGAGGGAGTAAGTGTGAAGACAAAAATCATAAACATATCATATTTAAGTATACATTATGATTTAGAACATTTAAATACAAACACTGTAATTCTGTATTATGAGGAAAACTATACACACCTATATATCTAGCTACATCTATAGGTAGAAATACGTAGATATGGATACATACATGTATGTTATACAGTTTTGCTATCTAATTATAATTATATATACATGCACACATACAAATAATTGAGAGAAAGATTTTAAGATAAAATCTCATAGTATAGTAATCTGGAAGAACAAGAACACAAATGTTGACTAGAATACAAAAGAAAATCTTGAGTCAGGATAAAGGTATGAAAAAAAATTGATACAGTAACAGGTAGAGAAAAGAGAGAGCTATTTGCTAGGTGACAGAGCTGAAAGAGGAAAGGTACATATCTGGTAGGAAATGTTATAAATGCAAATCACTCTTATGACCAAGGTTGAGAGTTTAATTTGTAGAATACATAAAGTTATACTGAAAGATAATGGGGGTTACCATACTATAAATTTGTGAGTTTCAAAAGAAATCTAAGTGATATCCTAATATATATAAAAAGGGTACTACCCTGACTGAAACAGAGGGTGACCCAGAAGTCAGATGATCCCTTTGCTTGCCCACCTCAAATTTACTTAGGAGTTACTCTGCTGGCGTAATTCTAAACTCCTATAAAAGACTGGAGCCTTGTTCTAGACAATAACTAGAGCTGTGCAGTTACAGCTGAAGTGGGCATGACAAAAAATAGGTCTCGATAAAACTTGTGAAAAAAAAAGAAATGACATCAAAATGTAATTGAACTTTTAAAATATAAAAATAGAACAAACTTTATTGGTCACTTGAGTAGGATGCTAAGAAGCTGTATGATTACTTTATAAACATAAAAGGAAAAATAAAATAGTATCTATACTAGTTTTCATGTAGATATGTATGTTAAGGTTAGTTATCTAATTGATGAGGGACACTTCTATTTATGATGACTAAGTGGCTCTTTCATATCACAAACAGAAATATACACATTTTATATCTTCCCGAAGGAAATAAAATCACCATCTATGAAACAGTATTACCCACTGCAAATGGGGAATAACATACTTGAATCTGCTCAAGCCTCTTAATCATGGTTAAGTATATAGCCCATGAGTCGAGTCCAGTCCACTGCCTACATCGCATCCCAGATCTAAGAATGGTTTTATATATACTAAATAACTGAAAAAAAAAGTCAAAATAGTATTTCATGACAAGTGAAAACAATATGAATTTCAAATTGCAGTGTCCATAAGCAGAGATTTATTGTAACAGAGCCACACCTTATTCATTTATGTATTTGTTTATGGTTGCTTTCTTGTTGTAACAGTAGAGTTGAGTAGGTGTGACAGACCATATGACCTGCAAACGTAAAAAATACAGGGATAGAGACAATGAAAATACTGAAAAACAACACCAGAACGCAATTAGGAAAATCCAGACTGTGGGACATTTTCCAGGGCAAAGTACCTAGCTTCTTTATTGGCAACTGCAGACAAGCTAACAAAAATGCAAACAAAATAACCCCCACCCTGACTCAAGTATACAGAGATTTTTATAAAACTGAAATCATCATTCACCCATAATTTACCTGAACTGTTTCCAAAATCCTCTGGGCACATAGTATTGCAGCCGGGAAGCAGCTAAATGACCAAAGATGACCTGAAGGTGTCTCAAAACACCAATATTGTACTCTTTCCTATCTTCTGTTTTACTTAACGCTGTTTTGTCTTCAAACTGATGAGGGTATCCAAATACATCATCTCGGGGATCAACATTACTCTGAAGGTGAAAAAAATATCATCAATGATCTAATTTAACTTTAATGGTACAGTGAAATAAGTTGAGACAAATACAAATAAATGAAAAATGGTTTGTATTATTTTATACTCCCAAGTATCTAAAGCACTTAACATTCATTTTGTAATATTAGTGCTTACCCTCACGAATTCACAGGAGGGTTACCATTGAAAAAAGCATTAAAAACCATAATATTTTTTGGAGATAGTGTAAGAGACAAAGGTTTAGTTGAGTAGACTAGACTGGAGACAAGTGAGTGCTTTATAAAAAAAATTCTGGGGAAATAAGCTACTTAGCCTTTCTAGGATTCAGTATTTTCTTGTGAGATAACACATTCTTCACAGATTGTATGAGGTAAATTATGTGACATGATGTGAATTATTAATACGAAGTACAGAAATTGAGAGTAGCTTTGGTAGAAACAGAAGCATAGACAGAGCTCGAAAAGCCTTAATTACTCTACAAAGAAGAATTTAGTTGTTTTACAGAAAACTGAGTATCTTTTTATATTCTTTGCTCTGCATCTGAGGCTATGGTAGGAAAGTAAATACCCAGTTCCTGCCCTTGAAAAACTCACAGTGCCGGAAAAGAAACTATTAAACAGGCAGATAACCACACTATCGTGGTGAAACAACATAAAGCACGTGGATCAAGCAGTAAAGGTAGATGCATAATTTGAAATATTTTTTTCTGCCTTACTTTCTTTTTTGGAGTATGACTAGTCATGTATGTATATTTTTTAAAAGACTGATTATTTATTTATGCTCGTGTCAGATCTTTTGTTGTGGCATGCAGGCTCTTTGTTGTGGTGCTTGGGCTTCTCTCTAGTTGTGACATATGTGTTTTCTCTTCTCTAGTTGTGTGCGCAGCCTCCAGGGCAGGTGGGCTTAGGTGCCCTGCAGCATGTGGGATCTTAGTTCCCTGACCAGGGATAGAACCTGCGTCCCGTGCATTGCAAGGCAGATTTTTTTTTACCACTGGACCACCTGGGAAGTCCCTCATGTTCATGTTTAACTTAGCATCCTAGTAGTAACATGGGCTACAGAACTAGGTATTTAAAATTCCAATTTTCTTTCAAACAGTGGTTGTTAATCAAGTATTGGTGTGTGTACCCCATATAGCGATTCTAAGAAAAGTAAACCTACCCAGACCCTAATGCCGGGATGGTGTGATTAATCAGATCTGAGAAGAGTAAAGTTAGGTTATGTTTCAGAATATCTCTAAGTGATGGACCACTACTCTAGAGCCAATCTAGTCTTGGCGAGAGAAGGAAAGAAACATAGGAATGAGAGGAAAAGCATTCACATTTGGAATATTCTGTCTTTTCAATTAATTCCTAGAAACTTACGTGAATGAAAAAGTGAAAGATTTTAAAAAATCACAGTTTCTGTATAAACGTAACCAAAAGTCCTCTGTATTTATGTACTTAAGAGTTACATTTTAATTACATGTACTCTGACCTGCCACTGAAACCCAACTTTTGTTACATTGTTCTGCACTGGATATTTTTTTTTTTTTTTTTGCGGTACACGGGCCGCTCACTGTTGTGGCCTCTCCTGTTGCTGAGCACAGGTTCCAGACGCGCAGGTTCAGCGACCAAGGCTCATGGGCCTAGCCGCTCCGTGGCATGTGGGATCTTCCTGGATGAGGGCACGAACCTGTGTCCCCTGCATCGGCAAGTGGACTCTCAACCACTGCGCCACCAGGGAAGCCCTGCACTGGTTACTCTTGATAGGGAGACTGATTATCTACTCTTGTTACCTAATACTATTAATATCACTATGTAGCATTAAAGTAGCAGACAAATTTTGTTTCCTTACCAGAAGAAAACATTATCTGAGAAAAATATTTAAAGTATCCCAAGAATAAGCACAGATTATAAAAATGGTAAATGATACAAGATGTGGAATCAATTAAGTGGAATCATTACTTTGAAAAGTTAAAGGATGAAAACATAATTTCATTACTTTAAATGAAGATATTTATCACTTTATAAACACCAAATTATACTTACCATGTCCCACAAGACATGACTACATTAATTGCTGCTTTTAAAAAACAAACAGAAAACGTGTGACAAAGATTATCAACTTGCAGTTTAAAGTCCATTATATAATGAGTACTATAACGTGCCAGAGACAGTAGCTCAGAGATTTTTGTTCTATCATCAAATGTACTTCAAAAAAGTCCTGTGAGAAGTACAGTATTCTAAGACAGAAAAACAGTATCTGTTATGAATATCTTGCAACACACAAAAAAAGAATTTATACTTAAAACTTACCTCACTGTCCTGCTTCTCATCACTGAACATATCATCATCTGTATCACTACCTGTTTCTTCGATTGCAAGAATACTGTTCCTGATGGAAGGAATCATGTATAGTTGCTGGATCACAGAATTCATGTAACAAGTAGCACCAGCATTTTTAAGTCCCACAAATCCTTTTGGTGGGCGGGGCCCAACAGGTGGTAGATATTCCCATTCAGTAAGTGCTTCACAAGCTAAGAAAAGAAAAAAAGATCCTCGTAACACGAAAATAATGATTCTGTCCACTGGCAGCTCTGTTCTACTGACAAACTAAAATCAGCACATTGAAAGAGAGTACACCTAGAGAGTACATTATTTTAATAAAATACGCCACTATACAGATCTTTAATATAGAAGTACTGAGTTGCTTTTATGATAGTCTTCTTAGAGAGATATATAAGATGGTATAAACTTCTTGGGTTAACCATTGTCTTTGCTTTAAGTACTTTCAATACACTGTGATCAAAACTTTAAATAAAAACATTACAATTTCACACCCACCAGAATAATTTTAAAAATTAAAAAAATAGGGCTTCCCTGGTGGTGCAGTGGTTGAGAGTCTGCCTGCCGATGCAGGGGACACAGGTTTGTGCCCCGGTCTGGGAAGATCCCACATGCCGCAAAGCGGCTGGGCCCGTGAGCCATGGCCGCTGAGCCTGCGCGTCCAGAGCCTGTGCTCCACAATGGGAGAAGCCACAACAGTGAGAGGCCCGTGTACCGCAAAAAAAAAATAACAACAGACAATAAAAAGCATTGGGATTCTCCAACATGCTGGTGGGGTATGTAAAATGAAGATGAGACATGCAACATGCAAAAAAGTTTGGCAGTTCTCCATGCAGTTACCATATGATTCAGCAATTTTACTCCAATATATCTATTCAAAAGAAATGAAAAAATATATCTACACGAAACATGCACATGGATGTTCATAGCAGCGTTCTTCACAATAGTAAAAAAGGTGGATTTAAAAAAAAAAAAACACATGTTCATCAGCTGATAAACTGATAAATTAAACTTAGTATATATCTACACAATGTACTATTATTCAGCAACAAAAAGGAACAAGAATACAATTCTGACATATACTACAACATGGATGAACACTGAAAACATTATGCTAAGTGAAAGAAGGGAGTCATGAACAACTACATATTTTATGACTCTGCTTATATGGAATACCCAGAATAAGCTAATTAACAGGGGCAAAAAACTAGTACTGCGTAAGGCTGAGGTGGGAGGGACAGGTAGCGGAAGAAGATTAGAGTGATTGGTAAAGGGCATAAAAATTCTTTAGGGGATAATGAAAATGTTCTGAAATTAGATTAAGTGATGGTTGCAAAACTCCAGAAGTAGACTAAAAACCACTGAAGTTGTATGCTTACATACAAAAAGTGAACTTTATTGTAGGTAAATTATATCTCAATAAAGTCATTCAAAACAACAAAAAGCCATGTGACTTTATACATATATATAAATTAGAAATTTTTAGTTTTAATTACCAATTTTATATATTAAATTATAAAATAATTAATGACATATTAAAGTGATTGAAAATCACTTAAGGTTCAAGCCATAGTTCCACATCACAAAAAACTTTTAACTTTTGCGTGAATATGCTTCCTTCCTTATAACACAGTAACAGTAAAAACTACTTTGCCTATACCCAGTTTTATAATATTTTCAGGAGCCAATGAGACAGTATATTTGAAAGGTCTGTGAGAACTGTAAATCACTTTATAAGCCTTGCCACCTACCATGTAACCAAAAATAACCTAAACATTAATCACTAACTTGGAGATGGATTACATAAAGTATACTGCACTGCAAATTACACAGCCAATAACTGAATTACATAGATCTTTATTATCGTGATAGATATATTACTAAATGTAAAACAAAACGAAGAACCCTGTGTTCAGCATATTCCTTTTTACATTAAAAGGAAAAAAACTAAGCAAAGAGCTATCCATAGGTACAACTTGCATATGCAGACAATCTCTGAACCAGGATTGGATAGGAAGTTAATATGTTTAGTATATACCTTCTTTTTTATGTGAATAATATAACCATGATATTCTTAATCTAAATAAGTTATTAAAAAAAGAAGTTTTCAAGAATCTCCTCTCTTTATGTAGCTTCCACACTACAAATAAATAAGTTCCGTTAGAAACTCCTAAAATGTGACTGAAAACTTATTTACACTCTGAAAGGCGGCATAAGAAAGATAATTTCAGATGTTCTTAAAGGATCAGTATTGGATACTGTACATTACATTGCCATGCCTTGGTTTTCTCTTCAAATTAATTAGATTTTATGATCTTATTTCCTGTTATTTTTACTTACACTCCTCCCTTTTGAGTTTCAGTTCTTACAAGATCTAAAGACAGCTTCCTACTTCATGGGACTGATGTTGGCATTAATTAAGAAAAAAATAAAATGCACGAAAATGGAATCTTCTCACATTCTGATCTTCAAAACTACAACTTTCTTAAAAGTCAGATCAAAGGATCATTAAGGAACCTCCAGGTGAGACGCTGAAAATCTTTCCAATGCATGTCACGCATTTTAAGTTTTAGGTATAAAAGCCTGTAGCATCAAATCTGGCTTATTATCCTGGAATTTGGATTTTATTTCATATATGATGAAATAAAGCATTTTGTCAAGTTACCTGAATCATCTACAGGAAGACATTTAAATGTACATTTGGAAATTTTTCTGTACACAGGTTCTGTGGTCATAATGGTCTCAATTATATATGATTATAAAAATCATTATACTAGTTGCTAAAAACGAACACAGGTTAAACGTTTTCCTAAAGAAAAAACCCCAAATTTTAAACACAGAAATATTATTAACCAACAGAAACAGCTTTCCAAGTTAAAATACTTACTAGTTATTGCTGTGCCGATATAATACATTTCAGTCAAACAGTCTACTATGTGTTTGAGATTCCTTACACAGCCAACAGCTAATGCTACAAGTAGTTCAAACCCAGCACTGATGGTAGCTGGTGAACTACAGACTGGGATAGCCTGCTCAGCTGGTAGTTCTCCACTTCTCATACAATGCAGGTAAACTTTGGAGGCAGGAAAGATGAAATCATCAATTAATTCCTAAAGAGTTGAAAAAAACAGATCACATATTGTTAGCAATAATATTTACTTTAGGAAAAAATGTCCCTTGGAAGGAAATAGTCTTCTACTTATTTGTTTGATACAATTAAATATCTTATCATCTCAAATACAATTTTGGATTTTCAAATAAAGTAAAATTATATTTCAAAAAACTACTGACTATAATTAATAAACATACTCAATTTTCTGAATATTAAGATATTTTAAAAAGCTATTATTTATGAAAAAATATATTCCAAATAAATCTACTCCTCTGATCAAATATGAACTGAAATTAATGCATTTTAAAGAAAAATAAAAAACATCAAACGATTCTCTTTTCCTTGAATTATAAGACACACTTGAAGAAATTCACTTAACAAATATGTAAAAAATAAAGTCTTGTAAGATAGTTTTCACTTTAAAGTTTGATGAAATAAAAATTCAGATTTACTAAACAGCAAAGTCAATTAATGCTGCTTGTTTACTTTCTGAAACATTTCACCTGAAATTTCTTCCCTGAACTTTGATTAAATTAATTAAACTCTTGAATAAAGGGAGGTACACATTTACTTAAAAATTACCGTTAACTGTCACAGATATAAAGGTTTTTATGAGACAAACAATTAAGAAAAAAGGCCAAGATATCTTAAAGACAAAATAGTATAGAACTTAATCAGATCTGCTAATAGACATTCAAAAGTTCATAATAACTAGCTAGTACTAAAACTTAGGACTTACTTTAATAAGATTAGAACCTCCTTTCTCACAACCAACATGATACTTTTTCTCAGGCGTTAGAAAGGCCAGCAACTCTTTTGTTACCCCAAGGTGGCCTTCCAAGATCGGCTCTTCAACACCTGTTTCACCTGTGTTTTTAACATTATCCTGTCAAAGGAAAAATATTATAGGCCTAACTTACAGAAAAGAGGACACAAAAATCAGAACAAAACAGAGCTGGAGGAGAGTGATGCCTCAGATACAACGTTGCCAAACCTTTTCATTCAGGTACTTTCTTATTTCTTCTATAGAACTCTATCTCATTAAATGAGAGCAATTTTGCCCTACAGTACATGCATTGTCTCGAGATATTTCTGGTTTTCACAACTTGGAAGAAAGTGGAATTATTAAAACACAGTCTACTGATCAGAAGCTGGGAGTACTGCTCTACATCCCGTAAGACATAGCACAGTTCCTCAAAACAAGAATACCTGGTCCAGGGCTTCCCTGGTGGCGCAGTGGTTGAGAGTCCGCCTGCCGATGCAGGGGACACGGGTTCGTGCCCCGGTCCGGGAAGATCCCACATGCCGCAGAGCGGCTGGGCCCGTGAGTCGTGGCCGTTGAGCCTGCGTGTCCAGAGCCTGTGCTCTGCAGCGGGACAGGCTATAACACTGGGAGGGCCACGTATCACACACACACACACAAAAAAAGAATACCTGGTCCAAAATATTATTGGTGCCAAGGTTGAGAAATTCCAGAAGTAAGTTTTAGGAGAATGCTAATCTGAAGGCCAAAAACTACATATTTCAGAAATGTATTCTCATAGAACTCTGTATATATTAAAAGCAAATCATGAAATGTAAATACTAACCTATCAGATACTTATTTTAAAAGTTTTATAGAATCCTTGTTAAATATGATTATAATTTGCAAAAAATTTTAAAAATACCAATTTGGAGGAAAGTGAACATCAGCATTCTAAGTCCCAACTATAAAGTAAGCATTTATACAAATCTAGTTGTACCTTCTTTCTATGAATCGTGAGTTATTAGTTCACTGATGAAAAGTATATATTTTGTTTGTTCTATTACCTCCCAGATTTTTTTCCCACCTTAACATACTCAAAACAATAAACCCCCTATTAATAAGAAAAATAATTTAATAGTGTAATAAATGGAATATTATAAAACTTACCTTAATTCTTTTGAGCCAATCAATTTCATTGTTGAGAAGAACTTCAGCATTGGGTATATTAATATTACTGTTGAAAGCATAATTAAGAAGGTGCCGTAGAAGAGTGAAATAGTCGCCTGAATGTTTACCTCTCTGTCGTGCTGTGCTCTGAAAAAGAGTAATTGAAACAATATGAATCCACAAGTCCAAGCTCAAATTCATATTAATTTTTTAAATTTATTTATTTATTTATTTATGACTGCGTTGGGTCTTCATTGCTGTGTGCATGGGCTTTCTCTAGTTGCAGTGAGCAGGGTCTACTCTTTGTTGCAGGGTGCACACTTCTCACTGCAGTGGCTTCTCTTGTTGCGGATCATGGGCTCTGGGTGCACGAGCTTCAGTAGTTGTGGCAAAAGGGCTCAGGAGTTGTGGCTCACGGGCTCTAGAGCACAGGCTCAGTAGTTGTGGCGCATGGGCTTAGTTGCTCCATGGCATGTAGGATCTTCCCGGACCAGAGCTTAAACCCATGTCCCCTGCATTGGCAGGTGGATTCTTACCCACTATGCCACCAGGGAAGCCCCATATTAATTTTTTAAAAATCTCAGAGAACTGGTAAATTACCTTATACAATGATATTAAAAAGAATAAGATCTTTGATTTCTCTTTTTCAAAGAAGGTGGTGTATTTTTCCCTTAAGGATTTATAAAAAAACAAATAGAAACCAATCTATAAACAGTAAAGAAAATGATGGGAAAGATTCATTATTTTATTTATTAAACATAACCTAATTTTTAAATAAAACCACAGTTTCCTGAATTTTCCTCATTTAAGAATGAATCATATTGATAAGTTCATTAAAAAAAATTTTCCTCATTTAAGAATGAATCATATTGATAAGTTCATTAAAAAATGTCTCACCCCCAAAATGGTAAAGAGCAGAGTAATGAAGAAAAGCAGAGGCCTGTGTCCCATGCAACATCTGGTGCACATTAAAAAAAACTGCTCCTGTGCCAACTGACGAACAGTTCTGAAATAAAAACATTTTCTATTTAATGCGTTGTTCTCATGAATAAAAACAACAATAAATTATTCCAACACTGGCTTTACCTTTAACAGAGGAGATAATGGTAAAACTGCAAGGTAATCCACCATTAGCAGTTAGTTAGCAACACAACAGATACATATGTAAGTTACTTTTCTTAGAGTAAAACCTCACATTATACCTAAATAAGCTAGAAATTACTCCGTTAAAATTTCTTAATAACCGATTTCTCAGAGTTTTTGCAAAGAACAAACACAGATGAAAAAAATATGTCTATATTCGCAGGACACCTTTCAAACCTCTCTTGGAACAATACAGAAATACCCCAACAGATACGATACAAGATGCCATGCAGTAAGCTGTACACATCTTTTGTGGTTTTCCACAGAATTGTTTTCAATGAATGGTGCTTTGTGGCAAAGAATTTGTGGAAATTCAATATAGATGAAGCTAAACCCGACAGCTGTCAGACTAGCAGCATTACCTAAGAACTTGGGAGCTTCTTAGAAATATAAATTCTTGGGCCCACTCTATGCTTACTAATTCAGAAACTCGGGGAGAGAGGCCCAGCAACCTGCATTTTAATAAGCAATCCCAATGACTCTGATAGAAGTTTGAGCACAACCAGAACATTATATTGTATAATTATCATCTATTTGAGAAGTAGTAATAACCCAATCTCACCTGAATAACCTGGATCTACAAATAATGTTATCCCACTGACACTGATGCAAAACTGCTTATGCTTAAAACCAAACTGCTTTGCTCAGAGAATGTGCTCTACTGTTATAGCTTTCCCTTACTATTACAAGTTATAAACTAAACTTTATTTTTGCCATTTTACTGAATAGCGATATCATTAATTTTTGACCTAATCGAATTCTTTCAATCTTTGTTAATGAGAGTCACTGACACCGGAACAGAGCCTAACACACGTTTGATGTTAAACAGTGACTGAGTGAGCATTTTGATGGATAAATACCATATTTCTGTCTTCTTGTTAGGGGATAAAGCTCTGAAATAAATTTGTGGTGCAAATCTGAAGGATTTTAAGTTCTATGTATTAAGCTCCCTCTTGGACTCACTTTAACTTTTCTACCTTTAATTTTTCAAATTCTCATTCTTTTACTTTCATTATCTTACTGTCCACATACATTTTCCTGTGCATGTTTCTTTTTTTTAACCTTGTGGAACAAGACAAAGCATAACTAAAACAAACCCAAGATGATCAATTTATAACTCACTTTCAAATATTTTTCCAAACAATGTTACTTGCCTACTAATTCTACTTAAGAATTTAAGAGCAAAAATTCAAAAATTCTGCCAACACCAACCATAATCCTTAAGAAACCACTTTCCTTTGGATTGTTTTTTGGAAAATCATTAGTAACTTTCGTGTCAACAAAAATTTCATATTAGGAAAAACAAAATTAAAGAGCATAAATACTGTGGTATGTGAATGTACTTGTATGCTTTGCATTTATATTCCAAATTAGTTACCCAAATGTCAAAAATCCAGTTCTCCTGTTCCTCTCCCTTCATTACCTTAGAAAGCTGTATGACGTTTTATTCACCAACACTGTTTCACAGAAGTATTAATAAGTAATGAAGGAGGAAAAAGAAGAGAAGAAATAATAAACTGCTCTATTAAAGTATATCACAGATTACTGGTTTGACCTCAGTTCACTTAGATTTGCCTAAACATAATAAGCCCACAGTATTTCTGAGGCTTTAAGAGTCCTTCTGACTTATAAAAAACAAAGATGGGCATTAAAAACCTCCAAAATATTATCTAAGAAGTTCCACACATATGGTGGCTTTCTTTACAATTTTCTGAATACTGAAAATACTGAATACTGACCGAACACTTATAACAAATTTTCAAAGGTGTTTGAGAGTGCATTGCTCAACCTCACTATAAAAATGAGTTACTGCCCAAATTCCTGATACTTATTTAATAAAAACACCCTCCTGAAAGGTTAAGTCAAACCTATAACACCCGTATTCTAAACCCTACAATGACTTTCTATTTCACTTAAGTCAGGGTATAATGAAGCAGCTCTGTGAACTGTAGATATTTAGTGGCATTCACCTCAACTACTAGAGGCCAGTAACAACCTTCCCAATCTCATCTCCAGTTATAAATCACTGACTTAAAGAATAAAATCAAAAGCCTTACAAGGACTTATAAAATCCTACATAACTAGAAATACTATTTGTTATCTCTCTTACGTCATCTCTAGAAATTCCCTTTACTCAGCTCCAGTAACAATGACCTTCTTCATACTGTCTAAGAGGTTAAGAAGACTTGGGCACAGAACTTTTACATATACTGACGCTTCTATATACCTACACAATGATTCATTTAGACTTTTAGCATTTAATTAAAGGTAGCCTAGTTAGTGAAATATTTCCTGATTGTCCTACACAAAATCAAATCATACCAAATTTTACTTGGAATTGATTGAGTTGCTTAAAAAAAAAACAAACAAAAAACCTCCACACCACCACCACCACTAACAAAACAAAAATCTAAGAACTGTGAAGCCAAGTTAGGGCTACTTAAATACTTTAATCAGATTTTACAAAATAGGCTAAAACAAACTTCTTAAATGAAAATGAATTCTGAAATTAGAAAACAGTACTCAAGAAATTATGCTAGAATGACCAACATGAGAAAAGAATTTTAAGAAGAATTAATATGTGTATGTATAACTGAATAACTTTGATGTACACTAAGACAACACTGTAAATCAACTATACTCCAATAAAATTAAAGATATTTAAAAAAAGAAAGAAAAAAATAATAGACACAAAACTGCAACATAGCCAACTCCAAGTACCTATCTCCACTGAAACATCAAAAAACAAGCAAACGCTGACAGAATTCTGGAAAACAAAGGTTTACTTCAAATAAGCATTCAATCAAGAAAATAACAACTTGAAAGTGATAAGAAAGTTTCTGGTGTTGCCCCACCACCTGCCCTGCATGCTAGAGATCTTAAAGATGGCAGCCATGTTCCCAATATAAGACCCTGATCCCCTTTTCCAAATAGAGCAAAACAAACCTTATTTGCACACTACTGTGTTCTACTCTATCCAAGGGTCCTAAAAGAACAATATTTATTTCTGTTTCCTCAGAACTCACTCATGGCAGAAAATGGCAGGTGCTCGTCAAAAACGTCCTAAGGTGAAAGAAAAACCCAAAGAGCCATTAGGAACAAAGATTATAATTGAAACATAAAATAAAAATGAGGCAAAGGATCAAAAACTAGACACATTTTTAGGAGGAGGAAATTAGGATATTGAAAACCAGTAAAAAACACTGAAGAATACAAAAAAAAAAATCACATACAGGATAGAATACATACTAAAAGTTACATAATTTCACACTAAGCTTTCACCTTCAGGCTAATATATAGTCTAAGTACAATCAGAAGTTAATGCTAAAGCAGAATTATAAAGATTTGGGCAAAATGTTACAGAATTGTGCTAACACAGATCAATCTGCAAAACAGATTTGTTCTGTATTCAGTCAAAACACTGGCAGAACCCAATCTAATCCTCTAATAATCAAGGAGGGGATGAATCTGATTTCCAGTGTTACATTATAATATTCAAATATATAGTTTCCAACAACTATAACAAAAATCACAAAGCATATAAAGAAACAGGAAAGTATGGCCAATTCAAAGCAAAAAATTAATTGACAGGCACTGTCCCTTAGGAAGCCAGAATTATAGATGAATATTTTAAAACACTCAAAATACAATGCAAGAACTAAAGCACAACAGAAAAATCATGTATGAATTCACTGACAATATTTTATAAAAAGAAATTATAGCAAGACAAGTGGAAATTCTGAGTATAAAAAATAAATAACTGAAATTAAAAAACTCTACAGAGGTGTTCACCAGCAGATTTGAGCAGGCAAACAATACAGTATTGAACAAATGAAATAATCTAGTATGAGGGGCAGAAACAAAACAAAGAAAAGTGAAAAAACTAAGGGATGTGTGATACACCATTAAATGAACCAATACAGTAATATGAAAAGTTCCAGAAGGAAACAGAGACAGAAAGAATATCTGAAGAAATAATGGCCGACCATGTCCCAAATCTGATAGGACATGGGCAATAAACTCTAAACTGGAAAACCTTCAAGAGAGACACGCAGACACATTACAGTCAAACTGTTAAACGCCAAAGACAAAACTGTGAAAGCGTAAAGGATGAAGCAATTTGTCACAGCGAACTGCACTTCAATAAGATTTACAATCAATAAGAAAATCAGGAAAGCAGGAGAATGACAGATATAAAGTGCCAAAGGAAAAAACCATCAACCAAGAAGTTCTATGTAGGTCAAATAATACTTCAAAAATAAAGAAATTTCCAGAAAAGAAAAAGTTAAGGGAATTTGTTATTAGACTTGCCCTACAAGCACTGCTAAAGGGGCAGCCTACAAGCTGAAATGAAAAGAACATTAGCTAGTAATTTAAAACAACATGAGGGGGCTTCCCTGGTGGCACAGTGGTTGAGAGTCCACCTGCCGATGCAGGGGACACAGGTTCACGCCCTGGTCCGGGAAGATCCCACATGCCGTGGAGCGGCTGGGCCCGTGAGCCATGGCCACTGAGCCTGTGCATCCAGAGCCTGTGCTCTGCAACAGGAGAGGCCACAACAGTGAGAGGCCCGTGTCCCCCCCAAAAAATAAAAAATAAAAGATACAAACTGGAGATATCGAGCTGTATCATCTTTATAAAGTAATACCTAATACCTTCTAATAAAGTATACCTGTCACTTAAAAAAAAAAAAAAAAGTACAAAAAAAAAAAAAATGAGGGCTTCCCTGATGGCGCTGTGGTTGAGAGTCCACCTGCTGATGCAGGGGACACAGGTTCGTGCCCCAATCCAGGGGGATCACACATGCCGCGGAGTGGCTGGGCCCGTGAGCCATGGCTGCTGAGCCTGCACTCCACAACAGGAGAGGCCAAAACAGTGAGAGGCCCGAGTACCAAAAAAAAAAAAAAAAAAAAAAACCCAACATGAGGAAGTAGAAAACACTGGTAAAGCTCTCTACAGGAAAATGTGAAAGCTAAACTCACGGTACTTTTGGTATGCAGCTCCCTTATGATTTAAAAGGCAACAATCTTAAACCTATTTTAATGATCCCATAGTGTTTAGAGATATAATCTGTAACAATAAAAATATAAAGGGGAAGAACTGAAAAGCACAGAACAGTATTTGTATGTTACTGAAACTAAATTGGTATTATTCAAATTTAAGAAATAGAAAGGAACCAATAACAATTAAGTAGAATGAATCAGGAATAGAAAAACAAATACATGGCCAAAACAGATGACTTTATTAGTTATTTCTCCCATTCAATAGGTTAATAGCTATCTTTTTAAAACTTTACAAAAAATAGAGTAAGTGGGAACACTTCCAAACTCATTTTATGCGGGTAGCACCACCGTGATACCAAAGCCAGATAGAAATACAAGAAAAAGTACAGGCCAATATCCCTGATGAACACAGGTGAAAAATCCTCAATACTACACTATCAAACAATTTAACAGCACAGGGACTTCTGGTGGCGCAGTGGTTAAGAATCTGTTTCCCAACGTAGGGGACATGAGTTTGATTCCTGGTCAGGAAACTAGATCCCACATGGATGCCACAACTAAGAAGCCCACCTTCTGCAACTAAGAACTGGCACAACCAAAATAAATAAATACAATTTAAACAAACAATAAAAACAAACAAAAAACAAAACAAACAGCACATTAAAAGGATCATACACCATGACCACGTTGCAGTTATCCCTGGGATGCAAGCATGATTCAACACAGGCCAGTCAGTCAATGTGCTACATCACACTAATGAAATAAAAGAAAAAGACAACGATCAACACAATGGATATAGAAAAAGCATTTCACAAAGTTCAACAACTATTCATGATTAAAACTGTGAGGAAAAAAAAGGAAGAAATTCACCTCGACACAATTAAAGCCATAAGACAAGCCCTCAGTTAACATCATAACTAATGGTGAAAGCCTGAAAGCTTTCCCTCTAAACCACTCCCACTGCTTCTACCAAACACACCAATATAGATTCTCTCCAGAATAATTAGACAAGAAACAAAATGCATCCAAATTGAAAGGATGAAGTACTACTGGCTGTTTTCAGGTGGCATAATCATAAATGTAAAAAAACCCCAAAGACTCCATGAAAAAACGTATAAAGATACAGGATACAAAAATCAATAAACAAGGACTCCCACTGCAGGGGGCATGGGTTTGACCTTGGTCTGGGATCTAAGATCTCTCAAGCCGCACGGCATGCACCCCCACACCCCAAATCATATACAAAAAACAGTTGCATTTCTCAGGAAAAAGATGTTAAGAAAACAATCCCATTAACTTTAGGAACATAGAGAATGAAGTACTTAGAATAAACTTATGCAAAGAGGTGAAAAGCCTTGCAGACCGAAAATTATAAAACAGTGATGAAGGAAATTAAAGAAAGACACCCTGTGTTCATGGATTAGGAGAATTAATATTATAATTAAAATGTCCACACCATCCTAAGTAACCTACTTCAATGCAATCCCTATCAAAATAACAATAGCATTCTAACAAAAATATAAAAACAATCCTAAATTCATATGGAGCCACAAAAGAGCCCAAATAGCCAAAGCAATCCTGAGTAAGACAAAGAAGGTGAAAGCGTCATACTTCTTCGTTTCAAATTATATTATAAAACTATAGTAATTAAAAGAGTACAGTATTTACATAAAGACAGACATACAGATCAACAGAACAGACTACACAGCCCAGAAATAAAATAATACACTTAATGGTCAGGTGATCCTTGATAAGAGTGCCATGAATACACAATGGGGAAAGAAGAGTATTTCCATAAGCAGTAAAGAGGGAACTATAAATCCACATGTATAAGAATGAAAAGAATCTTTATCTTACACCATATAAAAGAGTAATTCAAAATGAATTAGTCTTACACCTAGAACTTGAAATCATAAAATTACTAGAAGAAAACAGAAAAAAAGGTTTTTGACATTGTTTTGGGCAACTGATATTTTTGGATTTGACACCAAAATGAGAGGCAACAAAAGCAAAAACAGATAAATGGGACTGCAACAAACAAAAAAGTTTCATGGCAAAGGAAACAACAGAGTGAAAAGACAACCTATGAAAAAGAGAATAGGGACTGCCCTGGTAGTTCTGTGGTTACGACTCCACGCTTCCACTGAAGGGGGGCTTCAGTTCAATCCCTGGTCGGAGTAACTAAGATACTACATCATGCACAGTGAGGCCAAGAAAAAATATATTTGGAAACCACATATCCGATTAAGAGATTTAGACCCGAAATATAAGGAACTCATACAATTTAATACCAAGAAACCAAACAACCCGAAATAAATGGGCTCAGGACATGAACATTTTTGCAAAGACACACAAAGGCTAATAGGTATTTGATAAAATAAACATTATGAATAATCATCACGGAAATAAAAATCAAAAAGCACCTCACAAATGTCAGGATGGCTATTTTCAGAAAGTCAATAGATAACAAGTTTTGCCAAGGATGTGAATAAAAGAGCCCTTGAACACTGTTGGTTGTAAATTAAATTTGTGCATCTATTATCGAAAACATTATGAAGGTTCCTTAAAAAACTAAAAATAGAACTACCATATGATCCTGCAATCCCACTTCTGAATATATATCCAGTGGAATGAAATCAGTGTCTTGAAAAGAACTTAACATTCCCATGATTATTACAGTATTATTTCAAGACATGAAAGCAATCTGTCTGTTGACGGATGGCAGGATAAAGAAAATATGATAAATGGCTACAGCAGAGTATTACTGAGCCATAGAAAAAGAAGGAAATCCTGCCATTTGTGACACCATGAATGGAGGTCACCATGCTAAGTGAAATAAGCCAGAACTAGACAGACAAATACTGTATAATCTCACCCATATCTGAAATCTGAAAAAGTCCCATTCTTATAACCACAAATGTTTAAGATTGACCAGTGACCAGGGGAGGGGGAAATGCGAATAAGTTGGTCAAATTGCAGAAAGTTTCAATTATGAAGGGTGAATAAGTTTTAAAGAAATTAATGCACAGTTTGGTAATTATCCTTAATAATAATGTATCACAATATCTGAAATTAAGAGAGTTGAACTTAAGTTTTCTCACCATGCCAAACAACAACAACAACAAATCATACCTATGTGAGGTGAGCAATATATTATATAGCTTGACTGTGATAATCATTTCACAATATAGAAATATACCCCAAAAAGAAACCACATTTCACACCTTAAATATATATCTTTTGTTTGTCAAGTACACCTAAATAAAGCTGGGGAAAAATAAAAATAAGTCAATATGCAATATTTACAATTCTGTATCTACTTTCTCAAGAAGCTTAGTATTAGACATTTTCCACAGTGATAATTTTTACACTTCCAAGCCATTTGTAAATTTGGGGGGAAAAAAGTCACTAGTATAGTTAAGCTCTAAATAAGAAAGCTAATAACTAATTACATGATTATACATACTTAAAAAAACCAAAAGACAGAGAGAAAGAAAAAGAGTTAAGGAGAAAGAATCAAAAATATGGAAAATGCACAGAAAACAGCAATAAATATGGTACATATTAATCCAAAGACATAATTATTTTAAAAGTCAAGGTCTAAATACACTAAATAAAGGATACAGATTGTAAGAGAGTGTAAAAGAAATAATATCCAACTATATATTGCTATTAAAAAAACCCATTTCAAAGACACAGTCAGATGCTGCAGAATATATTCTATGCTAACACCAATAAAAAGAAAGCTGGAGTACCTGTAATAAAGAGAGGATTATAATTTCAGAGTAGACTACAAAGCAAGGAAAGTTATCAGGAATGAAAAAGGAGCATTAAATAATGATATATAACAATCTTTAATATTTATGCACCTAACAACAGGTTCAAACTACAGGGGTAAAAATTGATAAAAATTCAAGGAGAAATAAATGAAACTCCTCTGTCAGTAATGTGTATTTTTCTCAGGCTGACACTAACACTCAATAAGACAGACTAATTTCTCGGACAAAAAACATACTTTAACAAATTTGAAAGAATAGAAATCATACAAAGTATGCCCTCAGATCCCAACAGATTTAAACTAAAACTGAACAAGAAAGTGATGGCTCAAAAACCCAAAACAGATTAGAGATTAAACTACATAATTCTAAATAATACATGGGTCAAAGAAGTCTCAAAAAATTACTTCAAACAAAATGAAATTGAAAATACAGGATATCAAATTTATAGGGTACAGTAAAAGCAATGCTGAGCAATTAGTAGCACCTGATGCACACATAGGAAAAGAAGATCTAGAATAACAAACGTAGGCATACACTTTAGATTAGAAAAAAATAGCAAATTAAATTCAGGGTAAGCAGAAAAATCTTTTAAAATTTAATTAAAAAAATAATCAACCAATAGATCTGTAATAAGGAAATTGAATCAATCATCAAAAACATTCCCCAATAGGGCTTCCATGGTGGTGTAGTGGTTGGGACTCTGCCTGCCGATGCAGGGGACACGGCTTTGTGCCCCGGTCCGGGAGGGTCCCACATGCCACAGAGCGGCTGGACCCGTGAGCCATGGCCGCTGAGTCTGCGCATCTGGAGCCTGCGCTCTGCAGCGGGACAGGCCACAACAGTGAGAGGCCCGCGTACCGCAAAAACAAAAAACAAAACATTCCCCAACAAAGAAGAGCCTAGGAGCAGAAAGCATTCACTGGTGAATTTTAGCAAACAATGAAGAACTGAGGGCTTCCCTGGTGGCGCAGTGGTTGAGAGTCCGCCTGCCGATTCAGGCAACATAGGTTCGTCCCCTGGTCCGGGAAAACCCCACATGACGCAGAGCAGCTGGGCCCATGAGCCATGGCCGCTGAGCCTGCGCTCCACAACGGAAGAGGCCACAACAGTGAGAGGCCCACATACCGCAAAAAAAATGAAGAACTGAAACAAATTTCATTTTTTGTAAATATTTTATGGGAGAGGCTACTTCCTAATTTATTCCATACGGCCAACATCATCCTGTTAGCAAAGCCAGACAAATCTACTCCAAGACTGACAACCTTAAAAATACAGATGCAAATATACTCAAAAAGACCAACAAGGGCCTCCCTGGTGGCTCAGTGGTTGAGAGTCTGTCTGCCTGCCGATGCAGGGGACACGGGTTCGTGCCCCGCTCCGGGAAGATCCCACATGCCACGGAGCAGCTAGGCCCGTGAGCCATGGCCACTGAGCCTGCGCGTCCGGAGCCTGTGCTCCACAACAGAAGTGGCCACAACAGTGAGAGGCCCGCGTACTGCAAAAAAAAAAAAAAAAAAAAAAAGACCAACAAGCACCGTGCCCTGGTCCGGGAAGATCCCACATGCTGCAGAGCGGCTGGGCCCATGAGCCATGGCCGCTGAGCCTGCGTGTCCGGAGCCTGTGCTCCGCAACGGGAGAGGCCACAACAGCGAGAGGCCCGCATACCGCTAAAAAATGAAGAACTGAAACAAATTTCATTTTTTGTAAAAATTTTATGGGAGAGACTACTTCCTAATTTATTTCATAAGGCCAACATTATCCTGTTAGCAAAGCCAGACAAATCTACTGCAAGACTAATAACCTTAAAAATACAGATGCAGATATACTCAAAAAGACCAACAAGCACATGAAAATGATCTTAACATCACTCATCATAAGAGAAATTCAAATCAAAACCATAAGGTACCATTTTACACACAACAGGATGACCAGTATCAAAATAAAAGGTATCATCAGGGATGTAAAGAAATTTTGACCTATGTGCACCATTACTGGGAATGTTAAATTGTGCAGTTACCATGGAAAACAGTATAGAGGGTTCCCAAAAACTTAAAACTAGAATTATCCTACAATCCAACAACCCCACTTCTAGGTATATATCCAAAAGAATTCAAGGCAGGCTCTCAAAGAGATATCTGCATACCCAAATTCATTAGAGAATTATTCGCTATAGAAGTAACGCAAATGTCTATTAACAGATGAAAGGATAAAGAACATGTGATATATATGTTGTTATATAATGTTATGCAAACTTACAAAAGAGGGAAATCCTGTCACATGCTATAACGTGGAAGAACCTGGAGGACATTATGCTAAGGAAAACAGGCCAGTCATATAAGGACTAATACTGTATGATTCCAATCATATGCATCTAAAGTAGATTTGGAGGCGGAGTTAAGATGGCGGTATGGGAAGATGCAGAGCTAGCATCTCCCCAAAACTAGGGTGCCTGCCAGCCATTGGTTGGGGAACCTAACATCCAAGAAAATGGGAGGAACCTGAAAGTGAAGGATGTAGGATGTTAAGGGGACTGAGGGGAGAGGAGAAGTGGAGGTCAGACAGGATTGGTACCCCTGAGGCCAGGGAGATCAGGAGATCAGGGATTATCCCCCCTCCAAAGCCCTATCCAGGCACCGTGGGTCCTGGGGGCACAGGAAGGAGGCTGGGAAGATCAGGAGAGGCAGGTGGGATGAGCCATACTGGAGGAGGGGGAGGGGAGCGACTGCCCTGCCCACTGGGGCCAGGGGAGCCTGCTGAGCTCCCAGGACAATTCCCTGCCCTCTGAGGTCCCCTCCAGGTCATGTGGGTCCTTGGGGACATAGGAAGGAGGCTGAGGGGAGAACAAGAGAGGCAGTCTGGAGAGGCCCTCTGGGAGGAGCAGAAGAGGAGGGTGACTGCCTCACCCAATGAAGCCCAGGAAGCCTGCTAGGCTTGCAGGTGAAGTCCCCTGCCCTCTGAGGCCAGGGGTGGGGAGCACGCCTGGGCTCCTTCTGTCCCTTAAGCCTAAGCCATACCCTGCACGGCCTTTTCCAGCCTTGTGGATCCTAAGCATTGGCCCCACCCACTGCCCAAACCTCACCCTTGCTTAGGCCCCATCCTCCAAAGCCAAGGCCTCCCTCCCCTTTTTCTTTTCCCTCCTCCTCTTTTTTTTACTATTGTGGTAATGATGTATGTTCTGGTTGTTCATTCATCTGTATTTTTACTTTTATATTCTTTCTAATATATATGTTAGTGTCCTAGTCTAATTTTATTTTTTACTTTGTTATTGTTCTTTTTTTGGCCCACCGCACTCAGCTTGAGGGATCTTGGTTCATGAGCTGGGTGTCACGCCAAAGCTCCTGTGGTGTGAGCTCTGAGTCTGAACGACTGGACTAACAGAGAACCTCAGACCCCAGGGAATGTTCACCAGAGTGAGGTCTCATGGAGTTCCTCATCTCAGCACCAAGACCCAGCTCTACCCAAAAGCCTACAAACTCCAGTGTGGAAGCCTCAGGCCAAACAACCAGAAAGACAGGAACACAATCCCACTCAAGAAAAAAAAAGAGAGAGATGGTAAAAAAAATTTGTCGCAGATGAAGAAGGTAAAAACCTACAAGACCAAATAAATGAAGAGGAAACAGACACTCTGCCTGAAAAAGAATTCAGAGTAATGACAGTAAAGATGATCCAGAATCTTGGAAACAGAGTGGAGGCACGGACTGAGAAAATACAAGAAATGTTTAACAACAATCTAGAACTAAAGAACAAAGACACAGAGATGAACAACGCAGTGAATGAAATGAAAAATAAACTAGAATGAATCAATAACAGAATAAATGAGGCAGAAGAACAAATAGGTGAGCTGGAAGACAAAATGGTGGAAATAACTGCCGAGGAGCAGAATAAAGATAAAAGAATGAAAAGAATTGAAGACAATCTCAGAGACCTCTGGGGCAACACTATAGGCACCAACATTCGAATTAAAGGTTCCCAGAAGAAGAAGAGAAAAAGAAACAGTCTGAGAAAATATTTGAAGAGATTATAGTGGAAAACTTCCCTAACATGGGAAAGGAAATAGTCACCCAAGCCCAGGAAGCACAGAGAGTCCCACACAGGATAAACCCAAGGAGAAACATGCCGAGACACACAGTAATCAAATTGGCAAAACTTAAAGACAAAGAAAAATTACTGAAAGCAGCAAGGGAAAAACGACAAATAACATACAAGGGAACTCCCATAATGTTAACAGCTGATTTCTCAGCAGAAACTCTACAAGCCAGAAGGGAGTGGCAGGATATACTTAAGGGATTAAAGGGAAAAACCTACAACCAAGATTACTCTACCCCACAAGGATCTCATTCAGGTTCAATGGAGAAGTCAAAAACCTTTTCAGACAATCAAAAGCTAAGAGAATTCAGCACCACCGAACCAGCTTTACAACAAATGCTAAAGAAACTTCCCTAGATGGGAAACACAAGAAAAAGAGCCACAAAAACAAACCCAAAACAAATAAGAAAAAGCTAACAGGAACATACATATCAATAATAACCTTGAATGTAAATGGATTAAATGCCCCAACCAAAAGACGGAGACTGGACGAATGGATTAAAAAAAAAAGACCCTTATATATGCTGTCTAAAAAAGACTCACTTCAGACCTAGGGACACATGCAGACTGAAAGTGAAGTGATGGAAAAAGATATTTGATGCAAATGGAAATAAAAAGAAAGCTGGAAGAGCAATACTACTGTCAGATAAAACGGACTTTAAAATAGAGACTGTTACAAGAGATAAGGAGGAACACTACATAATGATCAAAGAATCAATCCAAGAAGAAGGTATTAACAATTATAAATGTTTATGCACCCAATACAGGAGCACCTCAATACATAAGGCAACTGCTAACAACCATTAAAGGAGAAATCAACAGTAACAAAATAATAATAAGGGACTTTAACACCCCACTTTCACCAATGGACAGATCGTCCAAACAGAAAATAAACAGGGAAACACCAGCTTTAATTGACAGAGTACACCAGATAGATTTAATTGATATTTAAAGAACATTTCACCCAAAAGTGGCAGAATACACTTTCTTCTCAATTGCACATGGAACATTCTACAGGATAGATCACCTCTTGGGTCACGAATCAAGCCTCAGAAAATAGAAGAAAACTGAAATCGTATCAAGCATCTTTTCTGACTACAACGCTATGAGACAGGGAAAAAAATGTAAAAATACATATAGATGAAGGCTAAACAGTGCACTACTAAATAACCAAGAGATCACTGAAGAAATCAAAAAAGAAATTAAAAAATACTTAGAGGGCTTCCCTGGTGGTGCAGTGGTTGAGAGTCCGCCTGCCGATGCAGGGGACACGGGTTCGTGCCCCGGTCTGGGAAGATCCCACATGCGGTGGAGCCGCTGGGCCCGTGAGCCATGGCCGCTGAGCCTGCGCGTCCGGAGCCTGTGCTCCGCAACGGGAGAGGCCACAATAGCGAGAGGCCCGCGTCCAGCAAAAAAAAAAAATAAAAATAAAAATAAAAAATACTTAGAAACAAATGACAATGAAAACACAATGACCCAAAACCTACAGGACACAGCCAAAGCAGTTCTAAGAGCTAAGTTTATAGCAATTCTATCTCACCACAAGAAACAAGAAAAATCTCAAATAAACATCTAGCCCTACGCTTAAAAGAACTAGAGAAAGTGGTTGAGAGTCCGCCTGCACGACACGGGTTCGTGCCCCGGTCCGGGAAGATCCCACATATCGTGGAGCGGCTGGGCCTGTGCACCATGGCTGCTGAGCCTGCGCTCCACAACAGGAGAGGCCACAACAGTGAGAAGCCTGTTGGAATACTGAAGGAAAAAAAAAAAAAAGAACTAGAGAAAGAAGAATAAAGAAAACCCAAAGTCAGCAGAAGGAAAGAAATCATAAAGATCAGAGCAGAAATAAATAAAAGAGAAATGAAGAAAACAATAACAAAGATCAGTAAAACTATAAGCTGGATCTTTAAGTACCAGAACATAAACAAAATTGATAAACCCTGGGCTTCCCTGGTGGTGCAGTGGTTGAGCATCCGCCTGCCGATGCAGGGGACACGGGTTCGTGCTCCGGTCCGGGAAGATCCCACATGCCGCGGAGCAGCTGGGCCTGGGAGCCATGGCCGCTGAGCCTGCGTGTCCGGAGCCTGTGCTCCGCAATGGGCGAGGCCACAACAGTGAGAGGCCCGCGTACCGCAAAAAAAAAAAAAAAAACAAAAACTGATAAACCCTTAGCCAGACTCATCAAGAAAAAAAGGCAGAGGATCGAAATCAATAAAATTAGAAATGAAAAAGGAGAAATCAAAACTGACACTGCAGAAATACAAAGGATTATAAGAGACTACTACAAAAAACTATATAACAATAAAACAGAGAGCCAAGAAGAAATGGACAAATTCTTGGAAAGGTACACTTTTCTAAGACTGAACCAAGAAGAATTAGAAAATATAAACAGACCTATCACAAGTAATGAAATTGAAACCAAAATAAAAAACCTTCCAACAAACAAAAGTCCAGGACCAGATGGCTTCACAGGCGAATTCTATCAAACATCTAGAGAAGAGTTAAAACCAATCCTTCTCAAACTCTTCCAAAAAATCAAAGAAGGAGAAACACTCCCAAATTCATTTTATGAAGCCACCATCCCCCGACACCAAAACCAGAAAAAGATATCACAAAAAACAAGAAAATTATAGACCAATATCACTGATGAACATAGATGCACAAATCCTCAACAAAATACTAGCAAACAGAATCCAACAGCAGAAAAAAGGATCATACGCCATGATCAAGTGGGGTTTATCCCAGGGATGCAAGGATTCTTCAATATATGCAAATCAATCCATGTGAAACATTAACAAATTAACAAATTTTAACAAATTACGGAATAAAAACCATATGATCACCTTAATAGATGCAGAAAAAGCTTTTGACAAAATTCAACACCCATTTATGATAAAAACTCTCCAGAAAATGGGCACAGAAGGAAACTATCTCAACAAAATAAAGGCCATATATGATAAACCCACAGCAAGCATCATACTCGATGAAAAACTGAAAGTATTTCCACTAAGATCTGGAATAAGACAAGGTTGCCCACTCTCACCACTCTTATTCAACATAGTTTTGGGAGTCTTAGCCACAGCAATCAGAGAAGAAAAGGAAATAAAAGGAATCCAAATCAGAAAAGAAGAAGTAAAGCTGTCACTGTTTGCAGATGACATGATACTATACATAGAGAATCCTAAAGATGCTACCAGAAAACTACTAGAGCTAATCAATGAATTTGGTAAAGTTGCAGGAGACAAAATTAATGCACAGAAGTCGCTGGCATTCCTATACACCAGTAACAAAAAAATCAGAAAGAGAAATTAAGGAAACACTCCCATTCACCATTGCAACAAAAAGAATAACACACCTAGAAATAAACCTGCCTAAGGAGATGAAAGGCGTCTACTCAGAAAACTATAAAACACTGATGAAAGAAATCAAAGATAACATAAGCAGATGCAGAAATATACCATTCTTCCTTGGATTGGAAGAATCAATATTGTGAAAATGACTACACTATCAAAAGCTATATACAGATTCAATGCAATCCCTATCAAACTACCAATGGCATTCTTCACAGAATTAGACCAAAAAATTTTACCACTTGTATGTGAACACTAAAGGTCCTGAACAGCCAAAGTAATCTTAAGAGAAACAGAGTTGGTGGAATCAGGCTCCCTGACTTCAAACTATACCACAAAGCTACAGTAATCAAGACAGTACGGTACTGGCACAAAAACAGAAATACAGATCAATGGTACAGGACAGAAATCCCAGAGGTAAACCCACACACATATGAGCACCATGTTTACAACAAAGGAGGCAAAAACACACAATGGAGAAAAGACAGCCTCTTCAGTAAGTGGTGCTTGGGGGGCTTCCCTGGTGGCGGAGTGCTTAAGAATCTGCCTGCCAATGCAGGGGACACGGGTTCGAGCCCTGGTCCAGGAAGATCCCACATGCCTTGGAGCAATTAAGCCTCTGCGCCACCTTACTGAGCCTGCGCTCTAGAGACTGTGAGCCACAACTACTGAAGCCCGTGCACCTAGAGCCCAAGCTCTGCAGTTAAGACAAGCCACCGCAATGAGAAGTCCGTGTGCTGCAACAAAGAGTAGCCCACACTCGCCGCAACCAGAGAAAAACCTGTGCGCAGCAATGAAGACCCATCAAAGACCCAATGAAGCCAAAACTAAATAATAATAAAATTTAAAAAAATAAACAATCACAGGGCTTGTATAATGTTATTTAAAAAAAAAAAAGAAGTGGTGCTGGGAAAACTGGACAGCTACATGTAAAAGAATGAAATCAGAACACTACCAAACACCATACACAAAAATAAACTCCAAGTGGATTAAAGACTTAAATTTAAGACCAGAGACTATAAAATTCTTAGTGGAAAACCTAGGAAAAACAATCTCTTCATAAACTACAGCAAGATCTTTTTCGACCCACCTCGTAGAGTAATGGAAATAAAAACAAAACAAATGGGAGTTAATAAAACTTAAAACTTTTGCACAGTAAAGGAAACCATAAACAAGACAAAAAGACAACCCTCAGGGCTTCCCTGGTGGCACAGTGGTTGAGACTCCGCCTGCCGATACAGGGGACACGGGGTTCGTGCCCTGGTCCGGGAGGATCCCACATGTCACGGAGCAGCTGGGCCCATGAGCCATGGCCGCTGAGCCTGTGTGTCTGGAGCCTGTGCTCCGCGATGGGAGAGGCCACAGCGGTGAGATGCCGCGTACCACAAAAAAAATAAAGATAACCCTCAGAATGGGAGAATATATTTGTAAAGGAAACAAAAGACAGAAGACTAATCTCCAAAATATACAAACAGCTCATGGAGCTCAATACCAAGAAAACCAAACAATAGAGTTAAATAATGGGCAGAAGACCTAAATGGACATTTCACCAAGGAAGACACAGAGATGGCCAAGAGGCATGTGAAAAGATGCTCAACAACGCCAATTATTACAGAAATGCAAATCAAAACTACAATGAGGTATCACCTCAGGCCGGTCAGGATGGCCATCATCAAAAAACCTAGAAACAATAAATGCTGGAAAGGGTGTGGTGAAAAGGGAACCCTCCTACACTGTTGGAGGGAATGTAAACTGATACAACCACTATGGCAAAAAGCATGGAGGTTCTTTAAAAAACTAAAAACAGAACTACCATATGACCCAGCAATCCCACTACTTGGCACATACTCTGATTAAACCATAATTCAAAAAGAGACATGTACCACAATGTTCACTGCAGCACTATTTACAATAGCCAGGACATGGTAGCAACCTAAATACCCACTGCCAGATGAATGGATAAAGAAGATGTGGCACATATATACAACAGAATATTACTCGGCCATAAAAAGAAATGAAATTGAGTTATTTGTAGTGAAGTGGATAGACCTAGAATCTGTCACACAGAATGAAGTCAGAAAGAGAAAAACAAATACTGAATGCTAATGCATATATATGGAATGTTAGAAGAAAAAAAAAAGGTACTGACGAACCTAGCTGCAGGGTAGGAATAAAGAGGTAGATATAGAGAGTGGATTTGAGGACACAGGGTGGGAGGGGGAAGCTGGGACGAGTGAGAGTAGCATTGACATATATACACTACTGAATCTAAAACAGTTGTCTGGTGGGAAGCAGCAGCATAGCACAAGGAGATCAGCTTGGTGCTCTGCGATGACCGAGAGGGGTGGGAAAGGGAAGATGGGAGGGACGCTCAAGAGGGAGGGGATATGGAGACATATGTATGCATATAGCTGATTCACTTTGTTGTGCAGCAGAAACTAACACAGTATTGTGAAGTAATTATACTCCAATAAAGATCTATTAAAAAAATAATAAAGTAGATTTGACTACCTAAAGTAGCCAAGAAATAAAAGAAATCCAAATCGGAAAAGAAGTAAAGCCGTCACTGTTTGCAGATGACATGATACTATACATAGAGAATCCTAAAGATGCTACCAGAAAACTACTAGAGCTAATCAATGAATTTGGTAAAGTAGCAGGATACAAACTTCATGCACAGAAATCTCTGGCATTCCTATACACTAATGATGAAAAATCTGAAAGTGAAATCAAGGAAACACTCCCTTTTACCACTGCAACAAAAAGAATAAAATATCTAGGAATAAACCTACCTAAGGAGACAGAAGACCTGTACGCAGAAAATTGTAAGACACTGATGAAAGAAATTAAAGATGATACAAATAGATGGAGAGATATACCATGTCCTTGGATTGGAAGAATCAACATTGTGAAAATGACTCTACTACCCAAAGCAACCTACAGATTCAATGCAATCCCTATCAAACTGCCACTGGCATTTTTCACAGAGCTAGAACAAAAAATGTCACTATTTGTATGGAAACACAGAAGTCCTTGAATAGCCAAAGCACTCTTGAGAATGACAAATGGAGCTGGAGGAATCAGGCTACCTGACTTCAGACTATAGTACATAGCTACAGTAATCAAGACAGGATGGTACTGGCACAAAAACAGAAATATAGATCAATGGAACACGATAGAAATTCCAGAGATAAGCCCACGCATATATGGTCACCTTCTCTTTGATAAAGGAGGACAGAATATACAGTGGAGAAAAGACAGCCTCTTCAATAAGTGGTGCTGGGAAAACTGGACAGGTACATATAAAAGTATGAAATGAGAACACTCCCTAACACCATACACAAAAATAAACTCAAAATGGATTAAAGACCTAAATGTAAGGCCAGACACTATCAAACTCTTAGAGGAAAACATAAGTAAAACACTCTATGACATAAATCACAGCAAGATCCTTTTTGACCCACCTCCTAGAGTAATGGAAATAAAAACAGAACAAATGGGAGTTAATTAAACTTAAAACTTTTGCACAGTAAAGGAAACCATAAACAAAACTAAAAGACAACCCTCAGAATGGGAGAAAATATGTGCAAATGAAACAACTGACAAAGGATTAATCTCCAAAATTTACAAGCAGCTCATGCAGCTCAATAACAAAAAAACAAACAACCCAATCCAAAAATGGGCAGAAGACCTAAATAGACATTTCTCTAAAGAAGATATGCAGATTGCCAACAAACACATGAAAGAATGCTCAGCATCATTAATCACTGGAGAAATGCAAATCAAAACTACAATGAGATATCATCTCACACCGGTCAGAATGGTCATCACCAAAAAATCTAGAAATAATAAATGCTGGAGAGGGTATGGAGAAAGGGAACACTCTTACACTGCTGGTGGGAATGTAAACTGATACAACCACTATGGAGAACAGTATGGAGGTTCCTTAAAAAACCACAAATAGAACTACAAGTAGAACTATGACCCAGCTATCCCACTACTGGGCATATACCCTGAGAAAATCATAATTCAAAAAGAGTCATGTACCACAATTTTCACTGCAGCTCTATTTACAACAGCCAGGACATGGAAGCAACCGAAGTGTCAATCAACAGGTAAATGGATAAAGAAAATGTGGCACATACACACAATGGAATATCACTCAGCCATAAAAAGAAACAAAATTGAGTTGTTTGTAGTGAGGTGGATGGACCTAGAGTCTGTCATACAGAGTGAAGTCAGTCATGAAGAGAAAAACAAATACCGTATGCTAACACATATATATGGAATCTAAGGGGGAAAAAAAAAGGTCATGAAGAACCTAGGGGCAAGATGGGAATAGACACTGAACTACTAAAGCATGGACTTGAGAATATGGGGAGAGGGAAGGATAAGCTGTGACAAAGTGAGGCAGTGGCATGGACACACATACACTACCAAACATAAAATACATAGCTAGTGGGAAGCAGCCGCATAGCACAGAGAGATCAGCTGGGTGGTTTGTGACCACCTAGAGGGGTGGGATAGGGAAGGTGAGAGGGAGGGAGACGCAAGAGGGAAGAGATATGGGAACATATGTATATGTATAACTGATTCACCTTGTTATAAAGCCGAAACTAACACACCATTGTAAAGCAATTATACTCCGATAAAGATGTTAAAAAATAAATAAATAAAGTAGTCAAAATCACAGAAACATAAAGTAGAAAGGCATTTCCCAAGAGGGAGGGTGTAGGGGGGAGTAGTGGTGGTAAGGTAGGTTGGAGAATTAGTGTGTAGTGGGAACAGACTTTCAGTTCTGAAAGATTAAAAAGTTAGAGCTCTATTGCAGAACCTTGTAAATATCTTTAACATTAACTGTAAACTTTCAAACGGTATGATGTCACATATTTTTACCCTAATAAAATAAATTAAAAATTCTCAGTAAAATACTGACAACTAAATACAGAAATATATACAGGACCAAGTGAGATTTATTCCAAGAATGGAAGAGTGGTTCATTATATAAATCAGTAATGTTAATACAACACATACATATAAAAAAGGGGAAAACCACATGACCATCTCAAATGATTCAGAAAAAACACCCAAATTTCAACTTTTTCATGATAAAAATACTTAATATGCTAAGAATAAAAAGGAACTTTAGGGCTTCCCTGGTGGCGCACTGGTTGAGAGTCCACCTGCCGATGCAGGGGAAACGTGTTAGTGCCCCGGTCCAGGAGTATCCCACATGCCGCGGAGCAGCTGGGCCTGTGAGCCACGGACGCTGAGCCTGCGCGTCCAGAGCCTGTGCTCCGCAATGGGAGAAGCCACAACGGTGAGAGGCCCACGTACCGCAAAATTCAAAAAAATTTTAAAAAAGGAACTTTCTTAGGAGAGTAAAGGCATAAATGAAAAACTTAACAGCTAACATCACATTCGATGAAAGAGCTTTCTCTCCGTACCACGAACGAGACAAGGATGCTTGCTGTCACTATCTCTATTCAACATAACAGAGCAAGTAAGCAAAGGCAAATGACACACATCCAAATTGCAAAGGTAGAAGTAAAACTACCTCTTTTTACAAATGACAGGCTCTGATATTGAGAACACCCTAACGAATCCATTTAGAAGCTTAATCCAGCAAAATTGTAAAATATAAAATCAAACACAAAAATCATGTGTATTTCTAGGTACTAGCAACAAACAACCCAAAAAGAAAATTAAGAAAACAATTACACCTAGAATAGCAGCAAAAAGAATACTTTGTAATAAATAAAACCAAGAAGGTGCAATAGTGTTAAAAGAAATGAAAGAAGACCTAAATAAAGAAAGATAACCTGCATCACATACTGAAATTTAACATTGTTAACATGTTAATACCACTCAGAGCAATCTATAGATTTAATGTAATTTCTTTCAAAATTCTGTTTATCACAGAAATGGAGAAACCTATTCTAAAATTCAAAGAAACATGGACTTACTTAAATGTCTAACTAGAGATTTCCCCACAGAGGATATACCATAAGCACATGAAGAGATGCTTAACATCACTAACCATAAAGAAAAATGAATATCAAAACTACCATGAGATCCACCACACACCCATTAGGGTGGCTATTATTAAAATGTCAGAAAATAGCAGGTATGGAAGAGGATGTGGAGAAACTGAAATCTTTGTACACTGCTTGTGGGTGTATAAAACGGTGAAGCCACTGTGTAATTCAGTCTGGTGGACTCTGAAGAAGTTAAACACAGGATTTCTACATGACCTAACAGATCCACTCCAAATTACATGTTAAAAAGACTGAGAATGGGAACTCAAACACGTATCTGTGTTTACAACAATGGTCATAGCAGTACTACTCACAATAGCCCAAAGTATAAACAATCAAAGTGTCCACCAACAGATGAATGCATAAGCAAAAATATAATACATACATAAAGTGAAATATTATAGAGCATTAAAAATGAAGGAAATCCTTCAACAAGCTACATGTATGAACCTTGAGATTTGGCTAAATGAAACACAAAAAGACTAGTATTGTGTAATTCCACTTATGAGGTACTGACAATAGGCAAATTCACAGAGACAGGACACATATTAGAGGTAAACAGTGGCACAGAGGTTTGGAAATGGGAGTAAGTTACTACTTAATGTGTTTGGGATGATGAAAAATTTAGGAAATAGTGGTGATGACTGCCCAACAGTGTAATGTTTTCAATGTCCCTTAACTGTTCACTTAAAAGTCATTAAAATGTCTAATTTTTTGTTACAAATAACTATACACTTTAACACAATTAAAAAACTGTAAAAGAAATTAAAAAATCAACAGGGGCATTTTCCAGAGATGAAAACATATTTAGGTTAAGTGAAATATATTAAATACACGTTTCCTAAATATCAAACTGCTAATGTAGACAAGAAAAAGGTTTCCTTATTTGACTTCTGAGATAAATTTTGATCAAAATTAATTCATGTCTGCCTAAAAGAATAAGGTCAGACTTCTCTCAAAACAACAAAAAATCACTTACTTGCTGGGACAGTGCAACAGTAAGTCAATGATAAACGTCTGCCAGTCCTTTTCTTTACTAAGTGCATCCAGGGCTGTTGGAATTAGAGCAAAACATAATGTCATCACTTCCAATGCTTCACAGCAAACCTGTTCATCTTCCATGTCTGGCCCATTGCTTGTATTGGTGGTCTGTAAAATTATGATGAGGAGTAAATTACTGGTGATACAGTTAGAACAAAGTCACAAACCTTCAAGTTAGTATTTAAAACTTATGTATACTCAGTAAAGACCATTTGTCTTCAATCTCTTCACCTGTAGCTTTTGAGACCCTTTGGGATATATCCCAAAGGGGATTAAAGAAGTATGCTCAGTAAAAGCTAAGAATTACTTCCTTGTTCTTCTGGGTGTAAGTGGTGTACTTCTGCATTAATCATGATTCCTTTCTAAAGAATAACTGGCACTGTACTTGGTTCTTTGATTAGTTTTCTTGTACAATGTATCTAAAATTCCACTTTATTAAAAAAGCAACTATGTTACACAAATGTTGAGGAAGGTTATAGAAGACTTTTCCAACCTAAAATATATTCAAGTTGGTAGCTAATAATTTATAATCTGCCACCACTTATCCAAAAAATAAAATCAGTATAATATGCAACTAGAACAGAACAGTCATTCAAATATTCCAAAAAGGGAAGCTCTACAATTCCATTATCCACGTTCCTCTCTTAAATATACAGAAATGACTATCAAAGACAAGTAAACAGAATACAAAATCAAAGAGCTAAACAAAGTCTCATTTCTGCAAATAATTTGCTTAATCAAATGAGAAACAGGGATAATACCTAAATGGTGGAAACCGTTGCTGCTTTTGAGTGCTATAAAAGCAGCAAGTAAAGTACTTGGACGTCATAATTAAGAAAGAATAATTAAAGAAAACTGGGAAAAGCAAATTCTTTATGGCATAACTATATTCAACTCAATAAGAAATTTTTTAAAAAGTTTTAGAAAAAAGCTGCCTTACAGTGAGATACTGAAGTAGTTTATTTTCAAAATAAAATTGTATACATTCTCATCCTAACTACAGAAGTTTATTTTAAACCACTAGATACACAGTGATTGGTCAGATGAAAAATTTAGTCATATACATAATTAACTTGTACACAAAAGGAATGCACTTCTGTAGTAACTCTTACCATCTCATAAATTTTAGTGATTTCTTCATTTGGGCTAAATACTAGCTCTAATGTTCCACATCCTGATGCCCAGATGATTTTTTGTATAGCTCTAATTTCACAAATATCAGGCATGTATCTTGAAGCCTGAAAGAAAATGAGTAATTTAAATGCTGACAGAATTAAGTAACTATGACAGTCTATGCTATCTTTAAGATGAGAAGTAGCCTTGATCCTGCAGATGCAAACTATTATATATAGGATGGATAAACACCAATCACAAGGAACTATATTCAATATTCTGTGATAAACCATAATGCAAAAGAATGACAAAGAATATGTATGTATGTATGTATGTACGTATGTATGTATGTACGTATGTATGTATGTGTGTGTGTGTACAACAGTTTGCTGTACAGCAGAAATTAACACATTTTAAACCAACTACACCTCAATAAAATTTAAAAATAAATAAAAGAAAAACAAAGTAGACTTGTTCCCATGTTTTTCTGGATCTTAATGTCAGGTCATAATACATATACAGACAGGGCTTCCCTGGTGGCACAGTGGTTAAGAATCTGCCTGCTAATGCAGGGGACACGGGTTTGAGCCCTGGTCCGGGAAGATCCCACATGCCGCAGAGCAACTAAGCTCCCGTGCTACAACTACTGAGCCTGAGCTCCAGAGCCTGTGCGCTACACCTACTGAGCCCACGTGCCACAACTACTGAAGTCTGTGTGCCTTGCGCCCGTGCTCTACAACAAGAGAAGCCACCACATGAGAAGCCCAGGCACCGTAATGAAGAGTAACCCTCACTCACCGCAACTAGAGAAAGCCTGCGTGCAGCAACAAAGACCCAATGCAGCCAAAAAGAAATTAATTAAAATAAATAAACTAAAAAAAAAAACAAAAAAAAACAGATGAAGCAAAATTATGCTTATCAGCTATAGACACAATGTAGGCTTCAGGTTAAGATCTAATCTGGCTTGAACATATTTCATAAGAATTTTACAAACACAGAAACCAAATTACCCAGCCATTCCACTCCTGTGTGTTTACCCAGAAATAAGAAAACATGTGCCAAAGAGGCACTTGTGACTTATTGGTGATTTTCAAAATGGTTCTATTCCAAATAGTAAAACAACTAGGAATAACACAAGTGTTCGTTAACAGAACATATAGGATGACCATAAAGTGTAACATTACTCAAAAATGGATAAAGTATTTACATATAATATAGCACCGATATATTCCAAAATCATTCAGACTGAAATAATCCAGACACAAAGGAGTATACGATTTTTTTTTTAAACTGGATAGAATTTTTATTGGCATTGCCTTGATTCTATAGATTAATTTGGTAACTTACATTTTTACCATACTGTCTTCTACGTTACAGAAGACTCCATGTATTTGTCTTTAATTTCATTTATATGATTTTATTTATGTAAAATTTAAGAAAATATTACTACTCTACAGTGACAAAATTTACTGCAGCAGTAAATGCCTGCAGTCAGGAAGAGAAAACTTTTGGGGCTGACAGAAATGTTGTTTCTTGTCTGTATCATTAATTTAAACATTATGTCAAAACTCAGTATATGTTTTATTTTGATCTAGTTTATGCAATATACATTACAGCTCAAAAGCCCTGTTTAAAAGTTTTTAAAAAGTACTTTCTGAAGTACTGATGTTAATATGTAATAGTAAATACAATTTTAGTAAATTTTAGTTAAAATAAGAGAATCTAAAGTGATACTCTCAGAATATTCAACCTCAGACTGTGATATTCATGAGTAAGTAGAGACTGTGTCAAGAGTAATAAAAGATAAGCAACCAAGATCCCAGAACTTTCAAAGTCTGATACTAACCTCATCAGATATTTGTTGAGCAAGACGTATTGATACATTTCTAAGCATGCACTCAGATGATGGGTTAGGAATGCTCTGAAGGGCATTTTGTAGCACCACTGCTTGATCATGAGTAATGTGGTTAATCTGAAAAAAGTTAACCTTTTTACTTGGGAGTGAAAAACTTCTACATGATTAAATTTCAAAAATTTGTACATAGCAAAAACCCAACCATTTGTTCCTCATCCACCATCACTCTCTGAGGATGTCATCCTTCCACTTACCTACTGTAGAATATATGGTGCTCAGCATAAAACTGCATTTCAGATTGCCAACCTGTAGACTGCCTCTGTTACCTGCCCTTTAAAAAGTGACAATACTCCTCTGCAAACTCCAATTTCGCATGAATTCAATTGTTTCTACAACTATGTTCACTTTCACTTGCATGACATAATGACACAGCTCTGAACAAATCTTTTATAGGTCTCTAGCAAAATCCTTTTCCCAGGCCTCCTACTCAGCAAATGACCATGCTTGCTGTGATGTGACTGAGAAAACTGGGGGTACCAGATAAACAGACTTTCAATTTCTTATCATCTAATCTCTAAAATGATTTCTCTCACTTCCTTCCCTTTCAGTCTTTAAAATGTTTTTTATATTTTGTTCATAAGTACTTTGTTAACTGTGCTCTAAACACACATCACCAAAAATGTGCTGAAGTCTCCCCCATCCTCTGTATATACCTTTCTTTTACAGTCAAGTTTTGGTAAGAAAATCTTCTCAAAAACAGATGTTTTTAAAAATTCAAGAGTTTGCAGAGTTGTTCCTACAGTCTCTAGGTGGTCAACGAAGACTGACTAGGTACAAGGCCTCCAACTCTTCTCTCTTAACTTCAAATGGGACAAGTTTAACTTTCTGTTTAATTTTTTGTTATCTATTATTATGTACATATTAATTATTTAAATCCTTCCATAAGTATTTGAAAGTCTACTTGCCAGGTGCTACTACATGAGATTTCAAATAAAAAGTGAATGTAGCACAGGTGGTGTAAGTACAGTTTCAGAATAAGTACAGCTGCAACTTCACAGAGTTAAAGCTCTCAGGTCCTTTTTACTATTTGGGCCAAGCTATTTCATCTCTTTAGATCTTAAATTTTCACTTAAAAAATAGGAAGAAATAAAAGTGACTGACCAAATATATTTATATTAACGATTAAATAAGATAAAGTATAATAATTAACATAAAGGAACTCAATATATTTACACGATTACGAATTTCTAATGAACTAGCCTGAACACATAGGAATCATGTATGCTTTTGTTAAAATTTCACCTTAAGCAATACATGGTATATAATAGATGCATGATAGATTATCTGTGCAAAGACTAAAAACACGTTTTCAAACTGTTAATTCACTTTTACTAATTATTTAGGGTTTATTTTTTTAAATCAAAGGCTTAGGGCATTTTTACACTGAAATTCTTCTTGTTAAGAACACCACTGACACGTTAATTTCCAATTCAACTCAGTAAACTGGGATGAGGATTAAGTATGGTATACAAGGTAAAAATAACTTTCCTTTCACTTACTGTACTGGAAGAACTAAACATTTTCTATTAAAAAAAACAAGGTCTAAAACTTCATGGAAAAGGAATTAAGTTAAAGAAGTAATAATAAAACTATAAATGTGGAAACAATAACGTTTTACTTAGGAGTATAAATAGGGCTTCCCTGGTGGTGCAGTGGTTGAAGAGTCCGCCTGCCGATGCAGGGGACATGGGTTCGTGCCCCTGTCCGGGAAGATGCCACATGCCGCGGAGCAGCTGGGCCTGTGAGCCATGGCCGCTGGGCCTGTGCGTCCGGAGCCTGTGCTCCGCATCGGGAGAGGCCACAACAGTCAGAGGCCCGCGTACCACAAAAAAAAAAAAAAGAGTATAAATAAGTTCTTAAATCCATGAGAAAATACACCCAGAATTAATTTTCTTCATCAGTTACTGTATTTATCAACTTGTAACCCTCTTCTAAATATTATATGTGGCTCTATAATAAACGTATTTTAAATGCTAATTTTTCACTTAACTCCTTACTAGAATGTGGGCAACTTGCAATTAGACCCTATTATGTATCTTTGTATCCTTATGGCATTTTCGAAATAGTAAGTCTTAGGGAAAAGAACAAGAAGATATATAAAATTGCTTTGTTACTTAAGCCACTATGGAAAGGATCATAACCAGAACCTATCTGTTTTTATGTAAATATGCACAGAAACCACAATATAAAGTAATCAAACTTACAGTGAGGACAGAGCACTATAAATTTCTTCTGTAAAAGTGCTTGTACAAATTTTAACTTTTTAAATGAAATTTTCAAAATTATATAAAAACACAGAGACTATAAATAACCTTTAAGTACCCATTATCTAGCTTCAATAATTGTAAACAGAAGGCTAAACTTGTTTCACTGAATCCCCAACTCACTAACTCTGCCCACATCACCCCAGAATTATTCTGGAGAAAATCCCAGACATTCTATTTTATTAGAAAAGACTTAGCATAACTCTTAATTTTTTTAATTTATGCTAATTTTTATTTTTTAATTTATTATTTATTATTATTCTTTTTGGCAGCCCCAGTGGCTTGCAGAATCTTAGTTCCCTGACCAGGGACTAAACGTGCATCCTGGCAGTGAAAATGCTGAGTCCTGACCATTGGACCACCAGAGAATTCCTAATGACTCTTCTTTTTTTTTTTTTTTGCGGTACACGGGCCTCTCACTGTTGTGGCTTCTCCCGTTGCGGAGCACAGGCTCCGGATGCGCAGGCTCAGCGGCCATGGCTCACGGGCCCATCTGCTCTGCGGCATGTGGGATCTTCCTGGACCGGGGCACGAACCCGTGTCCCCTGCATCGGCAGGCGGACTTTCAAACACTGCGCCACCAGGGAAGCCCAATGACTCTTCTTTTAAACAAAATCCACAATACTACTCTCCCACCTAAGATAATTAATTAACGCTAACATCCAATATCTAGTAATTATTTAAATTGCCTTAAGAACTAACCCATTTCTGATGGAAAAAAAAAAATCTGTATGCCTAAGCCATTTTATCTTCAGCAATTTAATAAAACCATCACTTGTAATGTAAATAAACTCAATTTCAGTGAGAATTGGAAGCCACATTCAACCTTTGCATCAAACCTCAGCATATCTTGAGAGCATCCGGTGACTGTACTTTAAGGATGCTACCAGCATAAACAGAGAGTCTTTGTCAGTCACAGTAGTTACGTTGCTCAGTGGGATGAGACGTGGACGACATGCCAAATACATCTTTTCTTTTATAACCAACTGTCTTTATATAACTTTCAGGTATGAGGCAACAAAAGAGTCATGTGAAGTTTTTATGAGACTTAAAACAAATGAAAAGTAAAAAAAAAGGGGGGGGGGGACTTAAGGGGAATGAAGTATCCTCTGAAGTTACTGTAATCAGTATATCACATTTACATTTGGGGACTTCCCGGCAGTCCAGTGGTTATGACTCTGTGCTTGCACTGCAGGGGTCCCAGGTTCAAACCCTGGTCAAGGAACTAAGATCCCCCATGCAGCACAGCGCAGCCAAAAAAAAAATTTTTTTTTTAAATATTTCAACACACATATAACTTAATAGAGTGAATTGAACCTGCATTCTCTCACTGAAGGCTCTAACTTTAAAAATTAAATATTAACCACAAAACATTTAAAGAAATGTATTACCGGTGTTATAGGATCTGCACCACCTACAACTGGTTGACAAGCCTCTGCTACAGCTCGAACTTGGCCATAGCCTATAGCAGTTAACAAGAGTTTGGCTATTTTAAGACCACTGAAGTAAGCACCCCTTCGTGTCTCCATATCTGTATTAGGCAGGAAGTTATTTCTTGTTAGCATACTCAGCACAAGGGGTAAGCCACCACTTTTCAAGAAGTGAAGCTGAAAGTCAGAGGAATCATCTGCCAAAAGTGCACCAGCAGGCATTAACAAGGCATAAACTACCTGGAAAAAAGAAGGGCGGGGGGACAGAAACTGTATTAACGATGTTAAAAATAATTTTATAACTTCTATTTCCCTTATCATTGCTAAGATATTCTTAACTATTTCAAAAGATTATACACAATATCACGACATCATGAAAAATTCTACTTTTGAAAAGGAAAATACCAACCTCTGTTAGGTACAGCACTCGGGAGGCAGAAGGACCAAAGAAAAGTGAATCAAGAGATGGTCCAAGGTTATCTTCTCCAAGTTTTGCCTGATCCAAACAAATAGCTCTTAATTTTTCTATTGTTGTGCTATCTGCAAAGAAAACAGACACAAAGTAAAATATTCAATACATTATTAATATTTCACATATATACTGAAGAGTATTAAACATGAAACATCTATAAATTCAACTAAGCTGAGCTATAAGTTCACATGTTACAAGACATAACCAGGCCTGGACTGGTTAATGATCAACGAGGGCTCTTTAATAGTCAAGCCAATATATGAAGGGAAGAGTTTCCTATCCAGAGACCTAAAATCAACAGGTTCTCCTTCATCCACTGGAGACAGAAAAAAAAAAAACACTGAAAAGGAATTAGTTCTTGAAACACAAACACAAGCTCCTCCCACCAAGTTCTCAATTATCTGTCTCATATGACATTACACACAAACTGTTTGAGTTTTACTGAAAATTTTGAGTTTCAAAAGAAGGTACACTTTAAACAGAAAATGACAAAAGTAACAATTATTCCTAATGTATACTTAAAATAAGAAAAGCTATTTATTTTGTTTTGTCATATAAAGATGTGAAGCTTAGAAAAAAAACCCCAAACAGTGAAAGATTACACTAAAAATACAGTTCTTTCTTAGAAGAAAACTTAGCAGCAAATCTGCATGACCTTAGATAAGGTAATGATCTCTTATATATGATGCCAAAAGAACAAGTGTTAAGAAGAGATAAATTTGACTATAGCAAAGGACATTATTTACAGAATGAAAAGGGAACACACAGAAGAACATGTTTAAGTTATGTGATTTGATAAAGGATGTGTATCTGAATATACCAAGAACATTTACAAAACAATAATAAAGACAAATAACCCAAATGAAAAATAAGCAAAGGCCTTGAACAGACATTTCTCCAAAGATAGGCAAATTGGTAGTAAGCACATCATCAGTCATCAAGGAAATGCAACTCAAAATCATCATAAGATATGACTTCACGGGTTGGTGAAAACGTGGAGAAAATGGAACCCTTCTACCTTACTGTGGGAATAGAAAATGTACCATATATTTTACCATGATAAGAAAACAAAAATAAAAGCAAGGCAAATGACTTTGAGTGATTTTGGGGGGGGACCCATGTTGTGAGCTGATAGATATTAATGATGCTGCTCAGTATTTGTTCAGGATAAAGCAATGTCAAGTTTGCAGTGATTAACGAACTGAAGGAATCAACAGCAGAATAACTGAGGCAGAAGAACAGATAAGTGAGCTTGAAGACAGAATGGTGGAATTCACTGCTGCAGAACAGAATAAAGAAAAAAGAATGAAAAATGAACACAGCCTAAGAGACGTCTGGGACAACATTAAACGCAACAACATTCAGATCATAGGGTCCCAGAAGGAGAAGAGAGAGAGAGGACCAGAGAAAATAGGTGAAGAGATTATAGTTGAAAACTTCCCCAACACGGGAAAGGAAAGAGCAACCCAAGCCCAGGAAGCGCAGAGAGTCCCACACAGGATAAGCCCAAGGAGAAACATGCCAAGACACACAGTAATCAAATTGGCAAAAATTAAAGACAAAGAAAAACTGCTGAAAGCAGCAAGGGGAAAATGACAAATAATATACAAGGGAACTCCCATAAGGTTAACAGCTGATTTCTCAGCAGAAACTCTACAAGCCAGAAGGGAGTGGCATGATATACTTAAAGTGATGACAGGGAAGAACCTACAACCAAGATGACTCTACCCCACAAGGATCTCATTCAGATTTGATGGAGAAATTAAAGCTTTACAGGCAAGCAAAAGCTAAGAGAATTCAACACCACCAGCTCTACAACAAATGCTAAAGGAACTTCCCTAAGTGGGAAACACAAGAGAAGAAAAGGACCTACAAAAACGAACCCAAAACAATTAAGAAAATGGTAATAGGAACATACATATAGATAATTACCTTAAACATGAATGGATTAAATGCTCCAACCAAAAGACACAGCCTTGCTGAATGGATAAAAAACAAGACCCATACATAGGCTGTCTACAAAGGACCCACTTCAGACCTGGGGACACATACAGACTGAAAGTGAGGGGATGGAAAAAGCTATTCCATGCAAATGGAAATCAAAAGAAACCTGGAGTAGCAATACTCCTATCAGATAAACTAGACTATAAAATAAAGAATGTTACAAGAGACAAGGAAGGATACTACATAATGATCAACGGATCAATACAAGAAGAAGATATAACAATTATATGCACCCAGCACAGGAGCACCTCAATACATAAGGCAACTGCTAAGAGCTATAAAAGAGGAAATTGACAGTAACACAATAATAGTGGGGGACTTTAATGCCTCACTTACACCAATGGACTTAAATTTAAGAAATCATATCAAGCAACTTTTCTGATCACAAAGCTATGAGATTATAAATCAATTACAAGGAAAAAAGCGTAAAAAACACAAACACATGGAGGCTAAACAATATGTTACTAAAAAACCAAAGGATCACTGAAGAAATCAAAGAGGAAATTAAAAAATACCTACAGACAAATGACAATGAAAACACAATGATCCAAAACCTATGGGATGCGGCAAAAGCAGTTCTAAGAGGCAAGTTTATACCTATACAAGCCTACCTCAAGAAACCAGAAAAATCTCCAATAAACAATCTAACCTTACACCTTAAGGAACCAGAGAAAGAAGAACAAACAAAATCCAAAGTTAGCAAAAGGAAAGAAATCATAAAGATCAGAGCAGAAATAAATAAAAAAGAAACAAAGAAAACAACAGCAAGGATCAATAAAACTAAAAGATGGTCCTTTGATAAATAAAATTGATAAACGATTAACCATACTCATCAAGAAAAAGAGGAAGAGGACTCAAATTCATGAAATTAGAAATGAAAAAGGAGAAGTTACAACAGACGCTGTGGAAATACAAAGCATCCTAAGAAACCATTACAAGCAACTCTATGCCAATAAAATGGACAACATGGAGGAAATGGACAAATTCTTAGATAGGTATAACCTTCCAAACTGAACCAGGAAGACAGAAAATATGAACACACCAATCACAAGTAATGAAATTGAAACTCTGATTAAAAATCTCACAACAAACAAAAGTCTACGACCAGATGGCTTCACAGGTGAATTCTATCAAACGTTTAGAGAAGAGCTAACACCCATTCTTCACAAACTCTCCAAAAAATTGCAGAGGAAGCAACACTCCCAAACTCATTCTATGAGGCCACCATCACCCTTATACCAAAACCAGACAGATACTACAAAAAAAGAAAATTACAGACCAATATCACTGATGAATACAGATGCAAAAACCGTCAACAAAATACTAGCAAACAGAATCCACCAACACATTAAAAGGAACATACACCATGATCAAGAGGGGTTTATCCCAGGGATGCAAGGATTCTTCAATATACACAAATCAATCAATGTGATACATCATATTCACAAACTGAAGAATTAAAACCATATGATCATCTCAATAGATGCAGAAAAGGCTTTTGACAAAATTGAACACCCACTTATGATAAAACCTCTCCAAAACGTGGGCACAGAGGGAACCCACCTCAACATAATAAAGGCCATATATGACAAACCCACAGCAAATACCATTCTCAATGGTGAAAAACTGAAAGCTTTTCCTCTATGATCAGGAACAAGACAAGGATGTCCACTCTCACCACTATTATTCAACATAGTTTTGGAAGTCCTAGCCACAGCAATCAGAGAAGATAAAGAAATAAAAAGAATACAAATTGGAAAAGAAGTAAAACTGTCACTGTTTGCAGATGACATAATACTATACATAGAGAATCCTAAAGATGCTACCAGAAAACTACTAGAGTTAATCAATGAATATGGTACAGTAGCAGGGTACAGAATTAATGTACAGGAATCTCTTGCATTCCTATACACTAATGATGAAAAATCTGAAAGAGAAATTAAGGAAATAATCCAATTCAGAACTGCCACAAAAAGAATAAAATACCTAGGAATAAACCTACCTAAGGAGGTAAAAGACCTGTATGCAGAAAACTATAAGTCACTGATGAAAGAAATCAAAGATAACACAAACAGGTGGAGATATATACCATGTTCTTGGATTGGCAGAATCAATATTGTGAAAATGACTATACTACCCAAAGCAATCTACAGATTCAGTGCAATCCGTATCAAATTACCAATGGCATTTTTTACAGAACTAAAACAAAAAAAATCTTAAAATTTGTATGGAGATATAAAAGACTCCGAATAGCCAAAGCAATCTTGAGGGAAAATAAACGGAGCTGGAGGAGTCAGACTCCCTGACTTCAGACTATACTACAAAGCTACAGTAATCAAGACAATATGGTACTGGCACAAAAGCAGAAACAGAGATCAATGGAACAGGATAGAAAGCCCAGAGATAAACCCACACACCTCTGGTCAACTCATCTATGACACAGGAGGCAAGGATATACAATGGAGAAAAGACAGCCTCTTCAATAAGTGGTGCTGGGAAAACTGGACAGCTACACTTAAAAGAATGAAATTACAACACTCCTTAACACCATACACAAAAATAAACTCAAAATGGATTCAAGACCTAAATGTAAGACCGGACACTCTAAAACTCTTAGAGGAAAACATAGGAAGAACACTCTTTGACATAAATCACAGCAAGATCTTTTTTGATTCACCTCCTAGAGTAATAGAAATAAAACCAAAAATAAAAAAATGGAACTTAATGAAATTTAAGCTTTTGCACAGCAAAGAAAACCATTAACAAGACCAAAAGACAACCATCAGAATGTGAGAAAATATTTGCAAATGAATCAATGGACAAAGGATTAATCTCCAAAATATATAAACAACTCATGCAACTCAATATTAAAAAAACAAACAACCCGATGAAAAAATGGGCAGAAGACCTAAACAGACATTTCTCCAAAGATGGCCAAGAAGCAAATAAAAAGCTGCTCAACATTACTAATTATTAGAGAAATGCAAATCAAAACTACAGTGAGGTATCACTTCACACCAGTTAGAATGGGCATCATCAGAAAATCTACAAACAAATCCTCGAGAGGGCGTGGAGAAAAAGGAACCCTCTTGCACCATTGGTGGGAATGTAAATTGGTATAGCCGCTATAGAAAACAGTATGGAGGTTCCCTAGAAAACTAAAAATAGAGCTACCACATGATCCAGCAATCCCACTACTCAGCATATACCCAGAGAAAACCATAATTCAAAAAGACACATGCACCCCAATGTTCATTGTAGCACTATTTACAATAGCCAGGACATGGAAGCAACCTATATGCCCATCGACAGATGAATGGATAAAGAAAATGAGGTAGATATATACAATGAAATATTACTCAGCCATAAAAAGGAACGAAACTGGGTCATTTGTAAAGACGTGGATGGATCCGAGACTGTCATACAGAGTGAAGTAAGTCAGAAAGAGAAAAACAAATATCATATATTAACGCATATATGTGGAACCTAGAAAAATGGTACACATGAACTGGTCTGCAGGGCAGAAATAGAGACACAGATGTAGAGGAGAAACGTATGGACACCAAGGGGGAAAAGCAGCAGGGGGTGGTGGTGTGATGAATTGGGAGACTGGGATTGACTGGATACACTGATGTGTATAAAATGAATGACTAATAAGAAACTGCTGGATAAAAAAGTAAATAAAATAAAATTTTTTAAAAAAGAGGGCTTCCATGGTGGCGCAGTGGTTGAGAGTCCGCCTGCGGATGCAGAAGACACAGGTTCGTGCCCCAGTCCCGGAAGAACACACATGCCGCGGAGCGGCTGGGCCCATGAGCCATGGCTGCTGAGCCTGTGTGTCCGGAGCCTATGCTCCGCAACGGGAGAGGCCACAACAGTGAGAGGCCCGTGTCCCGCAAAAAAATAAATAAATAAAATAAAATTAAAAATACAAAGAAATGCAAGGCAAATGACTTTGAGTTATTTTTTGGGGGGGCCCACGAGGAGGTCACAGATATTAATGATGCTGCTCAGTATCTGTTCAAAATAAGGCAATGTCAAATTTGCAGTGATTAAAGAACTGGCATCTAATTAGATAGTCTGCATTAAACAATTACGAAGGAAAATATTCTCAAATAAGCTGAGAAAACACTAATTTAATACCAACAGTAAAATCTGATAAAATTATCATGGTAATTGTATATGTGGAAGAGAAGAAGTCTTAGGAAGAAAGACTCACAAAGCTTGTGAAAATGTAAGATGTTTAAATCCTATGGTCATTCATTCATTGGATTATTCATCAGCAAGTAGTGTGCGGAAAACATTCAAATCTATCAATATGTTATTAACCAGCAGTGTCAATAGCGAACTTCATTTACTTTCATGGACTTAACAATATTTAGCTTATAAAGTTTTGTTGGAAACAGAATCAGGGTGTTCTGACTTGCCCTACCACATAGCAGTTCAATGTTATAGCAAAATAGTAATGTTTTGTTGTGATTTTTAAAAGCTCAGGTTTAAGAATAAAATTTTTTTATGCAAGTAGACATATCCTCAAACACTGGAATGGTTTAGGAGTTTAGATTTTGCTGCAGACTTGATGCTTCTTAATGAATTCAACCTACAATCAAAGGCAAAAGTGTTGAAAATACTGCAGTAAAGTTATTAAGATGCCAACTAACACTGTTTGATTCACAAGTAGCTAGCCCTCCACATCTGCAGATCTAGCATCCAAGCGTTCCACCAAATGTGAATCAAAAATACTGAAAAATCAAAACAAAACACAACTTAGAAGGTTCCAAAAAGCAAAGCCTGAATTGACCATGCACCATATACTACACTGAAACCAATCGAATTAAGCGATGTTTAAGTATACTCTGCTATAGCCTCCCAGCACTTCACAGACCCTGAATCTATCTCCTGCACTCACTGAGCACTGATCAATTCACATCTTTGTTTGCTCTTGTGTGTACTGTTTCTCTGAAAAAATGGCTCTAAAGTGTAATTAACTAGTCAAAGCAATCTGTCAGAGAATAAGGAGTATAAAGTGCCATCTGTAAACAAGAAAATCAACATCTTTGACCTTTTGACTTAAAGGCTGTAAAGTTAAGAGCAAGTTGAGCATTCACACAATAAAACAAAAAGCTGAAGCTTGTGTTTGTGCTGCCCCTACAATGGCTAAAATAGTCTTGTTTCATGATTATCTGTTTACAATGACTGGGAAAACATTAAGCGTGTGGCTAAAGGACATGTTAGAGAACATATCCTGTTCATGGTAAAATTATGACCAAAAAAGCATTTAGCCTCCATGAGCACTGCTGTGAGGGGTTTCAGGAGAGCAAGAGGAAAGACTTTAAGGCTAGTAAGGGACAGCAGGATAGCTATATAAAGCACTACAGCCTCAAGAACTTAGAGATCATGGGATAACCGGCACTGGGGCTGATGCTGAGGCAGCATCAACATTTCCAAAGGGGCTCCGGAAATTCATGGAAGCAAATGGCTACATCAGAGCAAGTCTTCCATTGTGATGAAAAAAGCTTGCTCTGGAAAAATGTGTCCAATAGTACCCACATCCATAAGAATGCCAAATAGGCCCCAGAATTCAAGGCCTGGAAAGATCACATTACTATTGTGCTGTGTGGCAATGCAGCAGATCACACCATCAAGCCAGGCCTCCTCTCCTGAGTAAACAATCCCCAGCACTCAAGAATAAAAATAAAAAGTGCCTGCTTGTGCTCTGGCAACATAACAAGAAGGCCTGGGTGTCAGCTATCTCATCCTTGGAATGGCTCCATGAGTGTTTCATTCTTGAGGTGAAGAAATATGTCGATGAGTAGAATGTGCCATTCAAGGTCCTCCTAACTGGCAATGCTCCCAGTCAACCCTAATCTAATCTCTCCGCTTCATGAGGAAATGATGTTCCTAACTCAATCTCCACTGATCCTGACACTGGTTTTGTTTTTTTTTTTAATTATTTATTTATTTATGGCTGCATTGAGTCTTTGCTGCTGAGCGCATGGGCTTTCTCCAGCTACAGCGAGTGGGGGCTACTCTTGTTTGTGGTGCGCAGGCTTCTCATTACGGTGGCTTTTCTTGTTGCAGAGCACAGGCTCCAGGTGCATGGGCTTCAGTAGTTGTGGTGCATGGGCTTAGCTGCTTCTGTAGCATGTGGGATCTTGCTGGACCAGGGCTCGAACCTGTGTCCCCTGCACTGGCAGGTGGATTCTTAACCACTGTGCCACCAGGAAGTCTCTAACATTAGTATTACTGATCTCCTCCCAAGTGTCAGAGTCTACAATCTGAACCCAATTCTCCCAACATAGATGATCCTTTTAACATACTATCAGGGCTTCCCTGGTGGTGCAGTGGTTGAGAATTTGCCTGCCAATGCAGGGGACACGGGTTTGAGCCTGGTCCGGGAGGATCCCACATGCTGCGGAGCAACTAGGCCCGTGAGCCACAATTACTGAGCCTGCGCGTCTGGAGTCTGTGCTCCGCAACAAGAGAGGCCGCGACAGTGAGAGGCCCGCGCACCGCGATGAAGAGTGGCCCCCGCTTGCCACAACTAGAGAAAGACCTCGCACAGAAACAAAGACCCAACACAGCCATAAATAAATAAATAAATAAAGCAAACTGTCAACAAGTAAAAATAAACACTATTTAAAAAAAAAAAAATACTATCAGAGGTTTGAGTTACCCTGGTGTTTAACAGCTTAGCAATAGTGCCACACATCTCAGTGGCAATGTGTGGCACACAACATCAGCACTGTAGGCAACCAAACAGTAATTGTCGTCAACACTGATCATCACATGAGGGTTAAAGAGACAAAAACCATTATTTTGGTGAATGTCAACACAGTGTGTGTGAGTGTGAGCGTGAGTGTGTGTGTGTGTGTGTGTGTGTGGTGTGGGGGTGAGTTTACATTTTCTCTTATTGATAATTAAATTTTCTGTCTGTACTTGTTTTAAATATTCTATGTTATTCAATTATTTTTCTTTCAGGTCACTGAAAGAAAGCAATCTGTGTTTAAAGAAACGTTATGTTATTGTGTGTACTATGTAGTTAGGCCTACAATCTGTACTGAACAAGCACAGACCTTTCTTGACATTATTCACTAAACAAAAAGTACAACAACCATTCATATAGCATTTACGCTGTATTAGGTACTATAAGCAAGGTAGAGATGACTTAAATTTACAGCAGATATATTTTTCCAAACTCAAACTACAGTTCCCATAGCACTTTCCAAACTGTGATGAAAGTGCAAAGGAAATCTTCATATTTCAAAATGCAGTTAACTGTGAAATTGAAGAGCTTCCTACCTAGCCTAAAATTCAAAGTGGTTAAACTTCAATGTAATGACATGATAAAAATCAAACATTAAGAGAAGAAAGGAAATTCTATGAATGCCTTTTACAAATGCTCAACGAACAATGACCAGTAGTACCTGTTTGTGGAAAAACCATGTCAAAGATTAAAATATAAAATTTATATTTTAGAGATAAGCAATAACAAATGAATATCTGCAACTGATTTGATGATATGGAACACAAACTTTGAACCCCAACAGAACAAAATACTATAACGCCCTAAAAAAATCCTGTGATTCTCATTAGTAGACCCATATCATAAAAACTGCACTATATTATCATTCTTGTAGCTTGAATTTTGCTAATAAACATTTTTGTGGAAATCTGCTTCCCCTTTCATGTAAATACCTACACAGCGTCCTTGATTTTGCCCCTTATCCCACAAAGCCTAATACATTTGCTATCTAGTCTTTAATAGGAAAAGTTTTCCAATCTCTCTGCTAATGAATGTTACTGGAGTAACTGGTGAATCTTGAATGGGGACAATTAGGTGATGAAAACATTTCAGTGTTTATTTTCTGATTTACATATTTAATTTGCTATTAATAGTAGAATGTCCTTGGTTTGAAAAAATCACAATACTATTTTGAAGGATGACAGAGCATCAAGAGCAATTGCTCTCTTATGGTTTAAAAAAGAACAAGTTCTTTGTTTTGTACTTCTTACTTTCCAGTAATTTTGTGATTTTCTCTGTAACAATACATGCATGGTTTTGCAAAACATGGGGTTTAGGGAAACACAAATATCCTTTAAGTACAAATACTGCAAAATGTTCGTAAAATAAAACAGAACTATACGTAACAGAAAAAAAAAAGTGAAAATGTTACAATAAGTGAAAAAAGTCAACAGAGTTGTATCAACATAATCTTCAAAAAAACTGTAATAGCTTAAGAGAAGCAAAACAATAACTAAAATGGATTTTGTAAATCCAACAGCACATTCTGATGCATAAAAAATTTTCAAAAGCACAAATAAAAGAATGAGAAAAATATGAGCAAAAAATTTTCAAATCACTCACATCTGAAGCAATTAATCTTTTGTCTGACAAAATCCACTGAGTACCCAGCACCCAAAAAACAAAACAACAACAAAAATTCACCTAAAGCTCTTCTGATGAGTTCATCAGAGGAGCTCAACTCAAGGGCTTTAAAAATAAACTTAAGGAGCTTCCCTGGTGGCGTAGTGGTTGAGAGCCCGCCTGCCGATGCAGGGGACATGGGTTCATGCCCTGGTCCGGGAAGATCCCACATGCCGCGGAGCAGCTGGGCCCATGAGCCATGGCCGGTGAGCCTGCACTTCCAGAGCCTGTGCACCGCAATGGGAGACGCCACAACAGTGACAGGCCCACGTAACACAAAAAAATAAAAATAAATAAATAAATAAACTTAAAAGGCTTCTCCACATTAAGAAAATTGACATACAAATGGCTTTAGTCTTCGCAATGGTCAAAACTGCTATGAAACTTTATTATAAAGGAACAAACTTTCAACCTTTAATGCTATACTCAAACTACTATAAGCAAAACAAAACAAAACAAAAAATACTCCTATAGTTAAGAGTTCAGCTGAATTGAGAAAAGTAGTTTTTTATTTTAAAAAAATCTGCTTCCCATGTACTCCCCCCCTTTTTTAGGGGGCTATGTTTCAGCAAAATAAGGACTGACTGAAAAAGTCCCAAAGCAAAGGTGTACTAGAGCATCCACAATACAAAAGTTGTATAAAGAAGTCCAAGAAACAGACTGGAGCAAAAGAAGAAAATAAACAAAAACAGGACATAACACATCTGACCATGTTGAAAATTGTTTTTAAAAATTACTGAAGGGAATGAGGGAGACTTAGTAATGAATACCACAGAAAATCTAGCAGATAAAAGGGGGGAGATTTTAAAAGCTAGTATAAATAGGTGGGTAACCTAGGAGATTACAATATTTTGATATATAGTCTGTTTGTAATGTTAGTAGCATTTTTATTTTTAGCATTTTTATTAAGCCAAATACTTCCGTAATATTTACAGTCTCGAAAATATGAATAATTTATTTCAGCAAAATTGTGGGATGACCAAAAAAGTATGTGAAAGTAAGAAAAGTCAGTATATAATATCTAAACTTGACATAAAAATTAATAATGCAAACATACTGTTTAGGGATAAACTGTTATATGCAATAATGAAACCTAAAAGATAAAAACAGTCTTTTTTTTGAAACAGAAATGGAGGATGAGGATGGGTGAGGTGGATTACTGTTTTTCATACAGGATTTGAAGAATCCTGAGTTTGTCACTTGTGTGCATTAGTTCACTAAAAATATTTTTTACATTATATGTTCCTAAATATTCTTTAATCACCCATGGAAAATTTCTCATTGGCAATGGTATGGATGACAGATGATCAATATCATATACTGCACCACAAAGTGTATCTCAAAAGAAACAGTATTTGTCTATTAGGTACTCGTCAGCATTTGGAGCAGGGTAGAGAAGGGAGTGGGGAGGTATTTTTCTTACCTGGTGGCATAAGTTTCATAAGTATTCTTGCTCCATCTCTAAGAGGTGGCATGTTCAGATTGCTACCTAAGTCAGCAACTTGCCAAAGGAAAGAGATATATCTGGGATGCTGTGACATTATCTGGAATATAGAACACAAAAAGTACACAACTATAAATAATGTCAAAAAATTTTGTTACTGAAAATAACCTATACTAAGTTTTCTACTTATCAGTCCCATCTTTTGCTTATGCCATGTTTACTACCTGAAATTATTTGCCTTCCTTATCTTTTCAATTTTTACAAACCCACTGATTCTTCACAATGCAAACTCAATCATTTGATTAAATAAGCCTAAGCTATTCTAATTTCTTTGTGACACATTTTCTGTTTTGTAAACCATGAATTACACACAGCTCTAACATCCTGTTTATACAAAAGACATTTCACCCTTCAGGGGTAACTAGTGTTGATTAAATTCCTAATCCAATTGTCGCAGGGACACAAATTCCTCTCACGATGAAGTGGCTGGTATTATTCCAGCTATGATTCTTAAGAAGGATGGGCAGATAAAGAGTAAGAAAGGGAAGAGTTGCTGTTTCTTTAGATGTGAGAAGTATTACTAAGAATCTGAGAAAAACAGGAGATTGTACGTTTCTGTAAAAATGGTTCCAAAGGAAAGACTAATATTTTCTAGAGGTATATATTTAGTAGTATTGTAGCTCAATAGTGATAAATTCTATGCAAACATAATTCTATATCCATGGGGAAATTTTATTTTAAAATCCAACAACTAAGAAGTCCAACAAGTTAACTGTATATTTATTTGACATTCCCAATTTTTAGAACATGTAAACTTCTTACGAAAAAAACCATTTTACACATTTCTCTGTATTATCAAAGAAGAGTGTAATGCCTTACACACACTATCTACTCACCACCCCAGGCAAACAACTTTCCACTTCTGGATTAGGACCATCATTGTAATGATTACAGTGGTTTCCAGGAGATCCAGTTGAGGAATCAGAAGAACTATCAGGGCTGGAAGGCATATTGGAACTTACTTGCGTAAGTTTGGCTGTAATTACCTGAAAATGATAGAACAGCAAACACAATGGAAAATGCTTCCACAAAATGCAGAAACTAGATATATCCTAAGGCTAAAAAAAGATTTCATGCTTTAATTTTAGAGATACAATTAAAAAGTTCTATCCAAAATAACCCCTTAGTAGCTTATCTCCTCTACAACACAACCCATCTTACTTAGGGTTATAACCCAAACACCTAACATAGAAGACTGTACACAATAGTTAGATGCTCAAACATTAATAAACAATTAGAAAACAGCCTCAATGTTTAATTTGGGGAGAATATTTAAAAATTATATGTACTTACTGATTTATCTTTTAAGTTTAATTGTCCAATTAGCTTTCTGTCATCTTCAGAATCTATCAATTCACCACCCACAAAGAGTTCAATTTTTGTATGGGCTACATTTGCTTTAATACGATTGAGAATACATCGTCGTACTGAACCAACTGTATCATTTGTATGAGACCATATGTCCAAGTCATCAACCTGTCTGCCATGGTTTGGAAATCGAACTATAAGAGAGAGATGTTTACCACGGAATGCTCTGCAGGGAGGGGAGGGGGGAAACACAGTAATATTCAGTAGATGGCCAAGACAAAAAGCTGGGAATTTAACATTTCCTAACTAAGTTAAAGGAAGAAGGTTAGACTAATTTTGTTTTTAGAATATACAAAATAAAAAATTTTTATTTCTTTAACTGTAAACACTATAATTAATCTTGAAAACACAACGTAACTGTAAGCCTTTATTGTTAATCTTTGCCTCTTTGAATGAAGAAGATTTCTACTTATGATAAATTAATAACAGAGACATGAATAAAATATCAATTAATTTTAAGCCATAAAAGGTCAATTCACCAAGAGTTTTTTTTTTTTTTTGCGGTATGCGGGCCTCTCACTGTTGTGGTCTCTCCCGTTTCGGAGCACAGGCTCCAGACGCGCAGGCTCAGCGGCCACGGCTCTCGGGTCCAGCCACTCCGCGGCATGTGGGATCCTCCCAGACAGGGGCACAAACCCGTGTCCCCTGCATCAGCAGGCGGACTCTCAACCACTTTGCCACCAGGGAAGCCCAAGAGTATTTTTAAATGTGGAAGAAATGAACTTCACCTTGAGAGTGTCAACAAAAATGTCAAAATGCATGTTTCCGCTAAAAAATTTTTTGAATTCTTAAAAACAAAATTCACCCTAAAATATTTCTCTTGGTATGTATTCTCTTCCCACAGGTAAGATACAAAATAAAAATCACATTAAAGTAAGTAATTTTACATTTTCCATTTAAAAAATGATCACAATTTTTAAACATCTGATGGTACTTAATCCTACAAACATTCCCCCAAACTAGAAATGCCATTTACACTATTATTAAATAATTTAATATATTGCTTAATTTATAATATATCATTTATATCACATAATACATACAATGAAATGATTTAGTGATTTATATTATAATTCCTATATTTACAGAAATTTTAGTAAAGACATTTGAAAATATTCTTTGTGACATTTACTAAATAAGCAGCTTTTAAGAATTTTATTTTTAACAGTGTAAACAAATAATATCAAAATAAAAACACATCAAACTGCAAAATACCAGAGCAACACTCAATGGATGGTAATAGCTCAGAGCACAAAGCCTCTCCAAAATGTAACTCAAAACTCTATTTTTTTAAAAAAATATCTGTAAGATGCAAATAATGTTTTTAAAAGGCAGGATATTGACATCCAGAAATGAAAAATTTCTTTATGGTCCTTTTAATCTATACATCATAACTTCCCCAATTAACTGGTTAAGAAAAATAAATAATTGCAAATTAAAACCAAAAGATCAGTTTCTTACAAACCTTGACATAGGCAGAATTGTTCTTTCCTCATGATAATCACTATCACATTCATTTATGTATTCCTTTAAAACAGTTAATACTCGAACCATTCTAATGGCTTCCTGTCTTGCACAATTAATGCTGTCTTTGTCACCATCCAAAACACACAATGTATCATATGAAGCTTTCAAGCGATCAAAACAAGACTGAATGAAGTCTTCATGGATAACCACCTATAAATATTGGGCCAAATAAAAACAGTTCAAACTGCTTCAAAATTTAATACCAAATATGACATTAATCCAATTAAAGAAAGTAAAATTTCAACTTCTAGGTAACTCCTAAAATTAGGTAACTCACATTATGTATAATAATAAAACACAATAATAAGAAACACTATAACAAGTAATTACGTTCGAAATGATCATAACCACGTAAAAGTAATTATCACGGAAACATTCATTGAGTTGGCATTTGGTAAAGGACAAATATGCATTAAATACTTAAATACTTTTGACTAGAGTTAAAAAGTTAAGTTTCTAGTTTTCTAATTAATTCTAAGTTTAAAAAGATTCTACTAAACACAAGATTACTTTTCAATCTACCTGGAGTGGAAGTTTTTATGTACTTCAATCCTCACCTGATTGGCCTGTAACCTGGGGCCAAGGTTTGTGTATATCTCTTTAAGGAGATCTATAGCTCTGCTTGCAATATCATCATTACTCTGAATTACAACCTAGATCCAAAAATTAGAGTATTAGTAACATTCAAGATGTATTTTCATTTGGCACTTAAATTCAAATTATATCCTCAATTTAAAAAAATTCAATAATTTAAGACTAAATTGATTTTGATATGCAAATCATGTAAAATTAAGTAAATGGAATATTAAGAATTGATACATACAAGTTTTCTCAATACAGCAATTTGCTTTAAAATGAAAACAATAAAAATTGTGAAATTTTCAAGGAATAATTCAAATAAGTTTAAATATTTTCCATGAAAAATCATTTATCACAAAAAGGAATCCTGTTAACTCCAACAATTTCTGCACATCTTTGTCACTTATCTAATTACATCAGAGGTTTTTACAACATGTTTAGAATCCTATGCTATGAGGGTGTTTCAGGGCTGACCCTTTGAGAGGTTTGAGGAGGCAAAGGGAGAGGAATAGAGGGAGTCTGAGCTGAGAAAAACCCTTGATTTTAATGAAAGACCAAGCAAACACCTTAGCTTACCTGTGGTTTAGAAATAAAACCAAAAAGCCCCACATCCATAACACAATATAAGCTAAAATGTAATAGGTTAGATTTTTAAAGATGGAAACAAGATTTATTTATAAAGATGGAAAAAACCTTAAGCATTTTACCCTCGGGTACTTAAATATATCACAAATTAAGGAATATCATAAAGGTATTAATTGAAAACTCCATCCAACTAATAGTCCTCTCTTCTGTCCATCATTCATTGTGGCATTAAATGTACAATAATCCCCATGATATAACTTATGTAAGGTGGCTAATGACCTTCATGAAAGGAATGTGAAAGATCTGCAGGCAGAAAATGGTTACTGTACTTGCATATACCTGAAAAAATTCTAAGTACAACAGATGTATCAGTGGCACATAGTTAAAGAGAGGGGGGAGAGAGAGAGAGAGAATGAACCCAAAGTTAGTGACAAATAAAACTGATATAACAAGAAGCTAAAGATGAACAATTCCCACCCATGCACTCTCTCCTATCCCCCAATTACTAGGAAAAGCATCAACAAGGATAAATACATGTAACTTACAAGCAAAATTATGACTCCTTAACCATTGTTTAGAAACCACCTCAGGTATAATGTTTGCAAACAGGAGTTCCAACTTCTCACTTACCCTCCAAAGGTAGTCTAATCCTATTAGCTCCAAATCATCCATCATATAGGCTCTTCTTCTTGCTACTAGTTTCCCTTCTCGACAGTTAACAGCTTTGAAGAATCGTTCAAAACATTTCATTCCATTTTCAGTTAACAGGAAAGGATCAAGCTGAAGCACATTACTTTCAAAGAAGTCCTTATTAATATCAGGATCTAAGTCTGGTTCATCCCCCATTAACTTGGAATACCACTTAAAACAGGCTTCACGATCACAAAGGTAAACTGCATTTTCTGCTAGGCATTTCCATATTTGTTTTGCCTGAGGAGCACAGAGCCACAGTTGGCCATCCTTCAGTAAAAATCTTGGAAAAATTTAAGAAATCTGTAATTAGGTCTATACAATTTTACCCTCAAGCACAATTTATTTCAATGTGTCTAAAATAATTCATTTAGCACAATCACATTTTAATTACAGCTTAAAAATGTGTTCTTTCAAAAAAGCTTATTTCTTAACCATGTATCTGGCAGGAAAAAAATATCAGCTATTAAATTCATTTATTTAACAAGGATATGTTCATGGGGCAACTACTATACTCCAAGAATTATGCTAGATGATGTGAGCTAAATACAGAAGCTTCTTTCTGACTCTCAAGAAGTTTAGGCTTTCAAACCAGATCCTGACTTAGCTCCCTGCAAATATGGTATCATTGCAAAATAGGGTTATTATGTTAGATGACTCTGACATAACAGAATGTTTTTATAAAATAAAGCTTCTCAAAATTTTTTAATTTCTAAAAATACTATACTCAATACCTGCACATAGTAAACAAAACAGTCTATGTAATTTAAGCTTATTTCTAGGTCAGTGATCACTATAATATGTTTATCAATATTCAAGATGTCCTCTGGTGCTTTTTAGCTGTATGACTATTAGGTGTCCATTAAAATAAGACTACAATAAGGCTGATAATTTTCCTTCAATAAGTGTCTTCCTTCAGTTAGACTCTAGTTTCTTTTAGCACTCTTCTACTTACTGTGTTATTTCTATGAATGATAATGAAAGAAAACATAAGTTAATTTTAATCTGAATAATAATTTTACATTTAATTCTTAGTTAACAAATGGTGGCTTCATTCTAATACAGTATGGTGTATTCATTTAATGTCAGTGGGTTTCTTCTTTTGGGTCTTAACTGTAGGTCTTTAATATCTCAATAATTCTAGGTCTGAGTATGAAGGTGCCTTTTTAGAACTTTTTAATTCTATCTAATCTCTCCAATTTACAAATGAGCAACATTAGGGCCAGAATAATAAAACACCTTTTCCTTTAGTGAACTGCATTACTACGTATGTATAGAGCAGGAACTACAATAGGTCTAATTCTAAACTTTAATAAAGTAAGTAAATTCTAAAGCATTTTTCTATTTCAGTAAAGCTAAGGGATACAATACACAAATGTCAATAATAGTAGCCCACTGTGGGAGAGAATCTAGATATGAGGTGGCAACTTTTTTTTCCTTGTATGTTTGAGGGGTGGCGGGGGGAAGAGCACTTTAAAAAAATGTCATAAAATCTGATGACTAGATTTTAATGTCATAAAATTTGATGACTAGAATTTTTCCTAAGTTGAAATGTGTAAACACTTGCATCAGAGAGATCAGATCTATCTGACAGATTATAAAATTCTTAAAGGTAGCTATGGATTGACTTAGAAAATAGATTGTATGTCAATCTAAATATTCCCCATAAATTACATGGTTCAGCAACAGAAATATAGTATACAACATACTCTGAAGAGAAAATTCCCAAGAGTAAATATGTATGAAAAATAATAAATACAAGATTTTATGAAAAACTGATAGCCTGGGCATTCTTTCTTAACATACTTATGATTTAAATATACTTTTCTGCTATGATATGCTAACAAATTCTAAGCAACCTCATTATTTAAGCTACACAGCCATATCCATACACATAAATAGACATGTCATTAAAAGCTAAACATTACAGGGCTTCCCTGGTGCCGCAGTAGTTAAAAATCCACCTGCCAATGAAAGGGACACAGGTTCAAGCCCTGGTCCAGGAAGAGCCCACACACCACAGAGCAACTAAGCACGTGCACCACAACTACTGATCCTGAGCTCTAGAGCCCATGAGCAACAACTACTGAGCCTGCGCACCACTACTGAAGCCTGCATGCCTAGAGCCTGTGCTCCGCAACAAGAGAAGCCACCACAATGAGAAGCCCGCGCACCACAACGAAGACCAGCCCCCACTCGCCAACTGGAAAAAGCCCGCACACAGCAACGAAGACCCAACTCAACCAAAAATAAATAAATTTATATTAAAAAAAGTTAAACATTACTGAGCAAATTCAGTACTATTTAGTTTTGGCTTAAAAGATAGGCTATTTTTCCTTCTCTCCATCTTAAGTAATGTTGTTATGTATAGGTTTAGTTTGCCTTTATCAGCCATTGTTAGAATAAATAAAGCACCTAAGCATACCAACCACCCTTTACTGCCATGATAGCATTAATGTTCCTTACTGCCACGATATATAGCATTAATGAAAATGTTACCTGGCTGATGGTTTTTCTGTCCTATAGTTCAAAGTATGAAAATGTATGAAGAATAAACTTTAATTTCTAACAGAAATAAACATAAGTTCCATTCTGAAATTTAAAATGTATCTGCTTCAAAATCCAATAAAAGAATAAAGTTAAAGATTAGCCAATAATTAAAAGGCATTTAATAATGAACACAGAGGAAATGTTACATTAACTTTTTGCAATGGTTCTTAGGTCGGGAAATACTCAGTTACAGGTGAAATGGCTACCTAAAAAGGACTCAGCTATGAAGAATATTAACATTGCATTCCTTATGTATGCCTTAAAGAGAACAGCACTAATTGTTTAAAACTAACCTAAGGAAATTAAGCCGTTCTTGAACTTCTTGAACATGACTATATCTACTCCCAAGCCTCACAGTTTGTGGGTCATAGTCTTCATGGTCTGCAAATTAACAAAAATACTGCATTATACACATGTATATCCACATCACGGTTGACTTTAACCAAAAGAAGTTAAGAATCCAGTAATCATTTATTATTAATAGGCAACATGTAATAGATATATTTAAATAATCTAATTTTCCCAACAAAAATGAACACTTCCTTTTTACACAGTCAAAAGGAAAATGTGTTATGTGCTACAAAAAATAACTTTTCAGCATAGCCCTTCCATTTTTCATATATAATGAAGCAATTCTGTGAGTAAACAAATGACTTTATCCCCTTGACTTTTCCTTCTGTTATACTAACACCAGTTACTGTAGTATTTCAGCATACACAACATCATTAAGACGAAGTTACATGTTATTGCATTTGATAAAGTTATCATACAATTTCCTTAATCATCAGACTATGAATATCTGGGATATTTTTTAATAATATATAGAACAAAACAAATCTAGCCTCCCATATGACCATGAATACATATATGTTGGTAAGCTGGCCTATAATGAGGTTGAAAATTCTTTTTTAAATATGAAACTAGTAAGTACTCTGGACTTCTGTTATCAACATCATATACTGGGTGAAAAATTCTCTCAGTGTTTGTCAATGAGAAAGTGAAGGAAAAATCTGAAAACACGTATTTTCCTAAAAATACCATTAATAATTTTTGTGTGTGTCTGAGATGCTTCCTTAAAAAAGGTATAACTAAAAAAAAAGGTATAACTCAACTAAAACATGAGTTTTAGAAGTCTGTCTTAGGGGACTTCCCCAGTGGTCAAATGGTTACGACTTCACCTTCCAATGCAGGGAATGTGGGTTTGATCCCTGGTAGTGGAGGTAAGATGCTACATACCTCACAGCCAAAAAAACAAAACATAAAACAAAAGTAATATTGTAACAAATTCAGTAAAGTCTTTTTAAATGGTCCACATCAAAAATCTTAAAAAAAAAAAGTCTGTCTTAAAAAATTCTCATAAGGCTGTTTATCTCAGTATCAAGCAAAATAAAAATCACAAAAGAAGTAGGAGGACGGGATAAAGACCTCTGCCTGAAAATAACCAAATCTGTTTGGGTGGAACAGAAGACAGTGGATATAAATGCTTCAGACAGAGGTGCCAACCACTCAGGAATCAAAGATATTTATTTCAAAAATATGAAGTACTGGTATTTCTCAATTATGCATCTTTTGGAACTTGTATTATTGTCAGTACTGATGCCAAATAATTCTAACTGTATGAGCTCCTTTCAGAATTGGTAAAGGCAACCCAAGTCATCAAAATGGCAAGATTTTACATTTCAGAAAAACCTGAATTAGAAGTAAAATGTTGACTTGCTATAAAAGATGGAATATAAAGGATGTTAGAGATGTATCTGGGATTGGATTTGGGAATATTATCACTGCTTTACATTTCCAGATGCATGAGCATCTACTACCAGTTCTATCATCTTATTAGCTCCTTGTAAGTCATCATTGCCCAAGTCTCAGGGCTCCAAAAGTGCAGAAATTTATTTTCTACTACAAACACATTTTCTGGTATTTCAAGAGTGCTGATCTTGAAGCACCTGACTAAACTTTATGCCACCACTTTGGCTGCTTTTTATCCCTCAAAGACCTCTGTCTGAAAACATGTGTGTGTGTGCTTACTTGGCAGGATTTGGGGGTGGAGACACACACATATGCACACCCACAGGTAAAAGCATGGTACAACTTTATTTTTTCATATAATTTCAACTGCAAAAATGATACAAGACTAGTCTTTACCCACATGTACCAACTGTTTATAATCTGCCCATTTGTTTTATCAGTATCTCTATTTATACACATTTGTATCATTTTGTGAACCATCTGAAGGTAAAGCTGGTCATTTTTACTCCCTAAAACTAGCCCTAATGACAAGGAAACAGCCACAGTACTTATATGATTTTAAGATTAACCCAAGACTAATTGAGCATATACTCAAATTTGAGCATATACTCAAATTTGAGCATATACTCAAATTTCATTAATTGTCTCAGTAACATCCTTTTTTGCTTCCCTTTTTCCCAATCCAGAATCAACTGTAGGCTCACATATTGCATGCAGTTGTTTTCTTAGTCTCCTTAGTTCTTCTTTGTGTATTTTTACCTTGACTATTTTAAAGCTATTTGTGTAATGCCATTTAATTTGCATTTGCTTCATGTTTCCTCTAGTTAGATTCAAGTTATGCATATTTGGCAAGAAATACCACAAAAGTAACGCTATATCTTTTCCCATACATCGTTATCAGAAGCAAAGACATCAGTTTATCCCAATATTAACAATGTTAATTTAACTTAAATAGCTTACTTAAGGTGTTTCTACCAAGTTTCTCCAACAGTTACTACTTTTCTCTTTGTAATTAAATATTTGTGGGAGAATACTTTGATACTATGTCACTGTTCTGGTCCTCATCAAACTTTCACTTACTAGTTTTATCATCCATTATTTTTTCCTACATCTATAGTTGACATCTGCCTCCATTTATATATTTTTAACACTGTGAACTCAAGGACTCATACACTGAAAAAGTTATCATTAACGGTATCATTATTTTAATGGCAAGTCAGAGCTTACCTCTTTTTGACATTGAGACATGATTCTCTAAAAACACTTTCTAGCATAATGATGTTCAAGTCTTATCCTGTACGTTCCTGTAGCCCTAAAAAGTCATTTCTCCAAAGAACTATAAGCTTAGTAAAATGAGTAATATTAAAGATAGTCATTAAATTGCAAGATTCCACAAATATATTTAACAGTACTTCACGGCTAACAGGTATAAATGAGTTAAGAATTACTAAGTGAACAAAACACAGGATGTGCATTTTAACACAGCACGGTTGTTAAATGACTCTTGTAAATCCATCTTTTTTTGTTGCCAAGTTATCCTGAAAATAACCAAGCATCATAATGAAAGCAAAGAGAATGGGAAGAGGTAATGCAAACTGGCAGTCCCTAAAAAAAACAGATTTAAATGAACTGCACTGTGTAAGTCCTAAAAACTTTGCTCAGAAACAGGAGAAAATGATACATAAAACTCATTAATTTCAAATCAATACAAAGGGTATCCTCTAATGAACTAAGCTGAAGTGTATTATATATTTTGTTGAGGAACATTAAAAAAAAATCTTTAACTGTGATTCAGGAAGTACTGGTGCATAACTTCAATAAAAAGTAGCTCATTTTTACCTTTCACATGTAAACGTTATGAAGAATTTTAATGTTACTTTCTTGTCTAAGATAACATGAAAACAGAGGTGAAATCAGCTGCTCATGACACTACAGAAATAATTTTTCCAAAACCAAAGATGCCTAGTAGAAATACAACATAGTTATGGCAAATGCATAACACGGAAGAAATGAAACTAAGGAAATATCAGTGAACTCCAAGAATGTCACAATATATATCTTGTCACATGCTTGAACAGATCCATGCAATATGCTTCTTAGACAGAAGCAATCACCATAGTTTGTGTTATCGGTTCTACATCACAGAAATCAATGTAAGTTTTACTAGAAAAATTAAGTTTGTCCCTATATTTCAAGGTCAACTGCTAAAAAGCACGGTCAGAAACGTAAAATAATATATTAAGAAGGAAAAGGTTAGAAGCAGATGATATGAAATCAATTAATTCAGAGGAACTCATTAATACAACAAAATTTCAAGTGCTTTCTATGTGTCAGGCAACATTCTAACAAGCATTAACTCCATTCTAGCAAGTATTAACTCATGAAGTTATAACTATTATTATCCTCATTTTACAGATTTGGTAATTCTTCACCATTGAAGGCTTAAGTAAGCTGCAAGTTATATAGCTATGAATGAGGCCAGGTTTTAAATCTAGGCAGTTGATAGAGCTCACATTTGTTATCTCTTAACTTTGCAAAGAAGCAATATAAATATGATACGGAAGAATGCTGCCGTTCTTGAGATCATGAAAGTGAGATAAACCAAGAGCACAAGTATAATCTGAATAAATGAAACAGAGGATCCTAGTGATGCTGAAGTGCACACGTGCTCCACCTGACCGCACTGGCAATTCGGAATCAATTTATGGCAATGACATTAACAGAGGAATTCACCCAAAAGTGAATAAAAATTATTGAAATTAAATATGTAGCTGACTGTACTTTTGGAAAAGGTCTTAATTGGCATGTAGGAGGACTCTACCTCCAAGAAAGCCTGAGGTCATAAAACCTCAAGAGAACTATACACAAATCTCTCACTTATGTTGCTGATTTGGGCTGCTCTTACAAGAGAAAATAAACTACAGTTTCATGCCTATAGTGACTTCCCTGTCCCACCATTCTGCTAAGAATAAACCTTGGTATACCTAGTAAGCAGGACTGAGTGGGACCAATTTAAGCACCTGGATCTTTGACTGCTTTTCTACTACTACGACTAGAATGGACAGAATGGGTAAAATATAAGATAAACAGGAGGTCAGTACAATCATTTGGGTTATCTGAAGAGTTGATTAATTCTTGCAACACATTTATGTAACTTATATGGGTATGTATCAGCAAAAACTAAGCTACCTCTACAAACACCTTATTACTCAACCAAACTACAACATAGCCATTAAAGGTAAAATGACATGAACAGAGTCTACTATTCTGGTCAAATAATGAGTTATTACAAACACCCACATTATAAACATATGTATATGACTGAATTCTACACATCCTCACATATCACGTCAACTGGGCAATACTTTCAGTTCATCACTAAGCTTAATCATATGTTCAATAATGGACAACAGAAACTTTTCTTTTTCATACTCAAATAGAAAAAGTTGGGCCTACAAGGTAGCTGGTGTTTTGTCTGTCCTATGAATTTGGTATAATATAGAGGTACAGATGTACAAAGAATATTTTGTGCTCCAGCACAGACATTCAGATTAAACTGTTAAAGAACAATTAACACTGGAATTGGTCTTTAAAGCACCAAGAAGGCTGCCTCACATCTAGCAATTACTAAAAAAAGTTTTCTGTTGAACCACAGGAAACTTCATCCCAATATGTTTAAACAGTTTCATGTACTGAGAACCAATGGTACATATGGTGATCTAGGAACATTTTAACCAAGTTCTCTGAAGAACTGAAAACATCAATGTAAGGTTATTAAAAACAATTGTAATATATACAAACAACAGACGTGGAGAAAACTGACAAGACAATTATTAAGTTTTCTTGAAAAGCAGTTAAAAGTTAGTAAGAAAGGAAAGGTTTAAAAGGAGTGCATACCCAAGAAGGTAACAACCAACTGTAGGTACAAGATAAAGTTCCCAAATACAGAAGGAAAGAAATCAGTTTAACAAAGATGAGCAGGGAGAGAAACAAGCACTTAGTAATAAACAGTCTTGAAAAGTTGGCCTAGAGTTTTGGTCATTTAAGATTTGAGAGGTGAAATGGACCATAACTGAATATACCTTATAAAAACCAATTCACTTCCATTTTTTGGTCCTTTAAAAAATAAATATATTTTCATTTCTACAGTAATTAACATGAGGACAAAACAAAATACAGGGAAGACAAGGCCAGGTTGATTCCCAATAGTTAATTTTAGCTTTTAATACATACCTCTAGTATAAAGTCGCATGCTATTCATATAAGTTGCAAGGTTTTCTGCTACCAAAGTAACTAAGGCATGACTGTGCTGAAGTTGATTGATTAAATCATGACGATAAAATACATGGGGACTTCGCTGAGTTTGACTAAAACGAGAAGAACTTAACAGTATAATTAGGCAAATGAACACTGCTGTAACTAAGTTTACAAAGACTAAATTCTAGCTATTACTTTTAAAAGGTTAAAATACTTGACATTTGTAATAAAATTGGTCGATATTCTCCTTTTTTAGTGACAAAATATCAAGAAATCTGAGATTAACTGATGCCTCAGAACACAGTTATTCCAAAACTCTTACTTTACTTGAAAACTGTCTATCAGTATTCTCCAATTTCACCCATGATACTAATCTTACATGATACTAATATCAAAGCACAGCTGTTGTGCAGTTATATGCTAATCTACATTATCAAGGATATTAGCCATTAAAGGTTCATTCTAGAACACTGAGTCTGTAGCCAGTTTTGCCCATGGATACCACCAGAAAGACACCTAGTTCCCATACTGTTTTGTCATTTTCAGTGAAATCAATCATATGTCACATCATTATTAATCCACTGGTGATCAAATCACCAGCCAACAGAGCATATATAGTATTTCATGTATAAGCAATCAGAAAAAAGGGTATGTTTGATAAAAGACAAAAGGCATGTATCATAGATCAGACAATAAAAATATGTCCTTCACAAACGAATATTATTATTAGACTATTTCAACACTTCCTGCAGTATTTATCGCCATAGAGTTTCCTAATTTCATATAATTTTTCTAGCACTAGGGGGAAAAAATAAAAATCCAACTTGAAAAATAAAAACATTAAAAGTAGCATTATATAATTCTTTTAAAAAAGTAATTCTATTTACATGCATAATCTTATCAGTTTAGTGCTATAAAGGATTTCGGCAATCATAATTGTCTCACATACAAGAAAAATATTTCTTAAAGGTTAGAGAAGCATTTTAAGATTACAGCTAGTCAGACAAAACTGGGGTTCACTACCAGGAATCCTAATTGCATTGTGAATATTCTTGCCACTACATTTAGCTTTCTACATGTTATTACTTCTCTTCTGTCATTAATTCAAAATGTACTGCAAGAATATAAATTATTCTAATAATCACTAATAGTTTAGCATCAAATACAAACATGAAATTAACTAAGAAAAATATAGCTAAAATAAAGAGTAAAAAAGTATCTTTAAACAAAGACTTGTCATCTTCCATAATTTAAATCACATTTAGTCTTACCTTTGAAAATTAACTTTTAAATTCAAGAAAAGGTAAAAAAACCCCTTTGAAAATTACTATTCCCTAGTATGAAATTTTAAAAAAAAATTGTTGAGAAATGTGTCAGAGAAGACCAGTTAAGAATATATTTAAGGACTGTAAGAAATACTATCATGTGGAACTTAGAATGAATATCAAGCCAACAAAGGAGGAACTGGTAGAAAAGGAAAAATGAAATAAGGAGTGAAATAAACACAACCCACACCATGATACTGTCTGGCAGATCTGCTGGAATTGAGACAATTCTGAACTAAGTGTGGAAGGCAGTAACTTGACTCACACTTATCTGCTATATAAAACTGGGTAAGTTAAACTGTGTCATTAAATATAAAGAAGAATAAAGAGTTCTTATTTCATTAAGCTTCCTGTTTCCCCCTCTACTTTCTCTCTTTAAAATTTGCTGTTACTGATATTCTGTTTTCAACATAATATAAATAAAAATCAGAAAATTTTCTGAATTAAGAGCCTTACCTCAAATTTTGAGGTGCTTCACCAAACAAACTACAAATTTCTCTTATTTGTTTCAGTGCAGGAATTACCCACTTGTCATTTGTGCGAAGTTCTTCAATAAAGCGATCTATCCACTGGATCTTTTGTGTGTCTCGATCCTTACACATACACACACACAAAATTATGGTTATAAGGACAGGTGTTCAGTATCATTCTAGCTTCAAATTACTTTGAGAATACAAAGTAGAAAAGCTTTTAAGCTAAGCCTCATAAAAATTATGATGTAGTTATAATAGTTTAATGAAATAAAATGCTTTAACTATGTTCTTCACTTGATGTTATCACCTAAATTCCAAAATGTAAAGTACTACTATGAAGTCAGTGTTCCATGGATTCAGATATATCTGCAACATGGTATAAATTCCATGTTTAGGAACATTCACGGGAAATCTGACTTTTAAAAAACACACTTAAATGTGGGTATTGCTTTTAACTATTTTATAACATTCTTGATATTATAAAAGTGAGGGAAACTGTACAATCCCAAGTATTACTATATGTGGGTGCAATATTGGCATATTTTTCTAAAAAGACCAAGGAACATCACTTAATCAAAAAATAGCAGTATAATTATTTTTAATTTTAAAAAATTAAAATAAGAATAAAAACAAATCGATACACAAACAGAATGTTAGAGAAAACAGGCACATGTTTTCACCTAAAGGAAAATTTAAAATGTTTAAAAATGTTGTAAGAATAAGTTTATTTCTAAAAATCTATCATAATTTACTTGATTTAGTCTTTTTTGTCTAAGATCACTAATAATCATAAGTTCAGGTTTGAACACCTAACTAATTTTTAATTTAAATGATTCTATCTATAGGCATATTTAGGGAAGAAAAGGAATGTTGTTTAACAGCTCACATGGAGATACTTTTTGCAAGCACATGCGTATCTCTTTTTAGAAATGAAAGAGGCTCTATACTTCAAGTGTTTTTATTGAACACTATGAACTATATACACCAATAGCCATTTTAATGGCTGTACAATATGCTATGGATTGTATTCTCAATTTAAATGGTTTCTATTGTTTACTATATAAATAATGAATGTCTTGGGCTTCCCTGGTGGCGCAGTGGTTGAGAATCTGCCTGCCAATGCAGGGGACACGGGTTCGAGCCCTGGTCTGGGAGGATCCCACGTGCCGCGGAGCAACTAGGCCTGTGAGCCACAACTACTGAGCCTGTGCTCCACAACAAGAGAGGCCACGACACTGAGAGGCCCGTGCACCGCGATGAAGAGTGACCCCCACTCACTGCAACTAGAAAAAGCCCACGTGCAGAAATGAAGACCCAACATAGCCAAAAATAAATTAATTAAATAAAAGTTTTAACTCTAAATATCACAGAGTTTTCATGTATTTCCTAGGAAAAAATTTCTAGTGAAATTACTGAACTGAATTCTGTGTGCATATTTAAGGATTTAAAATTTTTTACATGTGAATACTGCTTATTTCATGACTCCAAAAGCACTTTAGGTTGGAGGGCAAAAAGTGCGACATTTATTATAATTTTCCTTAACTACAATAAATGATCGCTGAAGTTGAAAAAGGCAAAACGCTTTTACTGAATTCCATGAAATCCAATACCTATTAACATAGCAATACTTAAGACCCTATGGCAGGCAATTTCTAAATAACACATTAAAGGAAGACGGAATACTTTAGTGCTAAGGAAATATTTCATCAAAACAAGATGCACTTGGGACTTCCCTGGTGGCACAGTGGTTAAGAATCCGTCTGCCCATGTAGGGACAAGGGTTCGACCCCTTTTCCGGGAAGACCCCACGTGCCATGGAGCAACTAAGCCTGTGTTCCACAACTACTGAGCCTGCACTCTATAGCCCGTGAGCCACAACTACTGAGCTCGAGTGCCACAAATACTGAAGCCCTCGTACTCTAGAGCCTGCGGGCTGCAACTACTGAAGCCTGCATGCCTAGAGCCCGTGGTCAGCAACGAGAGGCCACTGCAATGAAAAGCCTGCACACTGCAACAAAGAGTATTTCTTGCTCACTACAACTAGAGAAAGTCTGAGCATAGCAATGAAGACCCAATGCAGCCAAAAAAAAAGACAAAAAGAAAGAAACCCAGGTAAAGAATGTTCTCTCAATATATTCACTTAGCTATACAAAAGAAAGCACTTAAAAAAAAAAAAAAAAAGGCAACACTTTTAAAATCTATCAGGTCAGCAAATACTTCTAAACCTTCACAATTATATGAATTTCAAAACCTGGCAGCATCACCTTTACTCAACTTGATTAAATTCAAATCCAGCTGAAAGCAGAACACCTGCCCTGAGTTAACTAAAACTACCCTGCCCAGTTTTTTTTTTAAGGTAATGTAACACCTTTATATAGCCAACCTATCAAAAGGATAGCAAATCACTGCTGATAAAAATCCAGAAACAGGTACAAAAATCTAAGTAAAATTAGTATAAAAATGCATACTTAAAATCAGTAAACATAAATGACACAAGTTAAACACACAGAAGATGTTGTGAATTGCTAAACCTCTATTTAGAAAATTCTGTTAATTACGTTTTGAGCAAAAATACTTAATTACCCTTACCTCCAAAGTAATAATTGGTTTTAATGAATGATGATTCCATTTTACCATCATATATTTAACTACAGTATTATTATTACGAGTTGTTTTATCTGTACAAACCCTCTCACAGGGTGGTAAAGATGCTTAGTGCATGACACAAAAACTTGTTGAAAAACATGTAAGAGGAGGAAGCCAGGCTTATATGACAAAAGTAAGACGATCCCTCAAAAATTACCTGGAATGATTAAATAATGGGATTATCCTCTAACAAAGTCATCCTAATAGTGGGGAAAAAAGAGAAAATGAGCAAAGAAGCACTCCCATACCTGGGAACAACTATAATCTAGTATTTTTATGTGGGCACTGAGAGCTAGGTCCATGATGTCTACAGGCACATCATCACTATGAGCCAGATTCCAAAGAAGGTTCAATACTTTGTGTGCCATCACACCATCTTTATCATCTTCTGCAAGACGTCGTATCAGCTCAAGTAGCTTTTCACGTTGCTTTTTACTTGCATTTGTCCAATTTCCCTAGGAAAAAAATTTTAATTACGTAAATATCACAATTTATACATGTATTAGGTCATCACTACTTTAATTACAGGGCTTTGGATAAACTAACTCTATTTATCACACCCACACATGCATACCAACAGCATAATTCATTTCTCATTTGAGGAAACTAATAGTATTCAAAAGGAAGATTAATCTAAATACCAGGAGAAAGAAACCTCTATTTACAACTTTAACTCCATCACTGCTGACTTTAATATTACATAATAAAAAGATGGAGAAAATACCCAATACAAAATATGTTAAGAAGTTCTAAAACTCAACAACAAGAATGAACACCCTGATTTAAAAATGGGCAAAGGACTGGAACAGGTACTTCTCCAAAGAAGACTCAAATGGCCCATAAGCATATGAAAAGATGCTCAACATCACTGATTAGGGAAATGCATATCAAAATTACAATGAGAAAACACCTCATACCCATCAGCCTGGTTACTATCAGAAAAACAAAAATAGCAAGTGTCCATAAGAATGCAGAGAACAGGGCTTCCATGGTGGTGCAGTGCTTAAGAATCCGCCTGCCAGTGCAGGGGACACAAGTTCAAGCCCTGGCCTGGGAAGATCCCACATGCTGCAGAGCAAATAAGCCTGCACACCACAATTAACGAAGCACACGCGTCTAGGGTCTGTGCTCCACAACAAGAGAAGCCACTGCAGTGAAAAGCCCGCGCACCACAATGAAGAGTAGCCCCCACTCATCACAACTAGAGAAAGCCTGCAAGCAGCAATGAAGACCCAATGCAGCCAAAAATAAAACTAAATTTATTCAAAAAAAAAAAAAAGAATGCAGAGAACACAGGTCAGGATGGACGAGCAGTGTTAAGGCACTACGTTCAAGTTGCAGTCTCCCCTGGAAGCATGGGTTCGAATCCCACTTTTGACAAAACATGTCTTCTGGACTTCCCTGGTGGTACAGTGGTTAAGAATCCGCCTGCCAATGCAGGAGACATGGGTTTGAGCCCTGGTCCAGGAAGATCCCACATGCCACAGAGCAACTAAGCCCATGTGCTACAACTACTGAGCCTGTGCTCTAGAGCCCATGAGCCACAACTGAAGCCTGGGCGCCTAGAGCCCGTGCTCCACAACAAGAGAAGCCACGGCAATGAGAAGCCTGCACACCGCAATGAAGAGTAGCCCCAGCTCACCACAACTAGAGACAGGCTGTATACAGTGACGAAGACCCAATGCAGCCAAAAATAAATAAAATAAAATAAATAGTTCCTGCAGTTGAGAAGATAGAAGATACAACAGATTTACTACTATTTCTTCCACTAAGTACAACTAAAAACATTATACATGAAACAAACTCTGAAAATTGAAGAGAAGAAAGCAGAACTGCTAAGAATGTCAAAACCTGAGGAACAACAGGCAGCTGACTTCCCCAGATTTTTTCTTCATATATCCCAGACTAGAAGCTGAAGCAGCCAGCAATTTGGAAATCAGTGCAGACAAGGAAGTCATTCCCCAAAGCCACCTCTACAAAAAGGGGGCAACATAGCATGACAGAAAACATTCAGAAAATAACTGCCTTATTCTGAATTAACAACATAGAAAAAATTATGGCCAATGCACATACATATCGCATAATGCTGTTTAGCAAAGCATCTCAACACCTGGTTGGGTGAAATAATAGAAGACCAAGTAGGGAGCTAGGATTTCTACCGTCCAACAGTAACAAAGAGTGCCTGCTTGTATGGTACCAGAGGAGGCCTAGTAGAGTCAGGACTTTTACTACTGCCCAGCAGTTAACAAGGTCACCCCCAACCATAGTGTCAGAATGGAACACACAGTGTGTCAGAATTTCCTTTACACCTACCAGTGGAAAGGAATGTCCCACCCTGGGAGATAAGGAACACCAAGAGGGGAACCTAGAGTTAAATCTCTGTCTGGTTATAAATATAGAGGGGCATTCCTCCCCTCCCTTGCCTTTTGCACCAGACAAAACCAGCTTTAAAAAAGGGTTAAACAGGGCTTCCCTGGTGGCACAGTGGTTGAGAGTTCACCTGCCAATGCAGGGGACACGGGTTTGTGCCCTGGTCCGGGAAGATCCCACATGCCGCGGAGCGGCTAGGCCCATGAGCCACAGCCGCTGAGTCTGCACGTCTGGAGCCTGTGCTCCACAACGGGACAGGCCACAACAGTGAGAGGCCCACGTACCGCAAAAAAAAAAAAAGGGTTAAATAGGGCTTCCCTGTTGGCACATTGGTTAAGAATCCGCCTGCCAGTGCAAGGGGCATGGGTTTGAGCCCTGGTCTGGGAAGATCCCACATGCCAAGGAGTAGCTAAGCCCACGTGCTGCAACTACTGAGCCCGCAGGCCACAACTGCAGCCTGCGCACCTACAGCCTGTGCTCAACAAGAGAAGCCACTACAATGAGGAGCCCGTGCACCACTACAATGAGGAGCCCCCACTTGCCTCAACTAAAGAAAGCCTGTGTGCAGCTATGAAGACTCAATGCAGCCAAAAATAATAATAAATAAAATAATAAAGATCTTGATTTAAAAAAAGGTTAGTCGCATGGTCTTATAATATAAAAACTCCTAGGTTTCAGCTGAAAGTTACTCAAACATAGCAAGAATCAGGAAGCTATTAAATTGGAAGAAAAAAAAGTAAGACATCAACACTGAGATGACAAATTTTAGAACAGATGTTAAAACAGCCATACAGAGACACTGTAATATGCAAGAGAAAAGAAAAAGAAACCTAAAAAGTGTACAAATAACTCCCAGGACAGCTGGAAAATAAAGAGAAAAATAGAAAAACAGGAAAGAAAAACAGAACCCAAAAATAAAATAGCTTATATTCTAATATATCAATAATCACATTAAATATAAAAGGTCTAAATATACCAGATACAAAGCAAAGATTAACAGAGATTCTTTATACTGTAAGTATAAAGATGAAAGCAGGTTGAAAGTAAACGGATGTAGAAATACACAAGCATTTAAGGAAGGCAGGAGTGGCCGAATTAAATAAAACAGATTTCAAAGTACAATACATTATCAGAGAGAGAATGGGACATTATATATTGAAAAAGAGTAAGCCCATCAACAAGACATAGCAATACTAAATTTGCATGCATCAAAAATACATATATTACAAAGGAGAACTCCACAAAGAAATAGGCAAGTCCATAATAGGCAGAGACATCAACAACTAAACGACTGACAGAACTAAACAGAGTATCAGCAAAATACAGAACTCAACAAGAACATCAACCACCAGGACTTAACTGACATTTACAGATAACACTTCCCCCATATGCAGCAGAAGAGGCCTTCTTTTGAAAGTACCCACAGAAAATATACCGAGACAAACCAATTCCTGTATATGAAAAAAAAAATCAACAAATTTAATAGAATGGAAATCAGACTGACTGTTTCCTATCACAGTGGAATAAAACCATAAGTCAGTAACAGCAAGAAGACAGAAAAATCCCCTAGTCCCTGGAAACAAAACAACATGTTTCTATGTTGTTGAAGAGACACCTTAATAGAGATAAAAAACGTAACTGAATGTAAATGATAATCCAATACACAAAATTTACCTAATATATGCAGTTATGAAAGCAATAGTAGGAGGAAAATAAGTAGCACTAAAGCATAGATGAGAAAGGAGAAAATGATTAAATAAATAATCTAAGCTATTTTAAAAATCTGGAAAAAGAGAAAGCCTGAAGCAAAAGCAGTAGGAATGAAATACCAAAGAACAGAACAAAAACCAACAGAGTAAACAGAAAAACAACAGAGAAAGGCAATGAAATAAAGATTTGGATGTGTGAAAGAATAATCTAACAAACTTCTAGTATTGTGAAAAAGGGAAATAGTTGAGCATACACAAATTACCAACATCAAGAATAAACAAAGATATCACTACAGACATTGCAGACATCAAAGGATAGTAGGGAATAACAGAAACAATTCAACAAATAAATCTGACAATTTATATAAAATGAACAATACCACTGAAAAAACACATTATTACAACTCATAAAACATAAAATAATTTGAAAAGAACTATTAAGAAAATTAAATTCATAATTTACAAACTTCCAGAAACAAAATCACCAAACCAAGATGGTTTTATTGAAAATTTCTACCTAACACTTAAGGTATCACCAACTGTTCATAATTTCTTCAAGAAAATGGGAGAAAACACTTTCCAATTTACACTATGAAAGAATTAATACCTTGATATACACAGACACAAACAATCCCTCATGAATATAGATTTAAAATTCCTCAACAAATATTAGAAACTGAAATTCCGCAACATATGAAAAGACTAATAGGACATGACCATCTGTGGTTTACTGCAGGGATGGATGGCTGATTCAATAAGTGAAAAACAATTATTGTAATCTACTACATTAACAGTAAAAAAGAAAAATGATACAATCACATCAACTAAAGTTGGAAAAAATTTGACAAAACTCAACACCTATTTATGACAAAAATTCTCAGAAAACAGAAATGGAATAGACAATTCTCAACTCTGAGGAAGGTAATCTGTGAACAACATACTTAACATTACTCTTAATAGTGAAACGTGAATGTTTTTGTCTCCCTAATATCTTAATAAAACAACGTTGTATAAGAAATTCTAGCTAATGTAGGGGAAGAAAAAGAAAAGACATCCAGATTGGGTCTGGATGGGAAGATTGGGAAGAAAGAAGAAAAACTCTTCCTATTTGAAAATGATATGATTTTGTATGTAAAAAAATCTCAAAGAACTCAAGGGGAAAATATTTAAAGATGCCTATATTTAAGATCACAGGATATCAATACACATAACAAAATTCAATAGTTTCTACACAGTAGTGATAAACTTATGGATATCAGCCCTGAAAATACAGTAACATTTACAGTCACTTCAGAAAATATATTTAAATACCTAAGTGTAAAATAAACTGTTATAGGGTTTATAAACTAAAAACTACACAACGCATAAGAACTCAAAGATCTAAATCAACAAAGAGGTATATGATGTTCATGGAATGGGAGATTTAAGACAGCAAAAATGTTAATTATCCCCAAATTGATGTAAAGGTTAAATGTATTTCTATCAAAATCCCAGCAAGATTTTTCACTGTATTAGACCAGATTATGCTAAAAATTACATGCAAAGGAATTAGAATAAACAATTTTGAAAGAAAGACAAATACAGTGAGACGAATCTGTTTGCCTGACCTCAAAACATATGCAAACAGTAATCAAAACCATAGTACTGAAGACGGATAGATGAATGCAACAGAACAGAGAACCTAGAAATAGATCGATACAAGAATACCGGACACTTGACAAAGGTGCAAAACCTTATGTAGGTTTAACTTAATGTAGGCAAGAAGAAACATGGCTTTTCACCAAATTGTACTTGAACAATTGAAAATACACAGGAGACCAAAACCAAAACACACACACACACAAAAACACAACCACCAAAATCCCCACAATCTAAGCCTCATATCTAAATGAAACTTAGATTAAAATGAATCAAACTTTACTGTAAAATTATAAAATTTCAGAAAACACAATGCAGTAAACATTCTCTGGGATTTTTTCCCCAAAAAATTCTTGGGACCAAGGCAACAAGTCCTTGGTCTCAACACCATAAGCGTGACCCATTAAGATAGGACCTCGTCAAAACAAATAACTTTGCTAGCAAAATAGCCTACTAAGAGGATGAAAAGACAACTTAAGACTGGGAGAAAATACTTGCACATACCTAAAAATTAACTAGAATGCTGAATACATAAAGAACTCTGTAAACTAAAGAAAACAAACAACCCAAATATAAAATAGGCAAAAGGTATGAACAAATACTTCAACAAAGATACACATGTCAGTGTATCAAAGATGCAACATATTTGCCATTAAGGAAACATAAATTAAAACCATAAGATTTTGCTGCACACCTATCAGAAAAAAATAAAATAAAATAGTGAATATATCCATATCTTGCAATGAAATAGAGAAAATGGATTACTCCTAATTGTGGGTGACAATGTAAATTACAGCTAACTTACAAAAAGTTCGGTAGTAAGAAGTGTAAAAATATCCTCAATAGAATACTCACAAATTAAATCTAGCAACATAGGTAAGCATTACACATCACGGCAAGTGGAATTTATTCCAGAAGTGCAAGATTATTTGAACATACAAATACCAATCAGTGTTAATACAGGACAAAAAAATGACAAAAAGTCAACAACAACTCACTTTACACAGAAAAGGCAACTGACAAAATCCAAAACCCTTTCATGATTAAAATACTCAATAAACAAGAAACAGGACAGAAATTTCTCATCCTGACAAACTGCATCTACAAAAACCCCATAGCTAACAACATCTTTAATGGTGAAAGACTAAAAGCTTTCTACCTAAGATCAGGAATGCCTACTTTCACCAATTGTTTAAACACCCTGCTTTACCTTGAGTAGGACAACTATGGAAGAGGGGGAGAAAAAGGTATTCAGATTGGAAAGGAAGAAGTAAAACTATCCTTTTTGGGAAATGATATGGAAATCATTAAAAACGTTCAAGTAATAAATTTAACAGGGTCACAGCATGCAAAATAAAAAATTTAACATTATCAATTGTTGGGGCTTCCCTGGTGGTGCAGTGGTTAAGAATCTGCCTGACAATGCAGGGACATGGGTTCGAATTCTGGTCCGGGAAGATCCACATGCAGGGAGCAATTAAGTCCATGTGCCACAACTACTGAAGCCTGCATGTCACAACTACTGAAGCCCGTGCACCTAGAACCCATGCTCCGCAACAAGAGAAGCCACCACAATGAGAAATCCATGTACCGCAACGAAGAGCAGCCCCGGCTCGCTGTAATTAGAGAAAGCCCACCTCAGCAACGAAGACGCAACGCAGCCATAAATAAATAAATAAATAAAATTATAAAAACGAAACCAAAAAAACAAAAATATCAATTATTTTTCTATACAGTAGGTATGTTTTTAGGTAGGAACAATCCCCAAAAAAAGAAAAATTCTCATTTACAGTAACATCAAAAAATAAATCACATTCTGGTTAAAAAATTCAATAGACACTTTTAATAAACTGCTGAAAGAAACTAAAGAAGACTTAAATAACTGAAAAACTGTCTTTAAATAAATGGAAACATATTTCATATTCATGCACTGGAAGGCTAATATTGTTAGGATGGCAATATAATGCAAACTAAATTACAGCTACCCAACAACCTCCTTCTTTGCAGACATTGACAAGCTAATTCTAAATTCATTCAGCATTTCAAAAGACCTAGAATAGCCAAAACAACCTTAAAATTTTTTCTACAAAGCTACAGCAATCAAAGCAATGCAGTACGAAAATAAAAAACAACATACACATTAAAGGAAGAGAACACAAAGCCAAGAAATAAACCCTTTCACCTATGATCAACTGATTTTAAACAAAAACGCCAGGACATTTCCATAAAAAAAATTTTCTTTTAAACAAACATTGATGTAACAACTGAATATTCACATGCAAAAAAATGAACTAGGAACTCTACCTCACACCACATACAAAAAAATTATTCAAAACTGATTATAGGCCTAAATATAAAAGCTAAAAATATATATATATTTTTTTTGCGGTACGCAGGCCTCTCACTGTTGTGGCCTCTCCCGTTGCGGAGCACAGGCTCCTGACACGCAGGCCCAGCGGCCACGGCTCACGGGCCCAGCCGCTCCACGGCATGTGGGATCTTCCCAGTCCAGGGCACGAACCCGCGTCCCCTGCATCAGCAGGCGGACTCAACCACTGCGCCACCAGGGAAGGCCTAAAAATATTTTTTAAAAAATACTTTAGACCATAGATTAGGAAATAATTTCTTAAATATGAAACCAAAAGTACAAGAACCCCCCATTTTTGTCCCCCTCCCGTCCCAAAAGGAGATAAACTGGACTTCATCAAAATTTAAAACTTTTACCCAGAATAGGTAAATCTGTAGAGAAGGAAAGCAGATTGCTGGTTTTCAGGGTCAGGGAGGAAGGGTGGAAAGAGAAATAAGGGGAGCGGGGAAAATGCTTTGGATTCTTGCAAAGGCAGTGGTTGCACAACACTATGAATGTACTATATTTCACTGAATCATACACTTTTAAATAGTTATTTAAAACATTTAATTCTATGTAATATGAAATTCACCTGAATTTTTTTTTAAATTAACTTTTGTGTTACAAAAAGGACACCAAGAGAGTGACAAACCATCAGAGAGGAGAAAATATTTGCAAATAATACTAACAGACTTGTGTACACATTGTATAGGGAATTCTTATAAATCAAAAATAGAGGCAAATGAGTACATATCAGTGGGAATTTCTTCAAAGATGATACACACAAAAAAACCCAAAAACAAACAAACAAACAAAAAAGATGATACACAAAACACAAATGGCCAATAAACATGTAAGAAGATACTTAACATCATTAGCCATTAAGCAAATGCAAAATCAAAACCACATCGAGATATTACTTCAACTCCACTAGGATGGCTAAAATAAGAAAAACAGACATACGAGCCAATCGTACAGTTCATGATATGTCTGGATACTGATTCAGAAAAATGCTAATAAAGCTATGAGAAATACTTTAAAAACACAGACAAGGAGTGAGCAACAGAGATACAAAAAAATCTTAGGAATCAATGAAATAAGGAAACAAACAGGAAAAGTAAACAGGAGAAATATGAGTATGCAATTCACCAAAAAGGAGATAAAATCAGTTAAAAAAAATGTAAAAACACTTTCAATCTCATTACTAAGAATATAAAGACGACCACAATGAGAAAGAATTTCAAACTCATGAGACTGTGAAAAAAGTAACAACTCCATTGGCAAAGGACTAAATTAGTACAAACACTAGAAGACAAAGACTTACTAAAAACTCAAATAAGTAGAGACTAGTATTTGAGCAATAACATAACCAAAGGTAACTGAGAATAAGTCAGGATCATTTAGTTACAAACTATAAAGAACTGTTAGCCGACCTATACTCCATTCTTCCTTTAAGGCACCTTTAGTAAGATCTTTCAAGACACAATGAAACACACTATACGAAACATCACTTTACCAGCCCCTCACAAAATAGTGCTTCTTATTGAATAACAGACATCTGATGAGCCAAAGGGGCAATGCACAGATAATGGAATTTTTATTACAATTATAGTTAGACCATTTGAGAATCTTTGAATTAAAAACAGAAACTGACACCATTCCATTCTTCTGCCATTATGGCTAGTATTGTTGATACATCACCATTTCAGAAGTTTTCTCTTAAGTTTTCGAGTATCCACAACTTCTCAATATTGATTTTCTTGTCCAATTGTGATATACTTTAATGGATTTAAAATAGTATGTACAAAAGGATTCATCATGGACTTCCCTGGTGGCGCAGTGGTTAAGAATCCGCCTGCCAATGCAGGGGACATGGGTTTGAGCCCTGGTCCAGGAAGATCTCAAATGCCGCAGAAGACCTATCCCGTGCACCACAATTACTGAGCCTGCACTCTAGAGCCTGTGTGCCACAAAACTGCTGAAGCCCAGGCACCTAAAGCCCGTGCTCCGCAATGAGAGAAGCCACTGTAATGAGAAACCTGCATATCACAACAAAGAGTAGCCCTTGCTCACCACAACTAGAGAAAGCCCACATGCAGCAACAAAGACCCAACACAGCCATAGATTGATTAATTAAAAATTTTTTAAAAAGGGCTTCCCTGGTGGTGCAGTGGTTGAGTGTCTGCCTGCCGATGCAGGGGACACGGGTTCGTGCCCCAATCCGGGAAGATCCCACATGCCGCGGAGCGGCTGGGCCCGTGACCCATGGCCTCTGAGCCTGCGTGTCCGGAGCCTGTGCTCCGCAATGGGAGAGGCCACAACAGTGAAAGGCCCGCGTATTGCAAAAAAAGAAGAAAACAATTTTTTAAAAGTTTAAGTAAATTTTAAAAATTCACCATATTAGCAGATTCACCCATTTGCTCAGTTGTTCTAATGCATTAATTTCACTGTCATGTAGCATTCCACTATTAGATTAGACCAGGGGTCCAGAGCTAGGCCGCACAACAGGAGGTGAGCGACAGGCAAGTGAGTGAAGCTTCATCTACCGCTCCCCATCGCTCACATTACCAACTGAACCATTCCCCCTCCCCTGTGGAAAAACTGTCTTCCACAAAACCAGTCCCTGGTGCCAAAATGGTTGGAGACTGCTGGATTAGATCACACTTTACTTATCCTTTTACTATTCGTAGACATTTGAGTTCTTTCCAGTTGGGGCTAATACAAATAATTCTACTAAAGACATTGCTGAACATGTATCCTGTCACACACATTATGAGTTTCTCAAAGTATTCATTCAGAAATACAATAATTGTGTCATAGGACACAAAAACCTTCATTTTTTTTTTAACATCTTTACTGGACTATAATTGCTTTACAATGGTGTGTTAGTTTCTTCTTTATAACAAAGTGAATCAGTTATACATATACATATGTTCCCGTATCTCTTCCCTCTTGCATCTCCCTCCCTCCCACCCTCCCTTATCCCACCCCTCTAGGTGGTCACAAAGCACAGAGATGATCTCCCTGTGCTATGTGGCTGCTTCCCATTAGCTATCTATTTTACATATGGTAGTGTATATATGTCCGTGCCACTCCCTCACTTTGTCATAGCTTACCCTTCCCCCTCCCCATACCCTCAAGTCCATTCTCTAGTAGGTCTGTGTCTTTATTCCCGTCTCACCCCTAGGTTCTTCATGACTGTTTTTTTTTCTTAGATTCCATATATATGTGTTAGCATACAGTATCCGTTTTTCCTCTCTGACTTACTTCACTCTGTATGGCAGACTCTAGGTCCAGCCACCACACTACAAATAACTCAATTTCATTTCTTTTTATGGCTGAGTAATATTCCATTGTATAATATGTGCCACATCTTCTTTATCCATTCATCTGTTGATGGATACTTAGATTGCTTCCATGTCCTGGCTATTGTAAATAGAGCTGCAATGAACATTTTGGTACATGACTCTTTTCAAATTATGCTTTTCTCAGGGTCCATGCCCAGTAGTGGGACTGCTGGGTCATATGGTAGTTCTATTTGTAGTTTTTTAAGGAACCTCCATACTGTTCTCCATAGTGGCTGTATCAATTTACATTGCCACCAACAGTGCAAGAGTGTTCCCTTTTCTCCACAGCCTCTCCAGCATTTATTGTTTCTAGATTTTTTTTTTTTTTTTTTTTGCAGTATGCGGGCCTCTCACTGCTGTGGCCTCTCCCGTTGCGGAGCACAAGCTCCGGACGCACAGGCTCAGCGGCCATGACTCATGGGCCAAGCCGCTCCGCAGCATGTGGGATCTTCCCAGAATGGGGCATGAACCCATGTCCCCTGCATTGGCAGGCAGACTCTCAACCACTGCACCACCAGGGAAGCCCTGTTTCTAGATTTTTTGATGGCCATTCTGACTGGTGTGAGATGATATCTCATTGTAGTTTTGATTTGCATTTCTCTAATGATTAATTAGATGTTGAGCATTCTTTCACGTGTTTGTTGGCAATCTGTATATCTTCTTTGGAGAAATGTCTGTTTAGGTCTTCTGCCCATTTTTGGATTGGGTTGTTTGTTTTTCTGTTATTGAGCTGCTTGTAAATTCTGGAGATGAATCCTTTGTCAGTTGCTTCATTTGCAAATATTTTCTCCTATTCTAAGGGTTGCCTTTTGGTCTTGTTTATGAAAAACCTTCATTTTAAGAGATAATGCCAAACTGTTTTCTCAAGTGGCTAATACCAACTGAACTTGCTATCAGCAATACAATAGTTATTATAAATAAGAAATCTTCTAAGCCCTGTGGTTACTGGAATATTCATTCATGAACAATGACATATGATTTTAAGCTCTTGATCCACAAATTCTCCAATCAACCTTAACAACTACAGAGAAACTTTTCAACTGCCCAAATATACCAAGGCAGATATGACATTAGAGACTTGAACTTCCTGCTAAATCTCATTTCTATTTGCCTGTGTGCATTATTAGCCCGAGGAACCACTGTGTTTTAGTGTCTTATTTGTCTCCACATTTGTTATCATGTCTCACTTTCCACTATAACAAATAACATTTCCCCGCATTTCTACGATTTATCTTAACCTACAGCAAAATCAAAAACTGGCAGAGGAAACTAACCTGCAAGAAAAATAGTTGATTCCGTATTTGTTAAGAAAATTATTAATATAATAAAAACTGTTACATTCTGACTGGAATATATAACAACCAATTCTTATTTCTAAGAGATTCTTTGATGAAATTTGTTAGTAAGTATTTTGGCCAACACAAAAGATACCTAATTAGCTGAATCTACTGAAAGTGAAATGGTACTGCTTCACTATTTGAGCTACTACCTTAAAGCAATCGAAAAGATGATCAAGTTGCTCAGGAGAAAAATCCCAGGCCAACTTTGCCAGAAGGTCATGTACATTCTTCACAATGGCTTCATGTTTCCCTGCCTGTTAAAAAAAAAACAAAATAAATAATATTTATTTAGGACAAAAATAAAAACAAAAAAAGTCATTTAAATTTGAATAAAAACAGGAAATAAGCTGTACTGTATGAACCTCTATTAATTAGTACAATATTCCTACATGCTTAATGTGGTTATAAACAAAATCCCTAATACTTTATAAATGCTTTAGCGCTGCTGTTTGTACTCATTTGATATTCAATTTCTTGATATAAGTGGTAATGTACTTCAGGAACTCATACGAAAGTTTATTACAGGATTTTAAAAATAAAATTTAGAGAAAATAAGGCAAAATGGTGGATTGTTTCCACATTGAAAGCTTAAGTGCTCAACAACAGCAAAATGAGCATTTTGTTGGTTCCTCTTTAAAAAAAATGCTTTGTAAGTTAGAACTTATGTTACTTCCCAACTGACCCATGAAGAACATCTGCCATTTAAGGTAATTAAATTATACATTAACAGTTCTGAAACCAAAAATGTTATTTATCCTCATGAAAAGTTTAGATGTTCTGTAATAATTGTAAGCCTTTTTAAAAAAAATTTATTTATTTTATTTATTTCTGGCTGTGTCAGGTCTTAGTTGAGGCACACAGGATCTTCGTTGAGACATGCAGAATCTTTCGTTGCAGTGCGTGGGCTTCTCTCCAGTTGTGGCACGCAGGCTCCAGGGCATGTGAGCTCTGTAGTCGTGGCATGTGGGTTATCAAGTGCGTGGGCTCTGTAGTTTGCAGCACGCAGGCTCTCTAGTTGAGGCATGGAAGCTCAGTAGTTGAGCATGCAGGCTTCGCTGCCCCGCAGCATGTGGGATCTTTGTTCCCTAACCAGGGATCATACCTGCATCCCCTGCATTGTAAGGTAGATTCTTTACCACTGAACAACCAGGGAAGTCCCTAATTTTAAGTTTTTGTGAGTAATATAGTAATACCACTTTTGTAACGCATTTCTTTACATATTTCATAGAAAAAAATGCAATTTATAATTGTTACAAATCTCAGAGAAAAAAGATATAATTGTTATAAATCCATATATAACTTATCATTTACACCCTTCAGCAGAGAGTGTCATGATGGGGGAAACTTGTTTTTTATTTTAAAAATATTCTTGGCAGTATTTCTGTTTAGATCAAGAAACTCACATACCGTTACACAATGACTACCACAAGATATAAATTATCTTGCTTATAAAAATAAAATGGTATCTTAAATTCCTTACCTGTGCTGCCCAAATATTATCAAGATCTTGTAATGTAAGAGCTTTTTCTTTAATCACAAAACGAAGAATTTTCTCTAGCTTCTCTACATACTGAGGTTGATGAAGACTATCTCGCAAGACTATGGATAATATATTGTTCTGCTGTATCCATTCCTAAATATAATACGAAAATTTTGTTTCAAAGCAGAAAGTTAGAAAAGTTTTAAAAAGCAAAACAGGGAGGGCGAATTGGATGAAAGTAATCAAAATATACAAACTTCCAGTCATTAGATAAGTAACTACTAGGGATGGGAAGGACAACAATGATGATGACTTAGCGCTATTGTAAAGTTTATGTGAAAGCTACGACATTGGATTTCCATCTCATCACAAGGAAAAAAACTTTCTTAAATCTATAGATAATGGATGTCAACTAAACTTGTGATAATCATTTGACAACACATGTAAGACAAGTCATTATGCTGTACACATTAAACTTATACAGTGCTATTGTGTCAGCATATATCTCAGCAAAACTGCAAAAATCATAGAATTAAAAACATCGTTCAGACTTCTAAATAACATTAATAGGGATTCAAAAACCCAAATCACATTTATGTTCACAAATTATACTAACATAATGTGTTTACATGTTGTTTTAATGTATAACATTACAATAATTATGTAGGATCCAGATTTAAACACAAATGTTCCCATAGATGTGATAAATTTACAAAGTATAACCCACTAATGTAATGTGCTTATTGTTGTTTTAATGCAAAATCATTATACAGTACAATAAATGCATGGAATCTACTTTTTCATATACAGAAATGTTCCCTTAAATATGCTACAGAAAACACTTCTCAAACTATCTGTGGAGAGCAATCAATGTTATATTTACAATCAGCTTTAGATTGTAAATCTACATATACAATGTAAATTTAAATTTACAAATTTACATTTTCTTCATCTGTCAAAAGACTGATAATAATTTAAGACTAGTGGACAATATTTTGAGCAATCACTCCTCAACATTCCACAAAGCAGGCAAATGGGAAACAGGAGAGCTGACCCCCAACACTGAATCTGAACCTGGCTCTAGGTTGTAATACTTCTCAGTATCATCCAAATGCCCTCAAAAAACCTTTTATCACAGTTTGATCATTTATACTACTAAATTGAAGACTCCTTTAAGGTAGAGATTCTTCTTCACAGATAAACCCCAGTGCTGGCACAGAATATACGTTCAAAAATTATTACTGAATAACTTATTACTATAACTTACTGTATGCTATTCATTCCAATACTAAAATATACAAAAATATCTATCATACATCAATGTCAAAATGATATAGATACAGGTGTTCTAAAAGATGTTATTAAACTCATGACATTACCTGTAAAGATTTTATTCCTTTAAGTATAATCTCCATTTCAAAACTTCTAAACTGAATTCACAAATTTATCACCACACCAATTCATTCACTAGATTCCTGATCACGGACCCCCTCTAAAGATCACCTCTATCCACTTCATTTATCCAAACCACCAAACTGTAACTGCATCATGAACACCCACCCACATTTAATAATGATAAATTTACCGAAGACACAATACGTTAGCCTATCACTTCCAAATAACCAATCATTTGTAATTACTATTATAAAGAAAGTTTTAGTATTTAATAGCTCACAATTAAGTCAATCTCCTAATATCAGAGTTAGATTTTGTTCTAACATTAACTGGTACTAGTTTTCTCGTTAAGCAGATTCTTATTCCTAAAAGAAGCAAAGGGGCTTACTGCCATTCGCTCAGCTGTCAGCCACTCTTCCTCCTCAGGATGACCATGTCGATGAGTATAGTATGATACACTAGATATCACCTTGTTAATTTCATTCAGTGCATTCATCTTTCCATTAAAAGAAGAAATCTGCAATAATCTGTTCAGAAAAATTTGGATTGAGTATCACTACAAGAAACCAAGCAAGTAATTATTTACAGAAGGAAATCTCTTACCTGAGTATCATTTTCAGTCTAAAAATTTCTAAATATTTTACAGTTTCTTCTTGTCCTGGAATCCTTGAAGCTAAATTCTTCAGAGATTTAATAATCATTGAAAGGGCATCATTTTTTGTTTCATTCTTTGCTTCTTTTTTCAGTTCTTCATCAGTTAAATTTTCTAAAAATTGTGGAACTATTTCTATAATTGGAATAAAGTACTTTTTCACTGTATGTTGACTGAGAAACTCATAGCATTGTCCAAATGGTCTGAAACAAGGAAAAAGCAATACTTTTGCAATATCCAGTATTTTTACCAAGACTTAACTCCCAAACTAATTTCAACACTTAAAAAAAATTAAGTTTAAAATGAGAAGCAGAATAGAAAACTGAAATTCAATTATTTTCAAGGCCATAAGATAAATCTCTACAGTACAATGAATATTAATTTTAAAAATTAACTTACTTAATAAGGGCTGCAATTATTTGAACATTTAATGCTGATCCATTAGTAAAACGATCATGCAAAATCTGGAACCCATTTAATGTGCCAAATTTATTGATGAGATCCACTAGCCAACCCTGCAAGAGAGTTGATGAGTTAATTTTTTCCTTTAAGAATGCAAAATGCTACTATTTGAAATACCTTTGTTTGAAATAAGAAATTCAATAAAATAATTATGTAAAGCTGTGTTTTAAAAGAATACAAAATATTTGTATTAAATGGTCACAGAAATATTTATGGAGACTTAGAACTTTTCCTATTGTATTCTGTTCTCTGTATTGCTTGAGCCAGAGGCAGCACAGGTTTAATTTATGAAGTAGTTCCTAGTGGCATGGCTGGTATTTGTTCATATCCCATATGTCTGGTGAAAAGAAATTAAGGTTTAGTAGCTAAAAACACAGCTATAGAGAGATGTAAACGAGTTTAAACATTATGTAAATATAAAAATCATATTGTAAGCATAAGTGCACAAGACCGACCTTTAAATCTTATCTTTTAAAAAGCCAAATTTTATGGGAAAAAAAATTAACAGAAACAAAAATTAGGAACAGAGGCCTTTTTACTAACAATCTGAGGCAGAAATAATTTCTACAAACAGAAAATAATTACAAACAGAAAAAAAGTATTCAAAACACATGTAAAATGCTAACTGCGGACTACATTGGTATATCCCAATTCTAGTTTTGATAGTAACCTATTACGAGCCTCCTGTAAACCAAGTTTTTTCCTGAATAAATGCACTATAGCATTTTCCTCCCATTTTATTTCCTACCATAACCCTTTTTTAAAGGGTTAATATTAGAGTGACAGTAGGAAGATTTCCGAATAGGAAGCTTGAAAGCATTGCTCTTGTTACATAACTTTATAGGAGCTCTGAAAATCAGTCCAAATTTTAGAGCAACCAAGCAAATGCTCAATCAGGAAGAAGTCACATTCAAAAGTTAGGCAATTTCATTGTGTTTTTATTGACAAATGCCTACTCCTTCCCCAAAGCAACACAGTTTAAGGGAAGCAATGGTCTAATCTTTAATCCTTTTACGTAAACTGGAAAGAGCAGAGAGGACTGAATTTGCAACATTAATAAACTGTGGGCTGCCTGAGAAATCTGTTTCTATTGCCTACCTTGAAGATCAGACAAACAAAAGGAGCTTGGAACACAGGACAGGGAAAGCGACAGAAACGAGCAGGGACAGTTCAAGAAAACCACAGAAAGAACTACAGATACACAAGACTTTGTGGCAAATTACTGACTGAGGAATATAAGAGAACTGTGAAGGCCCCAAGAAGAAGCATATAACAAGGTTATGTGCTGATCAGTAAGTTAAAAGGAGGTTAATTACTCTACAGTTTTATGACAAAATAATTTTAATATTTAATTTTGAAAATAACAAACCAACACACTTTTGGTGATCGAGGATCTGAGGAACGAGCAAATAACTCATCTTCAGGCAATTGAGCACTTGTGGAAACTGATTCACATGGACGTGTACCGTTGTAGATATGGAATTTGCAATGAGGATTTAAGGCCATGGCGAGAAGTTCTAGAAGTGGAAACCAGTCTTGGGACAACTTGGCCACACAAAGTTCCACTAGGCGATGAGTACTGTTAATAATGCACCTCTGTTTATATTGCGGGTGGAGAAGTTGATTCAGAAAGAGAAAACATTGCAATTTCAAACAACGAAACATTAAAATCTCGTTAATAATGACCTCACAACATTTTTCTATACGTATGATCATTAACAAATACTGAGATCAAACTGATATATCAGTAAAATAAATTTATACTTACTCACTTCATAATAGTATTGCACCCAATTTCAAAAGATATTTGAGAAGGGTTACAAATGAAGTAGGCACCAGAGGTTGAGTATTTCTGCTCTATGTGCACAGGAACATGCAAATTACCATTTTCTTTTTTTGGAGTTTCTACTCTAGAGGCAGTAATTCCAAAATCCATGACTTCAACATTTTAAGTCATGTAAATTAACAAAGACCCAAAGATGTGTCATCTAAGCCTCAATTCGAAACTCACAGATCCTTCCCAAAATGTCTATTTCTACAGCTAAAAATTCACATCAAATCAGAAAATGTAAGGATTTATATAATATGCCACAAGTATTTGTGGGAAACGTCTAAGTTATACTTTCTAGGTTGAAATTCACAAAAAAAGTATATGTTTACTTCAAAACTTTTGAGTAATTCCATTTTATAAATGACCAGAGGTTTGGAATAATTATAGTGCTTCAATGCTTCTATTAAGATGCATATTTTTTTACTTTCAAAATCTCTGGAATATGAGGGTATCTTAGAATTAATGGTAGCTTGAATTAATTTTGTCCTAGACTGAAGGTGTTACCTTAGAGTACTTGTGTTTCCTGATGCAGTCACTTGAAGATACAACCAATCTTAGACAACTTTAAATTCTGTTTGACTTCTGCTATTAAAACTGAGTTTGAATTCATACCACAAACTTGTGGGCATATTAGTTTTTTAAATTCCCAGGGATGATTTTCTTTCTCTCTACTCACTAGCAAGGTTAAACTGTGCAAGGTATCTTGCAAGATATCACTTCTACATGATGAGCTTAATTACCAGCTACATTTGCAATGAAATTGCACACACCCTTTGGTAGCCAGCTATACTGGGAGTCTCCTATTATATTCCCCATTTGGGGTATTTATCTTTCTTACTGCTATACAAATCAGGGGGACTCTACCAATCAACAACACATATTGGATTCGCCAAAAGGTTTGTTTGGGTTTTTCCATCACATCTTATAGAAAAACCTGAACAAACTATTTGGCCAACCCAATACATTTGATGAAATATGTTATCTTACATAAGGTCACAGGGACCTGGGGTTCCAGGTGAGAGACGAAGCAAAGGTTTCATAACTCAAAATGTCAAGCTCATTCTAAAAGACCTTTAACTGAATCAAATACATCAGCAGGGTTGATACATTATTCACAGTAATGTTTTCCAGACAAACCCACAGGGATCACCATGTAAACCTGAGTCTCCAAAGTAAATTATAAGACTCACATGAATTTCAAACTTCCAGCCACTCACTGCCTCATCCATAAGGATTTTAGTGAAAGATATTGTTAGCCCATCTCTGAAAAAACGTTGGCATGCTTCACTTTTAACATCGAGACCTAAGAAAAGGTGAAAAAATTAAACCTGACACAAAGTAAAAAGTTCTCTGGCCAGTTATATCATTAAACTGTTTTTGAACTATTATAGTTTCCAACTAAAGAATAGTACTGTAGCTTTTGAAACAAGACAGGGCATTATCCAGAGAGGTTAAATGGTAACTTATTTACACTGAAAACATGTAACTCAGAAAAATGAAATACTATACTCAATAAACTTCAGTAACACTGAGTTGTATAAAACTACATCAAATTAATGAATGCGATGAAAATGCTCTGAAATTAGACTTTTAAACTAGACTTTAAAACAAAGACAATTACTGGGTAGACAGGGAATACAAACCATTTCTTTTCACTCACTGAAAGTAACAGTTCAAAACTTTTAAACAGTGACTTAAAAACTTCATTTGCCTGTAAATTATTTATCATCAAATTTAAAAGATGAGGGGCTTCCCTGGTGGCGCAGTGGTTAAGAATCCACCTGTCAATGCAAGGGACACGGGTTCGAGCCATGGTCCGGGAAGATCCCGCATGCCACGGAGCAACTAAGCCCGTGCACCGCAACTACTGAGCCTGCGTTCTAGAGCCCCGAGCCACCACTACTGAAGCTCATGCACCTACAGCCTGTGCTCTGCAACAAGAGAAGCTGCCACAATGAGAAGCCCCTGCACCACAAAGAAAGGAGCCCTCACTCACTGCAACTAGAGAGGGCCCACGTGCAGCAACAAAGACCCAACAGAGCCAAAAATAAGTAAAATATGTAAACAAATAAATTTACTTGAAAAAAAATGTTTAAGATGAATCCTGTCTTTCTAATTAGTTCTCTCACTTCTTGGCATCTAAGAATTTTCTTTTTACTTTTGTGTGATTTAATAGAACAGACTCATGTGCCTTCGTCCAAAAAGACAACTTGTAACTCATTGTAACTCAGAAACATTAAATTAGTACAATAAAGTATGCTGTGCTTTCGATTATATACTTATTGGTATGTCAGCTAAACCCAGGATCTTCCATAAAAATGTAAACTTTGCTTCATACAGTAACCATGACCCCAGAAAAAAGTGGAGAAAAGCCCCTGAAAATGATATACATCCACTGACTGGCAATGCTATTAAACTAAGTAGCATTTGCAGTTTTTGTTCATCACATATTGTCAGGACCTAAAACATGTCTAGTACATGAACCCTTCAATAAATAAATAAATACAACCCAAACTAACCACAATAAAATTTTTTTGAGTGTTGAGAAATATTTTTTATCTGGTAAGATATTTTCATAGGACACTAGATTATGTCTGTAAGATTTTTTTTTAAAAATCACGAGGGCTCCCCTGGTGGCTCAGTGGTTGAGAGTCCACCTGCCGACGCAGGGAACACGGGTTCGTGCCCCGGTCCGGGAAGATCCCACATGCCGCGGAGCGGCTCATGAGCCATGGCCGCTGAGCCTGCGCGCCCAGAGCCTGTGCTCCGCAATGGGAGAGGCCACAACGGTGAGAGGCCCGCGTACCGAAAAAAAAAAAAAAAAAAAATCACGAGGGCTTCCCTGGTGGCGCAGTGGTTGAGAGTCCACCTGCCGATGTAGGGGACACAGGTTCGTGCCCTGGTCCGGGAAGATCCCATATGCCACGGAGAGGCTGGCCCCTTGAGCCCTGGCCGCTGAGCCTGCGCGTCTGAAGCCTGTGCTCCGCAACGGGAGAGGGCACAACAGTGAGAGGACCGCGTACCGCAAAAAAAAAAAAAAAAATCATGAAACATTCTTTAAATGTTAGGTCTCTATAAGGTAAATAAAATTATTACCCTTGCCATGGAGTCAGACAGATTTCCCAAGGTATCACAGATGTTAAAAATTTGCCTAATGACATTACACTCAGTAAATACATCTGTGCATAGCCCATTTCAACTGCTCATTGTATGAACCAGAAAATATAATGCTACTGCCCTTTGTTTTGGCCTTTAAAGGCCTTAATCAAATACAATATACAACAAAAATTAGTCATTTGCTACAAGAATTCAGGTGCACCTATTAGTAGAAGAAAGTCGTTGAAAACTGATGTGTTGTAACATAAAACTTTTATATCTGGTAACAGATTTTGTTAATTGCTTTAACACACACACACACACACACACACACACACACACGACCCTTATTTCCCAAGAGTTTTTATCTTTCTCAGAAAAAAACCTTTCTGTGTTTAAAAAAATGTCAAACATACAATCTTGACAGCTTATTACAAAGACAATAACAGATGGGGCTTCCATTAGCATGTCATTTGATTCACTGGCTTTTTAGTAAGTGATTCAAATGGCCGAGTTAAAATATTTTTTACTGAATTATTCTGTAAATTAACATATTTCTCAAATATAAATGGTTTAGGTACAAAAAAAAAGTTTACAAAAATATCTGAAGTCATATGGCCACACAGTGTTTTTAAACTGTAAAATATGCTATAATGTGTACTCTTTCATATAACAGATTTTTTAAATCTATTACATTCTAAAAAATGTTTTTGACTTTTGAGTAACAACTTCTCTCAAAATATAAAACAACAGATCCTGTTCTAAGAAACATGAATAATCATATAAAATTCTGCATTACATTTTAAAGGACTCAGAGGTCCTTAAAGGCTGTCTTAAGGTTTCTATGAACATTCTGCTCTAAGTTTAATATACATAAGCCCTACCAGAAAGTTCAGCGGTATAGTTGTAGTCTATGATTTTATAATTGAAAAAAACAAAGCCTTCAAAAACAATGTGGGGCCTTCCCTGGTGGCACGATGGTTGAGAATCTGCCTGCCAATGCATGGGACATGGGTTCGAGCCTGGTCCGGGAAGATCCCACATGCTGTGGAGCAACTAAGCCCATGAGCCACAAATACTGAGCCTGCGCTCTAGAGCCCGTGAGCCACCGACTACTGAAGCCCATGCACCCCCCTCTCGCCGCAACTAGAGAAAAGCCTACGCACAGCAACAAAGACCCAACACAGCAAAAAAATAAATTTATTTTTTTTAAATGTGAAAAAATATATAATAGCATACATAATAAAAAGTACAGTAAAATATAAACTCACCTTTTTTACTAAGATCAATAGCAGCTTCTAAAAGCACTTCTAATTCCCCTTTCGGCAAAACTGGAACCACCCATCGAGGCCTAAAAATTATCATCGAGTTTTAAAATGCTGCATTGTTTGAGCACAAATGAAATACCATAAATAACTTACCTATTGTAATTGCTTTTACTATGAAAAAGTGAAGAAACCCTGACTATATTATGTATTCATCATAAAATTTAAAAAAAAGATTGGCAAATTACTTGCTTAGTGCTACTGTATTTACACACACAATTTTTTAAAGTACTAAAACTACAGACATAGCATTAAGGGAGAATTCATTTAATAACTTTCACAGACCACTAAAACTAAAAATAATTATTAAGTGTATACCTGTTGTTAAGGTTAGTAGGAAAAGTGTTCTTTTGAGGTTCAGGTTTATTAGTGAGAAAAAAACAAGAATGACAACGCTTTTTTGTCTTCTTCACAACAGACAAAAGAAATGAGAAGACAAATGGCTGGTTTCTCCTCAATTCACCTTCACAGGACGATCTATCAACCTCTCCTGAAGATTATGGGGCTCATATGGTCTCCAAGCTTTTATACAGTAAGTATACTTCAACAACAAAGCAATGATACAGATACCACCATATCCAATTAGTATTTTCCCCAATTATCAAAAAAGCTGTCATTTAGGAATATATCCACTACTAACCCACTACTTCCCCTAAAGAACTTATTACTTCTATCTATCCCTTAAACCCTTTCCTGTAATATAGCAAAATTCCCAAATATTCTTATTTTGATAAAGATTTCTTATTACAAATCATCTGCTAGACATAAATTGATACTACCTTTTTGGGTTACTTTTAGTTACAGAAAAGCATCTTTTTTAGTTCCCTGCCACTAAGGATTTACTATAACTCAGTCCTCTGGTTCTAACTAGAACTACACTCTAGTAATAACAACAAGCATCAGACAAAGTAAACAATAATACAATCTCTTACAGTAATGTGTTATACAGTAGGACCCTGTTGTTGATCTGTAAAAAACTGGAAGTAATAAACTAGAAAAGCACAACTTTATCAGCACCGCAACTGGTAATAATGAGAAAAAGTGGACTCCTATAGAAAATGGACATTGTAGAAATAACATAAGTCACTTAGCAACTCTAGTAGTCAGTATACCATGGAGAAACGAACTGCATAAACCCTCAAAAGGAAATCTCCACATATAGTTCTAGGCAAGAAACATACCAAGTAAGATCACATATCATCATATTTTAACAGCTTTATCCTTATCATCATTGTCTTTCAATTTTAAAAACTCCATACACAGGGCATCCCTGGTGGCGCAGTGGTTGAGAGTCCGCCTGCCGATGCAGGGGACACGGCCCGTACCCCGGTCTGGGAAGATCCCACGTGCCGCGGAGCGGCTGGGCCCGTGAGCCATGGCCGCTGAGCCTGCACGTCCAGAGTCTGTGCTCCACAATGGGAGAGGCCACAATAGAGGCCCGTGTACCAGAGAAAAACAAACAAAAAACTTCCATACAAATGCCTGCATTAGGAACAAGGAGTTATGAAGTATTTCGTAATGACTAAAATGTCAAGGCTATTAAGAAGACAGTGAGGGACTTCCCTGGTCATGCAATGGTTAAGAATCCACCTGCCAATGCATGGTGGACATGGGTTCAATCCCTGTTCCGGGAAGATCCCACATGGTGCGGAGCAACTAAGTCTGTGAGCCAGAACTACTGAGCCTGCACTCTAGCGCCCACTAGCCACAACTACTGAAGCTCACACGCCTAGAGCCCGTGCTCCGCAACAAGAAAAGCCACCACAATGAGAAGCCCTCGCACTGCACACAACAAAGAGTAGCCCCCGCTCAGGGCAACTAGAGAGAGCTCACATGCAACAACAAAAACCCAATGCACCCATAAATAAATAAATTTAAATATATATTTAAAAAAAGGACAGTAAGGTGACTGTGACATTGAAGTGCACTTTTTCTCATTTACTACCAGTTGCAATGCTGATAGGTTTTTTTAGTTTATTGCCTCCATTAAAAAAAAAAAAAAAATTAAAACTAACCCTAAGGTTAGAAAAGGGAAGGACTGGGAGTTTGGGATTAGCAGATGCAAACCATAATACATAGGATGGCTAAACAACAAGGTACTACTGAATAGCACAGGGACCTATATTCAATATCCAGTGACAGGGACTTCCCTGGTGGCGCAGTGGTTAGGAATCCGCCTGCCAATGCACGGGACACGGGTCTGATCTCACATGCTGCAGAGCAACTAAGCCCGTGCGCCACAACTACTGAGCCTGTGCTCTAGAGCCCACAAGCCACAATTTACTGAGCCCATGTGCCACAACTACTGAAGCCCACGTGCCTAAAGCCTGAGCTCTGCAACAAGAGAAGCCACTGTAATGAGAAGCCTGTGCAGTGCAACGAAGAGTAGCCCCCACGCAATGCAACTAGAGAAAGCCCGTGTGCAGCAATGAAGACTCAACACAACCAAATAATTAATTAATTAATTAATTTAAAAATCCAGTGACAAACCACAATGGAAAAGATGACAAAGAATATATATGTGTATAACTGAGCCACTTTGATGTACAGAAGAAATTAACACAACATTGTAAATCAATTACACTACAATAAAATAAAACAAAAACACCAAACCCAAAATGAAACAAAACAAAAAAACACAACCAACCAACAAACCCCGCCCAAAACAATGAACTTACCGGTTGATCATGTCATCCAACTTTGCCAGGTCAGTATGTGGAAATGCAGGTTCCTCATCTTCATGCTGTGGTGGAGCATCACCTTGACCTTGTTCATCTGGACGAGCTGGTGGGGAATTCTCATTGAAGGAATCAGGTGATGAGGCCTTAAAATTAAATATTATAGATTTAAATTTTCATAACATGTACAATATTTAGCAATTCAGATGCCAACACAGGTTATGTGAAAATATAAATTTTTTATTGTCAATATATATCTGTAAATATTTGACAAAATGGAAATCACACTGATATCTTTTCCTGTCAACCTATGAGTATTCTTCCACATAATTAAGAACCTTATAAAAGTTAATTCATAGCTACACTGTACGACATGAATTAACCAGATTAAAATTAGAGAACATCAGTTTCTGTAATGTTTACTGCTATTACAATACAGTTGTACTGAACCTCCGTAATTACAAATCTTTATGCAAAGTGTGGAAAAGAGTAACTTTTGAGGCTATATTACAGAAGTCACCATAACTTCTGGTGACTCTCTTAGAGGTATCTTTCAGGAAAAAGTTAAGTACCATGTCCTGAAGACACTTATCACAGTGCCTTGCAGGCAATGTGCACAGGTACAGAGGCCCATGTGGTAAGTAACTGAGATCCCCAGCCAATAGTCATCTGAGTAAGCCACTGTGGAAATGAAGTCCCCAAGCCCAGTCAAATCTCCAGAAAACTATAATCCAAGGTGACATGCTGACCACAACCATAAAAAAAGATACTGAGGCAGAGCCAGTCAGCTAATCCACTCCCAGATTCTTCACTCACCAAAACTGTGAAAAAATGGGTGTTGTTTTAAGTTACTAAAAAAAAGAAAAACAATTTAGCCATAGGCTACATAAAATATAAATACAAGTACACAAAAAAGAAGAAAGTAAAAGTATAGGAAGAGACTTCTGGTTTCCAGTCCAATATGTAAGGAGCTTGTAATTGTCACTCCTTACTAACAATTAAAAGAGCTAAATAATATTGCAGTACACCTGAAACTAGCACAACACTGTAAATTAACTATACTTCAAAAAGAACCAGTAAGGGAATATTTAAAAAATAAAAGAGCTCAATAAAATGAAAATCAACAACTCTTCTCACATCGAGCAGATAATTAAGGTCAAAGGGGAAAACTGCTGCACACAAAATCAAAATAGAGTTAGGGGGACACAAAGAATCAAAAATTACCAGAGCAGAAAACCACAAGCAGAAACCTCCATGGAAACCAGACCAGTAATCCCTCTCTTAGCTGCAGTTTTGCTTTCTGCAGTTTCAGTTACCCACAGTCAACTGTGGTTTAAATCTATGGAATGGAAAATTCAAGAAATAAACAATTCACAAGTTTTCAAATTGTGGGCCCTGAGTAACTTGATGAAATCTCAAGGCATCCTGCTCCTGCCCAACCAGTCCTGCACTGGACAAGAATATTATCACTTTGGTTATCACCTGGCTATCAGATTGTCCTAGTAATGCAGTGCTTGTGTTCTTACAAGAAACCCTTATTTTACTTAATTATCACCACCAAGCACAAGCACAGTGATTCTGACAATTCACAAATGCCAAAGAAAAGCTGTAAAGTTCTTAAGGTGAAAAGCTGAAAGTTCTTGAATTAACAAGGGAAGAAAAAAAATCATATAAGGTTACTAACACCTATGTAAGAATGAATTTTCTACCTGTGAAACTGTGAAGAAGGAAAGAGAAATTCGTGCTAGGTTTGCAGTTCCACCTCTAACTGCAAAAGGTATAGACACAGTGCAGGATAAATGCTTAGCTTAGATGGACAAGGCATTACATTTGTACAAGGTGGTTTTTTGTTTGTTTTTTGTTTTTTTTTGCAGTACTCGGGCCTCTCACTGTTGCGGCCTCTCCCGTTGCAGAGTACAGGCTCCAGACGCGCAGGCTCAGTGGTCACGGCTCACAGGCCCAGCCGCTCCATGGCATGTGGGATCTTCCCGGATCGGGGCATGAACCCGTATCCCCTGCGTCAGCAGGCGGACTCTCAACCACTGCACCACCAGGGAAGCCCATGTAAGGTGTTTTGAGAGACCACATTCACATGATTTTTATTATACTACGTTATTACTGCAATTGTTCTATTTTATTTTATTTATTTATTTATTGTAGGCAGCCATGTGGCATGAGGGATCTTAGTTCTCCAACCAGGGATCGAACTCGTGCCCCCTGAATTGGGAGCTCAGAGTCTTAACCACTGGACAGCCAGGGAAGTCCCCAACAATTGTTTATCTTATTATTAATAAAATTGTACACCTCTTACTGCGCATAATTTACAAATTAAACTTTATCGTAGGTATCAATGGTTAGGTAAAAGCATACTATATATACAGGGTTTGGTGCCAACTGAAATTTCAAGCATCCACTGTGGGTCTCGGAATGTATTCCTTGGGGATAAGGTGCAGGAGAGGGATACTACTGTACTGGGATAAGAAAACCTAAACTGTTAATTCATTAACTGCTGGAAGCGGAGTATGGAAAGTCTGAGAGTTAAAAACTCCAGGGAGGTCTAAACTTAAGGGAACCCCCACACTTTTCTGAGTTTTACTTCCGGAAGTCCCATCAAGTTCTCACAGTGAAGATCAGAGAAAAATTCCCTTGTGTTTCAAGGAGGAGGAGGTGGTACAAAGCCATTCTGAATTATGTCCCCAAGCATTCTGTTCTTAATAGCGCCTATCCTCAGGAAAAACTTTTACCAGAGCCTAATCTCTTAGGTTTTTATCAGAACCTAACCAACCCGAAATGAGGAAAACAGCAAATTCTAGCCTGCTATGGAGCCTTCTACGAGGGAAAAAGAGAAATACCCAATACTAGCCCTCTCCAGTACTTCTGTCCCTCCTTACTACCATCCAATATAGTATGTACAGGTTTCAACAAAAAATTACAAGGCATACTAAAAGATAATCAACATAGCTTGAAGAGACAAAGCAAGCATCAGACTCAAATATGGGAGGGATGATGGAATTATCAGATCAAAACTTTAACTACAGCTAATGTGCCAAGGACACTAATGGAAAATGTAAACATTAAAGAAGATATGGGTGGGCTTCCCCGGTGGCGCAGTGGTTGAGAGTCTGCCTGCCGACGCAGGAGACACGGGTTCGTGCCCCGGTCCGGGAAGATCCCACATGCCGCGGAGTCGCTGGGCCCTTGAGTCATGGCCGCTGAGCCTGCACGTCCGGAGCCTGTGCTCCGCAACAGGAGAGGCCACAGTAGTGAGAGGCCCGCGTACCATAAAAAAAAAAAAAAAAGATATGGGTAATGTAAGCAGAGATGACATTCTAATAAAGAACCAGAAGGAAATGAAAGCGATCAAAAATAGTGTTAACAATAATTTAGAATGCCTGTGATGGGCTCCTTAGTAGACTAGACACAGCTGAGCAAAGAATCTCTGAGGTTAAACATATGTCCAGAGAAACTTCCAACACTGGAAAGCAAAGAGAAAAAAAGGTAAGAAAAAAGAGGAACAAACTGAAGGACTACTACCAAAGGTCCTGCATTCCAGAATGCAGAAAGAGAGAAAAAAAGAAAAGAAGCAATTTTTGAAACAATAATGACTGAGAATTTTCCCCAAATCAATGTCTTACACCAAAGCACAGATCCAGAAACCTCACAGAAAAACAAGCAGGATAAACGTTTGAAAAAGAAAGAAAGAAAAGCACCTAGGCATATCATATTCAAACTGCAAAAAGTAAATGGTAAAGAAAAATCTTGAAAGAAGTTATTAGTTGGGGGGCTGGGGAATCTTTCCTATAAACGAGCAAAGATAAAAGTTACAGCAGGCTGGGACTTCCCTGGTGGTCCAGTGGTTAAGACTTCACCTTCCGGGCTTCCCTGGCGGCACAGTGGTTGACAGTCCGCCTGCCAATGCAGGGTTCGTGCCCTGGTCGGGGAGGATCCCACATGCCGCGGAGCGGCTGGGCCCATAAGCCATGGCCGCTGAGCCTGCGCATCCGGAGCACAGGCTCCGCAATGGGAGAGGCCACAACAGTGAGTGGCCTGCGTACTGCAAAAAAAAAAAAAAAAAAAAAAAAAAGACTTCGCCTTCCTATGCAGGGGGCATAGGTTCAATCCCTAGTCAGGAAGCTAAATAAGCTCCCACATGCCTCCAAAAAAACAAACCATAAAACAGAACCAATACTGTACCAAATTCAATAATGATTTTTAAAATGATCCATATCAAAAAAATTATTAAAAAAAGTTACAGCAGACTTTTCCTCAGAAGCCATGAAGAAAAAAAAATCCCACAATATTTCAAGAGTTAAGGGGGTGAAAACCCACAATATTTCAAGAGTTAAGGGGGTAAGAGCGGTAGGGATAAATTGGGAGATTGGAATTGACATACACACCGTACTATATAAAATAGGTGACTAATAAGGAACTACTGTATAGCACAGGGAATTCTACTCAATACTCTGTAATGAATACAGAAAGGAATCTATAAAAGAGTGGATACATGGATATTTATAACTGATTCACTTTGCTGTACAGCAGAAACTAACACAACATTGTAAATCAACTATACTCCAATAAAAATTAAAAAACAAAGAGTTATGAGAAAACAACCACCCATCTAGAAATCTCTGTCCTGGAAACTAATACACTTCAAAGTGAAGGAGGAATCTTTAAGACAAAAATTAAGGGGATTTATAGTCAGTAGTTCTGCCTTGCATGAAATTTTAGGTTTTTCAGAGAGAAAAAAAGTGATATGGGTCAGAAACTCAGTTCTAAATAAAGAAATGAAAAGCATTAGAAAAGGAGTAAGTGAAGATAAAATAAATACTTTCGTTATCTTAGTTCTTATGTGAACTCATAATGTGTCCAAAATAATGTAAGCAACAATATATTTAAGGATAATAGATTTGGGGTGAATGAAATAAATAATGGCAGTGATATAAAGAACCAGAGGGAGGAGTTACGAATAATTTATTATAAGGAACTTAAACTACCCATATAACTGTATCGTGTTATTTGAAAGTGAATGTACAGATTGGTTAGAAATGTATATTGCAAACACTAAGGCAACCACTAAAAAGGAAAAAAAATGATGACTGATATGCTAAAAAAGGAGAGAAATGAGAATCATAAAATGCTCAATTAAAACCACAAAAGGTGGAAGGAAGGCGGCACACAAAACCAGGAACAAAGGACAAGAGCAATGAATAGAAAACAGTAACAAATATGGAAGGTATTAATCCAATTATTTCAATAATCACTTTAAACATCAGTAGTCTAAATACACTAATTAAAAGACAAAGATTGAGTGGATCAAAGCAAAATTCGGGTTTCCGTGGTGGCGCAGTGGTTGACAGTCCGCCTGCCGATGCAGGGTACGCGGGTTCATGCCCCGATCCGGGAAGACCCCACATGCCGAGGGGCGATTAGGTCCGTGGGCCATGGTCGCTGAGCCTGCGTGTCTGAAGCCTGTTCTCCGCAATGGGAGAAGCCACAACAGTGAGAGGCCCGAGTACCTCAAAACAAACAAACAAACAAACAAAAACCTTGTACAAATGTAATGCCTTTTCCATCTAAACTAAGCATTTATCATGCACTGTGGCTATAACTTTTGCAGTTAGAGGTGGAACTGCAAACCTAGCACGAATTTCTTTTTCCTTCTTCACCAACAGTGAGAGGCCCGCATAATGGAAAAAAAAAAAAAAAAAAAGCAAAATTCAACTTTATGTTGCATTTGCTGAAAACTGTCTAAAAGTTTACATACTAAAAACAAATATAAAGTTCAAGGAATGAAGAAACATACAGAAATAGACCCATATCAACAGTCAACTGATCTTTGACAAAGGAACAAAGACAGTAACAATGGTGAAAAGACAGCCTTACAATAAATAATTGTAACAACTGGATATCCACAAGCAAAATAATGAATTCAGAAACAAGATGATACACCCTTCACGATGAAAACTCAAGGTGGATCAGAAACCTAAATGTAAAACACAATACTGTAATCCTCCCAGAAGATAACATGCAAGTGAACCATAAGGTAAACTATGGAGTTTGAGTGATAATGATCTGTCAGTACAGATTGACTGATTTTAACAAGGATGGTTGTGGTGGGGGGTGGGAGGGTAGTGTAGGCAAGTACTCTGTACTTTCTGCTCAAGTCTGCTCTGAACCTAAAATCCCACTAAAAACAAGTAAAAAGTACAAAAGAGAACAACTTAAAAAAGTAGTACCCAGGGAAATTAATGAAAGACGACAGTAAAAATAAAAAATGGTGTTTTAAAAAAAAAGGATAAGATATCCTTCATAACAATAACTTTCCACCCTCCCTGCAAAGTGATGCACCTATACTAATATGTGAGAGTTAGGCTTTGAGGTAGGAAGAATTACTGGAGATTAGAGATCTCTAGGACTTCCCTGTTGGCGTAGTGCTTAAGAATTAGTCTGCCAATGCAAGGGACACGGGTTCGAGCCTTGGCCTGGGAAGATCTCACATGCTGCAGAGCAACTAAGCTCATGCGCCACAACTACTGGGCCTGAGCTCTAGAGCCCACGAGCCACAACTACTGAAGCCCGCACACCTGGTGCCCATGCTCCTCAACAGAAGCCACCACAATGAGAAGTCCATGAACCACAACAAAGACCCTATGCAGCCAAATATAAAATATATAAATAAATTTATAAAATTAATTAAAGAGATCTCTACACACATAAGAGGTGTGCACGTAAAGATTAATGAGTCAAACACCCCCTCCCTGCAATATCGCTATTTTCAATGTGAATGCATCTTATTGGTTCAAAATATGTCTAGCTAAAATTAATATAGCATATAAAAGTGGAATGGGCAAGCCCACAATCCCGGTGGAGATCAACAGAATTCTCAATGAGTAATAAAACCAGCAGATTTAAAACAAAATAAAACAAGGTTATATAAAACATATGCAATGAATACTGAGAAAACTGGAAACTGACACGCATAATGCATGCTACAGCATACATAATATATAGTATTTTTGCCAAGCAGAAGTGAAATTAACCCTATGTTGAGTAACATACCAACCCTCAATAAGTTCTTAAGTGCGGCATCACTAAGAATAGATTCTCTAATCACAGAGGAATTAAGCTACAAACCAATGACAAAAAGTTAAACAGAAAATCTCTAACTGCTTGAAAACAAAGCACGGTGTTTATAAAGAATCCTTACAAAGAAAGATTACCACGCAAATTTTAAAATGTTAACTGAGTAACAGTAAACATAAACATATCAAAAGTTACGGGATACAGGGCTTCCCTGGTGGTGCAGTAGTTGATAGTCCGCCTGCCGATGCAGGGGACACGGGTTCATGCCCCGGTCTGGGGAGATCCCACATGCCACGGAGCAGCTGGGCCCATGAGCCATGGCCGCTGCCTGCGCGTCCGGAGCCTGTGCTCCGCAACAGGAGAGGCCACAACAGTGAGAGGCCCGCATACCCCCCCACCAAAAAAAAAAAGTTACAGGATATGGCTTAGCAAAAATTTATAGTATAAAATGCATGTTTTAGAAAATGGAAAAAGTGAAAGAAATGCTGAACAATCAATTATTTAAAGTTCATTATCAGGAAACTAGAAAATGAACAACAAATCAAACCCCAGGAAAACAAAAGGAATGACCTAATGAACATGAAAAAAATATATATATAAATGGGAGGAGAAAAATAAAAGGCAATACCTTTGCAAAACTCTATTTTGCAAAGTTTAATGAAACTGATTAATCCCCTAAGACACAGTAAATACAAATGACCAATACCTGATATTAGAATCAAAGAATTAATGTTAATTAAGCTTTTAATAAATTTTATACAAATTCTTTCAGAGAAAAGGAAAAAAACTATTTCCGTGTAGGCCAGCACAAAGCTTTGACACTAAAATCTATGATAAACTCTTTACTTACATTATTTCATTTATCTTCATTTTAAAGATGTGGAATTTTTAATCTAAAGATATGGAACATCTGAAGATTAGATATTATATTACTTAACCAGATGCATAAGGTACATGTGGGTACAAAGATGGGATGTCAACAAAAGCAGCTGACTTGAATCTATGCTGATAACTGAAGGATACAATGACTGATTTAACTCTTTTGTCCTCATGCTCAGAGGGCCTTACATATAAAATAGAGGTACATTCTCAAGCATATGTACAGTACGGTTCCTTTTACTAAGAACCTCAGTGACTTTTTTAAAGTGTAACTTAAAATGACAATAGCTTTTATGATTACTTTACAAATTATTCAGGACATCTGGCCATCATTTACTAATCCACAGCACCCAAGACAACACAGCCTTCATTACCTACCTGATTCTGGGAGGGGGGCTGAGACTGTCCATCAGGAGTCTGGCCCTGGCTGTCATTCCCTCCTACTGGAGAGCCACGAGTGGTGGCTGTCATACTCGACACAGAACAGATTTTTGCTATTTTGTCTGTTTATTTAGTCGTTGTAAGAGAAGAAATTATAGTCCACTTATAAGAGTTGAAGTACCAGCATATGTCAGCCTTAAATATCTCCAATCCAAGGATAGACCATCTTGCAGAGACCATTTCATTACCTAAAAGTAGAAGGGAACAAAAGGTATACTTGTATTAAATATTAAAAAAATAATGAATCGTTCCAATTTTAATGTGTATGGTAACATCACCAGAGTCTTTACAATCAATAAGAAATGGCTATAAAAATGAAACAGAAGTGAAAAAGTAGAACTTTTATAAATATTGTTACTCAATAAATTTACATTGTTGTACCAGTAGTTATAACAAGAAAACATAAAAGTCTTAATATTAGATACAGTATTCCAGAAAAAATATAAAGCTCTTAGTTATCTTTTACTTAACAAAAGAATCTATAAAATGCCCATCAAATACTGAGAAAATATAGATACTTAAAGGTGTAGACTGCTCTTAAATAAATAAAATCAAAAACCAAATTAAGATAAAACATGATTTCATAAAGGTAGGATTACAGGGGGAAAGCAGATCAAGAAAACATCTGCAGTATCCATACAGATTACATAAATACATATACACACACATATCTCCACATGGTCACTTGAAGATCACAGAGTCTTTCACTTTTGTTTTCCCATATTTAAACATTCTCATTCAAAAACTTTATATAAAGTAGACAATTATTAAAACAAGAGAAATTCACTATCATCTTTCGTTGAGTTCTTCTGTTGCTAACAAAAGCTATTTAATTTTTTTTTAACAACTCAAAAAAATCAGCCACCCATTCAATTCTAATGTTCTTTTTGTCCTTTTACCTGGGTTACTGATCCCACTGTGGATGTTCCGTGTGTAAAAAGGCCTTGGTCTTAAACTTTGGCTTCTCCATTTCTTTCTGGATCCATTCTTCTTGGTCAAAAATATGCTTAAAACTCCTCTAGCGAAAGTCACTAATACCTGTCCTTCTTCAGGAATTTCTTGAAAAAATGTCTGTCATTTGTCTTTCTCATCATCTGGTTTGTGTTCAAAATTGCTTTTAAGGAAATCGTCTTAAGGGAGTTGCATGGTTGACTGAAAATAAGGCATTTCTAAACCTGCAACAAAAGCTTTATGTGTATGGGTGTTTTGCGGAGAACAAGAGAGTTGACACTTGGTCCAGGAGCAAGACTCAACTAAGACTTTCATAACTCTGAATGTTACACAGATTTTGTGATATTTGTTCTATGAATTAGGAACCTGAGACTCTAAGAAATTAAGTGATTTAACAAAGCACAGGTAAGAAAGTACAGAAGCCTAGAATTAATCCCATCTCTCTCTAAAACACTACTTCTTGGGGTGGGAGGTGAGGGGGTCCTACTTAAATTTTTCTTCACACACTTTTCCCTTGCATAGTATTCTCTTTGGCATTTGAGGTTATTTGAACTAAAATATCTTAAAATTGTATTCATCTGTCATTTTATGTCTGCCCTTATCTCTCTATCCAGAGATACATGTTAAGTAATTTAGCAAGGGGAATAAGTCATTCTCAAAAAACAAGATATTATTAGGGTAAATGGAAACAGTGACCATGCAATCTCCCTTCCCTCAAATAAAACACCTTTCTCCAACATCACAGACCCATTATTTCTCACAAAGCCTCTGTGTTTTGTCTAGGGAGAAACTCTGCACTACAAAGATACAATACTCTGAGACACAACTGAGCAATTGGGTAATTATTCAAGTCATTTGAAATGTAATTCAAAACCACAATGTTAGATATTTCCTTTAGATCACAACAGCATTTCTGTCATATTCAAACTCTAGTAGTTCAACATATTCTAGGACTAGGAAAGTATCATCTTTCTCTAGATAAAAGTTAGTACTAGGAGACTGATGTCAGCAAGATGGCAGAATATGAAGCTCCAGGCCCTAGATCTCCCTCAAAGGCAAGTTAACAGCAATATGTGGATCAAAATATAATTGTAAGACAGCCAGAAACTGGTTAATATGGGGCTTCTGGACGCAGATGACTGCATAAACAGAAACGACAACTGTGAGGTGTATAAGAGTTCATGAAGTTTGACTCACAATGGGTCATTCCCCAAACCAATGTAGCTCAAAGCAAAAGAGAAAATAATACCCAACTCCTTGCTCCAACTGACTCCTCTCTCAGGACAGAAGGAATAAAGTGGAACTTAGGTCTAGATTTCTGGCTTTCCTAGGGATTTCCGAATGGCCTGACAGTGGCATAGTGTTCGAGGCCACTGAAAACAGGTGAGTGCCACAGCATGTTATAGCAGGACTCTGCAGTTCAACAGGCAAGACAGGAGGAGCAAGAGATTAGTTAAACTGAAACCAAGAACTCTTAATGAGAAATAGGAAATGAACATGGCCAAAAGTATCCACATATAATTGGAGAAAAGGACACAAAGCCAAAGACATGAAGGCCCAGGAAGGTCTGAAAGATCTATCTGGACTGACTGGTGAAGGTTTCCCCCTACACGAAGCCAGTCAGTAAAGACTGGAACCAGCAGCTATTTTCTCCAATGCCCAAAATCTCAACAACAAAATTATAGAACATATGAAAACATTAGGGATTAGGGAAATCTGACCTAATCAAAAGAAGAAGTCCAAAAGACCAATCCCGTAGAATAATTTCTTTAAACCGTCTTAAAAATGAAGAATGACATGAAAGAGAACACAGACAGATAACAAAACCAGTAGAAACAAAATGAGAATTTCAACAAAGAACTCCAAGAAGTACACAACTAGAGAGCCATGCCAAGACACCTAATAATCAAACTGTTAGAAGTCAGACTAAAAGAGAATCTCAAAAAGAGCAAGAGAAAAATAACTTGTCACATACAAGAGAACTTATATATGATTATCAGAACCTATATATGATTATCAGAAATTTCTCCAGCAGAAACCTGCAGGCTAGGAGAGTTATGATATATTCAAAATGCTGAAAGAATTTCATCAAATGTTTTTCTGCAGCAATTGTGATTATTATGTATTCTTTTCCCTTACTGTTAATTTGATTATATTTATTTTCATATACTGAATCTACACTCCAGGAATAACTCCCACTTATTCACTGTGTATTATCATTTTAATATGCTGCTGAATTCAATATGTTAGTATATTGTTGATGATTGTGTATCATGGTTTACAAGGGATACCTGTCTGTAGGTTTCTTATAGTCTTTCTCTGGCTGAAGTACCAGGGTAATGCTGGACTCAAATGAGGAGCATTCCCTCCTCAACTTTTAAAAAATTTTTAGAATGATTGCTATGAAGATGTTATTTGAATGTTTAACAGAATTCACAAGTGACATCGTCAGGTCCAGTGCTTTTCTTTGTTGTAAGAATTTTGATTACTGATGCATTCTCCTTACTAGTTTTATGTCTATTCATGAGTTAGTTCTGGTAGGGTTAATGTTTCTAGGTATTTATCTACTTCTACTTTGCTTAACTTGGTGATGTATAATACTTCATACTATTTTCTTAGAATCTGACATATTTTGCGACCAGGTGTCATATCTCCAGTTTCATTTGATTTCAGCAATTTGAGTCTTCTCTTCATTATTATACCATTTGTCAATTTTATTGATCTTTTCAAAGAGCAGTTTGCTTTCAGTTATTTCTCTATTTCTTCTCTCTTCTGTCTTTTAATTCAGTGCTAATCTTTATTATTTACTTTCTCTTGCTAATTGTGGGATGAGTATCTTCTTCTTCCAGTACCTTAACCTGCAAGTTAGGTTGTTGATTTAAGATCCTTTCCTTTTTTAATGTGCTTTAGAAGCAAAGGAATTAGAGATCAATATCCCTGATGAATACTGATGCAAAAATCCTCACCAAAATACTGTACTAGCAAACTGAATTCAACAGCACATTATGGATTATACACCACGACCAAGTAGGATTTTCAAATCGATCAATGTAATATACCACATTAATAGAATAAAGGGAAAAATACCAATGATCAATCAACTGATTGAGAAAAAGGATTAGACAAAACTGAACACCCTGTTATGATAAATAAAAAAGAGAAGGAAACTCAACATAAAAAGCCATATATGAAAAACTCACAACAAACATCATACTCAATACTGAAAGCTTGTCCTTTAAGATCTGGAATAAAGTAAGGCTAACCACTTCCACCACTTCTATTTAATACAGAACTGTAACTCTGAGTCAGAGCATTTAGGTAAGAAAATTAATTAATTAATTTTAAAAGGCATCCCAATCAAAAAACAAAGATAAATTATGTCTGTTGGAGATGATATAATTTTGTATGTAGAAAATACTAAAGCTTCCACAATATAAATTTAAAAGTGCTAGAACTAATTAACAATTTCACTGAAGTTGCAAGATACAAATGATTTTGATCCTTAAAAATCACCTTAAAAATCAGTTCACTAACAATGAACAATCCAAAAAGGAAATTAAGAAAACTTAAGAATAAAATTAACCAAGAAGGAAAGATTTCACGTACCCTGAAAAACTACAACATTTCTGAAAGAAACTGAAGACATGAATAAATGGAAAGATATCTCATATCACAGACTGGAAGACTTATTAAGGTGTCAGTCTACAGAAGCAATGTAATCTCTATCAATATCAATGTCCTTCAAACAGCGTTTGAAGATAAAACTCCATCCTAATGTTTATATGTAATGTCAAGCCAACTCCTAAACAGTTAAAACAATCTTGAAAAAGAACAAAGTTGAAGGTGTCAAACCCCCAATTCAAGACAAACTACAAACCTACAGTAATCAAAGTAGTATAGTTCTCACGTAACGACACACATGTAGACTAAGGAATAGAAAGCTCAGAAATAATCCTCAATCATATGGTCAAATGATCTTCAACAAGAATACTAAGAACATTCAATGTGAAAAGAATAATCTTTTCAACAGATGTTGCTGGGAAAACTGAATATTTACACTGAATATTACATGGAAAAAAGAATGTAATATATTGACGTAAAATACCACACACAAAAATTAACTCAAAAAGGATTAAATATCTAAAACCCCAAACTATAAAACTCCTAGAACAAAACACAGGAGAAAATATTCATGACATTAAATGTGGCAAAATTTTCTTGACAACACCAAAAGCACAGGCAACAGAGCAACAACAGATAAACTGATCTCAAACTCAAAAAATTCTGTACATCAAGGGACACAATCAACAATGTGAAAGGCAGAATTGAACAAATTAACCTGTAGAACTGAACAAAAAATGTAAAAATCATATGTGATGTGGGAGCAATACCCAGAATATTCAAGAATTCTTATAACTCAACAATGACAAAATCAAATAACCTGATTGAAAAATGGGCAGAGATGCCCATTCTCCAAAGATGATGTACAAATGAATAATGAGCATATGAAAAGATACTCAGCATCACTAATCATCAAAGAAATGTAAATCAAACCTCGATGAGATATTGGCCCACACCCATTAGAATGGCTACCATCAAAAAATCAGAAAACAAACAAAAAAGAATAAGGGTTAATGAGGATGTGGAGAAACTGGAACTCTTGTACACTACTGTTGGGAATGTAAAATGGTACAACCATCATGGGAAATAAACATGGTAGTATCTCAAAAAATAAAAAAATAGGATTACCATATGACCCAGCAGTCCCACTTTTGCGTATATATGCAGAAGAACTGAAGGCAGTCTCATACAGATATTTGCAAAAATGTGTTCACTGCATCATTACTCCTGATCACCAAGAGGTGTAACCAATTACCAAATTACCCACTGACAAATGAATTGATTAATACAATATGGTATTCACACACAGTGGAATACTATTCAGCCTTAGAAAAAGTAAATTCTGACCCACGTGACAACATGGATAAACCTTGAGGACGTTATGTTAATGAAATAAGCCAGTCACAAAAAGACAACTTATGATTCCACTCATATAAGGTATGTAATCAAATTCATAGAGACAAAAAGTAGAGGGGTAATTGCCAGGAGCTAGGAGAAAGGGGAAATGGTTATTGTTTAATGGTATCATTTCACTTTCATAAGATGAATAAAGTTCTGGAAATGAATGGTGGTGGCTGCATAACAATGTGAATGAATGTACTTAATGTCACTAAACGGTACAGCTGAAAAGAGGAAAGTGCTAAATTTTCTTATGTATGTTTTAATACAATTTAAATAACATACATATAATCTGGACTTAGTAGATTCAAGCAGTATAACAGAAAAGCTCAACCTATACTTAGCCTTCATGAAGCTAACTAAATCTCACTGCTCTTGCAAACCATTCTAAGACAGTAAACGTTAATAACAACTATCTTAAACTACTTACAAACTATTTTGCAATTATTATTATAAAAATATACATAAAACACTGAGTTAAACATTTAAATGCATATAATAAATTGTTTATTCTGTACTATAATTCAGTAAGCATTTTTAAGTCCTATGTAAAAGAATAAGGTAAAATATAAAAATACTTATTTCTAAATTAACACATTTAAATTTTAATACAAATATTTAAAATTAAAACTTGAATTGCTACAGTGCATTCAGTTAAGCCTGAAGGCATATCTTTAATGTACTGGTAGTCTGGAGGAGTATCTTAAACAAAACAGCAATTCCTAATTATTATTTCCCCGTCATGCATGATGAGCCTCATATGCTATTAACTTATTAACACATGGCTTACTCACACATGTCTATGATCATACAGATGCAATGCTAAAATACAAGCCTTTACAAAGTGTAGTTTATATAAAACAATGCATACAAACAAGTTTCTCAAAATGGTTATAAAACTAGCTGCTAATAATAGACAACTACCTAATAAGTGATCTTACAAGAGTTTTCCCTCTCTCATAAGAAAACAAAATTTGAGGGAGAATCCTATTTTCAGGAGAATAAACCTAAATATTAATTTAAAAGTCATTTTTTTTCCTTCTTCATGTTCCTTTAAATTTTGTTCCACATGTTATTTCTGGGACCTTTGCACCAGCAATTTGTCTGGTTAATTCTGTACTCATTCTGCAACTTTCAACTCAAATGTGTCCTTTCTGAAGTATCCCTGACAAGTCTCATCAGTCCCCCTGCATCTGGCTCTCACAGCCTCCTGCACTTTCCTTTTTTTGGAATCTATGTGAATATCTCTCTGTAAGACAGTAAAACATAAACTCCATAATGACAACAGCCTTAGAGTTTTGCTCATGATGAATCCCAAGAAGCCTGTAAGATATGTCAAGTGTTCCACCAATCTAGCAACCACTGGCAGAATTTGCATAAACAAATGCCAAGAACTCCCAATTATCATATGTCCTTTGTAACTGTTTCCACAAGCTGATGTTAAATTCCTCACTCCAGGGCTTCCCTGGTGGCGCAGTAGTTGAGAGTCCGCCTGCCAATGCAGGGGACACGGGTTCGTGCCCCGATCTGGGAATATCCCACATGCCGCGGAGCAGCTGGGCCCGTGAGCCATGGCCGCTGAGCCTGTGCATCCGGAGCCTGTGCTCCGCAACGGGAGAGGCCACAACAGTGAGGGGCCCGCGTACAGCAAAAAAAAAAAAAAAAATTCCTCACTCCAAATCCAGAATCTTATTCTCATATATTGATCAAAAACTATCTCTGGATCACTCTCACTAATTTCTTCCCTGAGGATCTAGAAGCCTGGTGATCTATAATGGCTACCAAAATAGAATACTAAATCATTGTTACCCTTATTTAGTCTATTTACAGAAAAACCCAAATCTTTCAGTCCTCATACCCAGAATATAAAAATGATAGCCTTATTCCCCTTATTGAAAAACTTTCACACACTGCTGGTGAGAATACAAAATGGTAGTCCATCACTTTGAAAGACAATTTAGCAGTTTCTTACAAACTAAAAATAGGTTTACCATACAAACCAGCAATCATACACCTAGATATTTACCCAAACGAGAACATATGTCCAGGGCTTCCATGGTGGTGCAGTGGTTAAGAATCCACCTGCCAATGCAGGGGACACAGGTTCAAGCCCTGGTGCAGGAAGATCCCACATGCCGTGGAACAACTAAGCCCGTGCGCCACAACTGCTGAAGCCTGCATGCCTAGAGCCTGTGCTCTGCAACAAGGGAAACCACCACAATGAGAAGCCCATGCAATGCAACGGAGAGTAGCCCCGGCTCTCTGCTAGTAGAGAAAGCTCACATGCAGCAACAAAGACCCAACACAGCCATAAATAAACAAATTTATTTTTAAAAAACACCAGGGACTTCCCTGGTGACACAGTGGTTAAGAATCCGCCTGCCAATGCAGGGGACACAGGTTCAAGCCCTGGCCCAGGAAGATCCCACATGCTGCAGAGCAACTTAAGCCCGTACACCACAACTACTGAGACCGCGTGTCACAACTACTGAAGCCCGTGCACCTAGAGCCCGTGCTCCGCAACAAGAGAAGCCACCGCAATGAGAAGCCTCTGCACCACAACAAAGAGTAGCCCTCTGCTCGCTGCAAATAGAGAAAGCCCATGCGTAACAATGAAGACCCAATGCAGCCAAATGTAAATAAATTTATTTTTTTAGAAAAGCAAAAAACTTATGTCCAAACCTGGGCAAAACCTGCGCACAAAAGTTTCTAGCAGCTCTATTCACATTTGCCAAAAGTTGCAAGCAACCAAGATAGGTAAACAAAAACAACAACAAAAATACTGTTACACTCAAATAATACAGTATTATTCATAGATAAAATAAATGACATCACACAACAAAAAGACATGGAGAAGTTTCAAATTCATACTGTTGTAAAGTGTTTTCTTTATAACCAGTCTGAAAAGCCTACATACTGTATGATTCCAAGTACTTAACATTCTGGAAAAGGCAATACTATGGAGACAGCAGAAACTTTAGTGGCTACCAAGTATTCAGGGAGTGCGAAGAAGAGATGAACGAGTAGAGCACAGGGCATTTTAGGGACCTGGAACTTTTCCCTATAATGATGAATGCATGACATTATACATTTGTCCTAACCCACAGAATTGCACAATATAAAGAATGAACCCTAACATAAAACTATGGCCTTTAGTTAACACTAACGTATCAATACAAATTTATCAGTCATAACAAATAAATCATACTGAAGCAAGAAGTGAACAACAGAGAAAAGGGGACGGATAGGAACTCTCTATTTTCTGTGTAGTCTTTCTGCATCCTCTAAAAAATAGTTTATTAAAAATTTTTCCACTTGGAAAATAGTTACCTTTCACAAAAATATTTGTTACCATGTAATTGGTTTTCAAATGAAATACTGAACAATTTTTAATCTGTAATTTAAATTTACAACATGGTAAATATCAAGAGATAACACACAGAAACTAATGCTTCATGAGATTCTCAAAACTTTTTACTGTTAAGGAGCCTTGAAGCCAAAAAAATTGAGAACTGCTAGCCTGTTAAGAGGTCCAACATACAAAATAATCTCCTTTTGCTAATTATCTTACTGTGATAAAAAACAAAGAACGTGCAATCTTACCTGCAATTGTCTACACCAACTTTAATCATTGCATATTTCTACTCTTCATGTGAGAAAAAACTAAAATTCCTCTTAATATTATTTTCCCTAGCAAGGTACAATAATTTTTTAGCAGTATTAGTATTCTTAAAGCTAAACAAAGGTATTCTTAACAAGGCAGCTAACACTTGCCCCAAAACACTGAAGCAGCACTACAGAGCGATCCAAGGAACTAATGCCTCCTGCCAACAGTCAGTCTTTTGAGTAAGTCATCACAGATGTGAATATTCCAGTCTCAGTCAAGCCTTCAGATAGAAGACTGCTACCCACAGCTGGCACCCTGAGTAAAATTTCTAGAGAAACCCTGACCCAGAACCATCAATGGAATTAAATGAATAACTACAACTAAAGAATTATAATAAGATAAAATAGCAAATACTGAGTCTAAGTTTCTCTCTGTCTTTTTTTCTTTTTTGACCACACCTAACAGCATGTGGGATCTTAGTTCCCTGACCAGTATGGAACCCGTGACCCCAGCAGTGGAATCGTGCAGTCTGAACCACTGGACCAGCAGGGAAGTCCCCAAGTCTCTCACTTTAAGGTTAAATAACTCACAAGTTGGTTGAAGCCACCCAAATCATGAAAACCAAAAGTACTTTTGACACTGCTGATTCTCTAATAAGAAGGCAAAATCAGCCCAAGTTGAAATCTATTGCTGTAAACCCTGATACTGAATTACATAAAACAGATAACATATCTACTGTTTTTATCCTGCTTAATAGATTCATACAAATGCTATGAATAACAAGTATATCAATTGAATATGATTACATGCGATTATCTGTAATTATTTACATAAATAATTACATAAATAATAAAGGTCTGGGCAACCACTTCAAGTACAGTGTGCTACATTCAAACACAATGAGTGAATCTCATGTCCCAGAACACAGGTTAAAAAGAAAACAGACGCTAAACTTGCACTGGGAACAACTATCTGACAGAAAAATACTAAGGAGAAAGACAGTTTTTTAAAACATCATTTAAAAGAGCCTAAGACAATTTCACTTACATGAACCATCCTACATATAAACCTCAGCCACTGAAAATGAAAAATAACTGGTACTAACAAAGAAAAGGAAAATCCTCCCAAAAGGAACAGAACAAAGTTGCAAAGCTGTAAGCCTAGGGTGTGCATGGAAAATCCTGAGTCAAAATAAGTAAAGGATAGGAGAGGGCTTCCCTGATGGCGCAGTGGTTGAGACTCCGCCTGCCGATGCAGGGGACGCAGGTTCGCGCCCCGGTCCAGGGGGATCCCACATGCCGAGGAGCGGCTGGGCCCGTGAGCCATGGCCGCTGAGCCTGCGAGTCTGTGCTCCGCAACGGGAGAGGTCACAACAGTGAGAGGCCCGCATACCACACAAAAAAAAAAGGATAGGAGAGAACTTTTCGGTTGTGTGTGTGTGGCTTTTAATGCTGGAAATGTTAATTAAAATTAAATTCATGATGAGAGTTCTGAGCAATATGGTAGGGAGCTGGGGTGGGGGTGGGGGAAGGGGGGAGGAGGAGCAGCAGTATCTGACACAGAAACAAGGATTGTGAAGACAATGTTTCCCTGGCAGAATGAACAGATAGCACATATCTAAATGCTAAAGCCTTAAGGAAGTAGAGACAAAGAACATGAAAAAACTTTACTAAATTGAAATATACTGCAACTAATGAAAGCTTTGATTCAACATAATATTCAAATATTCACCAAAACGAAAATGTTCATCACAGCATACACCTAAAAAAAACCACTGACAGTCTAAAAAGGGCACCAAGGGAAACAGTAAATAAATCACAATACACTTATAAAATGGAGTATTAAAAGACCTGAAAAATCCTATGTATAACTTTTTAAATGACAAAGTACTAACTTGTACTTTTCAGTGTTTTCATTTATTTTTAAAAAATGAACACAAAAAATTTAAAAAATACCTAATAACATGATTGTTTCTATATGGTGGTATCAGGGAAATAAAATATCTGTACATGGTGTTTTGCCTTCTATTTCCCTTTTATGGGCTCCAAACCTTTTCACCAGTCAACAATATGCATAACTTTCATACACACAAAAGCACGCACACACACACAAACATACACGTGTGTACAAGTGCTTAGGAAGAAAGGTAGGCTAGGGCTTCCCTGGTGGCGCAGTGGTTGAGGGTCCGCCTGCAGATGCAGGTGACATGGGTTCGTGCCCCGGTCAGGGAAGATCCCACATGCCGCGGAGCACCTGGGCCCATGAGCCACGACCCCTGAGCCTGCACGTCTGGAGCCTGTGCTCCACAGCAGGAGAGGCCACAAGGATGAGAGGTCTGCATACCGCAAAAAAAAAAAAAAAAAAAAAAAAAAAAGAAGAATCCACCTGGTAGTGCAGGGAACACGGGTTCGAGCCCTGGTCCATAAAGATCTCACATGCTGAGAACAAAGTAAGCCTGTGCGCCACAACTACTGAGCCTGAGCTCTAGAGCCTGCACGCCACAACTACTGGAGCCTGCATGCCTAGAGCCCGTGCTCTGCAGCAAGAGAATCCACCGCAGTGAGAAGCCCATGCACCACAATGAAGAGTAGCCCCTGCATGCTGCAACTAGAGAAAGCCCACACGCAGCAACGAAGACCCAATGCAACCAAAATAAATAAATAAATAAATAAAATTCAATAAATAAAAAATAAAGTTCCGTTAAAAAAAAAAAAGGTAGGCTACACTGGAAATAAACTTTAAGTCAACGGCTCTCAAGGTCTCTTTTAAGACCAGCAGCTTCAGTATCACCTGAGAACTTACCAGAAATGCAAAATCTCAGGGTCTCACTCCAGACTTAGATAATCTAGAAATCTGAGGATGGAGTCCAACTGTGTATTTTTAATTAGTCCTCCAGGTAAATATTTCTGTATGTTTATAGAAAAAATGATATACTTGTTATTCGTACAAGCACTATTCTAAGTTCTTGAAGCATTACTAAAAGAACAATCAAATTTCTCAGAGATAAATACATATTCTGTTTACACAGAACATGGGACTAATGCCATATAACTTCTGATGGTCAAAACTAACCAGACTCATTAGAAGTTCCCAATAATAGCTACTTAAGGAAAAAAAAAAAAAAAAGAAGAAAAAGGTGATCAATAACCTTACAACCTTCAGTAGCCAATTAAATTAACAGAAATGAAACCGGCATACAAAATGGAAAAGCGAGGCTTCCCTTATTCTCTTTTCTTAAAATGTCTCATTCCACTTCACCTGCTGTGATAGAAAATGAAATCTAATCTTCAAGTTACCAGCTCAAATATTAACCAAAGTAAAGCAATTTCTTTTATTAGGTTTTCCAATATGTTTAATGATCATGGGATTCATCAATTACAAAAACAATAAACTGTGAGGTACCATCAAGTAATGCATTAATATGCACAGTATTTCTGCGTTTTGGAAATAAAGTAAAAATGTTGTCCGTTACCAGGCACAGTATTATTCTAGGTTTTCTGTAAAACGCAGAAAAAATACAGGAAAGTGTTCCTGACCTTGCCAAGTTCAGTATCCAGTACGAGGGGGAGAATTAACTGATATGAAATAACTCAGGATTAGGTGAGAAGACAAATAAAAAGGCATTAGGATCCAGAAAGGTTAATTATCAACAACTTGTTAGATAAGACAGTTTATGACAGAAACTTCAGAGAAAAGGTAATGGATGGCTCCGTACTATTTTTGTCAAGCTCTTTCCCCTCTCAGTTCTGTCCATCTGTAAAATGAGCTTTATTAAATCTAAGATTCCCTTCCTGTACTACTCAACTTAAAATGATTAACAGGTGAAGCCAAACTAAACTAAGTAATGAAAACTATTAATGAAATCACAAAAATAGAAAGCAGAAATCATGTAGACAATGGCGAACTGATCTGACTATTCAACAATGGTTACTACCTACATGTCAGACACTTTGCAGTGCTAGGAATAGTGGCTCAGGATCCTAGCCTGACCTCAGGTTAAGATCTGAATCTAAAAGAATCTGAAGGAAGACGTTAATCAAACATGAACAAAAAATTAAAACAAGGTCAGAAAAACACACATATAACATGAAGACACAAGATAGAGCACAGAAACAGAAAAGAGGAACGGAACCAAGATCAAGTATTCCTAAAGCCAATATATAAAAAGACTCCTGCTCTACTATACTTGATACTTATACTGCATGAGAGAAGACTGAAGTCCTTTTTTCTTCTTTTTTAAACTGACATAAGCTGAAAAGTATCAGGGAAATTCCACTGGCTTAATACCACAACTTATACCTTACTGTTACTGAGGCAGAATAAAAGAATGAGGGAATATCAGAGCTAGCAAAATTATCAGGTCCTACCTACCTCCATTCACTGCACATAATGTGAGGAAAAAAACAATCTTTTCTGTATTTTGTACACCAGTATGCAATAAGCCTTTAGGATAGGACCAGGTACATAGAGGATGCCCAACAAATATTTGTTGAAGGTAAAAGCAAACAAGTCTTAAGAAACAAAAAGAGTAGTAGAGCTGAAACTGTAAGTGATAAGAAACACATAATTGAATCATGATTCTAAGTAGAACCCAGTTCCTCACATTCTTTACTGTTATCCTTTTCACTATGTGTCTATGAGTTTGGGTGAGATTTTTGATAGCACCACTAATGACATTACACATTCAAAAGAGGATACAGCTGCTTACTGGCAGAATAACAATTTTCAAAGCACTTCAGGTCTCCCCTTTCCTTAAAAGGAACTGCACATCATGATCACCCATTAAGTTTCTCTTTTTTCCCCCTTAATATCTAGGTTCCACCCTGGAACTATTCAGTTAGAAGCCCCTAGAATCTATCCTAGGGGCTAATTAAAATTTTCAATAAGCTCCACAGGTAATTCTGAGCTGAGGTAGAAAACATAACTATACAATGGCTATGAAAACAGAGTAAGAAAAAGGATTTACTGTCAAATACGTGCATAATGCATGTGTACGTTTGACAAAACATAGGACTAGCACACATGTGTTTAAAGAATAAACTTAGATATGATTTGGCATCAAACTACAATATTTTTCACATCTTCCTTAAATGTATATAATACTGATCACTTTATAAAAATAAAATAGGTAAATTCAAACCCCAATAGACAGAAAACGCTGTAAGTTTCATACAGTCTCTTTTTCTTCTTTTATAACACTAAGATATAACACTTAAATTGAGCGAACAGAACTGCACAACAAACCAGTCTTTTATAGACGACTTAAGTGAATGACAGGAAGACAAATGCCTCAATTTTTTATCTCTTACAAATAGTATGTTATTCAAACATTTTTAGGAATAAACACACCAATTTAAATATTCTAAATATGCTGGGAATAAAAAGTAAAAGTAATATGCTGGGAGAACTTTATTCAATACACATCTCTGTAGCTACCTCTCAGTCACGAAATATTTTAATAATCTTTAAAACAATATTACAAACAAAAATTTTAATCAAACCTAAGTCTACTCTGACACATTAAGTTTCAATGTTTAAAAATGAAAAAGAATATAAACCAGTGATTTATTATAGAATTTTATGACAATAATTGGTACTATGGTTGGAATCAACATAGCTGAGCCTAAAACTCAAAAGACAAATTTGCTATTAATTAAAAAACTATCAAAAAAGTCATGGTTTTATTTATTCATCTAAAAGATTACAGCTGCATGCTTATAAACAACCGACAAGTGATTACTGCCTACTCTTAAAAGATCACTCTAAGGGGCTTCCCTGGTGGCGCAGTGGTTGAGAGTCCGCCTGCCGATGCAGGGGACACGGGTTCGTGCCCCAGTCCGGGAAGATCCCACATGCCGCAGAGTGGCTGGCCCCGTGAGCCATGGCCGCTGAGCCTGTGCTCCGCAACGGGAGACGCCACGACAGTGAGGGGCCAGCGTACCGCAAAAAAAAAAAAAAAAAAAAAGATCACTCTAAGGACTTTATGTTAGACAAATTAGATAAGTGGGTAGAGTTGGGGGGGGGGGGGGTTGGGGGAGTATAACATAATTATCAGCATTACAAACGTAAGGTAGATAGCTAGTGGGAAGCAGCCGCTTGGCACAGGGATATCGGCTTGGTGTTATGTGACCGCCTGGAGGGGTGGGATGGGGGGGTGGGATGGGGGGCTGGGATAGGGAGTGTGGGAGGGAGGGAGACGCAAGAGGGAAGAGATGCGAACGTGTGTATATATACAACTGATTCACTTTGTTATAAAGTAGAAACTGACACACCATTGTAAAGCAATTATACCCCAATAAAGATGTTAAGGAAAAAAAAAAAAAAAGCTGCACAAGTGATTTTAATGCACTATCAGGGTTGAGCAAAGAACTCTGCATTAACCCTTTCCCAAATACTAATACCAGACTTTCTGTTCAAGTTAGGACTAATAATAATGAATACTTTAGACGACACGCTCCTAAAAAAACAAAATGGAAGTTAAAAATTTATTTATTTATTTATTTATTTTTTTTTTCAGTACGCGGGCCTCTCATCATTGTGGCGTCTCCTGTTGTGGTGCACAGGCCCTGGACGCACGGGCCCAGCCGCTCCGCTGCACGTGGGATCTTCAGCACCGGGCCACAAACCCGCGTCCCCTGCATCCGCAGGAGGACTCTCAACCACTGCGCCACCAGGGAAGCCCTAAAAATTTATTTCTTGAGTGCTGAAATAAGGAAAAATACATCAAGACTCAGGAAATGTAAGGTCAAAGAAAAATGCAACAACATTTAACGTAAAAGTGGTATTCTCACGATGGTTGCCCAACAATGTAAATGTACTTAACACCACTTAACTACACCCTTAAAATCAGTTAAGGTAGCAAATTTTATGTGTATTTTACCACAATTTAAAACAAAATTTAATTGTCACTGTGATTTAGAATATAAATTAATTTACCCATTGCTAGTGTGAGGATACACCAGCCAGATCAACAGCACAGAACTGACAGTCCAGAAATAAGCCCTTACTTATAAGACCTTTGAATATGCCAAATAATTGTCAACAAGGGTGCCAAGACTATTCAAGGGCGAAAGAAAAGTCTTTTGAACAACCTGTACTGAAACAACTGGATATCCACATAAAAGATGAATTTGGATTCCTAACTTACACAGTCCACAAAAGTTAACCCAAAAGGGACTACAGACTAAGTACTTTAAATATAAAATCCTTAAGCAAAGAAATGTGACTGAATCTTTATGACCTTCAGTTAAGCAAGCATTTCTTGGCTAGACTGAAAAGTGATAAAAAGAAAAACATTAAGGGACCTCCCTAGTGGCGTAGTGGTTAAGAATTCTCCTGCCAATGCAGGGGACACGGGTTCAATCCCTGCTCCTGGAAGATCCCAGAGCAACTAAGCCTGCAAGCCACAACTACTGAGCCCACGTGCTGCAACTACTAAAGCCTGTGTGCCTAGAGCCCATGCTCCACAGAGAGAAGCTACCACAATGAGAAGCCCATGTGGCGCAATGAGGAGTAGCCCCCACTCACCCCACTCACTTTCTCTTACTAGAGAAAGCCCGCGCACAGCAACAAAGACCCAACACAGCAATTAATTAATTTTAAAATAAAGAAAAACAACAACCTGAACTTCATCAAAATTTGAAACTACTCACTTCAAAACATGCCATACGGAAAGTGAAAAGAGAAAACACAAATGAGGAGAAATATTGCAAGTCATGTATCACAGAAAAGATAAAACCTAAACAAAGAACTTAAAAAAACTAATTTAAAATATGAGCAGAGTCTAGACAGACATTTCTCCAAAGATTTGCTAACAGCTGAATTAACCACGATAAGATACCACAACATACCCACTAGAATGGATATATCCAGAAAGTCAAAATGTACTCAAAATGAACGGGAAACCTCATAAATTCCTGGTAGGAAGTAAAACGGACGCAATCTCTTTGGAAACAATTGCTCAGTTTAAGTTAAACATAAATTTACAATACAATAACTTTGCTCCCAGGCATCTTCCCAACACAAAAATGTATTGTTCACACACCAATACTTGAAAATTAGTGTTTGTAAGAGCTTTACTTGAAGTCCATAGCATACAGATGCATATTACAATATGAATAAACCTCAAAAACATCTAAGTGGAAGAAGTCAGATACAAACACTACGTATTTTATGATTCCATTTACCTGAAACATCATGACAGGCAATTCTAGAGATAAGAAGTAGATTAGAAATTGCCTGGGACTAGAAACTAAAGGTCGGGGGGAAGAGGGATCTGAGGACCTGGATGTCTGCAGGTGAACGGTAGTAACCAGAGGGATGGAAATACTCAAAAATTGGATTGGTTTGTTGTTTTTACAGCACTGTAAATTTATACCTAATTGTATATGTTAAAGAAGTAAATTTTACGGTATGTAAAAAATATACCCCACTAAAGTTGTTAAAAAATTTAACTTACATGATGACCAAAAGACACAATTGTCATTCCAATCTGTAAGGACAAATCCTTTAACACACACACAACAAAAAAAGAAATGTGGTGTCCACATTAAAATGCTGAAACAAATGTGAAAACATTAAAAAGCTGAAAGTGTGCATTTGTCCAGCTCAATAATTGAATGAAATTTCATTACAAATATCCAATTTCAAACAGAGTAAGCTGCATTAGAAATACTTCATCAAACAAAAATTATCCATGAAAAGTACTCTTTCTGAAATCTGAAAATGTATTTCAAAATCACAGAAGAAAAAATCCATCTCTACCCACTAATATGGTTTAAAGTAAAACCTTGTCTTAAAAAATTACTTGAGAACTTAAATTGTCAAATGTAATGTTTTGCTGTTATGCTGTCACTACAGAAATTTTCTCCAACTTCAGAAGAAACATTAGATATTATTAGGGCCAAGCAAGAAGTAGTAGCAATAATTAAAATACCAAGATGATAAGTTAAACTTTTTTTTTTTTTTTTTTTTGCGGTACGCGGGCCTCTCACTGTCGTGGCCCCTCCCGTTGCGGAGCACAGGCTCCGGACGCGCAGGCCCAGCGGCCATGGCTCAAGGGCCCAGCCGCTCCGCGGCATGTGGGATCTTCCCGGACCGGGGCACAAACCCGTGTCCCCTACATCGGCAGGCGGACTCTCAACCACTACGCCACCAGGGAAGCCCTAGGTTAAACTTTTGTGTTAAAATTAAGGGAAAAGGGTAAGAAGGAAAAAGTTACAATTTAAAAATCTTATCTTGAAATTTATGAAATACAACACATTCTCAGGTGCTCTCTGAATCAATAACTGCAAATAGTTCCCAAATACTGGGACAATGAAGTTTAAAGCATTTAAACTAAAACTACATGCTTCAATTATCGAATTAGTAGAGCAAGGAAAATTTGTCTTTAAATTTAAGATAAGCACCAAGGCTTCCTGTCAACTAATGCTTACTCAGGACATAATCTCTAATGATAAGACCCAATAAAAGATCTCTCCTAAGCAGAGCATACCAAATTGTTTTCTAAGACCGAGAGTATGTATAAAGTGTTATACAGCTTCTCAGGATGAACCTGTTTACTGGTTAAGTAAAAGTTACAAAATATATCATTTTCAAAATACAGCATGACTATTTACGCCACATTTAAAACTCGCTGAATTAAGTTTAAAAAACCTCATATTTAAACACCTGTAGCAGAAACTGCACAGTGGCATATTCAGTAACATTTTAACAGAATTCCATAAAATAACTGAAATATCTGCTCTGCAACTCTAATATTTCATAAAAACGAAAAGTATACTATACATCTGAAACATAATGGCTGACATTAACAAAAATGAAGTTTTACTACTAAGAAACTGAATGAAGCTAGTATTTTTATAGCAACAGACAACAAAAAAAGTAAAACCTAGTTTGGAACAGTTCTTCACTGAAACATCTTTCACCCCCCTCGGCCCTCACCACTTTGGTGTGCTATCCGAGGCTATCTCGGAATATGGACAAACGTCAAGATCTAATAGCCAGGCGTAGCTGGAACCTAGCTCTACTCCGAATCACTCGGTGTCAGTGATGGTGTTTGGTGGCAAGCGTGAAGGGGATACATCAAGGGTCCTCTGAGCATTGTATCTCAAGGGCCTTTAGTGGAGCGGTTAGCCTCCAGCCATGGATAAAAGCGTGTCGGAGAAGAGAGGGGGAGACAGAGACGTCAGCCATTTTCCCTTACACTTCAAAACACGGATACGTTCCTAGAGCTGAGGATCCGCACCCTTTACAGCGGTAAGGGACACTCCAGCTCAGTTAGGGCGGACAACAGGGGACCTAAAGACTTCCAGGACCGGCAAGGAGAAAGGAAGAAATACTGAACAGATCCATTTGTTGACCCCGGGGAAGTGCGGGTGGCGTGGCCACTCACTGCATAATGCAGATGCTTTTACCCCAAAACCAGACAACGTGATAGCTGACGGAGACGCAAAGCTCATCCCAAATACGGAAAAAAACTGCAGATGCCGGGTTCCGGACCGCAGCGTGAGGAAAAAGGCACTCTTCCCACTACGTCCTCCTCCACATTCTGTGGCCCTCTTACCTCTTTTTTTCTCGCGCCGGCGTGTCTCTGAGCTTAGAGGCGCTCCAAGTGGTGAGATTCTCCTGTTTCACGTCCTTAGTCCTCCCGCAACGGGTGCTTCACCTTCTTGGGCCTGGTCTCTAAGCTGCGACGGAGTCCTCGGTGCCGACACCAACACCAAAATGAGGGGCTATGGCGGCCGTCTCCCGTAAGGGAGAGGCAGCACGGGGGTTAAGCTCCTGTAAGGCCTGCTGAGGCTGGAAGTAGCTGAGCTCAATAGATCCCCTAAAGGGCGAGATACGGCGACACTAGAGCTCAGGCAGTCGCCTGGCCTCGTCGTCTTCAATATGGCGGATCCGGCAAACTTAAAAAAAAAAAAAAAAACCGCCGGGCCAGTGGCAACCACAGCGGCGCATATTCCCACCAGCCTCAGCGCCACCCGGAGCCTGGAGGACCAATCCCCGCAACGCTCTGCCGCCAAGTCCCGCCTCTCGGCCTCTCCCCCTACTCCTGCGCAGTCCCCTGCCGGTCAGCTGTTCCTCCCTTTTTTTCCCTTTCCCCTCCCCCATGGCCTCGCTCAGCCGGAACTGGAAAGAAGTTCCAACCCAAAGCCGGAAGCAAATCAGTCTGACTGAGGCACCTTGATCCTGCACTGCTGGGAAAGAGGTGGGGACCACACGGCAACACACCACGTCGGAGAAGTAACTGTTGCGCATGCCCTTCCACGGACTGTAATGGGTTTCATTCCTCTAACCCGTTTCGGTTCTGGAGCTCCTTAGGGGAACAGCTGGACTGAGAACGGGCCAGAATGAAAAAGTACGGTATTGAGACTGGGACTCCCGAGGAGTAACTAATTCGAAGAAGGTATTAAACACAGATTAATCGCGTGTGGTGACCCATCGCTGTCACGCTGACATGTTCACTTGCATCGCTGGGTTTTGTTGCAATGTGAATTTCTTCCCCGCCGAAAAACCCGTATGAATGGTACATCCGATGTCAGTTTTTTTCCAGATTCGGAATGCCAGGGAGAAGATGGACCTGAATGGAAAAAATGCTGTGACTGAGTTTTGTTCCGTGCTTGGGCAATCTCCGACACTCAGTTTTGGGCACCACCTCTTACTACCTCCTAGCTTTCCGAGCCCTTCAGCCTTCTCCTAGGGCCCTGGGCGCTGAAGAGGGAAAAATTGGATTCGGTAGAATCCAGGGGGCCAGCCACTTCTTTGAGAGAGTAAGATGAAAGCTTGTTGGTTATCCGTGCGAGATATGTTAAGGTGACCATGTAGATTTTGTTCTTTATTAATGTGGAATATTTTGTTAATTTATTTTTATATGTTAAAACAATATTGTATTCCTGGGATAGCTGCCACTTAGCCTTGGTGTAGAATATTTTTTAATATATTGCTGGATTCAATTAGTACTATTTGTTCATCTTCTGGGTCCACCTGCAAGCATCCATCCAAGTATTATACAATTGCAGGTGTGCTAATGATGGGGGTGTCGTTAATACTTATTACTCTATGAAGTTTTCAAGACACAGATTACCATCCTTGGTTCTCTGTAAAGAAAATATGTACAAAGTGTAAATTGACCAAGATCACCAGATAGGCATGGTAAGTGGAAAATGGAAGTTCTAATCCCTATCAGAGTGCACCCTACCTAAAAAATCCTTTGGGTCTTATTTTTGCCTCCTTCATCGTGCCTTCCCTTCTCCTGTGAACGATCTTGATAGCTGATACTTAGACGTGAGCCTTCTTTTTTTTTTGCGGGGGGGTTAAATGTTTTTACTTAAGGGTACATACATCCTGTAAAATTCGCAGCTCAATTTTTACTAAGTAGATACATTTCTGTAACCTGGACAAGTTTCGTATAGAATATAGTATTTAGTGGATCCTGGTAAGAGATAGGAGCTACGGACAAGATCAATGACTTTATTACTTATAGCAGAACAAGCAGCATGACTATCATGTTTGCAGGTTTCCCTTATTTCCTAAATCCCACGCAAGTGATGTGAAGAAGTGCATATTCTTGCCACACATTTCACTATTTCCATCACAGCTGAGAAACAGCGAGCTTGGGGATTCCAATAGTTTTATACTAACTAATAAGGAAACTTGCTGTTTGTGTGTTGGGAGGGGGAGGGATGCTACCTTATCGCTCAAGATTCTTAACTGAGAAATGACTTAGGTAATGGGCATAGGTAAATGACATAGATGCATTGTTAGCATACCCAGAGAAAGAGTGAAAGACCCATGGCAGATCATCTTTCCCAGCAAGCACTACCGATACTTCAAAAACATACCTTTCCAGTCATTGTCCACCCTCAACCTTCTGAAGTAACAGCTATTCTGACTTCTATTGGCCTAAACTAGTTTTACCTGATTTAGAAATTTATATAAACAGAATCATACAGCATGTAAACTTTTATTTTTGACTTTTCTGCTCAACGTTGTGTCTAAGAGCTTTATTTGTGTTGCATTATGTAAATATGTACCTAATTAGTACTGACAATGCAGTTGAGTCATTTCCAAATTGGAACTTTTATGAATGAGCAAATTTTGCACCATGTTATTTGGGGGACATATGTCATTGTTTTTTTTTTTGTTTTTTTTTTGTTTTTTTTTTTGTCATTGTTTTTAGTAGGCACAAGCCTGTGAGTTGGATTTCTGGCTTTTTTGAGTATTTATATGTTTATCTTTAATAAATAATGCCAAGTATTTCTCCAAAGTGGTTTTGTTTATTCAAATTATAAACTTAGGGACTTCCCTGGTAGCACAGTGGTTAAGAATCACCTGCAAATGCAGCGGACATGGGCCCGATCCCTGGTCTGGGAAGATCCCACATGCCGCGGAGCAAGTAAGCCCATAAACCACAACTACTGAGCCTGTGCTCTAGAGCCCGTGAACCACAACTACTGAGCCTGCGTGCCACAACTACTGAAGCCCACGTGCTCTAGGGCCCACATGCCACAGCTACTGAGCCTGTGTGCTGCAACTACTGAAGCCCACGCACCTAGAGCCCGTGCTCCACAACAAGAGAAACCACTGCAATAAGAAGCCTGTGCATTTCAATGAAGAGTAGCCCCTGCTCACCACAACTAGAGAGAGAAAACCCTCACACCACAACTAGAGAGAAAACTGTAAGCCACAATGAAAGATACTGCATACCTCAGTGAAGGTCCCGTGTGCCGCAACTAAGACCCGATGCAGCCAAAAATAAAATAAATAATAATCTTAAAAAAAAAAATCTGATTGCGATGCAATTGACAAAGTAACTTGGTTACCCCTGTGACATACAACTCTTTAAGATAAGTAGAATTATGACTGATAACATTTTACCAGGACACATCAGAATTTTAGGAACTCCATATAATTTCTAGAATATCTATATTAATAACATTTACTATACAATATAACTTAAGAAGATTTGTTACTCATTTGACAATACTTCCCATATCATTTAACATACCAAATGAACTTAATTTGTTTAATATCTCTCTCTGGGATGTTGCAGGAGCCCTTTGAAGCATCCTAAAGTTAGCTAGGGGTCAAAAGGACTTCATTAGAATTGGATTTAGGAGGGACTTCCCTGGTGGTCCAGTGGTTAAGAATCCACCTTCCAACGCAGGGTATGTGGGTTCAATCCCTGGTTGGAGAACTAAGATGCCACATGCCACAGGGCAACTAAGCCCGCATGCTCAACTACTGAGCCTGCACACTGTGGAGCCTGAAAGCCACATCTAGAAAGAAAGTCACTTGCCACAACGAAGATCCCGCGTGCCACGACTAAAGACCAGAGACAGCCAAATAATTGGATTTAGAAAGTTTTGTCCAAAAAATATCAGAAAGGGTTTATTGACGTATATACACTAATATGTATGAAATAGATAACTAATAAGAACCTGCTGTATAGAAAAATAAATAAAACTCAAAAAATAAAAAGGGTTTAGCGGCCTCAGATCGTAGGTCACTGTGAAACAATATTCACTTAGCCAAAGTAACAATAAAAGATTTCAAAGAAAAATACAGAATAGATCACTTAAAAAGGGTAAGTAAACAAAATCTGTTATCAAAGGTAGTTCAACATTTTAAGAAAACTTATCCTCTTAACAGAGATACAAGCCAAATTCATGTTTTGCACCAGCTTACTTTTAAAATTCATTTACTCAATTACATTTATTTTAAACTTAATCAATCCTGACCATGCGCAAAATTCTTTTCTCGGGGTCCTCTTTCTACAAATCTTCCATCACTTATTTTATCACAACTCTAACCTTCAAGTTGTGAATATCTGGAGAGATTATTCTTTAGTAGATATTCCTAAAATATAATTATTCCTAAAATGTTCACCCAAAGCTCTTATCACATTTGAATTTAATTCACTTATATTTCATCATACCAAGTTATTTTTCTTGCTGACAAGTTTGCAACAGATATAATAAGATCTAATTTAACTTTTATTAAACCTACATACAATAAAGGTATTACACTTCATGTTGATGAACCTGAAGATGAAACAGGAGGGAAGGGAGCAGTGCACAACCTTTAAAAGAATGGCATAGCCATAGGACATGACATAAATTGTTAGAACCAACTGGGGCCAAGATGGCAGAAGATTTGACTACCAAAGGACTTTGAGCCTCATTATATGCCCACTGGAATACATTAGCATCTGAATGACACACCTAGAGGTGCCAGGACAGTTCTAAGGCCAGCAATAAAAGATCAACAAGTGGGCAGTAGCCCAATTTCTGGAAATTCCCACCGCTTCCCCAAAAGAGCTGGAATAATCCTCCCACTCATTAGCCTAGGAAATTACCCACCCCTATGAAAACTAACCACCCCATACCCTGGTGCTGCTCTCGTCTTCTGAGATGGCCCACACTCTGTCTGTGGAGTATGTTGGTCTCTAAATAAATCCACTTCTTACCTATCACTTTGTCTCTCACTGAATTCTTTCTGCAATGAGACATCAAGAACCTGAGCTTCACTAAGTCCTGAGACGAGGTGTGTGATCTAAATTAAAAGACCATGGGTTCAAACTGGGTTTGGCCGAGTTCAGGTCCTGCCATGTGGGTTCAAGTCCCAATTTGAATTACACAGTTTCAAGGACATATCTATATTAGTTAGATTAACAAACAAACATTAATATCTGTTATAAATTTAATATTGAATATTTCCCAGTTCATGTGAACCTGAAATTAATGCTAGCCTGTTACCTTCTATAATTTTCAGAATTTATATAAGCGCTTAATTTTCTTTAAGCCAATTAAGTAGACCTAATTGACAAATTAATTTTTATAATACCATCCAAATGTAAAGACAAAGATAACGCACACATAAACATATAGACAGACACAGCAAGAGATCTCATAGCTTCATTTTCTAAACTTAGTCATCAATCAGATGTCACAATATAAAATTCACTAGTTGTAAATAACAGTTGGAATAAGTAAAAATTTTAAAGGCTTCTTCCCCGTTTTTTTCCCTCAGTCTCAGGAATTAGAGATAGTCTAGATAAGTGTTCCTGAGAGCCCTGGTCTCCAGGTACAGTGAGAGAAAGTCAAGTTCTACTAGTAGGACTTGTTCCCTCTGGGTCAGAATTCTGGGGAAAAAAAAAAAAATAGAGGAAAAATTATTTTAACAAGCTAGCTTCCTCTAATTGCACATGCACAAAAGAACCAGTTTTTTGCAATTTCAAAAAAAGTTTTAACCAATTTTCTCTGGAGCCCAAAGAATATATTGTGGCCACACAATGTGATAATAAACTATCTTTCTTTTCTATAGTCACAGTTTCATAGCTAAAATTTAGACCAGATAGTGCTCAAATTGGCCCTCACAACAGGGGCAAACAGGCTGATAAAATGATAAAATGTTGCAGCAGGGACTGTCCCTCTGATGAGGTGGGGTCTTAGTTTGATCAGAAGAATCTGAAGCAGTAAAGGAACTTGCAGGAGTGGGGGAAGCTTGGTTCACCACCGCCCTCTCCCACCCAGAGCTCAGAGAAGTTAGAAGAGGCTAGTTTAGAATGTCAGGAGAGTTAACCTCTGTCCATTTTCCCATCCTGTGACAATAAAAATCTAATTGTATTACAATCTAGAAACCCATTTTCAAGCCATTTTTCAATCCCCTAATTTAAATAAAGTCCAGGCAATGTTACAGTAAAACCTAAGTTTTTCCTTTCTCAGCCCACCTGGCTTAGAAAGGGGATCCTCCCATGTTGAGCAACCTGCAAACCAGAACAGCACTCCTAGAAATGAAGTCCAGAGTCCCAGAAACATTACTAGGAGGCACCTGAAGGAGTTTCAGAGTGCCCTCTGAATTTCCTTCAAATCCTGTGCTTGATGCAATTTTGAGCATCCTCTATTCCCTCATTGATCCCTGACCAGATGTGCCAGGTTGACCCAGTCCCTTGTGTGAGGTGTCCTGTTAGAGGAGGTTTGCATTCCCAGGGCTCTGCTTAAGGTGAGAATTGGAATCAGCTTGAAAGTGGCCAGCCCAGGGACTTACCTGGTGGTCCAGTGGTTAATACCCTGCACTCCCAATGCAGGGGGAGATTACTTTTTATTTTATTTCCATTACTCTAGAAGTTGGATCAAAAAAGAACTTGCTGTGATTTATGTCATAGAGTGTTCTGCCTATGTTTTCCTCTAAGAGTTTTATAGTGTCTGGCCTTATATTTAGGCCTTTAATCCATTTTGAGTTTATTTTTGTGTATGGTGTTAGGGAGTGTTCTAATTTCATTCTTTTACACGTAGCTGTCCAGTTTTCCCAGCACCACGTATTGAAGAGACTGTCTCTCCTACATTGTATATTCTTGCCTCCTTTATCAAAGATAAGGTGACCAAATGTGCATGGATTTATCTCTGGGTTTTCTATCCTGTTCCATTGATCTATATTTCTGCTTTTGTGCCAGTACCATACTGTCTTGATTACTGTAGCTTTGTACTATAGTCTGAAGTCAGGGAGCCTGATTCCTTCAGCTCTGTTTTTCTTTCTCAAGATTGCTTTGGCTATTCACAGTCTTTTGTGTTTCCATATACATGTTGCAGGGGGGAGATTAAACAGAAGAAGAGCCCCAAGTCTATTGCCCTGTTTGTTTGGAGGCTAAGGTAAAGTTGGGAACCTTCTGACAATTTTATCTGACACAGGCAACAGCAAGTTTGGCAGTGGTGGGAACACAGTTTAGGAATGAGGTCCAGAAAATCCTTCCCTGAAAGGGTGTGGAGATGTGAAGTGAGAAAGAGACCTTGTCTTGTGAATAAAGTGGAAAAGAAGAGTATAGTAGAGGATTCCATATGGACAGAGAGAGATAGAGAGAAAGAGAGAGACCCCTTGGGCTCCTTCACTGAGCAGACTGAGATCGTGCCATGCAGGTCTTAAAAAGAGGACAAAGCAGTGAGCAAGACAAAGAGGGCAAGAGCAAAAGTCAGGGGCCTCAAGCCGCAGCTGGGTGAAGCCCATGATTTACCTTGAATTCCAGGTTTCAGAACCAAACGTGATCTTGGGTGGCCTCAGTCTGCAGCAGCTTGAAGCAGGATTTCATTCTGTTCCCTGGCCAGAGATTGAAGTCAGGCTGTGGCAGCGAGAGTGCTGAATCCTAGCCACTAGACCATGAGGGACAGTGGTCAGTGACAAGACCCTGGCCCATTGGCTTTGTGTAAATGAATTCCCACAAAGATATAGAAGGTAGTGAAGCAAGTGAAGTGTTTATTAGGAGGCAAAAGTGTATGTATAGATAGATACATGGGCAGACCGAGAGAGAGAGTTGTGCCCTCGTTGTTGTTTGAATCATTTTATGCGGCATTTCTACCAGGTTTCCTCTGGAGAGTCATCTTGCTTTGCTGGGCTCTGAGTCCATATTTGGTTCATTTCAGGGTCCTCCCCTGTATGCGTGTGCATCTCTTAGCCAAGACGGATTCCACTGAAGAGGGCTGTTGGTAGGTCAACATCACCTCTATGGGGTGGCGTCCCCTCCTTTTTGACCTCGGAGGAGTCTTTCTGTGCATGTGTAGTCAGGAAGGTCTCCTGACCTTAAGAATGAGATATATGTAGTCTCTTTATCTTTTATCTGGGCAGGGCTCTCCTCCTCCCTGCTCCTGCCATTACTGTTATCTTAAAGTGTCCAGAGGAGGTAAAGTCCAACTATTTACCCTATTCCTGTTGTTATTTTTATCTGGAAGTGTAAGCAGGAGGCTGGCTGTATATACCTAACCATCTATCTCCTGCTTCAGTGCTCTTAGAACTGACATCCATGTGCAAAAACCAACAAATAAAAATAGTACTTTGAGGAGGTCCTGTGTACCTGTGACAACAGGGGGTTTCCTTATTCACTCTTCATTTGCTGCTGTTTAAATTGACAGCTTCCCTTCCCGATAAAAATTTACTTACACCTTCTGCCTTTTTAAGTTCTGGTATTCACTTTACTATATAATGGAAGTAGCATGTTGCTGCCAGAATACAAGCATTGATTTTGGCAAAGTAAAGTGTATGTCATTTCTTAATACACTAGAAAGTATACAAGTTCAAGTCTAACACTTTAGTATTTTCCCATGCAGATTTGTGCACATGTAAGGGGGTGTCCAATTTGTCTAGTGATTGTTATTTAGAAAGTTGGACCACTATTGTATGTTGCTCATCATTGATTGTAGTCCCGAAAAAGCCTGTGAAAATGTTATGCCCTATGTAACAGCAGAGTAACATAAATTAAAATTATATTTTTTAAAAAAACAAACAAACAAACAAAAAACCCCAGTACTTTGACCCTTTTACAAAAATTAACTTGAAATGGTGAAGGGAACTAAATGCAAAATATTTTAAGACAGTAAAATTTTTAGGAAAATAAGAGAAAAATACTTAAGACCTTTGGCTAGCCAAAGAGTTCTTAGATACGACTCCAAAAGTATAATCTGTTTTTTTTAATTAATTAAATTTTACCATAATTATTCTTTACCCTGGAAAAGACACCATTAAGAGCCTGAAAAAAAGATACAAATCAAATAGGGCACATGAACTCATATTGACAACAGGTTACACAGCAAGTTTGCAGGTAGAGAGAGCGCAGGCCTAGGATTCTGCTTTTATTTGTGTCAAAGGTAGAGGCCTAGGGTTTCACAGTTTAACTTTTTTTTTTTTGGCTGTGTTGGGTCTTAGTTTCGGCACACGGAACCTTCACCGAGGCATGCAGGATATTTAATTGCGGCACGCGGGCTTCTCTCTGGTTACAGGGTGCAGGTTTTCTCTCTCTAGTTGTGGCACTCGGGGTTAGTTGCCCCACAGCGTGTGGGATCTTTTTTCCTGACCAGGGATTGAACCCACGTCCCCTGCATTGGAAGGCGGATTCTTTACCACTGGACTACCAGGGAAGTCCCCACAGGCTCACTCTTTTTAATTAATTTAAAATATGTTATGGGGAATTTAAAACCCAAAAAGAGAAAACACAAGCAGACCAAATGACTAGTTACTAAAACCAACCAAGATCTCTAAAACAAAGGAGGTTTTATGGAGGGAGGTGAAACTGAGAAGGACACTGTGGGGCTCTCCCAGGAACAAATCCTTTCCTTGTCCGCCATTTCTTGCTTGTAGGAAATAGGCCTAATTCAGCCTTCTGGACCTATCCTGAGTTCCAGGGGGCAGATTCAAAGAGTAGCTCATCAGGGAAAGGAGCGAATGCAGAAAAAAAGGAAGAGGGACGTCCGTGGTGGTCTAGTGGCTAAGACTCTGAGCTCCCAATGCAGGGGACCAGGGAACTAGGTCCCACATGCTGCAACTAAGAGTTCACATCCCACAACTAAGGAGCTCAGGTGCCGCATCTAAGGAGCCAGCAAGCTGCAACTAAAGAGCAGGCGAGTCACAGCTAAGGAGCCCACCTGCTGCAACTAAGACCCGGGGCAACCAAATAAATAAATAAGTAAAAAAAAAATTTTTTTTAATCTTATCTCATTTACAATTAATTTGCTCCAAAGTTTTATCAAAAAAAAACCTTTTATCATACTGAGTTACTTTCCTTGCTGACAAGTTTGCAACAGATATAATAAAGTCTTATTTGACCTCTAGTAAATCTAGGTACAGCAAAAGTGTCATACTTAACACTGATGAGCCTAAAGACATCTTTATTAGTCAAACCAACTAGCATAAGCTAGCTTCAATACCAGGTATTGATTCAGTGCTGAGTATTTCCCAGATCACAAGAACCTGAAATCCATTCTGGCCAGTTTCTTTTATATTTTTGAGAATTTATATGAGTGCTTAATTTCCTTTAAGCTAATTAAACAGAGTTCATCCACAAACCAATTTTGGTTTTGAAGGCAGAAATGCATCATATTTATAAGGTACTCATAGACACACTTGCATCTATAAAATACAGAGGTATCAGTTTCCCTGCTTGACTGTATGTATATATTTTTAACATCTTTAATGGAGTATAATTGCTTTATAATGGTGTGTTAGTTTCTGCTTTATAACAAAGTGAATCAGCTATATATATACATCTATCTCCATATCACCGCCCTCTTGTGTCTCCCTCCCACTCTCTCGATCCCACCCCTCTAGGTGGTCACAAAGCACCTGAGCTGATCTCCCTGTGCTATGCGGCTGCTTCCCACTAGGTATCTATTTTACATTTGGTAGTGTGTATATGTCCATGCCACTCTCTCACTTCGTCCCAGCTTACTCTTCCTCCTTGTGTCCTCAAGTCCATTCTTTGCGACTGCGTCTTTAATCCTGTCCTGCCCCTAGGTTCTTCAGAACAATTTTTATCTTTTTAGATTCCATATATATGTGTTAGCATACAGTATTTGTTTTCCTCTTTCTGACTTACTTCACTCTGTATGACAGACTATAGGTCCATCCATCTCACTACAAATAATTCAATTTCGTTTCTTTTTATGGCTGAGTTATATTCCATTGTATATATGTGCCACATCTTCTTTATCCATTCATCTGTTGATGGAAACTTAGGTTGCTTTCATGTCCTGGCTATTGTAAACAGAGCTGCAATGAACATTGTGGTACATGACTCATTTTGAATTATGGTTTTCTCAGGGTATATGCCCAGTAGTGGGATTGCTGGCTTATATGGTAATTCTATTTTTAGTTCTTTAAGGAACTTCCATACTGTTCTCTATAGTGGCTGTATCAATTTACATTCCCACCAACACTGCAGCAACAGTGCAATGGGTTCCCATTTCTCCACACCCTCTCCAGCATTTATTGTTTGTAGATTTTTTGATGATGGCTATTCTGACTGGTGTGAGGTGATACCTCATTGTAGTTTTGATTTGCATTTCTCTAATGATCCGTGATGTTGAGCATCATTTCATGTGTTTGTTGGCAATTGGTATTATCTTCTTTGGAGAAATGTCTATTTAGGTCTTCTGCCCATTTTTGGATTGTGTTCTTTATTTTTTTTATATTGAGCTGCATGAGCTGCTTCCTGCTTGACTATAAAAAGGCCACTTTTTTTCTTCACTCTCTGGGATCACAGATGATTAAAGTTCCTGAGAGCTCAGGAAGATTATTTACATCCTAAAGGCACAAAAAGGGAAATACCAATTCCTTCTAGAAAGCTAGCTTCCTCTAATTACATATGCAAAAGTCAGTTTTAGAATGTCAAAGGTTCTAAATGTCTAAGGTTCCATCTTAACCATTTACTGGGATTTTTTTTCAGTCTCTAAATAGTGGAAATCAATAACAATAATAGACAATAATAAATATAATTCATAGTTACATGCCTCACTTCTAGATGAACATAAATCAGCATTCAAGTTACCAGGACCCCCTAACAAGGGTCAAACCAGGAAGAGAGAATAGAATTTGGATACCTGTATCAAAATGCTCATGCACACACCCAAGATAAAAGACAAACAAATTTGAAAAGGCCGACTTTGATACAACAGCATAAAAGAATTTAGAGTACATTAGGGACCATTTTTCTTTGGATCTCAAGGAGTACTGACATCAAGCAGGATTACAATAAAATACCATTTTCTTTCATTCATGGGAACATAGCTGAAAGTCTTCCAGTTTTGCAAAAATACACCTTAGGAGACTCTAAGTTGGGAAAGAGTTCTGGGAATCCATATGTAACAATTTATGGCCAAACAGCAAACCAGTGCAATGCAGAACTGTCTCTGATGGTCACAGTTCCCTAGGCCCAGAAAGGGAAATGCCCAATCAGTGCTCAGTCAGAGATGGGGCCAGATGGCCAAGCCTTAGTCCAAAAGGGAAAAATGCCAACCAGTGTTCTGCCATAGGCAAAGCCAATGCAATAGGGAAGAATACCCTCATGTCATCTGTGTTCAGAGCTCAGAGACATCTCCACTAGCCAATGCCAGTACTGAAACACACACACATACAAACAGCAAACAAGGTCCCACAAGATCAGATGAGGTGTAGCCCCAAAATTCCACTTCCATTCCCAAATGGAGGTCTCCAAAATATGGCCTACTTCTCTAAAGGGAACAAGCCCAGATTGGCTTGCAATGAGCCCAGAGTGGCTCGCTCCCTAAAAGGGAAGTGAGCCCAGATGAAGTGGGTTGAATTTCTAGGCTTCACAGCCTAGAGTGGCTCACCCCAAATTGATGCACACAAAAATACAAGCAACAAATGTGGTATGGTTGCAAAGACAGAAAATCAGAGGGGATTTAGTCCAAAAATTCCACTCCCACTTGCAGCTGGAGGTCTCCAGAGTGGCCTGGCTTCTGAAAGAGAATAGACCCAGAATGGCTTGCAATGAGCCCAGAGTGGCTCAGTCTCCTTCCAGGGGAGAAGGTAGAATTTCCCAGCCTGTGCAAGCTGGAATGACTCACCCACAAACAACTCCAAGTGTGGACCATGTCTCAGGACATTTCTTGGCTCCAAATAACCTTGGGCCAGGGTGGCTGGTGCCTGTCAGGGAGAGTCCCTCCAACTACCCTGGAGCAAAATGAGCTCTGGCAGCTGCTAGGGACTCAGGGAAGTGGCTGCCCCTGGCTGTGGTTGACCTTCCATGGGCCTGGTGTCTCCTTGGCTAGCCCTCAAAAATTGTTACTAAATGCAAGTTCATGTGCCCCATGCACAATGAGGCCAAATAAATTAAAACATTGGAGTTTGGAGTGGAAAAAGTTATTGCAAGGCCAAAAAAGGGGTAGTTCGTGTTCAAAACCCCTGAACTCCCCAATACTTTTCTGGCAGAAGTTTTTACAGGCAAAATTTAGGGTGTGGGCTGCAGGGTGTGTGACTTTCTTCTGATTAGTTGGTGAGGTAACAGGGCAGTGTTCCAGGAATCTTGGGCTCAGCGTGAAGTTGCCATCCTCCACCTGGGTGGGGACTTAGTTCTGGTAGAAGTACTCAAAGATAATGTTCTGTATATTCCTTCCTGAGAAACCAGGGCTTTGCCGCATCCTGCATTATTCTTTCTTAACTGTACTCCTTTGTTTCTGCATTCCTTCCTTTCCCTGGTTAGCAACTGTTTGACTCTGCCCTTTGGAACTCAGGGAAGCTCTAGGAGGCTGAAGCCTATTTCTTACAAACAAGAAATGGTGGACACAGAAAGGATTTGTACCAGGGAGTCCCACAGAGTCCTGCTCTGTTTCAAACATACTATTACATAAAGTTTTTGAGTCAAGGGGTTATACATCAAAGTAACATATTGACAGTTTACATAGTCCAGATCTGCCCGTATAACGTAAGTAGTGGGTCATAGTGACCACTTACAGGATTAAGAAAGGAATGTTATTGTTAACACAAGTTCATGTGCCCAATGCACAGTGAGGCCAAACAGACTGAAACATCAGAGTTTGGAGCAGAGAAAGGTTTATTGCAAGGCCATGCAAGGAGATGAAGTGGCTCATGCCCTGAAAAGCCTAGACCTCCACAAGTGTTTCAGCAAAGCATTTTTAAAGGTCAGGTTGGGGGAAGGATGGGTCACAGGGTTTGTGATCAGCTTGTGCACAATTCTCTGATTGGCTGATGGTTAGGCAGTGGTATCACAGGTGTTAACGTTATCAGTCATTAGACTCCTGCATGCCTGGGGCTATGTGCTCTTGGTCATCAAGTAAGTTCTTCCATTTGGTAGGGTTTTCATAGCTGCAAAACAACTCAGGAATGTGTATCAAATACTGTTATCTAGGTACTTCAGAGATGAGCTAAAGCAGAGGATGTGGGGGAAGGCCTGTCCTGGGAAGGCCCCAAAGGGTCCTGCTTGGTTAAATTATCTCCTAACAAGTTACCTTGCTGGTTCCAGGAGGAAATTCCTCTTTTTTGTTAAGGAGGCATTTCCTGTGAATGTATAATGCAGATACACAATGCACACTAAAGGGGAGAGAGGATGTACAAGGGGGCAGAGAAAATTTCATGTTTAAATTCTTTTCCTGTCTTAAAAATAATTTTATTTTATCAACATCCCCTTTTGATTATTAATCTTTTGATACAAACTATTAGGCATTCAAATATTTGATTCCAGGGTGGTTGCTTACTTGCCTTGGGTCCATCACGGCTCTCAATGCAGGATCTCAATAACCCATTTTTAATTGTTTCTTATGGGGTTGTACTGGTAGGATATCTGGCAAAGACTGACAATCAGTTACAAATTGTCCAATAGGACTTCTGCCAATTTTACCTCACATGTGCATTGTGCCTGTCCATACTTAATAGAGATGTATAGATGTGGTCAATTGTATCAAGCTGTTTGTATACCATCATGTTAGTAGGAGTGTAACAGGGAAGAGCTAAATCAGACTCCACGTTGGATCTGTTTCTTTGACTTTAACCTTTGCTTTTTTGTTGATTTTGTTATTATAATCATACATAATGGCCTGCCTCACAGAACCCTGCCCCTCTGCCTGAATATTAAACTAACGTGCCTTTGTTCAGCTCACAGGGAGACAATCTGATCCTGCCCACTTGTGAATGGCTGCAGAAAGGAGAAATTAACACATCCCCTCCTGGATGCCTGCCAAGCCATGAGATAGTTTGCAAAACTAATGGCCTTTTTACCTTACTTTTTTTTTTTTTTTTTTTTGCGGTACGCGGGCCTCTCACCCTTGTGGCCTCTCCCGTTGCGGAGCACAGGCTCCGGACGCTCTGGCTCAGAGGCCATGGCTCACCATGGCTAAATCCCACTCTGGCCTATCCAGCTCCTCCACTGGCCAAGAAGCCTGCACTGGCAGTTCTTCCAGCTGCTCCCCCATGCTGTCAACATATTCACTCCTTTCACCGCCTCCTGTTTCCCCTACCCATGGGGATCAAATAGATAACCTTCTGTGATAACCCCCAAGGCACAGGGACCTCGTTTAGTATCACCATCTAAGACCCGACAGGGCACCCAGTTTGGACCAGAATCTACTTCTGTAGCAGGACAATCTCCCTTGCACTGATATCCTGTTAGGAGGCCAGGGGACTCCCTTAGACTTGAGCCATCCAATTCTAATTTCTCCACAGGAGCCCCGGGTAACTTTGACAGTGGGGAGAAAGTTGATTGACTTTCTAATAGATAAGGGTGCCACATATTCTGTGATAAACAACAAGGTGGCACAGAAAACATCTCAGTCTATCCCAGTCATAGGAATTTCTGGAGAAGTACAAAACCGTTCATTCTAACAACCTCTAGAATGCCAACTAGGAGACCTCACCCTGAAATACAGCTTCTTGTATATGCCAGTGTCCAATCCCCCTTTTGAGATGGGATTTCCTTTGTAAATTAAATGCTCAAGTAACTTTTTCTCCAGAACAGCTTGACATCAGGGTCCCACTGTGGACTTTTGGACCTTATCCATTGGGGAACTCTAGTTCAAATATGGGGAATTTTGCCTCCAATCTGGGGAGTTGTCCCTGTGAACGGAAATTAAATTTGTGAGACATCTCTTTGGACAAAGGTCATAGGTCTAGTGGGACTGCTAAGTCATGTTTGGGGCATTTTTTGCCCTTTGGCTTTTGATTTCTGGGCATATCTCTTTGCCATCTGTTTTACTTTGAGTGTGACTTCTGGCTGGCACAGTTTAGTTTGGTTTGTTTACTTTGGTTTGAGCGCACAGATATCTGGTACTAATTGCTTGAGCTAAAACGGGAAGCACTTCTTTTTTTAATTTTATTTTTTGCCGTATGCAGGCCTCTCACTGTTGTGGCCTCTCCTGTTGTGGAGCACAGACTCCGGACACGAAGGCTCAGCGGCCATGGCTCACTCACGGGCCCAGCCGCTCCGTGTCATGAGGGATCCTCCCAGACTGGGGCGCAAACCCATGTCCCCTGCATCGGCAGGCAGACTCTCAACCACTGTGCAACCAGGGAAGCCCGGGAAGCACTTCTGAAACCATGCCCCTCAGATTGAGATTTGAACTCACATGAGGAGAACGAACCCAGCCAAAACCCTGATTGGGACTTGAACCCACGCGGCTTGGTCTCGAACCTGGCCAAAACCCAGTCTTCCAACTGAGATCATACACCTGCTTACAGGACTTAATGAAGTTCAGGTTCCTGATGTCTCATTGCAGAATGAATTCAGTGAGAGACAAAGTAATAGGTAAGAAGTGGATTTATTTAGAGAGAAACACACTCTACAGACAGAGTGTGGGCCATCTCAGAAGATGAGAGCGGAGCTTCCCTGGTGGCACAGTGGTTAAGAATCCACCTGCCAATGCAGGGGACACGAGTTTGAGCCCTGGTCCGGGAAGATCCCACATGCCATGGAGTAACTAAGCCCGTGCACCACAACTACTGAGCCCATGTGCCACAACTACTGAAGCCTGCATGCCTAGAGACTGTGCTCTGCAACAAGAGAAGACGCTGCAAGCGCACGGCAACAAAGAGTAGCCCCCGCTTGCCACAACTAGAGAAAGTCTGCGTGCAGCAACGAAGACCAAACATAGCCAAAAATAAATAAATAAATTTATTAAATAAACAAAGAAGATGAGAGCGGCCTTGGGAGAAACGCTCCACAGACAGAGTGTAGGCCATCTCAGAAGGTAAGAAAGGCACCAGGGTATGGGTTGTCAGTTTTTATAGGGGTGGGTAATTTCATGGGCTAATGAGTAGAGGAATTCCAACTATTTTGGGAAGTGGTAGAGATTTCCAGGAATTGGGCCACCGCTCACTTTGTGTGTGTGTGTGTGTGTGTCTTCTCCTGTTGCGGAGCACAGGCTCCGGATGCCCAGGCTCAGCGGCCATGGCTCATGGGCCCAGCCACTCCTTGACATGTGGGATTTTCCTGGACCGGGACATGAACCCGTGTCCCCTGCATCGACAGGAGGACTCTCAACCACTGCGCCACCAGGGAAGCCCCACTGCTTACTTTTTGATCCTTATGTTTGGCGTTGGAACTGTCTTGGCACCTGTGGGTGTGCCAGTTAGCTTGCTGATGTGTTACAGCGTGCATATACTGAGGCTCAAGGTCTAGTGGAAGTTGTCTTGTCTGCCATCTTGGACCCATTTGGTTCTAATCAGTTTATGTCATGCCTTTGGGCTATGTCGTTCTTTCAAAGGTTGTGCCCTGCCTCCTTCTCGCCTGTTTCAAAGCTGGGGATGGATCATTAAATCAGTTATGGTTCCTTTGGTCACTAGTTATTGTAACTGGAATTACAACTAGTTATACCAATCATTGTTTTAATTTGTTCTTTGTTTCTAAATTGTGCTTTGTGTTTTTCTGCTGCACTATGTCTTTGTCAGTGTTACTAGCTGCATTACTTATAGCCTGTATGTTTTATGATTGTTGTCTCTTAGAGTACCCAGTGTGTAACCATACCCTCAGCAAAACTTATCACATTTATAACATACAATAATTGTAATAGTGTGATTCTAGGTATGGGAAGAAGCAACCAGGGAAAATGTCTCCTGGATTATAATTAGACAGAGGATCCAGAGAATCTTTCATTATCAATAGGGCCTAATCTGAAAATTAGCACCTTGGAGTGGCATATCAAGAATTTTCACCTGAGCTGGGATGAACATCCCAGCTCCATGGGACGATATTTGATCATGAAATGTCTCCCAAATATTGGTCAGATTCCTGACCAAGAGGAGGAGGACCAGTCACCAGCAATTGCAGGCCTCCAGCATGAGAGGGTGTACCCTGAGGATACTCAGGAAGAAGAACAATACCCGCCATCTAGCAGCCATTAGACTGCAGCCACTTCCTATGGTGAGGCTTGAGGAAACTCAGGATGTGAAAATACAGGATAGAAGCCCCAAGATAGCTGTGGTGGTTATCAAAGGAATGACTTCAGTGAGCTCAGACTCTTGTATCTTCCCATGCATAGAAAAATATTAAATTCCTTAACTTGAGATGCAGCCTCCTGGGCTTGAAGCCCTCAAAATTCTCAATAACTCTCAACTTTTAGGTTGTGAATATTTTTAAGTCTACCGGTGTAAAGTGGATACTTCCCAAAGAGGAACAAAGGAAGACAAATCTCAACATTTGGAACACTGGCACTGATGGCGGACACTTCCAGAAATGTCCACCTGATGGAACAGTTAGAATGGTTGTCACAACTTTTTCCACAGATTTTGGAATGGACATCGACAGGGGGAATCTTAACAGAGAAGAGACAATTTTTACTCCATGTTGCATCTGTTTCTTTGACTTTAGCCTTTGCTTTTCGTTGCTTTTATTATTATAATCATACATAATGGCCTGTATCAGGGAACCCTGTCCACCTGTAAATGGCTGAAATTAACACATCCCTTCACCAAGGCTGGTCATTCCAGGAGATGTTTTGCAAGACTGATGGCCCTTTTTAATTACTTCCCCATTGACTAACCCTCTATATTCTACCTTTTTACTTTACTTCTCTCTCTGATTCTATAAAAGAAACTGGCATCCAGAACACAATAAGATGGTTATTTTGAGACACTAGTCCTTCACCTTCTCAGTCTGCTGACTTTCTGAATAAAGTCATCTTCCCTGCCTTAACACCTTGTCTCCCAATTTATTGGCCTGTCCTGGGGCTAGCAGAGAAAGCTTGGACTTGGTAACAGGAGTAGGTGATACACCGTATGAAAGGCAAGAAACTAACACTTTATAAGTTATACAAACTGTAATCAAAATTGCAAATAGGAGTAAGAATGGTCTTTAGTAAAAATTTAAACCAGGATCCAAACCATTTTCTTAGAATTTCTCCTAACCTGGAAAAAGAATCATTCAGAGTGGAAATTTGGCTCTTTTTTTTCTTATAAGTTTATTTATTTATTTTATTTTTGGCTGTGTTGGGTCTTCATTGTTGTGCATGAGCTTTCTCTGGTTGTGAGTGGTGGCTACTCTTCATTGTGGTGTGTGGGCTGCTCACTGCAGTGGCTTCTCATGTTGTGGAGCACAGGCTCTAGGCTCACAGGCTTCAGTAGTTGCAGCACGGAGGCTCAGTAGTTGTGGTGCACGGACTTAGTTGCTCCGCGGCATGCGGGATCTTCCCCGGCCAGGGCTCGAACCCACGTCCCCTGCATTTGCAGGTGGATTCTTTTTTTTTTTTTTTTTGCAGGTGGATTCTTAATCACTGTGCCACCAGGGAAATTCCTTGACTTTTTTTAAAGAAAAATATTTATTTATTTATTTGGTTGCACTGAGTCTTAATTGCAGCAGGTGGGCTCCTTAGTTGTGACTTGTGAACTCTTAATTGCGACATGCATGTGGGATCTAGTTCTCTGACCAGGGATTGAACCTGGGCCCCTGCATTGGGAGAACAGAGTCTTAACCACTGCACCACAAAGGAAGTCCCATAATTTGACTCTTCATATGTGTCATTAGATGGCTTACATTAGAAGACTCATCAGGTATAGAAACACAAAATTCAGTGTATGTTATAGCATAAGTTTGGGATTCAGTTATATGTGAAGGGCTATGCTATTCTGTAGGACCACTATTCTCATCAGGGAACTTCTGAATTGAGAAAGTTATGACTTGATGCTATCACTTACTGCTTGCTGAGTGAAGTTTGTTAAAGCTTCTATGCCAGTACTAACATCTCATATTCTAAGTGAAGGAATAAATATCATGGCCAAATGATAATACCAGTGAAAGACTGATCAATTCCAGTGTGCTCACGTTAAAGGCAAATTGGCAGTGATGGATTCCAAGTCTAATTATAGGTGACCTTGAGCCCAAGGAAAACCAATTGTGCATCTTCCTAGCCACTGTGGGGAGAGCCAAGTTCATACATTTGTTCCACAAATCCATTGGATCCTATTAGGAGCTACCCAATATAATTCATATCTAATAAAAAGGAGTATTTATGGCCAGGTTCAGAATAGGTGTCATTAATTGACCAGGTAGGAAGGTCCTACTTAGTGATGTAAACAGTTGCTTTCATTGCACTAGAATTTCTTTCTTCCAAAATAAATCCCTAAGGGCTAGCCAGTCTAAACCCTGGAGACGTGAACTTCATCAGGGTAACCCAGAATTGCTGAACATAGGTAATATGTTACAAACCCAACAATTGTACTAGTTTTTGAAACTTGCATATGATTTGTGCTTATGACAGAAAATCACTGATATATGCAAAAGTCCCCCCAAATCAAGAAAATACTATACATGATTGCATGAGTCAGGTCCAGCATCTTGGGATAATGGTCAACTTCTCATGTCATTTTCTTCATGTCCTGTTGTGGCTATAGTTTCTACTCTGTTGAGCATTGTTCTAAGGTGAGTTGAGGTCAATAGTCCTTTCTATAGACCAGTTTAGTACAGGGGCCCGTTTTAAGTGGGAAATATAAATCCAAGAGTCAATTGCTTTTAGTTTCACTGCACATGGGTTAGTTAAGAGTACCTGATAAGGGTCCTTCCATCCAGGTTGAAGATGGTTTTTTAACTGATGTCTTTCACAGTATGCATATATTACTGTGATAATCTATAAGCTCCGAGAAACAAACTTAGAATGGCTTTTTAATAATTCAGTTAAATTTTACAATAATGTAACTTAGTAATGAGGAACCATACAGGAAGTGAGTCTTAGGCATTAAATATAACATGTCAAAAAAATTAATCAACACTAGAATTTAATATCCACAAAAGTATATCACTAAAACATATATTTTCTCAGGGAGTTCACCTAAAAATTCTTATTTCATTTGTATTTAATTTACTTATAAATTTTTTATCATATCATTTTTTGATAAAATCAAATTTTATCATATAATTTTTCTTGTTGACAAATTTATAAGGTCTTATTTGACTTCTAGTAAACTTGGTACAAAAAAACATTATATTTAATGCTGATGACTCTAAAGACATGTTTGCATTAATTGAACCAACAAGCTTAAACTAGCTTTACTATAAAATATTAATTTTAAACAATATTTTCCAGATGATGTGAACCTGGAATTCACTTGGGTTAGTTTCTTTTCTTTTCTTTTCTTTTTGACCACACCACACATCATGTGGCATCTTAGTTCCCTGACCAGGGATTGAACTCATACCCCCTACAGTGGAAGCACGGAGTCTTAACCACTGGACCACCAGGGAAATCCCTCTTTTACATTTTTAAGAATTTATGTAAGAGCTTAATTTCCTTTAAGTCAATTATATAGAGCTCATTTACAAATTAATTTTGGTAATACCATATGGAGGAAGACACATAGTATATCTATAACATACACACACATGCATAGAGATGTCATAACTTCATTTAAAAATTTAATCTTATAAATAACAGTTGGAATAAGACAAGTTTACTTGCTTGACTTTATTTTTATATTTATTTTAGAAATTAATTTAGTTTTTAAAGATTTATTTATTTATATTTATTTTTGGCTGCATTGAGCCTTTGCTGCTGTACATGGGATTTCTCTAGTTGTGGTGAGTGGGGGCTACTCTTTGTTGCAGTGTGCAGGCTTCTCACGGTGGCAGCTTCTTTTGTTGCAGAGCACGGGCCCTAGGCAAGCAGGCTCTGTAGTTGTGGTACATGGGCTTCGTTGCTCCGTGGCATGTGGGATCTTTATGGACCAGGGCTTGAACCCGTGTCCCCTGCATTGGCCGGCAGACTCTTAACCATTGTGCCACCAGGGAGGTCCCCATATTTTTACTTTTTTAAATATGGGTTTTTTGTTTGTTTTGTTTTATTTTGGCCATGATAAATGGCTTGTGGGATCTAGTTCCCCTACCAGGGATTGAACCCAGGCCACAGCAGTGAGAGTACTGAGTCCTAAGCACTAGACCACCAGGGAACTCCCCACTTGCCTGAGTTTAAAAAAGACTCTTTTCCTGTCTTCCCCTCTCAGTGTCAGGAACTGGAGGTGACATAGGTAAGAGTAAGACAAGAATTCTTGAGAGCTCTGATAGAGCATTTAAAGCTCAAAGGCACAGGGTGAGAAATGCAAATTTCTCCTAGTAGGATTTGTTCCCTTAGGGTCAGAATTTTGATAAGATATTTGTCAAACAGGTTTTCTCAAACCAGTTTTGAAATGTCAGGAGTCTTATCTTGACCATTTTCAGGGACAGCTTGTGCACCAGACCTTCCCATTTAAATATTTGCAAGTGTCAGTTCCATAAACCCAGATGGCATTAACATTGGTGACTGCCTATTAGGGAGCTGTCTGATCTTTGAGGCACAATTTCCAATTGTTAATTTGGCTGTCTAATTCAAATATGTGATATTATCTGAACAATTTTCTGAGGACAGTGTGATAGATCGAATGGGTACAGCTTCTGAGTCTAGCTCCCTAAGGAGTTACTCTTGGTTGGTTTGACGCTTACGTGTCTCCTTCTGACAGTCTAAAATTGCCATGAGTGTTCAGAGCGCTTTATATTGTGCTTCCCTAAAAGAGCAGAATTTACTTAATGGTTCTAGTGGGATTCCCTACAGGACTTGCTGCACATTAGGAGGATCAATCCTGATACCTCCACTAGGTTCTTAGTTACCTGAGGACAACTTGTGGTTGGAAGGAGCAAGTGTCCCTTTTCTTCAGAGTTGAATACTTCAGTCTGTCATTTCACTAGCAAATAGTTTGTTCAGATTATGCAGCAACTTATTTTCAAGTAAGCCAAATTTAACAAAAAGCCAGCCACCTGTTTCCCTGCCCAGATCCCTGTAGGTCCCCACCTGGGAAAATGCACCAGTGCACCTAAGACCCCAACTCTTAAGTAGAAACAGTTCAAATAAAAAATTTGAAATTGTCATTTAAAACAATGAGACCTGGACTTCCCTGGTGGCATATTGGTAAAGAATACGCCTGCCGGGCTTCCCTGGTGCGCAGTGGTTAAGAATCTGCCTGCCAATGCAAGGGACATGGGTTTGAGCCCTGGTCCAGGGAGATCCCACATGCCGTGGAGCAACTAAGCCTGTGAGCCACAACTACTGAGCCTGTGCTCTAGAGCCTGCGAGCCACAACTACTGAGCCCATGTGCCACAACTACTGAGCTCACATGCCTCAGCTACTGAAGCCCATGCTCCTAGAGGCTGTGCTCTGCAACAATATGAAGCCCGCACACCGCAACGATTAGTAGCCCCCGCTTGCTGCAACTAGAGAAAGCCCACACACAACAAGGAAGAGCCAGTGCAGCCGAAAAGAAACTAACTAAATAAATAAATAAAACAATGGATCCAAATATCAGGAGAACTCATTGGAACACCTGAGGAGTACTGAGAAACTGATGGTGCATGAAGGGCCTATGCTGGTATGGAGTGTCGGTTTGGATAGACTCCAGATGTCCTCTGGTAGATCTTTATGATAACCTGCTGGCTATGCCGTGCAAATATCAATGAAAATTTGTCAATCTAAGAGAAAAATAGAGAATTTTATTTAAGCTAATCTGAGGAGCATAACTTTGGAGACAGTCCTTTGGAAAGCTGAGACTATTCTACCCAACAGATGTCACACATAAAGTTTTTGAGGCACAGGGTAATATATCAAAGTGACATACTGACAGTTTACATAGTCCAGATCTATCCATATAAAGCAAGTAGTGGGTTATTGTGACCACTTAAAGGATTAAGAAAGGAGCGTTATCTCCTAAGGAGTTACCTTGCTAGTGCCAGGAGGGAATTGCTCTTTTTGGTTGAGTAGGCATTCCTATGTTTTCTAAGGAGGTCTAGTTAATGTATAATGCAGATGCACAATGCGTACAAAGGGGAAGGAGGAGGTACAAGAGAAAATATCATGTTTAAATTTTTATCTTGCCTTAAAAATAATTTTATTTTATCACTTTCATTACCTCTCAGAGCAATGACATCATATATGTCATGTAGCTTCTGGAAAACTCTACCATGTACACATAAGAGAATGAGAATAAAATTAATAAGTGACTTAAGGATTATCACAAAAAATAATATTGACCTACAAATTCTGTTAGAGGTCTTGTATGCTCAGGCCATACTTTGAGAACTACTGCTCTGAATAGAATAAAAGGTTACTAATGGCATCTTTTCAGCCAACTAAAATGCCTGTCATTCCCTCTGGTATACCAGGCTATTTCAGAACCTCTGGAAGTAGCCCACAGTAGATAGAAGTCTGAGATGGAACAGAAAATTCTTGGTCTGTGCTATACATATTGCTACTGTCTGAGGGTTCTACAGAGAAATGGAGCTTATAGGATAAGTGTGTGTGTGTGTGTGTGTGTGTGTGTGTGTGTGCTATAAAGACATATATTTTAAGAAATTGGTTCACAGAAATATGGAGGCTGACAAGTCCAAAATCTGCACGGTGAGCTGACAGTCTGGAGACACAGAGAAAAGCTGATGACTTGCAGCTCAAGTCCAAGGCTATTGGCTGCAGAATTCAATTTTGCTCAGGAGAGGTCAGTTTTTTTGTTCCATTTAAGCCTTCAGCTGATTGGATGAGGTCCACCTACATCATGGAGGGCAATCCACTTTACTCAAAGTCCACTGACACAAGTGTAAATCATATCCCAAAACACCCTCACAGGACCATCTATAATGCTCGACCACATATTTGAGCTCCAACGGCCAGCTAATCTGACACATACAATTAATTATTACACCTTCATTCAGTTGTTCGATCAAATAGTATTTTAGATGCTTCTGTGAAGTACTTTGCAAATGTGATTAAGGTCCCAAATTTTTTAAAAAAGGAAATTATTCTTTGTAGTGTTTATCAAACAAGTAACTCTGAAAAAGAACGTTCCCTTCTTGGTGAAAGAGATTTGAAGAATGAGAGGATTTAACACAAAAGACAGTCTCCATTTCTAGCTTTGGTAATGTAGGAGGTTAGGAATGTGAGTGGTCTCTCAGAACTGAAAGTAGACCCTGCCAGCTAACAAGGAAATGGCGACATCAGTCCTAAAACTGCAAGGAAAGAAATTTACCAACAATTTCAATGAGCTTTAGATTCTTCCCCAGACCTCCAGAAAGGAAGTCAGTGTAGCCAACACCATGTTTTGAGTATGTACAATCTCAAGAAGAGAACCATGCCAACCTGTACCTCTCCTTGTGACCTACACAACTATGAACTAATAAATAACTATTGTTTTAAGCCACTAAATTTATGCCAATTTGTTACATAGTGATTAAAAACTAATAAATAGCCCATGTTATTCTTTCTGTCAAGGAGTACCTTCCCCAGTACTTGTCCTCTTGTCACCTTTTGTATGCTTGGTCTCTGGAGGAAGTTATATCTGAGCCCAGTTCCAGGCTTCCTTGCCCACCTGGAGACACAACCACTAAAGGAACAAACACAATAAAAAGAGAAAATTCTAAAAAATAATTTTTTCATAATGATTATGAAATAACAGAATTACTGACTCATCTTGCTTTAGCTGAATGTACAGTTAAGAAAACATGTTGGATAGGGACTTCTCTGGTGGTCCGGTGGTTAAGAATCCGCCTTCCAATGCAGGGGACATGGATTCAATCCCTGGTCAGGGAACTAGCATCCCACATGCCGCAGGGCAACTAAGCCTGAGTGCCGCAACTACTGAGCCTATGTGCCACAATTAACGAGAAGCCAGCATACCGCAATGAAGAGCCTGCGCACTGCAACGAAAGATCCCACATGCTGCAGCGGAGATGCTGCATGCCACAGCTGAGACCTGATGCAGCCAAATATATAAGTAAATAAATAAGAAAATGTGTTGGATATATTCTGGCAATAATCAAGCAGATGTTTTACATATGTTGATTAACAACAGCAACTAAAGTATATATCCAAACCAGAGTAATTTCTTGGCATTCTGTGAGACAATGCATTGCAGAATTAAAAAAAAAGAAGTCTCCGAAATTAAATAGTAATCTTTGGTATTAGTCCTAGGCTTTGAGGACATCTGTGGTTTTTTTTTGTTTTTGTTTTCGTTTTTTTGCGGTACGCGGGCCTCTCACTGCTGTGGCCTCCCCCGTTGCGGAGCACAGGCTCCGGACGTGCAGGCTCAGCGGCCATGGCTCATGGGCCCAGCCACTCCGCGGCATGTGGGATCTTCCTGGACTGGGGCACGAACCCATTTCCCCTGCATTGGCAGGCGGACTTTCAACCACTGCACCACCAGGGAAGCCCAGGATGCCCTTTCTGACCTGAGTAGGTTAATTCTCCTCCTTCATTGTGCTTGCGAAAGTTACCATTTTGCACTTGCTTGTGTGATTATTAAATTCATACGCCTCTCCTATTAGACTGTGTGTCTCTCCCACTATACTTTCTCAACATCAGCATTATTAACATTTTGCCAGAATAATTCTTATGTGTGTACACGTGTGTGGAGAGTGGTCTGTGCATTGTAGGATGTTTGCGGCATCCCCAATCTCTATCCACTAGATGCCAATAGCACACTGCAAATTGTGGCAGCCGCAATGTCTCCAGACATTGTCAAATGTTCCCTTGGCAGGTAGGAAACCTTCTTCCTTCCATTGAGAGCCACTGCACTAGACTGTGACTGAGTTTATTAGCATAGGATGCTGTGAGAGATACAAGTGGGCAGGCAAGGGAGTGCAGCCCCAGAACAAAGAGGACTACATTTTTATAATCAAACAAAAAGTGGAGCGGGGAGGAGACCACCTTCTTCCTCATTCTTGGGTAGACATCAAGACTTACATGATTAGTGCTCCTTTCACCTATATGGTTTAACTGGGACTGTCATGACGCTGTTTAAATCATACATGTATTAGCAAATGGATGATGGCATATATTAAAAATATGAAAATTCATCTCAGGTTTTGGTATAATGTCCCTTTTCACCTAGTTTCTTTTCCCTTTTACCTATATTCCTGTCTCGGCTACATGCAGGAATGCACTAATTTTCAGGGTCTGTTATCTTATAGACCTCCAAAGGCTGAATGCAGTTTTTTTTTTTTTTTAATTGGAGTAGAGTTGATTTACTATGTTGTGTTACTTTCTGCTGTACAGTACAGTGTATCAGTTATACATATACATATATCCACGCTCTTTTAAATTCTTATTATCTTTTACAAACATATTTCCTCCTCAGTATTTTGAAGATTAGGCCTTTTGGAGGCCTACCTAATGTCGAAACAGAAAAAACAGGTGTTGGTGAATAACACGCCTGGTAAGTGATCATCTCTGGAAGTCATCTCTTATGTCTGATAAGTATGGCTGCTCATACTCAATTTAGGTTCTTGTTTGCATGCAGTATCTTTTATTTTCCCTCCACTGTTAGCCTTTGTTTGTCAACAGCATATAGTTGAATCCTATTTTGTTAAAAGTTATTCTGTCAATCTATGGTTTTTAAAATTAAAAAAAATTTTTTTGGCCATATGTGGCATGTGGGATCTTAATTCCCTGACCAGGGCTCGAACCTGTGCTCCCTGTGGTGTAAGCGGTGATTCTTAACCACTGGACTGCCAGGGAAGTCCCAATCTATGCTTTTAATTGAGCAGTTTATTACATTTGAAGTAATTACCAGGGTCTTCCCTGGTGGTGTAGTGGTTAAGAATCCTCTTGCCAATGCAGGGGACACGGGTTCGCGCCCTGGCCCGGGAAAATCCCACATGTTGCAGAGCAACTAAGCCAGTGTGCCACAACTACTGAGCCTGTTCTCTAGAGCCCATAAGCCACAACTACTGAAGCTCGCGTGCCTAGAACCCATGGTCCGCAACGAGAGAAGGCACTGCAATGAGAAGCTTGTGCACTGCAATGAAGAGTAGTCCCCACTTGCTGCAACTAGAGAAAGCCTGCGCACAGCAGCAAAGATCCAACACAGCCAAAAGTAACAAAACAAAACAAAACAAAACAAAACAAAACAAAACAAAACAAAACAAAAAAGTAATTACTGGGACTTCCCTGGTGGCGCAGTGGTTAAGAATCTGCCTGCCAGTGCAGGGGATATGGGTTCAAGCCCTTGTCTGGGAAGATCCCACACGCTGTGGAGCAATTAAGCTCGTGCACCACAACCACTGAGCCCAAGTGCCACAACTACTGAAGCCTGCGTGCCTAGAGCCCATGCTCTGCCACAAGAGAAGCCACTGCAATGAGAAGCCCGCTCACTACAATGAAGAGTAGCCACTGCTAGCCACAAATAGAGAAAGACTGCATGCAGCATCGAAGACCCAATGGAGCCATAAATAAATAAATAAATAAATAAAATAAAATAAAGTAATTGCTGATTGGGGGACTTCCCTGGTGGTCCCGTGGTAAAAAATTTGCCTTCCAATGCAGGAGATGCAGGTTCGATCTCTGGGGAACTAAGATCCTACATGCCATGGGGCAACCAAGTCCAGGTGCCACACCTACTTAGCTTGCGGTCCTCAGTGAGAGAGCCCCTATGCTGCAGACTACAGAGCCTATGTGCCCTGGAGCCTGCATGCCACGCACCACAAAACCCATATGCCTCAGTTAGAGAGAAGCTGGCATGACGCAACGAAGAGCCTGTGTGCTGCAAGGAAAAGATTCCACATGCTGCAACTAAGACCTGACACAGCAAAAAAAAAATGCTGCTTTAATAAAAAAAAAGTAATTATTGATAGGAAAGGACTTACTATTGCCATTTTGTTCATTATTTTCTGTCTGTCTTGTGGCATTTTTTGGCCTTCCGCTTCTCTTTTGCAGCCTTCTTTTGTACTTCATTGATTATTTGTACTTAACATGTTTTGTTTACCTTCTCTTTTTTTTTCTGTATTTTCTATAAATATTATCTTTTGGGTAACTTCTCAAAATAATAAAACATCTGAACGTTATAACAAACTCTTTTACTTTATTTATTTTATTTTTTGGCCATGCCTCACGACTTGCAGGATCTTGATTCCCCAACCAGGGATTGAACCCTGTGTCATGGCAGTGAAAGTGTCAAGCCCTAACCACCAGACTGCCCATAACAAACTCTTTTAAGCTGATAACAACTTTAACTTTAATACTCTTTTACGTGTCTGTCCCTCCACTTTCCATTATTGATTACACAAATTACCTCTTTTACTATTGTATATCCATCAATATTGTTTTATACTTTCTATGCTTCTGTTTTTTAAATTCTATGCCAAGTTTAAAAGTGGTTTATGCACCTATATAACATCACTATTGAATTCTATATTTGACTATATATTTACCCTTACCAGAGAGGTTTATACTTTTGTATAGTTTCTCTTTATAGCACTTTCACAGCACTTGTACAGCACTTTCACATCAACTTGAAGAACTCCCTTCAGTATTTGTTGTAGGGAAGGTCCAGTGATGAACTTTTGTTTATTGGAACAGTCTTAATTTCCCCCCCATTTGTAAAGGACAATTTTGATGGATATAGTATTCTTGAAGTGGGCAGTTTCTTTTTACTTTTCCATTCACTTCTAGCGTGTAAAGTTTTTGCTGAGAAATCCCCTAATAATTTCCTAGGAGCCCTGCTGTATATAAGTAAATTTTCTCCTGCTGCTTTCAGGATTTTCTCTTTATGTGTGACCTTTGATAGTTTGATTATAGCGTGTCTCAGTCTAGGTTTCCTTGAATTCATCACAATAGGATATTGTGAGCTTCTTTTTTTGTTTGTTTGTTTTGGTTGTACTGCACAGCGTGTAGGATCTTAGTGCCCCAACCAGGGGTTGAACCCAGGCCCTCAGCAATGAAAGTGTGGAATCCCAACCACTGGACCACCAGGAAAGTCCCTATTGTGAGCTTTTTGAATTTGTGTTTTCATTTTTTTCTTCAGATTTGGAAAAATTTTGGCCATTATTTTTTGAAACACACTCCTGACCCTTTCTCACTTTCTTCTTGTGGGATTCTCATGCTGCATATGTTGGTAGATAGTACTCCAAAAGTCCTTCAAACTCTGTTTTTTTCTTTTTCCTTCTTTCCTTTTCATTTCCTTTCCTTTCCCTTCACCCTCCCCCCACCTCCCTCCCTCCCTCCCTTCCTTCTTTCCTTCCTTCCTTCCTTCATCCTTTCTTTTCTTTCCCCCTACCTCCCATATTTCTTTCTTTCACCCTCTACCTCCAAACATTTAAATATACTTTCTTTGAGTAGACTGATTCTTTCTTCTGTCTGGTAAAGTTGCCGGTTGAACCCCTCTGCTGAATATTTCAGTTCACTTATTGTAATTTGTAGCACTAAAATTTCTGCTTGGTTTTTATTTATAGTTTCTGTTTCTTTGTTAATAATCTCATTTTATTCATGCATTTTCCTGATTTCATTTATTTGTCTACCTATGTGCTCTTTTAATTCACTGGGCATTTGAATTCTTTGTTTGGTAATCATATTTTTCTGTTTCTTTAGGGTTGGTTTCTGACTGAATGGATAAAAATCCAGACTATATCCAACAGACTCACATGATTGCTTTAGGTTGCTGCCACTGAGTACAGAGTACTAAGGTCCCATTGAAACACATTTATTGAAAAGATAATGAATTTTAGTATCAGTGGACAATTCTTGAAACATTCTTACCTTAAGGCCAGAAAAATCTGTCTTCCATAATTCACATCTTTTATAAATCACTCATTTAAAATGTACTGCTCAATGCCTTTAAGGTTATTTGCAGGTTATGCAACCATCACCATAATCTAGTTTTAGAACGTTTTCTTACCCAGTACTCATTAGCAGTCACTCCACATTCCTCCTGCCCCAACTCTAAGGTAGCATAAATTATTTTCTGTCTCTGATTTTGCCCATTCTGAACTTTTCTATAAATGGAATCATTAATATGTGATCTCTTGTGACTGGCTTCTTTTATTTAGCATAATGTCTTCAAGGTTCATTTATATTGTAGCCTATATTAGAATTTCCTTCTTTTTTAAGACTGGATAGTATTACATTGTATGTATATACCACATTTATTTACACATTCGTTCATCAGTGGACATTTGGGTTGCTTCTGTTTTTCAGTAATTGTCTGCTATGAACAAGGGTATACAAATATCTCTTTGGGTCCTTGCGTCCTTGCTTTCAATACTTTGGGGTATATACTCAGAAATGAAATTAATGGATAATATGGTAATTCTACATGTTTACCTCTTTTTTTTTTTTCTGTGGTACGTGGGCCTCTCACTGTTGTGGCCTCTCCTGTTGTGGAGCACAGGTTCTGGACGCGCAGGCTCTGTGGCCATGGCTCATGCGCCCAGCCACTCTGCGGCATGTGGGATCTTCCCGGACCGGGGCACGAACCCATGTCCCCTGCATCGGCAGGCGGACTCTCAACCACTGTGCCACCAGGGAAGCCCTACATGTTTACCTCTTGTAGGATCTTTCATACTATTTTTCATGGTGACGCACCATTTGCCTTTCCACTAGCAGTGCACAGAGTTTCAATTTGCCCACATACTTGCCAACTTATTCCTTTCTTTTCTCCCTTCCTTCCTTCCTTCCTTCCTTCCTTCTTTTCTTTCTTTCTTTCTCTCTTTCTTTCTTTTCTTTTTTCTTTCTTTCTTTCTTTCTTTCTTTCTTTCTTTCTTTCTTTCTTCCTTCCTTCCTTCCTTCCTTCCTTCCTTCCTTCCTTCCTTCCTTCCTTCCTTCCTTCCTTCCTTCCTTCCTTCCTTCCTTTCTTTCTTTCTTTCTTTCTTTCTTTCTTTCTTTCTTTCTTTCTTTCTTTCTTTCTTTCCTTCTTTCTGGTTTTCTTTCTTTCTTTCCTCTCTCTCTCCTTCCCTCCCGCTCTCTGGAGGAAGCCAAGAGAGAGCAGAGGTGGCTAACAACACAACCTTTATACCCAACAAAACAAACTAAGTAAAAACCAGTAATGAAAAAAAAAAAACCAGTTATGACATAAAGATGTTCATTATAGAAAGACAAGGAGGTTAATTCATCAAGAAGATGTAACAATCATAAATATATATGCTTACAACAATGAAGCACCTAAACATATGATGCAAATATTAAGGTATCTGAAGGGAGACATAGGTAAGTATAAAATAACAGTAGGGGACATCAATACACCACTTTCAATAATTGATAAATCATCCAGACAGGGACTTCCAGTGGTTAAGAATCTGCCTTCCAATGCAGGAGATGCAGGTTCGATCCCTGGTAAGGGAGCTAAGGTCCCACATGCCGCAGTGCAACTAAGCCCTCACTTCACACCTACTGAGCCCACAAAGTCTGGAGCCTGCATGCCACAACAAAGAGCCCACTCACCCCAGTGAAAGATCCTGTGTGCCACAAGTAAGACCCAAGGCAGCCAAGTAAATAAATAAAATACACCTGAGATCACAGTGAACAGATTCTGTAAAAAGGAAATCATGCAGACAAAACATCACAAGGAAATGTTGGACTTGAACCACACTTGAGACTAAATATCTAAACAGACATATATAGAACATTCCAACAGTAGCAGAATATACATTCTTCCTAGGCATGCATGTAAATGTCTCTAGGATAGCTCCAAGACAGATCTTATGATAGGACACAAAAGACAGATCTTATGATAAAAGCAAATTTAAGATGATTGACATGATGCCAAATATCTTTTCTGAGAAATGGTATGAAACTACAAATCAACAACAGGAGAAAACCTGGAAAACTTACAGCTATGTGGAAATTAAACAACACATTCCTGAATAATAATTGGGTCAAAATATATAAAGAGAGAAATTAAAAAAAAATCTTAAAACAAAGGAAAGTGGAAAGACAGCATATCAAAATCTATGGGATGCATCTGTAGCAGTTCTAGGACAGACATAGAGACAAAAGCCTATATTAAGAAAAAAATAAGATCTCAAATAAATTTACATATCAAGGAAATGGAAAAAGAAAAAAAAAAACTAAAGACAAAGTTAGCAGAAGCCTGGAAATAACAAAGATCACAAAACGAATAAATGGCACAGAGACCAGTGAAGCAATAAAAATTATCAACAAGAGCTGTTTTTTAAAAAGGATAAACAGATCGACAAACTTTTAGCCAGACCAATTAAGAAAAAGAAAGACTCAAAATCAATAATTAAAGAGGAGATATTACAACTAACACAACCGAAATACATAGGAATAGGATCAGAAGAAACTACTATGAGCAGTCAAATGACAACAAATTTGATAACCTAGAAGAAGTGGATAAATTCCTAGAAATATACAACTTATCAAAACTGAGGCATGATGATAGAAATCAGACCAGTAATATGTAAGGAGACTGAGTCAGAAATAAAACACCTCATAAAAATGAAAGTCCAGGAACCAGTAGTATCACTCGTGATTTCTACCAAATGTTTAAAGAGATAATTAAATGTATACCCTTTTAAAATTCTTACAAAATACTGAAGAGGAGGGGACATTCTCAGTCTTATTTTAATAGGACAGCATTACTCTGATAACAAAATGAAAGACACTACAAGAAAAGAAAACTACAGAGCAGCATCACTGATGAATACAGATTTAAAATATCTCAACAAGATACTAGTAAATCAGATTTAACTGCACATTAAATGAATCATACACCATGATCAAAAGGAATAATAAAATAAAATTTATATTTTAAGGCAGGTCAAGAAAATTTAAACATAAAATTCTCTCTCTCTGGCCATTTGGACCGACTCCCCTACTTCCTATGTGCAGTGTGCATCTGTATTACACATCGACTTTACCTTCTCAAATGTGGGATTGCCTGCTCAACCACAAAGATTATTTTCCTCCCTTTCTTCTGATACCAGCAGTATAACTTCTTCAAAGGTTAGTGTTCTTTCCCAGTCCTGTAGAGGACATTGTGACTTGCTCCTCCCCTTGTATGTGCTTAACTGGACTATGTACATTTGGTGAACTTTATGTAAAGTGTCAGTATGTCCTTTTGATGTATGATTCTTTGTCTTGAAAATGTTCATGACTATGCTTTCAATTTCTAACAGGTGGAAGAATTTTCAGAGCTCTCTGAGAGTCTTTCTCCTAGGTTTTAATCCTCAGTGTGGCTTGTATAAAATTATTTTTATTTTATCTTAACTTGATAATGGAATTTTCATCAGTAGGAATGTATCCCTGGAATGCAAGAATGGTTCAACATAGGCAAATCAATAAATATAATATATACATTAATAGAATAAAAGATAAAAAATGGATATGATCATTTCATAAAACTATGTGACAAAGTAAAACATCCCACAATCTCTACACATTGAGTACAGAAGAAAATACCTTGACAAAATAGAGGACATATATAAGAAGATCTAGCTTCATGTTAACTGGTAAAAGGTTGAATCTTTTTCTCTAAGATCAGGAATAAGACAAGGGTGCCCACTCTCATCACTCTTATTCAACATAGCACTGGAAATCCAAGCCAGAGCAATAAGGCAATTTACAGAAATAAAAGGCACCCAAAGTTGAAAAGAAAGTAGTGAAATTGACTTTGTATTAAATATGGTCTTATATACAGAAAACCCAAATTACTCCACAGAAAAAATTGGAATGGATGGACTCAGTAAACCTGCAGAATAGAAAATCAGCTTACAGAATCAGTTGCATTTCAATACTTCTGAAAAAGAAGTAAAAAAAAAAAAAAATTCCATTCACACAAAAATAAAAATACCTAGGAATAAATTTAATCAAGGAGATGAAGTAGAAAACTACAAGATCCTGATGAAAGAAACTGAAGAAGACACAGACAAATGGAAACATACAATGTTCATGGATTAGAAGAATTAATTTTGTTGTAATGGTCATAGCACCAAAAACCACATATAGATTTAGTGTAAATCCCATCAAAATCCCAATGATATTTTTCACAAAATAAAAAAGAAAAATTGGAAAAGTCACATGTCACTTTGTTGTACAGCAGATACTAACACAACATTTAAAGCAACTATACCCCAATAAAGAAAAAAACCAAAACTCATATGGAATCACAAAAGACCTTAAATATCCAAAGCTATCCTGACAAGGAAGAACAAAGACAGAGGTGTCACACTTCCTGCTTTTAAACTATACTACAAAGCTACAGTAATCAAAACAGTATGGTACTGGCATAAAAACAGATACATAGTTCAATGGTACAGAAGTGAAAGTCCAGAATTAAGCCCAAATATATATGGACAACCTGTTTATGATAAAGGAGCAAATTACATAAAGAGATAATTTCTTCAATAAGTGGTGTTGGTAAAAGTGGGTAGCCCCATGAATAAAAATAACTCTAGATCACTATCTTACATTGTACACCATGGTCTTTTGCAGAAAGAAAAGGGGTTTATGGCAGGGTGGCCAAGCAAGGAGACAGAAGGTAGAGCTCTCAAATATCTCCCTAGTGGCAAGGTGAGGTGGACATTTAAAGGTTAAGGCTTTCGGGCACTTTAAAGAAGGAGGAGAGTGGTGGGTTGCAAAGTTTAAGGAAGTGCTAGGTTCCCATATGCATATGCGAGCAGCTTTGTGCCTCTTCATGGGTTGCATAGACAAATTCCAGGGGGAGTTGGTATGAAATGTGGGGAAATTTCTGGCTGTTGACATCAAAAGGTCACCCACTGGACAAACAAGTTTATTCTGCACAAATTCTGATCAGTCTTATTGCTGGTATCCAGTTTTGTTTTCTTATAAATGAAAGGGATTTCAGCAAGCTGCTTTCATATTTGCCATCCTGTAACACTAGCTAAAGAATTTTTATTAGTCGTCAATTTCTTTCAACCCTATAGGGCATGCTTCCTCTTAACCCTATGGGACACAGTCTCAGTATATTAATCATAATTGTTTAAAATTCTCAGTCTGATAATTCCAGCATCCCTACCATAATTGGTTCTGATCTCTGCTCTGTCTCTTTAAATTATGTTTTTTGCCTTATATTATGTCTTAGAATTTTTCTTACTATCTGGATATGATGTATCAGGTAAAAGGAACGGCTATGGTGTAGGGGGAGAGGAAGAATTCTGTGATACCATAATTAGGTCTTCGAATTTCAGGGAATACGTGTCTCTAGGTTATGACTTTATTAGTGCTTCTTGGTTCCCCCACTCCCTTGGTGGGACAGAATGGCTACCATGGGCTGGTGTTTTGTATTTCCCTTCCCCCAGGCCAGTTATGCTTTGATAAAACTTCAGCAGGCTCTGGTTAACAAGTTTCTTTTTAGGAGGGGCCCTGATAAGAAGAACAATGATTAGGTGTATTTCAAATGGTTCCTTTTCTCTTCTCCTTAGTGGAAACATGAAGGGATTTTTCTCTGATATTCACTGGGAGGAGTAGTAGAGATCCAGGAGGTAAAACTCACAGAAGTGGTGCCTCTTGCCCCAGATGACTTGTCCTCTTAGCATTTTTAACATAGAGTTGTTCACTTTGAGACTTTAGCAATTTGTCAATTACAGTTCAAACTCTCTTGCCTCATCACTTGTTCCTTCGGAGTTTTCTACTCTTGTAAGGTGTGAATCTGTGTATCTTTGTTTGTCCCTCCAATTTTGGGGGGGTGTTTTGCCTGTAATCTCACTTCTGGTTGAATGTAAGAAGAGTTGTAAATTTTTCAGTTTGTTATTAGGATGGAGTAATGACTTCCAACCTCCTTATACGCTGAGTTAGAAAACTTATATGGCAGATAAACTGAGGATGGTGATTTTAAAAATCAGATTTGAATATTTTTATTGGAATTTCATTACATTTGAATACTAATTTTGTATATAATTTATATCTTCTTCTCATCCAAGAATACTGTAATAACTTTAAAAGTACAAGATTGGGAATTCCCTGGTGGTCTAGTGGCTGGGACTCTGGACTCCACCAGGGAAGCCCGACGTTTCTTAATCATAGTTTTGGAAGTCAGGTTGTCTCTGATTTATGACAGTCTGGCCAGGTGGTCCATGGCCTGGGGGTTTGTCCACTCATCTTGCCTTGGAGAAACAACCTGAGTTTGCATATTAAAAATGATATCTATAATAGCAATTTGAGTATAGTAATATGTTCTGGAGGGCTTCCCTGGTGGCCCAGTGGTTGAGAGTCCACCTGCCGATGCAGGGGACACGGGTTTGTGCCCCGGTCGGGGAAGATCCCACATGCCGCGGAGAGGCTGGCCCCTTGAGCCCTGGCCGCTGAGCCTGCGGGTCTGGAGCCTGTGCTCCGCAAGGGGAGAGGTCGCAACAGTGAGAGGCCCGCGTATCGCAAAAAATAAATAAATAAAATAAAATATGTTATGGAAAACAGGAAATTTAGTCAGCTGAATGTAGTTGATCAGTGTTCATTTAGCACAAGATTGAGGTCAGGGAGACAAAAATGGAAATAAAGTTTTGGATTGAAAGATTAATTATGAACTTGGTAAGGGAACTTGATTTAAGGGGGACTAGAGTTTATCTTCACAAATCTATCATGCATTTTCTAACACTGTTTCAAAATTGGAATCGTCTTCCTTTTATTTTTTTTAACCCAAAGGGGCTGCATGATTGATGTTGTCAAGGACCATTCATGCAATATGTGATGTAAATATCTTGTTTCTTTGGGCACAGTTTAGACAAGTAAAGTAGGTGCTATTGATTTAACTTCCAAGTCTGCCCCTTCCTGGGTAATTTTTTCCAAGTCCTCACTCCTAAATGTCATCCTTAGGATGACTATAAGGAAAATTGAGATGTTGCCTTGTAAACTTTTCACCAATATAGAAATTAAAATACTACATTTACAACTCTTTTTTATTTTTCTAACAAAAATAAACAAGAAACAGTTCCCCCTGTGATTGATTGTCTTCAACTCTATACCTTGACACTTAAGTGGGTCAACCATATTTGAGTACTTTCCCTTGGGGATTAAATGTTTGTTAAATGTCCTTTTTATTGAACAGTCTTCAGTGTAGTTCTGCTGTGATGCTAGATGGAAACAGAGTAAATAGTGATATAGACTACTGTACTTTTAATGCCCTACCTGGGTATATTCTGTTGTTTACTACTTAGTGCAAAATTCATTCAAAGAATATTAAATTTTAATCTCATTCTTCTTATATTTTGTGGCTTCTAGGGGGTACTTGAGAGGAAGTAAGTATAGTAGCGGTAACAAGGAACTGGGGAAAAAATAGAAAATCCTGTGTAAATGCATAAAATTACAATTTTAAAAATTCTAAACATCTCTTTCTGTTAATAGAAAAGAAATGGCTTAGTGACTGCCTTGGGGTAACATAGAAGATGAGACATATGAGACATTATTGTATTCTTTCCCAGCACCTTGGAATTTTTTTTTTATACTGGAAATTTATTAGAAACCATGAATGCTTCGACAGACTTGACTAATACAAGATGAACTCGAATCTTTTCAGTAGAGCAAGTGTCATAAAAATAGAAATCCCCAAGTATTGCTGCTGACATTATTTTTTTTGTCATACAAGAAATAGTACAGTAAAATACTTTTTAAAAGAGAGTTTCCATTATTTGAGGGACACATGGATGCATGAGAGATGTTGGCCATGATTTTAATGAACTATAGACAGCTATACTCTAAAAAACTTTTAAAGTAATTGACAAGGAGGACTGTATGTTGTGATAGTATTTTTTCAAATTATCATTTGTTTGTTTTTCAATCTGTAGTATCCAATATAACTTTTTGCAATAATGGAAGTGTCTGCACTTTCCAATATGGAAGTCCTTAGGTACAAATGACAACTGAGCACTTGAAATGTGACTAGATGAATGGCATGTAAGAGATGTATGGAATTTTAAATTTGGTTGAATTTTAGTTAACTTATTGAGATATGTACTGCGGTTCCTGGTTAAAACATTAAACAGTTTTAACTCTTTTCTCTCCCCGTATATAATAAGATACACATGAATGAATGGGTATTTTGCCACTTAAATGGTATTTTAAAAAAATTTACATGGAACACCTTAATTATATATAACTCTCTTAACTGAAAAAATTGATGGGTGTATAGAACTCATGGTGTCTTGAATTAAGTGAAAATATTTTCATGTAAGTCTAGCTTATGACTTCTTCAAGCCTATTCTATCTGAAACGAAAATGAACCCCTATGTCATATGTTGCACACAGTAACACATTTTATTGAATGTACAGGAGACACATTATATTTCTAGCAGTTATTTTTGGCTAGTAGATGAATGCCCTAAAATTAGCAAATTTAGCTACAATTCCTGGTTTGACAATTCTACACTTGAATATTGTGGCTAAATTTGTTGTTTTGCCTTAGGTGTTTGAAGATATTGAAAAGAAATTCTCAAACCTAGTCATTAACAGTGGGGAGGAATAAACTTAAACAAGGCCTCCCCTTGTTAGACTTGGCCTACACCATTTGGATGTGTTGTTGGAGTCTGATGCAGCCAGCCATCCACATTCTTTTGGGGGAGGTACTGTATTATGAATATGTAACCTCTATTAACAGCAAGAGCTTGTACTTGTGCATATTTGGGTTGGCCAAAAAGTTCCTTCGCTTTTTAAGTAAAAATAAAGGACACATTTTTCATTTTAACCAAGAACTTTATTGAGCAACGTATTCACCCTTTTGTTGCACTACCTGCTGACATTTTTCAGGCAACTTCATAATTCCATCTTCCCAAAACTTTTTTTTATCATTTTGAACAAAGAACTCTTCCAGGTGCCCTTTATAGTCTTCCAGGAAATTGAAATTTTTTCCATTAAGAGAATTTTGTAAAGACCGAAATAAATGGAAATCCAAAGGTCTGGGGAATATGGGAGATTAATCAGAACTGCCCAGCCAAGCTGTAACAATTTTCGCCTGGTTATCAAAGAAACATACAGTCTTGCATTATCCTGATGGAAGATTATGCATTTTCTGTTGACTAATTCCGGACACTTTTCATCGAGTGCTGCTTTCAGTTGGCCTAATTGGGAGCAGTACTTCTTGGAATTAACTGTTTGGTTTTCTGGAAGGAGCTCATAATAGAAGACTCCCTTCCAATCCCACCATATACACAGCATCACCTTCTTTGGATGAAGACTGGCCTTTGGTGTGGTTGGTGGTGGTTCATTTCACTTGCTCCACATTCCACATTGTTGTAGTATCCATTTTCCATTGTCAGTCACAATTTGTTTTAAAAGCAGAACGTTTTCATTATTTTTCACTAGAGAAGTGCATGTGGAAATACGGTCAAAAAGCTTTTTTTCGCTTAATTTATATGGAATCCAAATATCAAAGCAGTTCACATAATCAAACTGGTGAGAATGATTTTCAGTGCTTGATTTGGATATTTTCAGTATGCCAGCTATCTCCAGCATGGTATAACATTGATTGTTCTCAATTAATGTCTCTATTTGATTGCTATTAACTTCAACTGTTCTACCTGACTGTGAAGCATAATCCACCAAGAAATCTTCAGCATGAAACTTCGCAAACCATTTTCCACTTTAGACATGTTCAGTCAGTCACAGCACCTTCTCCATACACTGCACAAATCTTCTTTTTTGTGTTTCAGTTGCATTTTTACCTTTCTTGAAATAATAAAGCATAATGTGCTGAAAATGTTGCTTTTTTTTATCTCCAATATTAAAATGGCTACAGAAAAATTCACCAATTTTGATAAGTTTTTAAAAAAATGCACCCTGACATGACAGGTATCACAAAACATTCTAACAAAATTGTTTTAAATGAAGTTAAGGACAACTAAGTGCTACTAGAGCCAGCTTATGGAAAAAAACTGAACAAACTTTTTGGCCAACTCAAATAGGTTTCAGAGAATGTTTGTACATTCTCTTTTGGCTTTCATGACATTTTGGCGCGGTTGTAGGTATTAATTCTGTTTCTTCTAAACTCTTAGGGATCAATTTGAGAGAGATAAAGTGAGATAATCAAATAGCTAGTTTAAATATCCGCCTGGGAGATCATAGATAGAGAGGGAAATTTGGGAGACCCCTGTAAGTTAAGGACCACTCAAGAAAGCAGGCTGGCTTAGCAAGAAAATCATGCAATAGAAGTACAAGACGTGCCCCCAAACAATAAAACAATGGTGAAATGGCCTCAGTCCTGCCTATTGAGGTCAGCAAGTAAATGATCTTTGGGAAGGGGCTTTATCTACACATACTAAGAGCAGAAATACAGGGGAAAGGTGACATTATACTGAAAGCTGAGATGATTTGCCATATTTTAACATATTACCATGCTTCTGCTGATTTCAATAGTGCCATGACTGTCCATTTGGGACATAGAGTGTCAATAACTCCCTGTGCAACATGTGGGAGGAGTTAATAATGGATGACTCAAAGAGTGAGGAAGAACATTGTCTTTCCTCCACCTCACTTTTCCTTTCATTATAAAAATGTAGCTCTCTAAGTTCTTGGGGCAGACCCCTCTTGCCTGCCTGCCTGTACCTCTCACAAGCATCCTATACTAATAAATCACTTCTTACCTGTCATTTTGTCCTTCTCTGAATTCTTTCCACTCTGAGACATAGGAACCTGAGCTCCACTGAGCCCTGAGATGCATTCTGCAGTTTCAAAATGACAAGTCTATAGGTAGTGGCTAATAATAGTACAATAAGGAGAGTGAGGTGTCAGGGACATGTCCTGTGAGCCCACTGCAGCACAGTTTAGGCTTAAATTTGTGGCCTGGGTTATGAAGGGGATTCTGGCTCCTCAAATGAGCTGTGTGCTGAGTGAAGCACTTGAACGTGAATGACATTCATTTCTTTTCAAATAGGGCATTGAGCTCACATTCCAAATCCCCCTCTGTTTCATAGAACTGGGAAGGACTCAACTTTGGGTGCAGGTTTTCTTTTTCTTTTTTTTTTAAACTTTCTTCAGTTATTTCTGTTTTCTTTATTGGAAACACTTTTGCAGTAGTAGAAATGATTTTCCTTTACGAAAATCTAATAAGGATGTATCTTCTATTTGATTGGTTTTAAGAAATGTTGGATTATGTGTTTAACATATTTGTCTTTGTTGCACATTCTTTTGTTGTTGTTGTTTTGTTTTCTTAACTTTATTTTATTTTATTTTATTTTTTATTTTTTTCTTAACTTTATTTTATATTGGAGTATAGTTGATTAACAATGTTGTGATAGTTTCAGGTGTATGGCAAAGTGATTCAGTTATGCATATACATGTATCTATTCTTTTTCAAATTCTTTTTCCATTTAGGTTGTTACATAATATTAAGCAGAGTTCCCTGCACTATATATTAGGTGTTTGTTAGTTATCCATTTTATTTATTTAAAATATTTATTTATTTGGCCCCATTGGGTCTTAGCTGTGGCACGCAGGATCTTTTGTTGCAGGAGTGGGCTTCTCTCTAGTTTCGGTATGCAGGCTCCAGAGCTCCCGGTCTCAGTAGTTGTGGCACGTGGGCTTATCTTTCCCCCGCGGCACGTGGGATCTTAGTTCCCTGAGCAAGTATTGAACCCGTGTCCCCTGGTTTGGATGGTGGATTCTTTTTTTTTTTTTTTTTTTTTTTGCGGTACGTGGGCCTCTCACTGTTCTGACCTCTCTCGTTGCGGAGCACAGGCTCTGGATGCGCAGGCCCAGCAGCCATGGCTCACAGGCCCAGCCGCTCCACAGCGTGCGGGATCCTCCCGGACCGGGGCACGAACCCGCGTCCCCTGCATCCATAGGTGGACTCTCAACCACTGCGCCACCAGGGAAGCCCTGGAAGGTGGATTCTTAACCACTGGACCACCAGGGAAGTCCCTAGTTATCCATTTGAAATATAGCAGCGTGTACCTGTGAATCCCAAACTCCCTAACTATCCCTGCCCCCGCCCCCACTGTAACCATAAGTTCTTTCTCTAAGTCTGTGAGCCTGTTTCTGTTATGTAAATAAATTCATTTTTATCATTTATTTTTATATTCCACATATAAGCAGTATCATATAGTATTTCTCTTTCTCTGTCTGACTTACTTCACTCAGTATGATAGTCTCTAGGTCCATCCTTATTGCTGCCAATGGCATTATTTTTATTCTTTTTAATGGCTGAGTAATATTCAATTATATATATGTACCACATCTTCTTTATCCATTTTTTTGCTGATGGACATTTAGGTTGCTTCTGTGTCTTGGCTATTGCAAACAGTGCTGCAATGAACACTGGGGTGCATATATCATTTTGGACCATGTTTTTCTATGGATATATGCCCAGGAGTGGGATTGCAGGATCATATGGTAGCACTATTTTTAGATTTTTAAGGAACCTCCATACTGTTCTCCATAGTGGCTGCACCAATTGACATTGCTACCAACAGTGTAGGAGGGTTCCCTTCTCTCTATATCCTCTCCAGCATTTGTTGTTTGTGGATTTTTTGATGACAGCCATTTTCACTGGTGTGAGGTGATACCTCATTGTAGTTTTGGTTTGCATTTCTCTAATAATTAGCAATGTTGAAAAAGTTTTCATGAGCTTCCTGGCCATCTGTATGTCTTCTTTGGAGAAATGTCTATTTAGGTCTTTGGCCATTTTTTGATTGTGTTAACATCTGTTTTGATGATATTAAGCTGCATGAGCTGTTTGTAAATTTTGGAGACTAGTCCCTTGCCAGTCACATCATTTGCAAATATATTCTCCCATTCTGAGGGTTGTCTTTTCATCTTGTTTATGGTGTCCTTTGCTGGGCAAAAGCTTTTAAGTTTAATTAGGTCCCATTTGTTTATTTTTGTTCTTATTTTCTTTACTCTAGGAGGTGGATCAAGAAAGATCTTGCTGTGATTCATGTCAAAGAGTGTCCTGCCTATGTTTTCCTCTAAGAGTTTTATAGTGTCCAGATTTACATTTAGGTCTTTAATACATTTTAAGTTTATTTTTATGAATGGTATTAGGAAGTGTTCTAATTTTATTCTTTTACATGTAGCTGTCCAGTTTTCCCAGCACAACTTATTGAAGAGACTGTGTTTTCTCCATTGTATATTCTGGCCTCCTTTGTCATAGAGTAGGTGACCATAGGTGCATGGGTTAATCGCTGGGCTTTCTGTCCTGTTCCATTGATTTGTATTTCTGTTTTTGTTCCAGTACCATACTGTTTTTAAGACTGTAGCTCTGTAGTATAGTCTGAAGTTAGGGAGCCTGATTCCTCCAGGTTCGTTTTTCTTTCTCAATATTGTTTTGGCTATTTGGAATATTTTGTATTTCCATACAAATTGTAAAATTTTTTATTCTATTTCTGTGAAAAATGCCATTGGTAATTTGATAGGGATTGCACTTAATCTGCAGGTTGCTTTGGGTAATATAGTCATTTTCACAATATTGATTCTTCCAATTCAAGAACATGGTATATCTCTCCATCTGTTTGTGTCATCTTTTATCTCTTTCATCAGATGTATCATAATTTTCTGAGTATAGATCTTTTGCCTCCTTAGGTAGGTTTATTCCTTGGTACTTTATTCCTTTTGTTGAAATGGTAAATGGGATTGTTTCCTTAATTTCTCTTTCTGATCTTTCGTTGTTAGTATATAGGAATGCAAGAAATTTTTGTGTATTAATTTTGTATCCTGTCACTTTACCAAATTCATTGATGACCTCTAGTGGTTTCCTGGTGGCCTCTTTAGGATTCTCTATGTACAGTATCATGACAGTTTTACTTCTTTTCCAATTTGTATTCCTTTTATTTCTCTTTCTCCCTGACTGCCATACCTAGGACTTCCAAAACTATTTTGAATGATAGTGGTGAGAGTGGACATCATTGTTTTTTCCTGATCTTAGAGGAAATGCTTTTAGATTTTCACTGTTGAGTATGATTTTAGCTGTAGGTTTGTTGTATATGAGCTTTATTGTGTTGAGGAATGTTCCTTCTATGCCTACTTTCTGGAGAGTTTTTTTTTTTTTATCATAAATTGGTATTGAATTTTGTCAAAAACTTTTTCGGCATCTATTGAGATGATCATACAATTTTTTTTCTTCAATTTGTTGATGTGGTGTATCAAACTGATTGACTTGCAGATATGGAAAAATCCTTGCATCCCTGGGATAAGTCTCACTTGATCATGGTGTATAATCATTTTAATGTATTATTGGATTCAGACACCTAGTATTTTGTTGAGGATTTTTGTGTCTATGTTCATCAGTGATATTGGCCTGTAATTTTCTTTTTTGTGTGTGTGGTATCTTTGTCTGGATTGGGTATCAGGGTGATGGTGGTTTTATAGAATGAGTTTGGGAGTTTTCCTTCCTCTGTAATTTTTGAACAGTTTCAGAAGGAGAGGTATTAATTCTTCTCTAAATATTTTATAAAATTAGCCTGTGAAGACATCAGGTCCTGGACTTCTGTTTGTTGGGAGTTTTTGAATCACAGTTTCAATTTCAGTGCTTGTGATTGGTCTGTTCATATTTTCTATTTCTTGATCATTATGTAGTGTCTTTCTTTGCCTCTTACAACAGTCTTTATTTTAAAGTCTGTTTTGTCTGATATAAGTATTGCTACTCCAGTTCTTTTGATTTCTATTTGCATTGAAAATTTTCTTCCATCTCATTTTCATTCTGTATGTGTCCTTAGGTCTGAAGTGGGTCCCTTGTAGACAACATATATATGGGTCTTATTTTTGTCTCCATTCAGTCGGTCTGTGTCTTTTGGTTGGAGCATTTAGTCCATTTACTATTTTCTTCCCTTTCTCTTTTGTTTTCTAATTGTGTGGTTTGATGACCATCTTTAGTGTTGTGTTTGTGTTGCTTGTGTGTGTGTGTGTGTGTATCTACTGTAGCTTTGGGTTTGCTGTTCCCATGAGGTTTTGATATAGCAGTCTATATATGTACAAGGTTGTTTTAAGTTGCTGGTCTCTTTCTGACCTAGAAGAATTCTTTTAGCAAAGAGAACTGCAAAGCTGGTCTGGTGTCAGTGCATTTTCTTCACTTTTGCTTCTCTGTAAAGCTTTTGATTTCTTGGTCAAATCTGAATGATATGCTTCCTGGGTAGAGTAATGTTGGTTGTATATTTTTCCCTTTCATCACTTTAAATATATTGTGCCACTTCCTTCTGTCCTGCAGAGTTTTTGCTAAGAATTCAGCTGATATCCTTATGGGAGTTCCCTGTATGTTATTTGTCATTTTTCCCTCGTTGCCTTTAATATTTTTTCTTTGTCTTTAATTTTTGTCAGTTTGATTATTATGTGTCTCAGCCTGTTCCTCCCTGAGTTTACCCTGCCTGGGACTCTCTGCACTTCCTGGACTTGGGTGACTATTTCCTTTCCCATGTTAGGAAAATTTTCAGCTATTATCTCTTCAAATATTTTCTCAGTTCTTATCTCTCTCTCTTCTTCTTCTGGGATCCCTATAATGCAAATGTTGGTGCATTTAATGTTGTCCCAGAGGTCTCTTAGACTGTCTTCATTTCTTTTCATTCTTTTTTCTTTATTCTTTCCATGACAGTAATTTCCACCATTCTGTCTTCCAGGTCATTTGTTCTTTAGTTCTTCTAAGTCTTTGTTAAACATTTCTTGCATCTTCTTCATCTGTGCTTCCATTCTTTTTCTGAGATCTTAGATCATCTTCACTATCATTATTTTGAATTCTTTTTCAGAAAGGTTGCTTGTCTCCACTTCAGTTAGTTGTTTCTCTGGAGTTTTATCTTTTTCCTTCATCTGGGATGTAATCCTCTGCTTTTTCATTTTGTCCAAATTTCTTTGATTGTGGTTTTCATTCTACAAGTTGCAGGATTGTAGATCTTCTTGCTTCTGCTGTCTGCCCCTGGTGGATGAGGCTATCTAAGATGCTTGGGCAGGTTTCCTGATGGGAGGGACTGGTGGTGGGTAGAGCTCAGTAAAACTTTAATCTGCTTGACGGATGGTGGGTGGGACTGGGTTCCCTTACTGTTGGTTGTTTGTCCTGAGGCAACCCAACACTGGAGCCTACCTGGGCTCTTTCGTGGGGCTAATGGCAGGCTCTGGGAGGGCTCACACTAAGGAGTACTTCCCAGAACTTCTGCTGCCAGTGTTCTTGTCTCCACGGTGAGCCACAGCCACCCCCCACCTCTGCAGGAGATCCTCCAACAAACTAGCAGGAGACCCTCTGTAGGAGACCCTCCAACCAACTAGCTCCAACCAACTAGCAGGCAGGTTTGGTTCAGTCTCCTATGGGTTCAGTGCTCCTCCCCTGGGTCCCGATGTGCACACTACTTTGTGTTTGCCCTCCAAGAGTGGAGTCTCTGTTTTCCCCAGTTCTGTTGAAGTCCTGCAATCAAATCTCACTAGCCTTCAAAGTCTGATTTTCTAGGAATTCCTCCTCCTGTTGCTGGACCCCCAGGCTGGGAAGCCTGACGTGGGGCTCAGAACCTTCAGGCCAGTGGGTGGACTTCCATGGTATAAGTGTTCTCCAGTCTGTGAGTCACCCACACAGCAGTTATGGGATTTGATTTTGCTGTGATTGCATCCCTCCTACCACCTCATGTGGCTTCTCCTTTGTCTTTGGATATGGGGTATCTTTTTTGGTGAGTTCCAGTGTCTTCCTGTTGATGACTGTCCAGCAGCTAGTTGTGATTCTGGTGTTCTCACAAGAGGGAGTGAGAGTACATCCTTCTACTCTGCCATCTTGGTTCAGGCTTGCAGAGACAGTCCTCTCTTTTTTTAAAAAAATTTATTTTACTTTTATTTTTGGCTGCACTGGATCTTCTTTGCTGCCTGTGGTCTTTCTCTCGTTGCAGTGAGTGGGGGTTACTCTTCACTGCGGTGTACAGGCTTCTCATTGCGGTGGCTTCTCTCATTGCAGAGCATGGGCTGTAAGCACGCGAGCTTCAGTAGTTGTGGCATGTGGTCTCAGTAGTTGTGACTTGCGGGCTCTAGAGCACAGGCTCAGTAGTTGTGGTTAGCTTAGCTGCTCTGCGGCATGTGGAATCTTCCCGAAACAGAGCTCAAACCCGTGTCCCCTGCATTGGCAGGCAGATTCTTTTTTTTTTTTTTTTTTTTTTTTGCGGTATGCGGGCCTCTCTCTGTTGTGGCCTCTCCCGCAGCGGAGCACAGGCTCCGGACGCGCAGGCCCAGCAGCCACGGCCCACGGGCGCAGCCAGTCCGCGGCATGTGGGATCCTGGCGGACCGGGGCATAAACCCGCGTCCCCTGCATCGGCAGGCGGACTCTCAACCACTGCGCCACCAGGGAAGCCCGGCAGGCAGATTCTTAACCACTGAGTCACCAGGGAAGTCCCTCATACTATTTTCAAGTGGCCTTTTTCTTCATTCATCATTTTACTTAATTCCTGAAACTGACTGGTTTCTAGAGTCATGACAAAATGGATTTTTGACAGTTCTGCATGTTTCTTGACTTTTTTGGGGTTAATGAGACCTTGATGCTGCCTCCTCTTCCATTTGCTTACATCACTGCGTAATTCTTTGTGACTCACAAGATGTACTGATTTGGTGAGGACTGAATACTGAATTTATATTTAATCTGTTGGAATTTTTGAGAGAACTAAGTAAGATGTTTAATTATGGACCTCTATAACATTTAGCTAAACATCAGCCTAAAATATTAAAATGTCATTGTTATTAATTTATAGCCCAACTCTTTCAGACTCAAGCAGTCTAAAGTGGTTAATTATTTAACACATGTAAAACAGCTGAAAATTGGTGAAAGAATACATTTATTTTGGTGCATTTTCAGATCTTTTTTTATTGTTGTTTTCCCGTGAAGAGGATTTTCTGTCCACTAAGAATAATCTTAAAAATTGATTAATGTCAATTTTTTGTTTAAATATAGCAGAATAGATTATTGGCTATAAAGAGGGTTTGGATTATCAGCAATCCTTGCCTAAAGTTAAAAAGGTCTGTCAACTAATTAAGGTTACAAGATGCCAGGGGCTGTCACATTATATCCTCTTTAATAATAAGTCTTGTTTGGAATTTTGAGGCTTCAAATAACAAGTTAATATCCAGAATATAGAAAGAACTCAATAAAACTCAACTCAATAAAACAAAAATAACTGATTTAAAAAATGGGCAAAGGACTTGAATAAACATTTCTCCAAGGAAGATATAAATGGCCAGCAAGCACATGAAAAGATGCTCAGCATCACTAATCATAAGGGAAAGGCAAATCAAAACCACAGTGAGATATCAGTGAATACTCATTAAGATGACTATCAAAAATCAGAAAATAACAACTTTGGATGAGGCTATGGAGAAATTGGAGCCCTTACTCAGTGGGAATGCAAAATAGTGTGTCTGCTATGGAAAATAGTATGGAGGTTAATCCATACTGTTAATACTGTTAGGTTAGTCCATACAAAATATAGATGTTTTGTGAGAGAGATTCTGAAGGACAAAAAAAAATTAAACTAGAACTGTCATGTTTCCAGCACTCTCATGTGTGTGTGTTTATCTGAAGGAATTGAAATCAGAATCTTGAAGAGGTATTAGCACTCCCACATTCACTGAAGCACTATTTACATTAGCCAAGAATTGGAAACAACCTAAATGTCCATCAACAGAGGAATGGATAAAGAAAATGTGGTACATATATACAATGGAAGATTATTCAGCCTTAAAAAAGAAGGAAATTCTCAGTATGCAGCAACATGGCTGAACATTAAGAACATTATACTGAGTGAAATAAGCAAGTCAAAGAAGGACAAATACTGTATGATCACTTTTATATAAAGTCTTAAAAAGTCACATTCATAGAATCAAAGAGTGGAATGGTGTTTACATGGGTCTCGGGGAATGGGAAATTTATAATCAACAAGATAAAGTTTTATTTAGGCAAGTTGTAAAGAGCTTTTTTTCACCTTGTACCTGTAGTCAACAGCACTATATTGCACACATAAAATGAATGGTTTTGTAAGTGTAGGGTTCTGTGATACATATTTTTAGAATAGTTTACGTGACTTTGTACCTTAAATTTTCAAGGTTCCTGGTTAAATGAATATTAACATGGGATCATTTAAAAATACTTAATATTGTAGATTTCTTAAATTAGCAATTTTTAGCTTTTGTGGGTTATAGATGTTTTGTGAGAGAGGTATAATCCCTCTGAGGTTCTGAAGGACAATGCCCTATTCCCAGGGGGAAAAATACATAATTTTGTCTCTACTATCAGGAGTTTCTTGGATTCTCTAGAAATCCACTTATGGTCTCTGTAGGGGTCAGTTAAAAACTTAGGTTATTCTTTTTTCCTTGTGGCTATGAGAAACCATCTTTTTACATAAATTTGTAAGCAGGGGCATTAACAAATTTGTTTGGGGAAGTCTTTAAAATCTATATGAAGAGTGACATTTTGTACGTAATATCTTTAGTCTCAATGTCATAGTGTTTGGAATTTTTTTTTTAAAGCAGAGTTAATAGTTCTAAATCTCTTATACTATGTAAAGTGCCAAATGAGAGATTATTTTTCCACTTTTTCTTGGGAAAAATTTTTCTCTATGATTTGTAAGGTGAAGATGAAATTTTACATTAGGCTATAATAATTTTCATGAAGAGATTGAATTGAAAGGGAGTAAATTCCTTTACTTCATGTAGTAAGATTTTTATAAGTTTAATTCTGAAGAGTGGGCAGGACGGACTATTCTATTTGAATTTCCATTTAACTCAGTATTCACCAGATGACTTACAATGAAAATCTTTTCAAAGTATTAATAAATACAGTGCTTTAGGATTTTGTAAGTTGTAGGGTTGTCATTTTGAATAATGATTATTACCATTGTATACAGTAAGGTAGAGGTTATAAAAGATGAATCTGATCTCCTGGGCATTCTTTTAAAGGTAAAAAATATTCAAACTTAAAAAAAAAAACAGGGCTTCCCTGGTGGCAGTGGTTGAGAGTCTGCCTGCTGATGCAGGGGACACGGGTTCGTGCCCTGGTCTGGGAAGATCCCACATGCCATGGAGCGGCTAGGCCCGTGAGCCATAACCGCTGAGCCTGCGTGTCCGGAGCCTGTGCTCCGCAATGGGAAAGGCCAAACAACAGTGAGAGGCCTGCGTACCACAAAAAAAAAAAAAAAAAAAAAAAAAAAAATTAAGTTTTTGTTTCACTGTGCACAAAATGTTGTAGATATTCTGTCTGTGTCTGTTTATGTTGTTGCCATGTAATGAATACTTTAATATCCCTGTGTACTACAAAACTCATCTTATTTAATAGAAAAAATAAAAAGCTGATATATTTATGAAGAAAAGATACCTTCAGTTCAGTGAAGAACCAGTATCTTTACAATTGTGGTACAGTAAGTCCCCTACATACGAACCTTTAAGTTGTGAATTCAAAGATGTGAACGTGCATTTGCATGTCCATTCATGTAAGTTAGCTCATGTGTCTGCCGTACATGTGTACATTCTCTACAAGTGGTTGTGCTTTTGTGTACTTTACTGTAGAGTACTGTATAGAGTATAGTAGTACAGTATCTTTATTTCAAGCCCAGGATATCCAGAAGCAAGGGTAAAAGCAACGGTATATAGCTGATTGTGTTAGTTGGGTACCTAGGCTCATTTTGTTGGACTTATGAACAAATTGGTCTCATGGACATGCTCTTGGAACAGAACTTGTTTGTATGTAGGGCACTTACTGTATTTTCCTGTCTGCAGCTTTAACCCCATTTAAAATTTTTTATTCTGTATGATAAGTTGATATAGCTTATTCCTGCCCACAACTTTTTAAAAAATTTAGACCTATGAAAACAGTAATATTTCATCTTAAATACATACATCTTTTAAGAAGAAATAGGATTAATTTTAACAGTAATGAACTGATTAATCTTATTAAGCTTAAAACCTGCAGTTGTTAAAATGTTTACTAAAGAAAGTAGAGCTGGAATACTGGGTTAGTATAAACAGTGCCATAATTAGCAAGGTGGTTTGGTCTACAAATGTTGACAGATTCAAGAAAACTAAAACAGAGTATGATTATATTCTGTATGAATTTATGTCTTGTAATGAGTCACCTATTTTTGTCATATAAAAGTGTATGTGGAAATAATATGCAAGTAAAATTAATTTGTGCCATTATATAATATTTAAGGTAAAACAGGGAACTAAAGAATTTTGAATGCCTTATTATTTATTTTAAAATCCATAAATTGGACTTCATCAAATTATTTATTTATTTACTTTTGGCTGCTTTCTGCAGTTGTGGTGACCAGGGATTATTATTATTATTTTTTTAAAGAAGATGTTGGGGGTAGGAGTTTATTAATTTATTTTTGCTGTGTTGGGTCTTCGTTTCTGTGCGAGGGCTTTCTCTAGTTGTGGCAAGTGGGGGCCACTCTTCATCGCGGTGTGCAGGCCTCTCACTATCACGGCCTCTCTTGTTGTGGAACACAGGCTTCATATGCGCAGGCTCAGTAGTTGTGGCTTACGGGCCTAGTTGCCCCACTGCATGTGCGATCCTCCCAGACCAGGGCTTGATCCCGTGTGCTCTGCATTAGCTGATTGTGTTAGTTGGTTAGTTAGTGGATTCTCAACCACTGAACCACCAGGGAAGCCCCGGGGGTGACTCTTCAATGCGGTGCATGGGCTTCTCATTGCGGTGGCTTCCTTTGTTGTGGAGCATGGGCTCTAGGCGCATGGGCTTCAGTAGATGTGGCACGCAGGCTTCCGTAGTTGTGACTCACAGGCTCTAGAGCACAGGCTCAGTAGTTGTGGTGCATGGGCTTAGTGGCTCTGCGGCAGGTGGGCTCTTCTCGGACCAGGGCTCAAACCTGTGTCCCTGCAGAAACTAACACACCACTGTAAAGCAATTATACTCCAATAAAGATGTTAAAAAAAAAAAATCAAGCAACCAAACGATCATAATCACAATGAATCCTCAGCAGTCAAATATGCCTTTCCCTTTAAAAAAAAAATGCTATGATGAAACAATCTACGTAACTCGTCCCAGGTTCAGACTGCCTTAGGAATAATATTTAGTGTAAAATATCATTGTTCCAACAAAGTCATTTAAAATCGTCTGTACTTGTTTGTGTTTAACAGTACATAATTTCTGGATTCTTATCGACTGCGCCACCAGGGAAGTCCCCGCCTTATTTATTGAGTCATGTTTGTGCTGCATGACAGTAACAATGTCTCTTTAAGATCTGAAAACTATGTCAGAAAAATACGTTGTACATTATTTATTGTTAACTAGTAAGTAACCCTTAAAGGTATTAGTGCTAATATTATTTAAATAGTTAAAATCTTGGGCTTCCCTGGTGGCGCAGTGGTTGAGACTCCGCCTGCCGATGCAGGGGACACGCGTTCGTGCCCCGGTCTGGGAAGATCCCGCATGCCACGGAGCGGCTGGGCCCGTGAGCCACGGCCACTAAACCCGTGCGTCCGGAGTCTATGCTCCGCAACGGGAGAGGACACAACAGTGAGAGGCCACAACAGTGAGAGGGCCACGGACAGCAAAAAAAAAAAAAGTTAAAATATTAATTCGTTTAAACCTAAGTACTTTCACTTAGTTATAGTTTGGTAATATGTTTTAATTGTATTTCGGTTTATTATACTTTATGCTTTGCTAATTTTGGTTTTATAAAATTGAATATACTTAAAAAATTTTTATTTATTGGCCGTGTTGGGCCTTCGTTGCTGTACGCAATTTTTTTTTTTTTTTTTTTTTTTGCGTAAATTCGTTTTTTGCGAAAAGTTTTTATTTATTGGCTGTGTGGGCTTTCTCTAGTTGTGGCAAGTGGAGGCTACTCTTTGTTGCAGTGCACAGGCTTCTCATTGCGGTGGCTTCTCTTGTTGAGGATGGAGCATGGGCTCTAGGCACACGGGCTTCAACAGTTGTGACACACGGGCTCAGTAGCTGTGGCTCGCAGGTCCTAGAGCACAGGCTCAGTAGTTGTGGAGCATGGGCTTAGTTGTTCCACGGCATGTGGGATACTCCTGGACCAGGGCTTGAACTCATGTCCCCTGCATTGGCAGGTGGATTCTTAACCACTGTGCCACCAGGGAAGTCCAAAAATTGTATATACACTCAAACTAGTTTACTGCCCAAAGAAGGCTAATGCCCAAACTGTAGTGTTAGGGAGGTACATAGTTATTCCATTCTTACTGTTCTCATTTTAATGAAGCACTTGGATGGGGCTATCAGGTGAGAAATTGAGAATTATCTTATTTGATTAACTCAACGCATGAGGTAAGAACTGTCATATTTTTATTTTTCAAAGGAGTCTAACGAGTTAATCATTTTACTTAAGATTACAATGTTTAGTTAAACATTGTCGTTTTCATACAGAGTTAAACCTGATGTTCTAAAAATTTATGGTTTATTGTAATTTTTATTTCAATTATTTTGTGCTATATCATGATTAGGATGCAAAAGTAAGTTTATTTACTAGATGGATATAATATAATTATACTGTTTTCTTCCATTAAACTATAGTACGCTACTTTGGAAAATTAAAAAAAAAATCTTTTTCTAGACATTCCTGCTGTTTTGTCTTCCTTGAATTTTAAAAATGACTGTCAGTTGTTACATAGTGCTTTTTGTCCTAGAGCATTGTTTCTGTATGTTGCATGTAAGTGCCACTGGTTGCCTTTGGAGGTTTGGTGACTGTTTCTGAAGGCTTGCTTCTGTGGATAGTTAATTTAAGAGTAAAAAACCAAACAAGAATACCTACCTATAAAGGTACAACCAGAAAAGAGCATGAGAAACAGCATTTGAAGAATTTTGGGAACACAGGAGCTTTAATTGTTCTGCTTTGTATTTGTGGGAGAGGATTTGAATTTTAACAATGTGTCTTTTCTACATATAAGTCAGTTAACGATGACTTAATAAATTGCCAGTAGGTTGTCAGTGGATCTGATTTTTGTGTTATAGCAACCATAGTACTGAATGCTGAAAATAATAGCTGTCTGATCTCAGATGCAGAATGCTCCTATAATATTGATTTTTTTAAAGAAGGGGTTTGTTTTTTCTTTTTTTTCTTCTTTGCTTTATTATGTAAAACATTCACAACCTTCATTGTCAATTTCACATTCTGAAGCCGCCCGGGATCTGCTTACCAAAGTCTCACATTTTCCGTCAACAGGAAGCTGAAACCCCACCTAGCGTTCTTGAAGAAATCGGGCTGACATAACTCTCCTCCCCTGTTGATGACTTTTTGGGACATTTCACACACTAATATTCACAAATATTATACCATGGTTGCTAGTAGTGTTTTTTTTTTTTTTTTTTTTGCGATATGCGGGCAAACCTACAGCCAACATCATCCTCAGTGGTGAAAAATTGAAACCATTTCCACTATGATCAGGAACAAGACAAGGTTGCCCACTCTCACCACTCTTATTCAACATAGTTTTGGAAGTTTTAGCCACAGCAATCAGAGAAGAAAAGGAAATAAAAGGAATCCAAATCGGAAAAGAAGAAGTAAAGCTGTCACTGTTTGCAGATGACATGATACTATACATAGAGAATCCTAAAGATACTACCAGAAAACTACTAGAGCTAATCAATGAATTTGGTAAAGTAGCAGGATACAAAATTAATGCACAGAAATCTCTGGCATTCCTATACAGTAATGATGAAAAATCTGAAAGTGAAATCAAGAAAACACTCCCATTTACCATTGCAACAAAAAGAATAAAATATCTAGGAATGAACCTACCTAAGGAGACAAAAGACCTGTATGCAGAAAATTATAAGACACTGATGAAAGAAATTAAAGATGCTACAAATAGATGGAGAGATATACCATGTTCTTGGATTGGAAGAATCAACATTGTGAAAATGACTCTACTACCCAAAGCAATCTACAGATTCAATGCAATCCCTATCAAACTACCACTGGTATTTTTCACAGAACTAGAACAAAAAAGTTCACAATTTGTATGGAAACACAAAAGACCCCCAATAGCCAACGCAATCTTGAGAACAAAAAACGGACCTGGAGGAATCAGGCTCCCTGACTTCAGACTATACTACAAAGCTACAGTCATCAAGACAGTATGGTACTGGCACCAAAACAGAAAGATAGATCAATGGAACAGGATAGAAAGCCCAGAGATAAACCCACACACATATGGTCACCTTGTCTTTGATAAAGGAGGCAGGAATGTACAGTGGAGAAAGGACAGCCTTTCAATAAGTGCTGCTGGGAAAACTGGACAGCTACATGTAAAAGTATGAGATTAGATCACTCCCTAACACCATACAGAAAAGTAAGCTCAAAATGGATTAAAAGCCTAAATGTAAGGCCAGAAACTATCAAACTATTAGAGGAAAACATAGGCAGAATACTCTGTGACATAAATCACAGCAAGATCCACCTCCTAGAGAAATGGAAATAAAAACAAAAATAAACAAATGGGACCTAATGAAACTTCAAAGATTTTGCACAGCAAAGGAAACCATAAACAAGACCAAAAGACAACCCTCAGAATGGGAGAAAATATTTGCAAATGAAGCAACTGACAAAGGATTAATCTCCAAAATTTACAAGCAGCTCATGCAACTCAATAACAAATAAACAAACAACCCAATCCAAAAATGGGCAGAAGACCTAAATAGACATTTCTCCAAAGAAGGTATACAGACTGCCAACAAACACATGAAAGGATGCTCAACTTCATTAATCATTAGAGAAAGGCAAATCAAAACTACGATGGGATATCATCTCACACCAGTCAGAATGGCCATCATCAAAAATCTAGAAACAATAATTGCTGGAGAGGGTGTGGAGAAAAGGGAACCCTCTTGCACTGTTGGTGGGAATGTAAATTGACACAGCCACTGTGGAGAACAATATGGAGGTTCCTTAAAAGACTACAAATAGAACTACCATATGACCCAGCAATTCCACTACTGGGCATATACCCTGAGAAAACCATAATTCAAAGAGTCATGTACCAAAATGTTCATTGCAGCTCTATTTACAATAGCCCGGATATGGAAACAACCTAAGTGTCCATCATCGGATGAACAGATAAAGATGTGGCACATAGAATGGAATATTACTCCATAAAAAGAAAAGAAATTGAACTATTGTAATGAGGTGGATAGACCTAGGGTCTGTCATACAGAGTGAAATAAGTCAGAAAGAGAAAGACAAATACCATATGCTAACACATATATATGGAATTTAAGGAAAAAAATGTCATGAAGAACCTAGGGGTAAGACAGGAATAAAGACACAGACCTACTAGAGAATGGACTTGAGGGTATGGGGAGGGGGAAGGGCAAGCTGTGACAAAGCGAGAGAGAGGCATGGACATATATACACTACCAAACTTAAGGTAGATAGCTAGTGGGAAGCAGCCGCATAGCACAGGGAGATCAGCTCCGTGCCTTGTGACCGCCTGGTGGGGTGGGATAGGGAGGGTGGGAGGGAGGGAGACGGAAGAGGGAAGAGATATGGGAACATATGTATAACTGATTCACTTTGTTATAAAGCAGAAACTAACACAATTGTAAAGCAATTATACTCCAATAAAGATGTTAAAAAAGAAAAAGAGAAAGAAAGAGAGAGAGAGGGAGAGAGAGAGAGAGAGAAAGAAAGGTGCAGTAAAATATCAAAGAATAAAAAATAAACTAAAATTAGAAAAGTAAAAAATATATCGGGAAAAATAAAAGTATAATTGAAACAACAGCAAGAAGGTAAAATAAAACAAGAGAAAAATAGGCAGGGGGAGGGGAACAAGTCAAAAGGAGAGAACAATAAAAAAGTATAAAGAATAAAATAAAATTAGAAAAATAAAAGATTTATTAGGAAAAATAAAAATGTAAAAGAATCAATAACAATGAATCAACAAGGTAAAACAGAACCCAATCTAAAAGAGGAGAAAAAAACAGATTGGGTATTGGGGCAGAGTTTAGGAAGGGGTGGAACTTAGGCAGGGGTGGGGTTTAGGGTGGGGCAGGACCTAGGTGGGTGGAGGGTGACGTATGAGTGTGGGGCGGGGCTCAGGACCCAGGCAGCTGGAAAAGGCCCGGGGGCCGAGGCCTAGGTGGGGCGTGGGGCGGGGCCTCTGCTTAGGATCTGGGCTGAAGGGGAGAGGCAGCATGTGGTAAGGAGGGACTCTGGAGTGGAGTTCTGGAGTTTGGAGGTAGGGCCTTGGGTGGGGGGTGTGGTTTGGGTTTAGATCCAGCACATTGGAGGGGTTCTCAGAGGGAGTGTTCGACTGTAGAGGTCAGGCCCTAGGTGGGGGTGTGAGGGCGGGGCTTGGGCTCTGAGTGGCAGGAGGGAGGCTCTGAGGGCAAAGGATTAGACCCAGTAGCCCAACAGGCTCCCTCCCGAGTGTTACGTGGACAGGGACAGCGCTGCTTGCATTTCCTTCTGTTCCTCCGCACCGCCCCCCCCAATCCCTGCTGGACCCCTAACTTTAATGTGATCTTATCATAAATGATGTGAAATTAAAGACCTCTTATCACACCATTTTTCTTTGTTTACAGCTCAGAATAGTGTGAAATTAGGAGTTTAAAATAAGAGATGTGTTAAGTCAACTGACAAATCCACAATGTGAAGTGAATAAATGTCATCTAGGAACAGATGAAATATGTCAAGTTTAATGGGAAGAAAGAAACAAGTCCCATATGATCTTAACTATGTCCAAAAAAATATTTGTAATACCCGTAAGAAGAAAAAAAGTAAAGCAATGCTCCAGTGTTACCTCTAAGGGTTAGGATCATAAGTAACTTTCACGATGTTTATATATTTTATGTCTTCATGAATAGGTTTCATCTAAGTAGGCTTTTGCCAGACTTGCTAACCCACGTGAGCTGAGAGCCCTTTATCCAACTACGCAGCTGCCATAATAAACGGTGTACAATCACTGAAGGTCATGGTAAGTTTATTTGGATTTGGGAGACTGCAGAGTTCCGTCTCAGCTTCCCGACGTCCTCCTGCCGCGGCTCTTGGACCTGTTTGAGCTCCGGCTGCGGCTCCGGTGGCCGCGGCCCCTTCTTCTGCGCCTCTGCTTCGGGAACTGTGCCTCTCCCGGCTTTTGGACGCGTGCTTGTGGGATTTCTTGCCCCCGGGGCTCCTCCTCCTCCACTGCCTACTGTAGTAGTCGTCGTGGCGGCCCGGCTGCTCCCTCCTCTCTGAGTTCTTACTGAAGCAGGAGCCAGTCTGACCCAGAGACAGGTACATGTCTCGCTTCACTTCCCAAAATTCATTGTTGGGATTTCTGAACGCGTGAAGAAAGTTGTAGTGTTTCCCTCTTGGACACTGCTGTATTTCAAATAAACCTGCAGGGGCACAGTGAGGAAACAGCATTTACTGCTGGAACTTCATCCTTTTCAGAAGGTACATTTCTGATGTTCGCTTGTGATAGGACTGTTTTCTCCTGGGTATTACTTAAAAACAGCCTGCATAAATTGATTTCATACTCTAGGTTCCAAGATTTCAAAAATATTCAAATGTTCTAACAAATAGCATTCTGAAACGTAAAGTTTTAATTAACAAGAACATCCCATTTCCCCACTAGATTATGGTTCAGAACACAACCAAACAAATACTGACTACACTATTTTTTTCCTAGGGCTTCACCATCCCACTGACTGACAGTGCAGATCCCCAAATTAATACTGTAGAACCATTCCTTGGAGTCTAGATGGTAGTGTGATTTGACGGCATGGTGCTGGCAAGACAGAATTACTGGTGAAAAGGGAGCACTTACTGTAGGTACAAGAACCTGTATTTTCTTTGTGTTTTAAAATATGTTGATAAACATTGCCCTACTGTTTCAAATTTACCAAGTTCTGTTAATATGAAAGATGCTTCTCAAAGTGGACTCTATTTTTTAACAATCCCTTTGACGCTTTTAAACATTTAAAAATAGCAGTAAATTCCCCAAATATGTAAAACAGTTAAAAGTGAAATAAATACCTTCCTCCTTGATACTATATACAAAAGCTAACTCAAAAATGGATCTTAAACTGAGATGAGACTATAAAATTCTTTAAAAATAAATGTATTCAACTTCATCAAAATTAAAAACTGCTTCAAAGCACCATCAAAAAAGTGAAAAAACATACACTATAAGATAATTTGCAAAGCATCTGTGATAAGGGACTTCTATTTACATTATCTAAAGAACACTTAAAACTCAATAGTAAAAAGAAAAGAACCCAATTAAGAAACAGGCAAAGGAGTTCATTTGAGATTTCTCCAGAAGATTATAAAAATGACCAGCAACTTCATAAAAAGATGTTCAACATAACTGGCCATTAGGAAAATGCAAATCAAAAGCACAGTGAGAGAACCATGTCATAGCTGGTAGGGTAGGTAAAATTAAAAGAAAATTAACTGTATTGCAGGCATATAGAGAAGCTGGTACTCATACATTGCTGGTGGAATTATAAAATAATTCAGCTGCTTTAGAAAATGGTTTGGCAGTTTTTCAAAACATTAAACAGAATTACCATATGATCTTGCAACTATGCTACTAGCGCATGTACCCAAAAGAAATGAAACATACATAGAAATCTGTACATCTTAGTAGCATTATACATAATATCCAAAAGGTGGAAACAATCTAGGAGTCCATCAACTAATGAATAATAAAATGTAGTATACCATAGAAAGCAATATAATTTAGATTATAAAGAGTGAAGTTCTGATACATGCTATAATATGGATGTATCTTGCAAACATGCTAAGAAGCCATACACAAAAGGTCAATATTGTATGATTCCATGTATATGAAATGTCCAGAATAGGCAGATCTATGGATAGGGAGAGTAGATTACTGATTATCAGGAGATGGGGGAGTAGAGAATGCAGAGTGGCTGCTAATGGGTGTCAGATTCTTGGAGGGTGAAAAAAATATTCTAAAATTAGAGGTGATGGTCACACAGTTCTGACTGTAATAAAAAACACTAAATTCTGTACTTTAAAAGGATAAATTTTGTTAAGTGAATTGTATCTCAAAATTACTGTTATTACAAAAAAAAAAAAAAAAAAAAAAAAAAAGGAAAAGGTAGAATAGCCTCTTCTTTTGGGAAAGTCTAAGTCATGAACAGAAACACGTCACTGAAATCAAATGGGATTCCCAGGAACTGAAAAAAATGACCTACCTTTACAGAGAAAACAATTTTCTCCCTTTCATCTTACAAGTCTTAAAGCTTATGTTGAAATTGTTCTTTTAGTTTTCTTCTAAAAGCTACCCCCCATGCCACTTTAACATGCTTTTAAAATGGCAGCATCTGCTAAGAGCAGGATGCCAAACGACTATTGTGATTCAGAATTTATAAGTTACATTTTTTTTAAATAAGAGATTTTAAGCAAGTGTGTACAAAGCAAACAAGCAAAAGTAACAGGGAAAAAAAGTGTTCCCCAAAGGCATTTATAGCTTCATCCTTTTTCATCTGAGGCACTTGACAATTTGGCTAAGCCCATCTGATAGAAAGAAATTTGAAAATAACAAGTCCAACAGAACTGCTAGATAGTCTCAGCAAAGGATTCACTCATTTCCTGATTTGGTGATCTGTGTTCATGAATTAGTCTGACAACACCCTTAACAGATTCTAAACAGCTATAATCAACCTCTAACATACAAAAGCAAGTATTTCATGTAAGGCAGAAAATATTATATGATGACATAACAAGATGATAGAATATTCATTAAGGATAAAAGATGGACAGAAAAAAACCACTCAAGTGAGGGGAGTCAAAGAATAGAAAACACCTCTAGAACTGTGATAAGTAAAATGTGGCTTATTAAAGTAGTATGCAGAACTCAGAATCAAAGATTAGATAACCTGAGTGCTACCAATACACTGTGAACTCAGTTACTCATGGCATAACATGACCCATATGATCTATTACAGATCTAAAATTTGATGTCCTTTATATAATGCTCATGTGTGGGAAGATGAGAGCTATTCCTTGTGATTCAGTTTTTAAAAAAAACCCTTTAACAGGTTGTTTTTTTTCTACTAAGAATGTCCTTTTATAGAGCAGTGGAACAATCAAGTGAAAAAAATCATCATGGTATTTTACCTACCAGAAATTGCCATTTTCCATCGGGTCACTGGGCAGAATTCACACTGAAGCTGTCATCCAGCATACCATCATCCATTAAACAGAGAAAGGGCTGCTTGACTTTCTTCTTACCTTTATACCACAAATTAACAGATGCATTTTACAGTAATGTTCTAATATATAGATATAACCCTATTATTTATTAATCAACCGTTTTGTTAATTTACTATAGGGCTGCAAAGTCACTACTGAGGGAGCCCTTATGAGATTATTCAAGCTCCTAAAACTGAACATACACTAGGAAACTTTTTACTAACCCTCCAAAAGGTTTTGATGGATGCAAACCAGTTTCTTAATTCAAAAGAGTTGACTATTAAAAATGCAAAGTGTTTCCACTGTTAGAACTTGTTCTTTTTCAGCTAGGATTGTTGTTGCTCTACAATGGTTAATTTAACCAATCAGCTATGTAATGATCGAGGCAAATATCAAGACAAGATAATGATACGTTAACTGTTTTCTTAGCTGGTAAAATATACCTATGATTTATATTGGCTTCAATTTCTGACACTTTCAATTTATACTTCTAAATTTTCTATTCTGGTTTTCCTTGTTTTCAAGTTTTGTATCTTAATTACTAAATTATATACATAATAATATAACTATTGAAACTTGTTCAAAACCATATAAATACACAAAGAATACATTTTCTGTATCAGCTCTTGATGTTTACATTGTTAAAAATATCATGCATATAAAAGATATATATCAGTGGAATAATCCCAGAAGTCAACATAAACAAAACAGATGTGCTACAAAACATGGACATATTTATGTTCAGAATACTTATGACTGATATTGAACATACACATTGCCCCTCAGATGAGGTTCCAAGTTGCAGCTGACCTAAAGAACAATGACGTATTCTATCATAAAAAAACTTAAGGAAAAAAAAATTCAGTTACTGAATACACTTTGTCTAGGCTAGTATTACCCCATGTGGTTACTAAAAAAAGATTTCAAAAGTGAGATACCTTACTCTCACTTTTTTTTTGCGTTACGTGGGCCTCTCACTGTTGTGGCCTCTCCCGTTGCGGAGCACAGGCTCCGGACGCGCAGGCTCAGCGGCCATGGCTCACGGGCCCAGCCACTCCGCGGCATGCGGGATCTTCCCGGACCGGGGCACGAACCCATGTACCCCGCATCGGAAGGCGGACTCTCAACCACTGCGCCACCAGGGAAGCCCTCTCACTTTTATTAAAGGCATACTTCATCATGCAGCAGCACTGCAGGCCCCAATTATGTTATCTCTGTTGATCAGATTCACTCTTCAATAAATATAAAATGTTTCCATATGCATAAAACCACAATAAATATAAATCAATCATATACAGGCCACTTTAATTTCCATTTTTGACTAAGATTGTAAAAAAATAAGTAGAATGTTAAAGTTGTACTTTCTTGAAATGTTGAAGCCATTTCACTCTATTCTTCCATCTTGCTCACATAAATGAACACCATCTTGAGAATGGGTATATCTTTGAATTCCAGACACAAACATATATACACATATACATACATATGAATATATACAGACACAAATGCATATACATTTATATAATGGTAGAAAAACCTGCAAACATTCATAGTAAAGTTTAGATTTTTTTTCCCCAAAATAATTTTTTAAGTTTACCAATTTATTAGAATATGTTTATTAGAGCACCCCACTCCCCAAAAGGGAGGGGGACAGTATCAGTATTGAATTACACTATATATGATTTATAATACTACCCTTACAGGAAGAGTAAAAGGCCTCAGAAGACAGTACAAGGGAACTTAGAGATGATTTAGCCCAGTTACACCAAGGACCTTTTAAAAATTTCCATAATAAATGTTTAAAAAGCTTTCATACTAAAAATTTACTAACTGCTTTCCATTTATAATTGCCAGTCTGATTAGCACAAGCTTTGCAATTAACATTATGGCCATATCTCAGAGATATTTTGGGTTTGATTCCAGACCACTGCAGTAAATTGAACACTGCAATAAAATGAGTTACACAAATTTTTTGGTTTCTCAGAGCATATAATAATGAAGTTTATCAAGAGTGCCCATCGTCAGATGAATGGATAAAGATGTGGCACATATACACAATGGAATATTACTCAGTGATAAAAAGAAATGAAATTGAGCTATTTGTAATGAGGTGGATAGACCTCGAGTCTGTCATGGAGAGTGAAGTAAGTCAGAAAGAGAAAGACAGATACCGTATGTTAACACATATATATGGAATTTAAGAAAAAAAAAATGTTATGAAGAACCTAGGGGTAAAGACAGGAATAAAGACACAGACCTACTGGAGAATGGACTTGAGGATATGGGGAGGGGGAGAGGTGAGCTATGATAGGGCGAGGGAGGGGCATGGACATATATATACTAACAAACGTAAGGTAGATAGCTAGTGGGAAGCAGCCGCTTGGCACAGGGATATCGGCTCGCTTGGCACAGGGATATCGGCTCAGTGCTTTGTGACCGCTTGGTGGGGTGGGATAGGGAGGGAGGGAGGGAGGGAGATTCAAGAGGGAGGAAATATGTGAACGTGTGTATATGTATAACTGTATATGTTATACATAAAAGTATATGTATTCACTTTGTTATAAAGTAGAAACTGACACACCATTGTAAAGCAATTATACCCCAATAAAGATGTTAAAAAAAAGAATGCAAAAGCATTATGTCTAAAAAAAAAAGTACATACATTAAAATGCTTTGCTAAAAAATGCTAACCATCATCTGAGCCTTCAGCGAGTCATCTTTTTGCAATAGTAACATCAAAGATCACTAATCAGAGATACCATAACAAATATAATAAAGTGAAATATTGCAAGAATTACAAAAATGTGACAGAGACATAAGAAAATGCAGTTGAAAAAAATGGTGTTAACAGATCTGCTCAACATGAGTTGCTACACACCTTCAATTTGTACAAAAACCTCAGGTATCTGTGAACTGAAGTAAAACGTATGCCTGTAAAGAACTCATACAGAGAGCCCAGGGAACTTGGTGCATAGTTCTGCTAAATTTGATCCCCAGACAGACACCTTGCTGGCCTTTGATCCAGTGTGGGCAAGAAAACTAACTCATAGCTCCACTAACTGATGTGTACAGCTTTTAGTCCACCTATCAAGAAACATAACTGGAGCACATGGGAAGCTGTATAGCCTACAGTACAGCCAATGTTACAGTAACACTTGAAAAGAGCATAGTCCATAGTTTTCCCTGTCTGCAGAGTAAAGCCAATGATCCTATCTGGCCAAGAATTCAGTGCATAGTCTTGCCTGATTGATTTGAGTTCCCAGACAACATGCTTAACTGACCTTGGGACTTCTTTTCCTGCCCTGTGAGGGCAAAGAAAATTTATATCCCTACCTACTGCTGACTATAGTACCCAGAACTAACCATCTAGGACAGCAGTCCCAAACCTTTTTGGCACCAGGGGCCTGTTTCATGGAAGATAAATTTTCCACGGACTGGGGGTTGGGTGGGAGGGGGCAGAGGGGAATGGTTCAAGTGGAAATGCAAGTGATGGGGAGCGGCAGCTTCGCTTGCTCACCCGCCACTCACCTCCTGCTGCGTGGCCTGGTTCCTAACAAGCCACAGATGGGTACTGGCCCACAGCCTGGAGGTTGGGTATGCCTGATCTAGGAAACTGAATCACAGAACCCAGGCAACCATAGTCTTCCTTGTACAGGGAATCAAGCCAGCAATCCTCTCCAACTGTTATCAGCCAGCTCTCCCTCCTCCCCCACCATCTCAGAGCTTAGGCAGTGGCCCGGTGCAAAAATAGACCCTGACAAGAAGACCCACCTGCCAAAGGACTCTATCAACTCACACTTCCAGGACTCTAAGTTAGGCTTGGAGAAGAGATTTCTGGTGAAAAGACTGCTTCCTCAAATGTATCAATGTTAAGAAATCAAGGACCATGAAAAATCAGGGTAACATGGCACCATCAGTGGAAAGTAATAAAGCTCTAATAAGTGAACAGAAAGAAATGAATTATAAACTGGTAAACAAATTCAAAACAATCCTCTTGAAGTTTAGGAAGATACAAGAACACACAGGTAAACAACTTAAAGGAAATTAGGAAAACAGTGCATAAACAAAAAGTTCAAATAAGAAAAGATAAACAAAAATAAAATCAGGAAAAATAAAAATCCTAGAGGTAACGGATACAGTGACTAAACTGAAGAGAACCTCAATAGCAGACTTGACCTAAGAATCAATTATTTAGAAGACAGGACACTTGAAATTATACAATCAGAGGAGCAAAAAGAAAAAATAAAAAAGAGTGAAGAAAGCCTACAGGACTTATGCCATACCATCAACGGAAACAATATTTGCATTATGAGAATCCCAGAAGGAAGGAGAAAGAGAAAGGGACAAAAAGTACATTTAAAGCAATAATGACTGGAAAATTCTCAAAGCTGGAAAGAGAAATGACAGATCCATGAGGCATGAAAGGCCCAAAATGGCTAAACTAAGACATTGTAAATTACCCTGTCTAAAGTAAAAGACACACAAAAAAATTGAAAGCAAGAGTAAAGTGACAAGTCACATACAAGGGGAAGAAATCCTCCTTACCCCCCTGCATAAGAATATAAGTGGATTTCTCAACAGAAACCTTTCAGGCCAGGAGAGAATGGAATGATATATTCATAATACTGAAAAGAAAAAAGGTCAACCAATAATACCATACCTAGCAAAGCTGTCCTTCAAAAATGAAGCAAATATAAACACTTCCCTGAACAAAGAAAATCTAAGGGAGTTCATTACCACTAGACCTGCCTTTCAAGAAATGCTAAAGAAAGTTCTTCAAATGGAAGTAAAAGGATGAGAATTACATCATAAAAATATGTTTCACTGGCAATGCTAAATTTTCAAAGTCATTAGCATCTCTAATACAGAGCCGGTGCTGTATAATTCACTTACAACTCTAGTTTAAAAGTTTAATCATATTCAAGATAACCAGGGGAATTCCCTGATGGTCCAGTGGTTAGGACTATGTGCTTCCACTGCAGAGGGCACAGGTTCGATTCCTGGTCAGGGAACTAAGATCCGTGGTACGGCCAGAAAAAAAAAAAAAAAGAGAGAGAAAGGAAATCACACAAGGATAAAGACTAAGGAAAACATATACTGATATACACTCCTCCTGTATAGGAAGAGTCTAACAAGAGCCAAAATCAATAAAACATCGATACATTTGACTACATAAAAAAAATTAAAGATAACCGTAATTGTAATAATTTGCCACTGGATACACTATATAAAAAAACATGTAAACTGCATTATAACATCAATAACCTAAGGTGTGAGGGGAGGAAATGTAAAAGTGTAAAATTTAGGAATGTAAGACTCAAGGTAACAAACACGGGTAGTAGTTACACAAAGGAACATGATAAAAAAGTCAAAGTACACTGATACAGATGACATCAAATCATTTTTTAAAAAATATTTTATTTGTCTTCTTCCCTCCCTCAGACTCAAGTCCTAGGCATTTTTGCATTTGATGGGTCAGGAACATGTGGGGATGTGCCATCTTTTTTTTTTTAATACATTACAAAAAATTTTTATTTATTTATTTTTATTTTTGGCTGCGTCAGGTCTTTGTTGTGGCATGCAGGATATTTGTTGAGGCACGTGGGCTTCTCTCTAGATGCAGTGTGTGGGCTCCAGAGTGCCTGGGCTCTGTAGTTTGCAGGACCCGGGCTCTCTAGTTGAGGCACATTGGCTTAGTTGCCCTGAACCATGTGGGATCTTACTTCACCAACCAGGGATCGATCCCACATCCTCTGCATTGGAAGGTGGATTCTTTACCACTGGACTGCTGGGGAAGTCCCAACATCAAATTGCAAAAGCAGGTAAAAGAAGAGAGCAGGATAAGAAACAAGCAACAATGAGTCTACAAAATACTTAGAAAACAATGAAAAAAACGGCAACTATTATTTTCAAAAAATCTACAAAAAATAAATGCTGGAGAGGGTGTGGAGAAAAGGGAACCTTCCTACACTGCTGGTAGGAATGTAAGTTGGTGCAGCCACTATGGAGCACAGTATGGTGGTTCTTCAAAAAATTAAAAATAAATCTACCATATGATGTAGGAAACCCACTTCTGGGTATTTATCTGAAGATGTTGAGAACATTTATTCAAAAAAATATAGGCATCCTGATGTTCACTACAGCAGTATTTACAATAGCAAAGATATGGTAACAAACTAAATGTCCACTGATGTTTGAGTGGGTTAAAAAAAAGTGAGAGATATATATACACACACACACACACACACACACACACACACACATATACACACAGTGGAATATTATTCAGCCATAAAAAGGAAGAAAGCCTGCTATTTGTGACAACATGGGTAGACGCTGAGGGCATTATGCTAAGTGAAATAAGTCAGACAGAGAAAGACAAATACAGTGTGACCTCACTTACATGTGGAATCTTAAAAACAAATACAAAAACAAAAATGAACTTATTGAAAAAGAGAGCAGATTTATAGTTACCAGAGTTGGGGAAACTGGATGAAGGTGGTCAAAAGGCACAAACTTCCAGTTGTAAGATAAATAAGTAATGGGAGGTACAGTGAATATAGTTAACACAGTTGTGTAATATATCTGAAAATTAAGAGAGTAAATCCTCAGAGTCCTCATCACAAGGGAAAAAACATTTTTTATTAATTATATGAGGTGATGAATGTAACTAAACTTGCTGTGATAATCATTTTGCAGTATGTACAGGTCATTATGTGGGACACCGTAAACTTATAAAGTGCTGTATGTCAATTATATTTTAATACATCTGAAAGAAAAAATACACCATAGAGCTCAGAATTTTAAGCAAAAGAAAATTTTAGATAGTGGTTATGCATGAACAGCAAGATTTCCATTAAGTTTTGAAAGCAGTATGATTTAGAGATCTCAAGAAGGAATACAGTGATAATTCACTTTTGATATGAGGAAAGTTCATAAAAAGGTAAAGGGACATGTTCTGGAGCACAGGGTTAGTCAAACCACACTGACTCCGTGGCCTATGCTGATATTGTGCTGTGCCTGACAGGCACTTCCACGTCACTTTTTATTAGTTGTACAGTCATTCCTTGGTTTCCTTAGGGGACTGGTTCCAGGGCTCCTTGGGTACCAAATTCCATGGATGCTCAAGTCCCTTATATAAAAGGGTACAATATTTGTACATAACCTATGCACATTCTCCCATAAACTTTAAATCATCTCTGGATTACTTATAATACCTAATACAATGTAAATGCTATATAAGTAGCTGTCAGTGTGTGGCAAATTCAAGTTCTGCTTTTTTGGAACTTTTTGGATTTGGGGGTGGGGGCTGGGGAATACCTTCAATCCACCGCTGGTTGTATCTGCAGTTGCAGAATCTGCAAATGTGGAACGTACAGATATAGAGGGCAAACTGTACTGAGAATTAGTGAGAAGTCAGGACGATATATACAACAGTAGCAAAAGATAAGAGGAAAGAAAATTTTAAAAGAAATTAAAAACAGACTCAGAGTCAGTAAACAAAAGTATAGCTCTGAATTTAGAAATTAAATTTAGTCTTGAACTGTGGCAAGAGTGTCCCTTACTAGAAGTTGCTGTTTCTTTTATTTTCAACTTACCTGTTATTTCCAACTAACAGAAAAAAAAAAAATCCATAGTTTTAATTCCATCTTTTTTCAAATTACATGACAGCCTCTGCTTTAACATAACAAAATCATTAAGGTCAGAATCTGATCAAATCATAAACAAGGTAGGAGGCTTCTCTATCAGGATTCCACTATTGGTTCTTGAGAGCAAAAGACCTGACTTTAAAACCTGACCTTTAAAAAAAAAAAATATATATATATATATATTTTTTGTGGTACGCGGGCCTCTCACTGTTGTGGCCTCTCCCGTTGCAGGGCATAGGCTCCGGACGCGCAGGTCCAGCGGCTATGGCTCACGGGCCTAGCCGCTCCACAGCACGCGGGATCCTCCCGGACTGGGGCACGAACCTGTGTCCCCTGCATCAGCAGGTGGGCTCTCAACCACTGCGCCACCAGGGAAGCCCTAAAAATATTTTTTAAAAGTTATGTGTAATTTGCATTCCTTTACTCAGTAGCACAAATCATGATTTTTGGAACATTATGTTTTGTTTGAAAATATCCAATCTATAAACACGATCTAAAAAAAGTCAAGGTTTATGTTCTTTGGTAGTTCCAGAAGAAATAATGCATACTTTGGGCAGAAGTTGCAAGCTGGCACTATCAACATAATACATCAATCAGCAAGCTGTGTTACAATGCAGTTGTAGCTGAGACCAACTACAAGTAAGATGGTCCATTCCCCATCATATGCAGCCCCTTAATAAATGCTTGGACAGCTATCTGCAGAGGACCTTATTCAGAGAATTCTAAGGCTGGAAAACAGAGGGACCATAAAGGTACTGAGTGGATGAAAGATCTTTTCTCATCAAAACCTTAGAACCCAGGAAATGTCATGCTAGTACCTCTTTACAATTTCGAGTGGTACCTCTACTGTATTGCAATGAGGTGGATGGAGAGGGAGACAAAAGGAATTAACATTTCCCTCCAACATGGCACCAGGCCCTACACCACAGCGCACGTCCCACCCAGGCGGAGAGCCTGTACCCTTGCTTTCCCATCCCATCCAGTACTTCAGAGGGAGGTGAACTAGTCCCATCCTCCATGCGCACTGCATGTGCCCACCTTGAACTGGACCACTTTCCCCACGTTCTTGAACTTGGGGAGCACGTCATCATAGAAGTCCACGAACTGCTGGTAGGTCTCCTCTTCGCTGTACTCCAGGCTTGCGTCGGGGTCATAGTCATCCCTTCTGCACTGCTCCATCCCAAATGTCGTAAACATGCTTTTAATAAGGGTGGGACTCGATGACGGGAAATTGTGTTTATGTGAACACCTGCAACAACAGTTAATCTTATTCTATATATAATATTTTACAGTTTTCACGGCATTTTATGTTTTTCTCTGATCCTTGCAACCCATTAAGACAATCATGGGTATTTCCCCCACTTTGAAAAGAAGCAAGCCTGAGGCCTAAAAAAGCTCAGTTGTCCAAGTCACATGGCTTGTGAGAGATGATCCAGATCTGACCACCTTACAGTCTAGTACCTGTTTGTTATATGGCATTATATATATATAATTTAATTTTTATTTATGAAACAATGTTAATGTTTACGAAAAATGGGATTCTCTTTTGCAGTTTCAACTGGGTCAGGGCTGTGCTGACTTAACTCACTGGTACTTGAATAATTTAAAAAATGCTTCATATGACCTTTATTATTTTTACTTTCTTGTCCTAAGATAACATGAGAAAAAAATTTTTATTTCAAGGTTCCAAGTCATTAACAGTTCATGGTTAATATTTTGTAGTTAAAAACTGGTCAGTCATGGATGCCAGCAACCTGGGGGAAGATAGAAATGCAGAGTTGTTTCATGGGTATAGAGGTTCAGTTTTGTAAGACAAAAAAGTATATAGAGATTATACATCTATGTACCTACTGAGATAATGCATACAGAATGCCCAATACAAATCATGCATAGGTCTGAAATGTTCAGTGCTAACTAATGTGAAATTTTCTACTCTCCAAATGACCTTCTAGATTATTCAATTTGTAATGTGATCCGTATTCCCAAGTAGCTACCTACAGAATTGGGAGGACTTACCTTGGTTGGCACTGTTAACTGTAAAGTGAAATTTTATAGCTGTAAATAAATATAGTAGCAAACAAGCACCTTAATTAATGAATTTAAAATTCTGTTCACAGGATTATAACCCAGATCTAGTTTCTAGGGTGTCAAATGAGCATCTGTGAATTTTGGGACACAGCCGAGTCACTGTTTAGGGAAAATCCCCACTGTACCTGGAAATACCCACACAAGCTTGAGTATATTAAAAAATGATGGCCTGACAGCTCCTATTGAAAAGTTAGCTAAGTGGTATTTTTGAAGGCATGGTACTTATCCTCTGTGATTCCAAGAATCACCTGAAAAGAACTGGAATGCATTAAAATGCAGAGTCAAAGGTACTGCATATTCAAAATAACTTGTTTCCTTCTCTCTGCCTTGCTTCCCATTTCCTCTATTTTATTTAACTTAGTATGTAGCCTTTTACAGTCACTTCTGGAAGAAGGTAAGATATAAATAAATACTCAAGACAGATATGAATATCTTTAGTATCATTAGTAGTTATGTTCTTTTGCGGGGCAGGGGGAGGAAAGAACTCTCAAAGCCGTGACTCCAAAAAATGCCAATTCTAGAAAGATTCCAGACTTGAACTTAGTACTACTTATAAAAACATGCAACCAAAGCAATGCTTAGGTTATGAATGTATTTCTCCAATGATCTCGCAAACCTTAACAGAAAAGAATGCTTGAAATGATCTGGGGCAAGTCACTACAGTTCTCTGTAAAAGTGGAACAGTAAATTTGTCTGAGAAGATGGACCTAGATTTAACTGCTAATTTCACAGAGTTTTATCTCACAATTCGTCACCTGAATGATGAAAATGCCTGAGTAACTCATATACATATATATATATATATATTTTTTTTTGGACAGTTTTAATGCTAATTTCATATGCCTGTGAAAGTATTAAGAACTGTCACAATGGAATTTAAGAAAAAAAAAATGTTATGAAGAACCTAGGGGTAAGACAGGAATAAAGACACAGACCTACTGGAGAACGGACTTGAGGATATGGGGAGGGGGAGGGGTGAGCTATGGGAGGGCGAGGGAGGGGCATGGACATATATATACTAACAAACGTAAGGTAAATAGCTAATGGGAAGCAGCCGCTTGGCACAGGGATATCAGCTCGGTGCTTTGTGACTGCCTGGAGGGGTGGGATAGGGAGAGAAGGAAGGAGGGAGACGCAAGAGGGAAGAAATATGTGAACGTCTGTATATATATAATTGATTCACTTTGTTATAAAGTAGAAACTGACACACTATTGTAGAGCAATTTTAACCCAATAAAGATGTTAAAAAAAAAAAAATAAAAAAATAAAACTGTAAAAAAAAAAAAAAAAAAAAAAAAGAACTGTCACAAACTAATCTGACCACTGTGGATATTTCCTTGAAACAACTCTCAGGTGTGGGTTTTCGGAGTGTGATGTTCCTTTCCCCTTTCCGCAAATTAAGTACAGTCAACTGATTTCCTAAAACTGTTTAGGATATCTCCCTTCTTCTCACATAAACACAATAAAAGGACAGTCTTTTTTTTGCCTTGCTTGTGGGATCTTAGTTTCCCAACCAGGAATTGAACCTGGGCCCTCCGCAGTGAAAGTGCGAAGTCCTAATCACTGGATCCCCAGGGGACTCCCAAGTATAACCTTAAAGTCTTAAAATTCACGGAAATATTGGCAGTACAACACAAGGGATCAGGCAGCTAAAATCTTGAAACTTGAACTTTAGTACAACTATGTACACAAATGTGAACACATTGAGTCTCAGCTGTCTTTCAAACATAATCCACCAAATATTTATGAGGGGGAGTATATTAAATCAATGAATTATTACTATTTTGAATGAGATTAAACCTACATTTGGGTTCTAAAGGTTACTAAACGGAATAAAATCCCTCTTATTGGTTAGCTCCTGGTTCCTCAAGAGGAAGCTTTCACTGTTCACCGCATTTTATGAATCCCTTCACAGATACCCTGGGCAAGTATAATCCCAGCTATAAAACAAAAAGGGAGTTAAATATTCTACAATAATAGCTCTCAATCCTGGGGCACACTGAAAACCTGTGGAGACATTTCAAAATGTCTGAGATTTTGATTAACATAATTTGAGGTGAGGCTAAAGAATATGTTTTTTTAAAGTTTTTAATATGATCCTAATGTGATTCAAGGTTCAGAATTACTGTTTTTAGACATGTAAAAAGGTGAAGACAAGTTTAGGGTGAAAAAAAAAAGAAAGATAGCAAAGGTCAGTATTTTGAAGAAGGAAAAACTCACAGCAAGGATAATTTTATGAGTAAAATATAAAAGAACCACATAGTTTCATGGATTTGGGATTAATAGGACATAAAAATTATGATTAGATCTTCTCCTCTGTAGAATACATAATAAATTTACTGAATTACTTACTACTGACAGAGATTACTCTAATTACTCAGATTGTCTCCTGTTACCCATCTTTTCGTTTACCCTTGGTCAACCAGCGTCTTAAAACATTAAATGGAAAATTCTGGAAATAAACAACTTGTAAGTTTTAAATTGTGCACTGTTCTAAGCAGTGTGATGAAATATTGTGCTGTCCTACTCTATATCCTGCCAAGGATCTCTAATCAATGGCACCACCTGCTCCTGGCATCCAACCATCAATATCATCATGGTTTAATGATACAGTATCACTAAAACAGGTGATATTCCTTCCTTCTATCATCGGAAGGTTAACAGAAGCCTAAGTCATTTATCTCATGTCATCTCATCATGTGGGCATTTCATGATATCATCATAAGGATGAATGTAGTACAAGATATTTTGAGAGAGACAGCACATTCCTGTAACTTTTATTACAGCATACTGCTATAATTGTTTCATTTTATTATTATTAATCTCTTACTGTGCCTATTTTAATAATTAATCTTTGTTATTGGTTTTGGTTATTGGTTACTGTTATAGGAAAAAACATAGCATACAGTGAGTTTGGTACTTACTGTGGCTCAGCCATCCACTGGGGTGCTTGGAACATATGCCCTGTGGATAGGGACAGGTTATTGTTACCTACTTTGAATTGTTTATTTATTTATTTATTTCCATACACGGGCCTCTCACTGTTGTGGCCCATCCCGTCGCGGAGCACAGGCTCCGGACGCGCAGGCTCAGCGGCCATGGCTCACGGGCCCAGCCGCTCCGCGGCATATGGGATCTTCCTAGACCGGGGCACGAACCCATGTCCCCTGCATCGACAGACAGACTCTCAACCACTGCGCCACCAGGGAAGCCCCCGAATTGTTTATTGATAAATGAGCCAAATTATAAAAATGACAAGTGCCTGGAATACAGATATTTGTTAAATGAATGAAGAGATCAACACTTAGATTTCCACGTGAATGTCCTGTTTCAGAAACACTGATCCCAAAGAGATACAGAACAAGAATGGTTCAGAGAACAACAGCAACAATGATCATAATGAAAAAACAAGCAAACACTTAGGGCTTGGCCTGGCACTGTTCTGTGTGCTTCCCATGTATTCACTCATTTCAGGCTCACAGTCCTCTTATAAGGGTGATACTATTTTTAATACCTATTTTATAGATAAGGAAAATACGGCACAGAGATCTTAATTAATTTTCCCCAAATGACAGCTACTAAACCTGGTTTTTGAGCCAAGAGGGCTGTTCCTGAGCCTGAGTATACTGAGAATGGTTAATGTGAATACTCCCTCTATTCACTCTGATCCTGTCCTACGCAGATATCCATTTAAACAAAGCAATTTTAAAAGCTCATTTTGTGCAAGTGTTTTCCACTGGAAAAACAAAGCCAGGGTTCTAAGGTTCCTGGAAACAGCACAAATGTATTATTTCCCCAATCATGTTGTCCACATGGACCAATGCAAACACATGGTAAAAAACAAGATGCAAAGGATCTTTATAAGGTGTGGGAGGAAAGTAAAGGAAGCACCACCAAAGAACTAGGTTAAGTCTACCCAAGAAATAGGTATGGGGGAAGCACAGTACAGTCAGCTGGAGGACTGGAAAAGTGGCAAAAAGGCAGCAGATACATGATCAATAATTTAAACTGAAGACTGTGCCTCTCCCAAAAAAAAGAACTCAATAACCTCAATGGTTCAACTCTCTTAATTCTGATGTGATAAAACAAAATCAGTTACCTATCTCCAAATCTGCAGGCTCCCGTTTTACTGTAGAATGGACAATTAGCTCAATCTTTCTCCATTATTCTTAAGTCTGTGGGTGGTTCTGGATTTTGCTATGTGGCACCGCTTTACAACTGTTGAAAATAACCATAATTTTACTGGTATTTTTAAAAATCCATCAGAATTAAAGATTTAAAGTGTATTCAAAATATTTTGGTCAAAAATAAAAACAGATTCATATAAGAATATACACATTTAAGTTGTATCACACAATCTAGACTCTACAAACAATTGTCGTGAGACAGGGGCTATATGTATCTCCTGGTTCCCAGTCACTGCCCATCATCAGGCATCACTATGGCTACCAGGAGCGGTCATCAAGGTTTCCCTTCTGTCCATCCATTCCGAAAAGTGTTGAAGGATTTGTTAGGGAACCATCCCCTGAGAGCAATCTAAGTTACTCTGATTCAAGTTAAACCATCCATATGGGCGTAAGAGCGTGTGATGTTGTTTACATACATTTTAAGGACTATAAACAATTCCAGTCCACCACGGTGATTTTTGATTTTGTTTAGCAGTTCACTTCTGTTGTTGCTGCTGTACAAATCACACAGCTACAGAGTGATTCCCACATTCAGACAGGATCTAAGTAGTTTACCACAAAATTAACATTACCAGAAGTATTCTTTTTAAAGAAATGTTCAGTGGTATCAAAATTTTAATCAAAGTTTAAAAAAATACCTCATTTTCAGCCGGTTCCAGCACCTTCTGCACAGATTCCTACAAATGCAAACATGGGATTAATAAAAATCTGAAAGTCAGGTAACTCATAGCTAGTTTTTTTTTTTTTTTTTTTTTTTTTTTTTGCAGTATGCAGGCCTCTCACTGTTGTGGCCTCTCCTGTTGTGGAGCACGGGCTCCGGACGTGCAGGCTCAGTGGCCATGGCTCATGGGCCCAGCTGCTCTGCATCATGTGGGATCTTCCCGGACCGGGGCACGAACCCGCGTCCCCTGCATTGGCAGGTGGACTCCCAACAACTGCACCACCAGGGAAGCCCCATAGCTAGTTTTTGAGGATAAGAATCTCAACTTCAAATTTAAAAAAGCCTATACATGCAAGGTTTCATTTTCTTATTTGCTTTCTACAGCACAGATCTTCTGAAAAGCTTTCAAAAGAATACAGGTGAGAATTTTTATTCAAATAGAAAATGTAAAAAAACACATTATAAAATATTTAAGAATATTCCTATAAGTTTCAGAAACAACAGTTACTATGTTTAAGTATATATACCACATACAAGTTTTTAAGATGAGGTATCAGTATTATACAACACAATGCTAGCCACATCATTAACATTTACAAAAAGCCAAAAATATGACATGAACAGTGGTATTTAGGATTTATGAGCAATTTTCAAACTTTTTGATAAGGCAAAGTAACTTCTCTAAAATTTCAGTAAATTTCTATGTAACTGGCATTTAAACAAATTTTAATCATGTTAGACTTCTCTTCTCTTCTCCCTAAAGAATTATATAAAAGACTTGATAAATCTAGATGCATGTAAGAGTCCTCCAAGCTCAAAACAGAACTTTTGTTTCCTCCTTGTCGACCCTCTAAGTGTCACATCTCAGTAAATGGTGCTTCCACTTACTTCCCCTCTTATTCAAACTAAACACCTGAGAGTATGACTTAGATTCTCCCATTCCCTTTCACACCTCTACCCTCAATTTACCATGAGCAATCTTGTTGACTCTGCATTAACGTACCCCAGATGTGTACTTCTCTTTGTAAAGCACTATCCTCATACAAATTACCAACATATCATATCCTATTTGAAACAGCAGCATATCTTGACTCTTGCCTCTTTGGTCACTGTTCCCTACTCCCCATTCTTTTTTTTTTTTGCTTTATAACAAAGTGAATCAGTTATACATATACATATGTTCACATATCTCTTCACTCTTGTGTCTCCCTCCCTCCCACCCTCCCTGTCCCACCCCTCCAGTCTCCCTATTCTTTATACAAAAGTGATAAATGATTTGTTAAAGGTAAAGACAATGGCTTTCCATTACACTTAACATCAAGTCCAAACTCCTCCTTCCAATCCAGGAGACCTTAAATGATCTGACCCTGCCTACCCTTCTGATCTCCTCTCTGCCCCTGCCACTCTCTCCTTTGGTCTCTGGGATCAAACATCCTCACTTCCTTTCAGTTCTACGTTCTGAGCCCTTCCCTCTGCGTAGAGCCCCTGAGATCTTTGTACTCAGGTAACAGCATAAAACATCGGCTTCTCAGAGAAATATTCCATGATCATTTATCTAAGGAAGTACTCACCTATGTCCATCACTCTATCACATAAGCTTGCTTTATTTCTTTGTAGCACTTACCACCACTGGAAACTATCATTTTGGGCAACTTATCATATGGCTCCCCCATCTAGCAAAGTAACACTAAGAGCAGGGACTGTATCTTTTCCACTGTCTTATCCCATTAACTAGACAACTGTCTAGCACATAGCAGAATCATATATATTTCTTAAATCCACTTAGAATCTACAGTCAGTCCTCTGTATGTATGGGTTCCACAGCCATCAACCAACGATAGTACAAAAATACTTGGGAAAGCACCCCACAAAGTTCCAAAAGGCAAAGTGTGAATTTGCTATGCATTAGCAACTATTTTTGTACCTTTTAAAGTGTATTGGGCATTATAAAAACCTAAAAATGATTTAAAGTATATAGAATGATGTGCCTAGGTTATATGCAAATACTACGCCATTTCACTTGAGCACCCACAGATTTCAGTACCCTCAGGCAGGGGTCTCCAATCCCTGGGCTGCACAGCAGGCGAGCAGCAGGCAAGTGAGTGAAGCTTTATCTACCGCTCCCCATGGCTCACATTACCACCTGAACCATTCCCACCCTGTCCACGGAAAACTGTCTTCTACAGAACTGGTCCCTGGTGCCAAAAAGGTTGGGGACTGCTGCTATCAGGGTCCCTAGAACCAATCAATCACCAGATATACCCAGGGATGGCTGTACTTTATGCTTCTCTTTAATGCCTTCTAGACTTCCTTAAAAAAATCAGAGCATTTAAAAGAAGCCAGAGCTTCTATCTGAACCCTGGAAACCTCAAATGAAAAAAATTCCATAGTTAAAATGGCAACTGAGTCCTCTCTATAAAAAAATTTAAAAGTTCCAAATTTCTAGTCCCCTGATACATCTCACCTCATCTAGAAAGTAGTGCTCAAATTAAGGTGCCTAAAATTTGCACTGGAATTAACTAATGGCCTGAAATACAAAAAACAAAGTTGTGGGACTACTTCTACTCCATTACGACCAAAACACAACCAAATTCATTTTTCCCCATTATGAGACGGTTAACTACTCAATTTTATGTTATTCAGACTTAGAATACAGAAAAGAAAAATGCTGATGAATCATTTCAAGCAAAGATGGGTTGTGAATTTTTGAAATAATCACCCTATTAAGGAAAGCAGCAAAATACATCAAATCAATGTTTAGAAACAATCCTGAAAGACATGAAAGATATGTACATACACCTTACAGATTACCTTTTTAAATTAGCAAACTGTCTGTTAGCTACAGGTTTGAAAGCAAGTCAAGATTTAATGAGAACAATGACAGCAAAAATCTAAATCTTAAATATTCGATCCTTGCTTTCTCAAAATCAAATAGTTTTGGTGGCAGGACACAAGCTGTTAAGCCTTTAAGGAACAAAATAAACATGTCAAGTACACAAAATGTTTTTTCCTAAACAAGTCAACTCACACAGTTGAACCTGAGAGTCACATCATTTGCTAGAGTGGTACAAAGTGTAAAGCAGGGGCCAGCTGTCTGCTTCTATATAAAGCTTTATTAGAACATAGCTACACCTATTTGTTTCCATACTGCCATGGCTGCTTTTGCACTACACTGGGTAAAGCTGAAGAAACCGTTAAATTAAGATAGTCTTAACTGCTATTGCATGGACACAAAGAATATGTATGTCTCTACTAAAAAATATGACTTTTTAAAAACAAACCAAAAAACTACAAGCCCTCATATGCCCATAGCTTCAAATCCGTCATATACCCTATCTGCACACTATACACGGTGTATTTATCCTCCTATGATAAGAATCACCTCTTTTTCTCTTTTCTCTTGTAGTTTCTGCTCCTCCTCTTCTCTCTTTCTTCTCGGATGTTCTTCCCATTCTTCCCTCAACTTTCTCTTCAAAGAGAAAAGAAACGTATTTTTTCCCCCATACTTAATTTTTAAAACATTCAACATATGGGATAAATAAATTTAAAAAATTAAATATATTGGTTACACAGACTATCACTTTCAATTTTTTTTTGTTTTTTTGCGGTACATGGGCCTGTCACTGGTGTGGCCTCTCCTGCTGTGGAGCACAGGCTCTAGATGCGCAGGATCAGTGGCCATGGCTCACGGGCCCAGCTGCTCCGCAGCATGTGGGATCTTCCCGGACTGGGACACGAACCCGTGTCCTCTGCATCAGCAGGCGGACTCTCAACCACTGCGCCACCAGGGAAGCCCTCAAAGTATTTTGTTGCTGTTGTTCAAGGCATGTAATTGTTAATGTGAAAAAGTCATTCTCTATTTTAATTAGAAGTTATTTTAGTTAACTAGTTAGGTAGTTGATTAATTTGACTAAAAGCATACCTCTTGTTCTTCCTGCTGTTTTCTAGCTGCCTCTTCCTTTTGCTTCTTTATTCTTAAATCCTCTTGTGCTTTCAGCTCCCTCAACAACCATTCCTCATGTAAGTTTTGCCTTTTGATATAATTATGTAATCAAATAAAAAAATTGGCATCATTCTACAAACACACACACATATACCCTATATATAATAGTAAATAACACATTTTCATTATTTCAAATAACACATTTTAAAATGTCATGAAAGTTATCTTACATAAAGCCTTTAAGAGGTGCAAGAGAATTAGAGGACATAATAGAGCACTTGGAAGAGCACTACAATCAGCATCTTCCTAGAAGGTAACAGCTTAAAGTCACTACTTCTACATTCTTGTGTGACATTTGTTCTGTCACTTTTCTCATATTAAAAAAAACAGCAGTAACATTAAAGTTTGTCCTAGCCTGATCACAGAGATGTGCAGGTGCCAATAAAGCAAATAACAAGTTTCAAAGCAACATCCAGGTTTCTACATTTAGAAAGTATAATCCTTCCATTCTATGCATTTTAAAGGTGGCAAGGGCAGGAATGCAGAACTATGAAAACCTGACATCTGCCGTAAACTTATGGGCTACTACTCCAAACAGTTAAGGGACTCTTGTGGTTTGTCCCCAGGCTTCTTAACAGCTAAAACAAGGAAAAAATCTTTTAATAATAAAGAATGCTACAGGTTTTGAATCTGAGATGCTTCGGGTAGTAGAGTCATTTTCACAATATTGATTCTCCCAATCCAGGAACATGGTATATCTCTCCATCTGTTTGTGTTGTCTTTGATTTCTTTCATCAGTGTCTTATAGTTTTCTGAGTACAGGTCTTTTGTATCCTTAGGCAGGTTTATTCCTAGGTATTTTATTCTTTTTGTTGCAATGGTAAATGCGACTGTTTCCATAATTTCTTTTTCTGATTTTTTGTTGTTAGTGTATAGGAATGCCAGAGAATTCTGTACATTAATTTTGCATCCTGCACACTTACCAAATTCATTGATTAGCTGTAGTAGTTTTCTGGTGGCATCTTTAGGATTTTCTATGTATAGTATCATGTTGTCTATGTTGCAGGGCAGGAATAAAGATGTAGGCATAGAGAATGGACTTGAGGCCACGGGGAGGGGGAAGGGTAAGCGGGGACGAAGTGAGAGAGTGGCACGGACATATATACACTACCAAATGTAAAATAGATAGCTAGTGAGAAGCAGCCGCATAGCACAGGGAGGTCAGCTCAGTGCTTTGTGACCACCTAGAGGGATGGGATAGGGAGGGTGGGAGGGAGATGCAAGAGGGAAGGGATGTGGGGACATGTATATGCATATGGCTGATGCGCTCTGGTGTATAACAGAAACTAACACAGTATCATGAAGGTATTATACTCCAAAAAAGATCTATTAAAAAAATGCTACAGGTTTTATGAAAAGATGGTAAGTTATATAAACCAATTAGTAGGTATCTATTTTAGACAATGATCAATTATAAAAGAGATGTTACTGTAAAATACTAAGTGTCTCAGACATTCAATATCATAAGTTTCTAAATTAAAGATGGGTATTATTTCAAGGTGGATTTACCAATTAGATATTTAGAACAAAGACTGTATTTCTCCACTGAACTTGTAAAAGAGATAAAATATGAGGAAGTGTTTTATGTTACACTTCAGTAATAACAGCAGTTAATAGGATTTTACATCTAGCCAAGGGATCTGACCATAGTTTCAAATATTCTATAGGAAAATGTATTTGATTTCCAACTGAAGATTCCAGGAACACACCTTTCAACTACGGTGAAAACTGGCTTATTGCCTATGTCAATATTCATGTGCATATTATAGGGCAAATATAGATGTTTCAGTGTAAAAAATTCTGGCTTAAAGAATCTTTTTTTTTTTTGCAGTCCGCGGGCCTCTCACTGTTGTGGCCTCTCCCGCTGCGGAGCTCAGGCTCCGGACGCGCAGGCCCAGTGGCCATGACTCACAGGCTGAGCCGCTCCGCGGCACGTGGGATCCTCCCAGGCCGGGGCACGAACCGGTATCCCCTGCATCAGCAGGCGGATCCCAACCACTGAGCCACCAGGGAAGCCCTAAAGAATCTTTTGAGGAAGTTACTAGTTGTATACAAATTTAAGACCACAAAAATAATTTAAAAAATTAAAAGCTTTAAACTTAATAACTTCAATATACTATATATTATGTTAAAATAGTGCATAAGATATCAACTGTACTCTAATAAGAAATGAATAAAATAGTGCATAAAGTCACACATTATTTTCATGTAAACTTATTTTGCTGTTTTCCAACAAATAAAGTTAGCATGCAACTTGTAGACAATTAAACAAAGAGCAGAAAAACAGAGATACATGTATAGTGATGTAAAAGAAGGATTTCTTATACATAAATGAGGAAAGAAACATTAGTTTGCTATTTTATACAATATATAGCATCTTTATTATAACAGAAATCTATAATAACAAAACAACCAGAGTTATTAAAGCACCTCTTATTGCTGACACTGTGTAAGCACTGTACATATATATTTCATCTCATGTAATCTCCACAATTCTATGAGATAGGTGGTATAACTGATTTCACCTCAATATTAAGGATAAGGATATTTAATCTTAGATTAACTAAGAAATGTGGAGCACAGTTGTACAGCTAGTAGGAATTAGGGCCAGAACTGGAGTTCAAGTCTGGCTCAAGTCATTTTGATGCTTTTAATCAGTACTCATTAAAAACAAAACAAAACAAAACAAACCCTAAAAAATACTGGAAGAAAAAAAATAGCAAAATATTTTCACTACCTTGGGATAGGAGAGGTCTTTTAAAGTTAGACACCGAGACCAGATACTGGATTTCAAATTATGAAACTGACATGAAAATCAAATTGTTAAGTAATGTTGTGAGCCAAACTGAGACCAATAAAAAATGAGAAAAATATGTCATGCATATAACAGATAGAGGATTAATATCCTTAATTAGTAATTATAAAAAACATACATATTAATGAAAAAAATATATTTATTTATATTTATCTTCTTAGTGTGAATGAATATATGGGGAAAATGGGCACTTTTGTTCACTACTGAAAAAACTGCAAAACCAGATGCCTTTTCTCTCTAGTTATCTATACCTATTATTTGATCCCAGCAATTTTATTTCTAGGCATTTTCCTAAGGAAATAATAGGACAATTTTGAAAGTTATATAAGCATAGATGCTAACGAACTTATTATATAACAATAAAAGCTACTATTATCTCAATGTCCATCAACAGAGAACAATATAAAGAATAAATTATGCTAGATCTATACAATAATACTGTTACTATTAAAATGGTTGAATTAGACTTCTGCTAATTACTGAAATATATGTATTCTAGCATATGATACTGAAAGATATGTATTCTATAACAAGCAACAAAACCAATTTATAGAAAGTTGTATAACTATCAGCCCACTATACAAATACATTTTTACACATTTGCACTCAAATGTTTGTAACAATGGCTATCTTTGGGTATGACGCATTTATTGAAGGTCTTTCACTTTTTATCTTTTTAATTGTTTGAATTAGTTGTTCTTTTGCATACACACTTACCAATCACCAAAAGCAGTGAAAAATACTTCGGTTAAAAAATATTTTATACAAGTTTTAAAAATACCAAATATATTCTTTAAAGTTACCATACACATTAAACAGAAAGGCATGGTTATTATTCAGGCATCACTAAAAAAGAAAGCCATATTGGGAGAAAATAAGTAAATGAAATACAGTCTACGTTAGTAATTCAAATAAGAAAAAAAACACAGGAAAAACTTTTACAGAAACAAATTATACAATGGTTCTTTCATTTAACAGATGAGGAAAGTGGATCAAAAAAGGTTAAATTAAATACATACATAATTGCAAAGAATCAGCCTTAGCACTTTGGGTCATACCTCACACCATATGTCACACTGACAACTGAAACAAAGGCAAGTCCTCACATATAAATACGATGTCTCTTGGCTTGACCTTACATTTAAGAGTTTTTGAGATTAGAGTGAGGCATATCTTCCCTTATATGAATACTAGACCCCCACTAACTTTAAATTAGGTTGTATGATCAACTTATTGCTTGGTCCTAAATAGAGTATACTTCTTTTGTTAGACTTTCCTTAAAAAAAAATGGACTTTCTTTGCGCAACAGTCTTAGGTTTATAGCAACATTAAAAGAACAATACAGAGTTCCCACACACCCTTTGCCCCATGAATGCACCATCCCCCTATCAACACTGCAACAAGTTTTTATAAAGAAAATCTATATCAATAAAGCCTTATAATTTCAAATAAAATAACTGAGTACACTTTAAGTTTTTAAATCAGTGCTGACCTCTCCATCTGCAACAGCTTCTCTTCTTTTAACTGTTTTTCAATAATAGCAGCATCCTCCTATTCCTTTTGTGATAGTCCTGAGGGAATTTAAATCTTTAATAAACTGAGTACTATAACACTTTGGTCAATGATTCAGGAAAATATTTGAAATTGTTAATGTTTACAATAATGGTATAAACCTGTCTTTTAAAACCTGCTAATAATAAAGGCTCCAAATAGCAAAACTCTGGACAACCTAACCATCAGAAAATTAATATAAGTAGTGGGTAAAACATTACATTAAAAAAAAAAATCCACAGTTCATAATACTTATTAAAAAGGTGTTTGGGGAACAGAATGGAACATACACATTTACAAAAGAAAGGCAACTAAAATATAGAGAACTCATTTTTGAAACACTCACTGTAAAAACTAATTAAGGTAAAGTTGCTAAAACCACTGGAAGAAGTAATTAGCACAGGATATTTATACCATTTCAATACACCATCCCAGGGAAGAGTACTTAATTATAAAGGGGAAAAACATAGTTTTACACTGTATCAATCTAGTAGGCAACACCTTTGTCTTGTATATGAATTTAGAGAGGGACGTAAACATTCAGACCATAGCATTTCATCTGTACCTCCCCCCAGCACACCCCAATTCATGTCCTTCTCACATAGCAACTAAAAAGTGCAGAGCCTCATGTAGGTATATGTGGACAAAGAATGTTGCCTGTCATTCCAGTGAACAATGAATGTTGCCCACCATCAGCCATTGCAGGTGTCCCAATGGTGTATCCTGAGGAGATTCAGGATGGAGAAAACAATACTGGCCCTAGATAGTTAAGAACCGTATCTAAGGGCTAATTTCAATGAGCCCTGCCAACTAAAAATTGTCACTTGTGCAAAGTTCATAAAATGAAAATAATCAACAATATTATAGTTGAGAACTGAAGAATGTCACTTCCCATCTGGCACTACAAGGATTAGGTCAGCATATTGCCAAACACAGAAAAGCACTAAAATCATTAACTTCAGACATCTCCCTTTTGTAATTATAAATAATATTTTGATGATTGACTACATGTTTTTTTTTTTCCTTCTAGATAAAACTCCTATATGTCCTGGTTTCTCCCTTATCTCTTTGGAACAGTACCTCAGAGCTACCTGAGAGGCTGTCTCTGGGGCTAGAGTCCTCAGTAAAGTACCCAAATAAAACATAACTCAACTTTTAGGCTGTGCATTTTTTCTGTCTGGGGTTTAGGGGTGCCCACCCCCATATGTCTGTGTGGCATTGCCCTAGCAGGATCTCTTAACTGAAGCCCCTCCTTTGATACAGTTAAATCCTTCGGGCCCTTACATATTGGGTTTGTGATGGAAAGGCAGCCTCATAATCTACAAAATGCCTTCAGGGCCATTCTTCCACTGTTTTGAACAAAACTTCCTGGCATCAGTCTAGACTAATCTCCCATTTTTTGATGCATAGCTCTTAGATACTGTTGAGATGCAGGATACATAATAAGCTCCTTAAAAGACTAGGTCTCATCCTTTGTGTTCTCTCCATTGTCTTGGACAGTAGGTCCAGTTTTCTATTTAGATGACTGACCAATCTCCCTCACTGCCTTCATTAACAGCTCCAAGCTATTGTTGAGATGGTGATTCACACCAGTTTTCTTTTCAAAATCAGCAGAACTATCAGGTTCCCTCTCAAACACATTTTCTTTCTTTCAATATGGATAGGCTGACAATTGTGCAACTTTTAGTTTTGATTTCTTTTTGAATAACAATTCCACCATCAAATCATTTCTCTCTCTCTTTTTTTTTTACATTTTACTATGATGAAATAAAATTTATATTTTAAAGCAGGGCAACAAAATTTAAGCATAAAATTCTGTCCATTTGGGCCTCTTCCCTCCATCTTTCCCTCCCTCCCTTCCTGATACGCAAGTGTGCATCTGCGTTACACATTAAACAAAGGTGGGAATGCCTACTTGACCATAAAGATCATTTTCCCCCTTTTCCCTGAACTAGCAAGTTCTTAAAGAACAGCACTCTTTACCAGCTCTGTAGGAGGTCATGGTGACCTGATGCTTGCTTTGTATGTGCATACCTAGATTATCCCTGGTGAACTTTATGTAAAATGTCAGTAGGTCATTTTGACATACAATCCTTTGTCTTGAAAATGTATACGACTGTGCCTTTGACTTCTAACAGGTGGAACAGTCCAAAGAGCTATCTGAAACTCTGTCTCCTGGGCTATATCCTCAGTTGGTTCGAATAAAAGTCTCTATTTTTCTTTCTAAGCTTGGTTGTTAACTGAATTTTCATTGACAACTGTATAACCATTCAAGAAAAATTAGACGTTCAGCCAAACATTCAAATTCATGGCTCAGAAGTTCTACCTACAACAAAACACTAGGACCTTAACACAATTTAGCTTTCTGACATTTCGTAACAAGGACTGCTCTTCATCTACTGACAAAAGAACATATCCCAAATTTCCATCTGAGATCTCATACAAATACTGTCCATGTTTCCACTAATACACCATTCACAATCACTTAGACATTCTCTGAGAAAATTAAGGCCTTCTTTTGTGAACTATGAATAACAAAATGAACTCACTTACGAGTAAGGGGCCTAAAATGAAGACAGGCCACTTGGGAAGTGGAATTTCCACACATCCACACCTGGATGCAATATAAACTTTTTTTGTCGTTTGTTTTTGTTTTTGCGGTACGCGGGCCTTTCACTGTTGTGGCCTCTCCCGTTGCGGAGCACAGGCTCCGGACGCGCAGGCCCAGCGGCCGTGGCCCATGGGCCCAGCCGCTCTGCGGCATGTGGGATCTTCCCGGACCGGGGCACGAACCCGTGTCCCCTGCATTGGCAGGCGGACTCTCAACCACTGCGCCAGCAGGGAAGCTCACAATATCAACTTTTGAGCAGCTATCCCAAGACCACCCGGAACTAGTTTTCCTTACTCCCTAGAGACCACAGTTTAGCAACTAATCTGCTGCCAAAAGTAACTGAATGACAGCCAGCATCAACCACAGTTCTGTGAAAATAACCTACATAACTTCTCTGGAATGTCTTTGTTGCCTTTAAAAAATCCTGGTATTTTCTACTTCCCTGTGAGCACATCTGAGTTGCTGCTTGAATTTGTGCCTCTGAATTTCAATTCTTAAGACCCCAAATAAACTTTCTTCTTTGCAGCTTTCTCCTTTTTTCATTCTTGTTGACACTCTTATTGTTCACCTCTCCTTCTGAGCCTTTGGGAGAAGTACTTTTAACAGTCATTTCATGGCAACGAAGGTATTTTTCTAGCAAGCACCTCTGAACTCTCCAGCCTCTGACCATTACTCAGTTCCAAAGCTGCTTTCAGAATTGAAGGTATCTGTTACAGCAGCAACCATATGTCTTGGATTTTCTGTCTTAATCCGTTTAGGCTGCTAAATAAAATACCACAGTCTCAGTGGCTTATAAACAGACATACTTCTCACAATTCTGAAGACTATGTCCAAGTTCAAAGGTTTCAGCATAGTCAGGCCCTCATCCAGGCTGTATCTTATTATAGTAAAAGGGGCAATGGGAATTCTCCTAGACGTCTTTCATAAAGGCAATACTCTTAATCATGAGGGCCCATTTTCATGACCTAATCACATCCCAAAGCCCCCACCCCTAATAACATCATAATGGGAATTAGGATTTCAACGTATGAATTTTGGGATGGGGGCTGGGGGACAAAAACATTCAGATCATAGCAACTTAAAGCACACTTACATGACCAAGAACAACCTGATTTATAGGTCCCCTAATGTGTGTAGTAAGAATACACAAAATCCTCTTTCTAGTATTTTGCAATAAAGAGAGTAACAAGAGAATACAATCAGACAAATCCAGGAGGCTAGGCTTTTTTAAGATTCCATAAGATAACTGACTTCAGCTTTTTAAAGTAAATCAATACTGGCTATAGATATATAATGATAATATATATGATGTATATGTAACATATATATACCTGGTTATATACATATATCAATCCTGGATAACATATACAGCCGTTTGTATATAATATTATTGAATTACTTTCATTTATATAGATGCAAAGTTGGTATGTTCTGTAGAAAAATGTCATACTTTAGAGATGCAAGCTGAAATATTTAGGAATGAAGCATCATACATCTGCAACTGATGTGTAAATTATTTGGGAAAAAAAATTTAGGTATACATGAATGTGTATCTATCTGTATGTATTTATTCATATATGGATATACATAGAAATATACGTATGTACATACATAGAGAAAAAGAGAGAGGACAGAGAAAACATGTTCATTAGCATATCTAGATAAAGAGTTCATAGATGTTTACTGTACTATTTTTTCAATTTTCTGTATATTGAAACATTTTCAAAATAAATACACTATTTTTCCCATAATAAATAATTATATCCTGTTCCATTTAAAAATTAAATTTGAGAGAAAAACATTAAGACATGGAGAGCAAACAGGGAAAACTGAAACAACGTAAGGAAATGCAACATAAGCTTTCCCTGATTCAAGATTAAAAGAAAAAGATTTTATATCTGTCCCATATGTATTATAGGTCTAACCAAATGCTTACCCATTCCTAGATTAAACTGCTTTTCTAAGCAAGTAAATTTTATTGTTTCAGCATTTTAAATGGAAAGAAAATAGGCTCACACATATACACCAAAGAACAGTAACTTCTAACTGATACAATTATTCAGATAAATAAATGACCTAATCTGGTACAGAGGATATGACTCTGAATTACTTACAGAGATTATTCCCACTGATTAGACACCGCCTGGATACTCAAAAATATCTGCTGACACTCAAAAATATCTCCTCATTCACTTAACCCCCTAACCCTCCAAAATCACATTCACACACTCCAAAGAAGTGATTATAAACAATCTGAGGTGTAGCATTTTCTCTACAGATATAATCAAATATATACAGCATATATTTAAGTACAAAATATATAAATGTATTATGCATGTAACTCTTTAAAACAAAAATAGAATCGTGCTACAGTTTTGTAACTTGTTTTTTTACACTTTATCTTAATTTGTGACAAGGCAGCTTATTTCAGGTTATCCAAGGTTAAACTAGATGCCAAAAAAGCTACCTGTAACTGCACGCTCAGTATTCCACAAATTTCTAACAATCATTAGCCAACTCATTCTTATAGTAATATTCTCTGTATTTTAGAAAATATGTGTGTAATGTTTGCCCATCCAATCTGTACTACAATGAATGAACAGAAATGTTTTTTATTCTACACATTCATTAAGTATTACTAGATAAAGAAATGTCAGTCAATGCGCAAAACTAGGAGCAAAGCTCATAATCGAGAGAAAACTGCTTAGTTTTGGATATGGTATTATCTATAAAATCATGAGCAAAGCAGCGACCTATCCTTCAACATACTAAATCTACCAAGATTATCGACTTGACTATCAAGGCTTGCTGTGAGCGTACCTTACAAAGTCAAAAGGAAAAAAATGATGCAAGAAAACACAAGCTATTACTGAATTTAAAACAGGGAAAAATGAGAGAGAGAGGCTTTAGAAAACTGTATGCTAGAAGAAAACATTAAATACACAACGGGAGATAGCTGAGAATTTTAGGAATTAAAAAAAAAAAAAGTGTAAGTAACTCCAACCTATCCTGTTTATCCTTTTCTCCTGATATTTTGTCCTACCTATAGTCGACTAGTTTCCACCTAATAATAGAGACATGTCATTACACATTGCATGTGAACACACTGATCTTTCCATTCCAAAAATTCCATGTAGTGGTACTAAAATCATTACCTGGGAACACCAATGGAAAATGAAACCTCTATGGTTGTTTTTCCAAGTCCAAGAATCCTGGTTACTTGAGGCCATAGTCCCTGTAGTTCAAGAACTGTCTTCGACAATTTAATAAGCAAGTTCTGGAAAATGTGTATGACACCCACTATAAGCCAGTATTATGTGATTTCAGTGCATCCATCTGCATTTATAACCATGTTGGCTCAAGTAGTACTAAGTTTACTGCATTAAACAGACAGGTTTATACAAAAATGTTAAGGTCTGATATTTTAAGGCCAAATAACATTATGATCAGTGTACAAAGTAAGGTTCCCCACTTTTTTCCTACAGAAAAACACTGGTAAATAACTTTAGGCAACAATAATAGAGGCACTGCAAATGCCACATAATGCAGTTATAGCCATGAGAACGATAATTATTTTTTAGGAATTTGTTCTACATAATCCCTAACATTATACTAACATAGATTTGAAAAGGCTGTGTGATTTTATTTGGTTTTCTTTTCTGTAAATATACATTATTGTCAAATAAGAGCTTCACGACTAGTTTTATACTTGTAAATATTTAAATAACAATAGTTTGATTTATTAGTTGAGTCAATATAAAGTGTCTTACACTACTGCAGTCTGAGAAAAACTTGAACAATATGTAATTAAAACCCTTAACCAGCACAAAGGAAAACATTCACTGAGTAGTTAACGTGTCTTAGAGCTGTACTAACTGCTGAAAATTCACAATTGTTGCACCTGTAACATCAAGTTCTTTAATAAATACATATCAACTGGAGTAATTCACCATACCTTTTCCCTTTTTCTTCAGAATGTTAACATTTTCTCTTACATGAGTCTAACGTAAGTTTATTTGCAAAGAAGCAGACACTACACTTCATCAGGTACACACCTCCCTTCTGACACTGGGGTCTCAAGTTAGGGCGGCAGCGGGGGGGAACAACTTACACAAAAACAAGATGAGGAGTCCGTTACCTGAGTCTCTCAGTCGAGCGAGTTCCCGGCGACGTTTCTTTCGTTTTTTCTTCTTTAGGGCGGCTCTGTATTTCTTGTGGCTGGAATATCAAAATATACAGCAGCATCAGCAGTCCCTCGCGCAGCGCTGCCTTAGCTCCCCTCTCCTCTGCGTCCAGAGCAAGAAAGTCGCTCTGGTACTCGGGAATGAAGTCTTGCTTTTCATATTTTGATTACAAAACTGTCTCGTCTTTCTACGCTCAGCCGGTAAGTCTCTTCGATTCCGGCAGCTTCCTCCTCGCCTTTCTGAACCCACCGACGCCGTGCCAGTGCCGGGAGCGCTCCGGCTTGCTTGGCTCAGCCTGCACATCACCTACGCCCAGCCCAGGCCCACCGTGGCTCTTCTTCTCTTCAGTCACTTCTCCCAGCCAGCTTACCTCAGTTTGTTGGGAAACATCTCCAGTGACACCACCTTAGTCATAACTCTCTGCCCTGGAGGCGGGCTTAACGCGGAAACGGTCATGCGCAAGCACAGGCACCACTTCCTCTACTGTGAGGAAGCAAAACCGGAAATCGAGCGGCGGCTGGCCGCCGCTCACCTCATAGAGAACTATTAAAATAAATGTCTCCTTCCCAAAATTTACTTTTGCGCTTCTTTCGGCACCCTGGAATTAATTCTTCTCTACTTCGCACTTTGTGATTTGTTCCTATGCTATAGTGTGAGTCTTGTGGCCAAGAGGCGAAAATCATCTCTCGTCCCCGTTCACTCTTACCTCCGAAGCCGACTTCTCCAGCCTCCACTCCTTACGCAGCTCCACCTATCAGCGCCTCGTATAAAGCTCCAGATTCCGCCCCTTTCCTTTCAACGGCCTAAACAGAGAACCTTATTGTTAGGTCAGGAATGCAAACTCAGCCTCCAGTGTATTTAGGGCTAGACAAGGAACAATGCATAGATTATATTATAAGCTACCTGCAAAGATATTTAGGTAGTATAATCGTCTCAGCCTGAGTTGAATGTTTTTTTTTTTTTTGGTCTCAGAGAAATGAACATTAAAAAATTTAAAATACCTTTGACATATAACGCGTAAAATTAAGCTGTGCAACATGTTATTTTGCTAATTCACGTATTGTAGTACGATTGCCATTGTAGCAATAGTTAGCACCTCTTCACTTTTCTAATTATTTATTTGATTAACTTGTAGTCTCTTAGCAACTTTGATGATTATAAATACAAAATTGTCTATATTTATTACCATGAATGAGATCCCTAGGACTTATTTACTACTTGTTGTCAAGTTAGTACCCTTAAACAACATCTTAGTTGAGTTTGGAAAGAAGAGGACGGTTACCTAAGTAGAGAAGAGTGACAGTGTGTTGTGAATCAGCATAAGCAAAGGCACTGTGTGCTAAAACATGTAGAATGTACTTGGAACCACACAAATTTTGGCCATCAAATTTAAAGTGCTATTCTATATTATAAAGTAACAATGATAGAGGTAGGCTGCAGCCAGGTTTTAGAGGAGGAACTGGTAACTCATGGTGAGACAATTGATTATGTTTCCTAGGCAAGGAGAATAGTTGGACAATTTTAAACAGAAGCTTGGTGTTATATATATTTTTAGGTAGATTACTCTGGTTTGTAATATAGAGGATAAAAAGATAAACCTGGAATATTACAATCACTAGGTGAGAGATGATAAGAAATTAGACTGGGGCTGTGAAAGTGAGAAAGTAAAAATTAGCCTGGCTAATAACCAGATCTTGATGTACATATACAAGACCAGAGACAAAGCCAAGGGAAAATGTTTCTCTAAAATTTACATTGCAGCTGGTAAATACATTTACCATCATATTTTGGCTGGCTTTTGTTCTAAACTACTCTACAACAAATATTGGTGAGATAGCCAATTACTAAACTGCCCTTGCTTCTCCTAGTTCTTTGAGGAATCATTTAACAGAATCCCCAATCCTACATGAAATTTTGTTTCACTGAGGCTTGAAACAACATACCTATTCCTTCACTTCCAAGTTGACCTTGTCTACGTCAGTGCACCAGTATATGGAGACACAGACTTTCAAATTAGATGAAAGAGGAGCTACAAGCTTTGGCTATATGAGATCTTGAGTCAGTCTTCAGTTCTCCAATTTGTAAAAATCAAGGTACTAATAATATTTCCCATGTTGTAAGGGTTTTCTTGTGAAGGTTGACTAAAGTTATGCATACTATGTGTTGACACAGTGCCTGGGAATAGTCAGGGTCTCCAAAGCATTAGCTGTTGGATTATCATTATTATGAAAATTTCTTGATGCCCTTTCAAGAGTGGCTTAGGTACTTGTTATACATGCATTCTGAGCACAAGTATTTCACCTGTAGTAGATAATAGCTCTCATATTATTTTGCACTTTGTTGATATTACCTGTCTGCTTCTACCAATAAACCATAAACTCCTTGAAGGTAGAGACTTGGCAATTGTATCCGTAACTGAGTTGTTTCTTGATAGTTTCCAGGGTGCAATCTGAACCTGGTCCCCATACTCACAGGGCAGAGAGAAACCAGAGAAAGAGGCAGATCACTCCAGATTCCTAGGTGGCAGTTTTTTTTTTTTTAATTTATTTTATTTTTTTATTTTTGGCTGTGCTGGGTCTTCGTTTCTCTGCGAGGGCTTTCTCTAGTTGTGGCAAGCGGGGACCACTCTTCATCGCGGTGCGTGGGCCTCTCACTGTTGCGGCCTCTCTTGTTGCGGAGCACAGGCTCCAGACGCGCAGGCTCAGTAGTTGTGGCTCACGGGCCTCGTTGCTCCGCGGCATGTGGGATCCTCCCAGACCAGGGCTCGAACCCGTGTCCCCTGTATCGGCAGGCAGACTCTCAACCACTGCACTACCAGATAAGCCCCCTGACAGGAGTTCTTTAGGCCCAACCAAATTGTCAATTACTTGCTGCGCAGTCTTAATTTGGATGTTTGGTGGCCATCTGGGTGGAGCTTTTCAAGTCCAAAGAGATAGCACAACAGGAGAGTGAGTAAGACTGAGGGGAAAAGCCTTGGCCTCAGTGTGCTTCTTCGTGGCCAGAGAACTGGTCTCTGCCAGATCCCGCAGGCGACGTCAGCTGCCACTTAACGGGCTACTTGAATCTACATGGCTCAGGATAAGTCCCAGCCACCCTTCAGAGGGGAGCCATAGCCCAGTAGGCAGATCGAGATTCTGGCCTTGGAGGCCCTGCATTGGGTGCCAGAAAAGACGTTGCAGGAAAGAGAGTGGGGTGCGAGAGGATGGTCACATCCCAAGTCATGTCTGAGTCCCTGGGATGGCCACCAAGTGTGGGTTCTTGGCTTTGTGCAGGCAAGAATTCAAGAGCAAGACATAGTAAAGTGAAACAAGGTTTATTCAGGGAGATACACACTCCATAGACAGAGTGTGGGCCATCTTGGAAGGCAAGAGGCCTAGGTGGCGGTTTTAATAAGCAAGGAAACTTAATTACAAATCTTATCTTTGGTAGCCCCAAGACAAGTAGATTTCTGGATCTGCCCACCAGAATCTTAAAAGTTAATATAGAGTCTATAATTGGGTTCAGTAATGTACTCAGACCAGATAGGCTCAGCACAACATTCTATTTCAAGGCTGTATCCTTAGGGCAGCTTCTGGGAGCAGGGAAGGCAAATGGAATGCACATTCCAAGGACAGAGAAGAGGATCAAATGCCCGGGTCCAGCTCAGGGTCAACTGGTGGTCATATCTGTTGATGGCTTCCTCCAACAAATTGGAGAATTCCCTCAGAGTATAAAATGTTCTAATTGTTCAAGTCATCAATTTTCTGGTCCCTGTGACTTAGGCTGAGATTGCTGATATTCAGAAAGCATAAGTGTTGGGTTGCTGTAACATTCTTTATAAATTAGACCACTTTTACTTCAGAATAATAAGAACATCTTCTAAATGTATTCCTAATTTAAAAATACAAATGTAGATTTTTATTTCATTATGATGTATAACTGAATGGAAATCTCCTTTTATAGGAGTGAAATATTTATTTTCAATAATAAACTACTGAAGATTTCCTGATGTGAACACACTGAATGTACAGTTACATATGGAGCAATCTTATCTGATAAAACCCCCAAAAGTAGATGAGTAACTCTTACACATCAGGCAAACAGAAAAAATGGACATCAAAGCAGTTAAAAGAGCCTGAGATACAGTGTTACCAAACCCCATGCCTGGTGCCATTACCCACAATCAGGCTGAAATTCACAATCTCAGCCTCCCCCTGAAAAGGATAGGATTTGAACCCCACATTGGGCATTCCAACTTTTAAGATAAGCACCTAAGAGACAAGCCTCCAAAGCTTTGAAAGCCAACAGGGCTGGTGTCAATGAGACTCACAGGCTATTGCTCACTGAAATACAGCTTCATATGTAGACTCACCCACCCCAGTGCCAGCACAGAGGCAGCCCACTGAGAAATGTCCAGCCTTTCTGTGAAAGAAGCCTATCTGCTTACCTTAAAGCTTTGGCCTTAGATGCAGGTTTCTAATTTAATACACATTGAGGGGCATACTGAAATACTCTCCAAATAAAGAGGTTGGTGGGTACCATCTTCATGGTCTTCCTCTACCTCACTCCAGGTCTCTGGAATCTCTGAGAAAGGAGCTTTGTACACATTTGACACCTTGGCTTTTGTGGCTGTCACCCAGGAGACCATGCCCTGGTGACTCTATTGCCTAGCAGGGTTTGTGTTCATAGGTTCAATGGGATTGTAGCAAACAAAGAAACAGTTCTTAGCTGGCTATTACCCAGGACTCATCACACAGGAACACTCATCTCCTAGTCTTCCTCTGAAAGAGGTATATTCATATACTTTGAAAGCTGCTGCCTGAGGCTCAGGCTTTCAATCAGCCTGAATCTAGGTGATGACTAAAATTCTCCCCTTTCAGATACTGACAGGTCTTGGCACACTTCAACTACTGGGAGTCACTAAAAACAAATAGGGGGCTTCCCTGGTGGCGCAGTGGTTGGGAGTCCGCCTGCCGATGCAGGGGACCCGGGTTCATGCCCCGGTCTGGGAAGATCCCACATGCCGCGGAGCGGCTGGGCCCGTGAGCCATGGCCGCTGAGCCTGCGTGTCCGGAGCCTGTGCTCTGCAACGGGAGAGGCCACAACAGTGAGAGGCCCGCGTACCACAAAAAAAACAAACAAAAAAAACAAAAAAAACAAACAAAAAAAAACCAAATAGGGTTTGAGAGACAACTAAGAGCTCGGGCAGGATTGAACAATAAGGTTTATCTCCTACATGAGGCCACTCCTTCAAGACTGGGAGAATTGGATATTTTATCTAATGCATAGATAGTCACAGAGAGTCAAGAAAAAGAAAAGAACGGACAAATCAGTTCTAAGGAAAAAAAACCCTCCAATAAAAATCTTAAATCTCAGTTTAAGTTATTTACCTGAAAAAGTGTTCCCCCAAATGGTCATGAAGATGCTGACTAAACTCAGGAGCACAACGAGAACAACGAACAAAGTGAGAATTTCAAAAAAGAGGTAGAATATATAAAAAAGTTAGAATAAATCACTGCCTTAATTTTCAGAACAAGTTTGTTCAAGAATTGTTCAAGTCAGGGGCTTCCCTGGTGGCACAGTGGTTGAGAGTCCGCCTGCCGACGCAGGGGACGAGGGTTCGTGCCCCGGTCCAGGAAGATCCCACATGCCGCAGAGCGGACAGAGGCCACGACAGTGAGAGGTCCGCGTACCGCAAAACAACAACAACAAAACATAACTTACAGATGAAAATTCTGGGCCATACATAATTTGTGAGATGTTTCAAACTTTTCATTGTTTATACTGCCATCTATTTCTTCATTCATACTTCTTTCTGAGTTCACTTTGGCTATTTACAACTCCCAAGAAAATCATTCATATTATTCAAAATTTCCAGTACTCTCATAGGCTTTCCCATAAAATATCCACATTTTTTACTCTGGTCCTAATATATCTTCAAGTTTATACATTAATTTTTTCTCTATTTTCATTAGACTTGGCAAAGTTTTATCTATTTTTATTTATTGTTGTCTGTGAAAACAAGATCTTAGATTTAATTTTCAATTTTATTGTCTATTGATCAACCTTTTTTACATTTAATCTTTTCTATTGTTTCATTATAATTATTTTGATTTGGGAACTACACTTATTTACATATTTTTAGTCTTTCTCTGTTAATATGAAACTATATGAATTTTCCTCTGAGTATTCTCTGGACAAATAACACAAACATTTTAGAAGTACTGTAATCTCATTTTCCTTATTTTGTTTGTTTTGTTTTCTTGAATTCCACATATGAGTGAAATTATGATGTTTGTCTTTCTCCTCTCGCTTATTGCACTTAGCATAGGACCTACAAAGTCCATCCATGTAGTAGAAAATGGCAGAATTTTATTCTTTTTTATGACTGAGTAGAAAGCGAATATATATATATATATATATGTATATATATATATATGTATATATATATATGTATATATATATATACATACCATTTCTTTATCTGTTCATCCAACCGGGCACACTTAGATTGTTCCAATATGTTGGCCATATACTGCAATGAACATAACGATGCATATATTTTGTGAACCAGTGTTTTCGTGTTTTTCAAGTAAATATTCAGAAGTGGAATAGCTTCTGAGTCATAGAGTAGTTCTATTTTTAATTTTCTGAGGCAACTCTGTATCATTTATCATAGAGACCACACCAATTTACAGATCCACTAACAGTGTGCAAAGATTTCCTTTCTCCCACATTCCCTCCAACATTTCTTATTTCCTGTCTTTTTGATAACAGGCCATTATAAAACATGTTAGATGGTATCTCATTGTGGTTTTCATTATTTCCCTAAAAATTAGTGATGTTGAACATTTTTTTCATGTGCCTGTTGGCTGTCTTCTTTGGAAAAATGTATATTCAGCCTCTCACTGTTGCGGCTTCTCCCGTTGCGGAGCACAGGCTCCGGACGCGCAGGCTCAGCGGCCATGGCTCACGGGCCCAGCCTCTCCGTGGCATGTAGGATCTTGCCAGATCGGGGCATGAACCCATGTCCCCTGCATCGGCAGGCAGACTCCCAACCACTGCGCCACCAGGGGAGCCCTGCCTTTTCATTTTGATATTGTTTTCCTTCACTGTGCAGATATAGTCCAATGAAAAAAATTTTTGCTTTTGTTTCCCTTGCCTTTCGAATCAGATACACAAAAAATCACTGAATCCAATGTTGATGAAATTACCACCTATGTTTTCTTCTAAAACCAAAACCAAATTTTATGGTTTAGGTCTTAAAATCAACTCTTTAATCCATTATGAGTTAATTTTTTTGTGGCATCAAACAGTGGTCTAGTTCCATTCTAGACTACTTTTTTCATTCATTGACTGTGGCATAGACTACTACTCTTTTCATTCATTTCATTTCATTCATTGACTGTGGTCAACATTGTTTAATGAAGAGACTATAGTTTCTCCATTGTGTATTCCTTGCTCTTATGTTGTAAATTAATTGTCCATATATGTTTCAGTTTATTTCTGGGCTCTCAAATCTTCTCCATTGATCTATGTGTCTGTGGTTATTTTTTTTTTTACCAGTACCATAGTATTTTGATTACTATACACTTATTTTTCTTCCTCAAGGTTGTTTTTGGCAAGTCAGAATTTTTTGTGTTTTTATACAAATTTTAGAACTATTTGTTCCAGTTCTGTCACTGGGAGTTTGATAGGGATTGCACTGAATCTGTGGATTGCTTTGGGTGGTTTGGATATTTTAACAATATTAATTCTTTGAATCCACAAACATGGAATGTCTTTCCAATTATTTGTGCCTTCCTCAATGCCTTTCATCAGTCTTACAGTCTGAAGAGTTCTGGTCTTTCCCTTTTTTTGTTAAATTCATTCCTATGTATTTTATTCTTTTTGGTTCAATTATAAATAGGATTGTTTTGTTAATTTCTCTTTCATGTTATTCATTATTGGAATATAGATGCCACAGATTTCTGGGATTTTCTATCCTCCAACTTCATTGAATTAATATATTATTTCTGACAGTTTCTTGGTGGAGTCTTTAGGATTTTCTATATATAATCATGTCATCTGCAAATAGGGAGAGTTTTGCTTCCTCCATTCCTATTTGTATGGCTTTAATTTCTTTTTCTTGCCTAACTGTTATAGCTAGAAATTCTGATACTATGTTGAATAAAAGTGGTTATAGTGGGCATTCCTGCCCTGTTCTTGATCTTAGTAGAAAAGCTGAAAGCTTTTCATCATTAAGTATGCTGTTATCTGTGGGTTTGTTATATATGACCTTTATTATGTTGAGTTACATTCCCTTTCCACATGCTTTGTTGACAGTTATTTTTATCATGAATGAATGTTGAATTTTGTCAAATACTTTTTCTTCATCTTTTGAGATAATCATATGAATTTTATCCTTCATTTTGCTAATGTGATGTTTCATATTGATTTATTTGTGGATGTTGAAACATCTTTACATTCCTGCATAGCTTCTCCTTGATTATGATATATGATCCTTTCAATATATTGATGGATTCCATTTGCTGATATATTGCTGAATCCTGCTAATGTTTTATTGAGGATTTTTACATCAAAATTTATCAAGGATATAGTTTTATAATTTTCTTTTTTTTGTGATATACGTGTCTGTTTTTGGTATCAGGCTAATGCTGACCTCATAGAGTGTGTTTGGAAGATTTTCCTCTCTTCACTTATTTGGAAAGAATGTGGGAAGAACAGGTATCAAATCTCTGAATACTTGTAAAATTTTCCAGTAGAGCCATCTGCTATTGGACTTTCATTTGTTGTAAGAGTTTTCCAGTATAGGCATACCTTGTTTTATTGAATTTTTCTTTATTGCTCTTCACAGACATTGAGATTTTTACAAATTGAAAGTTTGTGGCAATTTTGCATAGAGCAATATATTGTTACCATTTTCCCAACAACGTTTCCTCACTTCATGTCTCTGTATCACATTTTGGTAAGCCTTGCAATATTTCAGACTTTTTCATTATGCTGATTAGTGATCAGAGATTTTTTTCTTTTTTGGCTCTGCTGCACCAAAAGTCCCCTGACCATGGGTTGAATCTGGGCCCTCGGCACTGAGAGCACCAAGTCCTAACCACAGGGCCACCAGGGAATTCCCCAGAGATCTTTAATGTTACTATTGTAATTGTTTTGTGGTGTCATGGACTGCACTCATGTAAGATGGCAATTTTAATTGATGAACACTGAGTGTGTTTTGACTGCTTCACTGGCCAGCTCTTCCCCCATCTCTCTCCCTTTACTCAGGCCTCCCTATTCCCCGAGACAGAAGAATATTGACATTAGGCCAATTAATAATCCTACAATGGCTTGATAATTATTCAAGTGACAGAAGAAATTACATGTCTCTCAATTTAAATCAAAGTCTAGAAATGATTAAGCTTAGTGAGGAAGGCATGAAAGCTATGCCTTTTGTGTCAGTTAGCCAGGCTGTGAATGCAAAGAAAGTTCCTGAAGAAAATTAAAAGTGCTACTCTGATGAACACACAAATAATTAAAAAAAAGTGAAAGACATTACTGATATGAAGAAAGTTTTAGTGGTTTGGATACAAGATCAAACCACTCACAAAATTCCCTTAAGCTAAAGTCTAATCCAGAGCAAGGCCCTAAATGTTTTCAATTCTATGAAGACTGTGAGAGGTGGGAAAGCTGCAGGAGAAAACTTTTAAACTGGTTCTTGAGGTTTAAGAAAAGAAGCTCTCTCCATAACATAAAAGTGCAAGATGAGGCAGCGAGTCTAATGTAAAACCTGCAACAAGTAATCCAGAGGTCTAGCTAAGATATTTAATGAAGGTGGCTATGCTGCACAGCAGATTTTCAGTGAACATGAAACAGCCTTCTATTGGAAGAAGATGTTATCTAGAATTTCAAAGCTAGAGGGAAGTCAATGCCTGCCTTCAAAACCTCAAAGGACAGGTTGGCTCTCTTGTTAGGGGTTAATGCTGCTGGTGACTTTAAGTTGCAGCTAGTGCTCACTTAACATTCTAAAAATCCTAGAATTATTCTGTATCTACTCTGCCTTTTTTCTATAAATGGAACAATACAACCTAGATGACAACATACTCAAACAACCGAACACAGACACAGCTCACTGTGAATCAATGCAAAGCATATAGCAGCACAACACAAACACCCCCACACACAGCTCACTGTGAATCAAGGCACAGTCTATACAAGTACACACACATGCACACACACACACATGGCTCACTGTGACTGAATTCACAGTATGTAACAGCACACACCCACACAAACACACACCACACTGTGACCCAATGCCCAGCCTATACCTGCACACACACACCACACTGTGACTCAATGCTCAGCCTATACCAGCATCCAGGTATGCACAAACACACATGGCTCACTGGGACTCAATCCACAGTCTCTAACATCACACACACACACACCTCACTGTGACTCAATGCTCAGTGTATAGCAGCACACATACACACACACAGCTCACTGTTATTCAGTGCACAGTCTATAACAGCACAATACCCGAACACACAGCTCATTGTTACACAATGCAAAGCATATACCAGCACACACATGCACACACACACAATGGCTCACTGTGACTCAATTCACAGTATCTAACAACACACAAGCACATCTCACTGTCACTCAATGCACAGCCTATACAAGCACACACACACACACACACAAGGCTCACTCTGACTCAATCCATGGTCTGTAACATCTCTCTCTCACACACACACACACACCTCACTGTGACTCAATGCACACCTACACCAGCACAGACACATAGACACACACCTCACTGTGACTCAATGCACAGCCTATATGAGCACACACACACATGCACACACACAGAAACCTCACTGTGTCTCAATGCATGACCTATACAAGTGCACACACACACACACTCACACACACACCTCACTGTGACTCAATGCCCAGCCTATATGTTCACACACATGCACACTTACACACAGAGCTCACTGTGAATCAATGCAAAACGTATAGCAGCACAACATGCACACCAACACAAAAATCTCACTGTGAATCAATGCATAGTCTAAACAAGCACACATGCATGCACACACACAGACACAATGCGCAGTCTATAGAGTGACACACAGAAACACATGGCTCACTGTTACACAATGTGCAGGCTCTACCAGCACACACACACACACACAGACACACATACGCACAGCTCACTGTATCTCAATGTACATCTTATACCAGAACACACACACACACATACACAGCCACACACCACACTGTGACTCAATGGTCAGAATATACCAGCACGCACACATGAAAACAGCTCACTCTGACTCAATGCACAGCCTGGCTAACTGTGCCACACAGATGGCTAACTGTCACTGAATGCACAGTATGGAATAGCACACACACACAATGACACACACACCTCACTGTGATTCAGTGTGCAGACTCTATAAGCACACTCACACACACACACACGCCTCACCATGACTGAATGTGCAGCCTATACCAGCACAACACACACACAGCTCACTATGTGTCAATGCAAAACCTATACCAGCACACAGACACACACAGACACCCACACACACACACATGGCCATGACTCAGTTCACAGTCTATACAAGCACACACACACACACACACACGGCTCACTGTGACTCAATAACCAGACTACACCTGGAGAGACACGCACACACACCTCACTGTAACTGAATGCACAGCCTATACTAGTACAGAAACAAACACACATGGCACACTGTGACTAATTGCCAGCCTTTAGATGCAGACACATGCCCACTCACACACACACACCTCACTGTGACAGAATGTTCAGCCTGTACCAGCACACACACACACACACACACACAGCTCACTGTGAAACAATGCAAAGAGTATACCAGCACACACCCACACACCCACACACACAGTTCAATGTGAATCAAGGCACAGCCTATAAAAGCACACACACATGCACACACACACAGATGGCTAACTGTGACTGAATGCACAGTATGGAACAGCACACACACACAATGACACACACACCTCACTGTGATTCAATGTGCAGCCTCTATAAGCACACTCACACACACACACATGCCTCATCATGACTGAATGTGCAGCCTATACCAGCACACACACAAACACACACAGCTCACTGTGATTCAAAGCCCAGCCTATACTTGCACACACATGCACACTCACACACACACCCCACTCTGACTCAATGCTCAGCCTATACCAGCCCAGAGGTATTCACAAACACACACAGAGCTCACTGTGACTCCGTGCACATTACCTAGCAGCACACACACACACACGCACACACACACACACATGGTTCACTGTGACTCAGTTCACAATCTATACCAGCATCACACCCACACTCACAGCTCACTGTGGCTCAATGTGCAACCTATATAAGCACACACAAACACACACAGTCACAGACACGCATGGCTCACTGTAACACAGTGTACATCTTATACAGGCACAACAAACTCACAACCACACTGTGACTCAATGCTCAAACTACACCAGCACATGCACACGCACAGAGCTCACTGTGACTGAATTGATGGCCTATACCAGCACACACACATACACAGCTCAATATGAATCAATGCACAGCCTGTACCTTCATGCACACACAAACACACATGGCCGTGACTCAGTTCACAGTCTATACCAACACAACACACACATGGCTCACTGTGACACAACACGCAGCATAAACCAGCACATTTTGACACACACACACATACACACAGATGCACACGACTCACTGTGACTTAATGTACCGTCCATACCTGCACAGAAACACATACACAGAGACGGCTCACTGGGACTGTGCACAGCCTATTCCAACAAACCCTCACAGACACTAACGGATCACTGTGACTCAATGCACAGCCTATATCAGCATGCATAAACACACAAACACAGTGTTCATTGTGACTCAATGAACAGCTTATAACAGCACACATGCATGCACACAGACACACATGGCTTACTGTGAATCAATCGACAGTCTCTAACAGCATACACACACACACACACAAACCTCACTGTGACTCAGTACACAACCTATACCTGCACACACACACACACACAAACACACAAGGCTCACTGTGACTCAATGCTAAGCTTACAACTGAACAGACACACACACTCACACACACACCTCACTGTGACTCAATGCTCAGATTATACCAGCACACTCACATGCACACATATCATTGTGACTGAATTCACAGCCTATACCAGCACACACACACACACACAGCTCACTATGAGTCAATGCACAGCCTATATCTGCAGGCACACACACACACACACACACAGCCGTGACTCAGTTCACCGTCTATACCAGCACACACACACTCATGGCTTACTGTGACACAACACGCAGCCTAAAACAGCACACGTGGACACACACACACAGAGACACACACAACTCACTGTGCCTCAATGCACTGTCCATATTTGCACAAACACACACACACAGATGGCTCATTGGGACCCTGTGCACAGCCTATACCAACAAACCCTCACAGACACTAACGGATCACTGTGACTCAATGCAAATCCTATATCAGCAAGCATACACACCCACAAACATGGCCATGTGACTCAGTGCACAGCTTATAACAGAACACATGCATGCACAAACACACACACATGGCTCACTGAGACACAATCCACAGTCTCTAACAGCACACACACTCACACTCAAACCTCAATGTGTCTCAATACACAACCTATACTAGCACACACACACACTGACACGCATGTCACTGTGACTCAATGAACAGTCTATACCAGCACACACACACAGACACAAACACACACACAAAGCTAACTGAAACTCAATGCCCAGCCTACACCTGAACACACACATACACCTCACTCTGACTCAATGCACAGCCTATACTGGTACACACACACACACAAACACACACCTCACTGTGACTCAATGCACAGTGTATACAAGCAGAGACACACACACACACAAACACACAAGGCTCACTGTGACTCATTTTCCAGCCTACACCTGCACACACAGAGAAACACACAGGTCACTGTGACACAATGCACAGCCTATACAAGCACACACATACGCAGAGCCACAGAGATGCACGGCTCACTGTATCTCAATGTACATCTTATACCAGCACACACACTCACACACACACACACACACACTGTGACTCAATGCTCACACTACACCAGCACACTCACAGGCACACAGCTCACTGTGACTTAATTCACGGCCTATACCAGCACACACTCACACACAGCTCATTATGAGTCAATGCATGGCATACATCTGCATGCAAACACACACACACACACGGCTATTACTCAGTTCACAGTCTTTACCAACACACACACACACACATTACTGTGACTGAATTCACGGCCTATACTGGCACACACACACACAGCTCACTATGTGTCAATGCACAGCCTATACATGCACACACACACACATGTACACACATGGCTGTGACTCAGTTCATAGTCTATACCAGCACAAATACACACATGGCTCACTGTGACAAAACACACAGCCTCAACCAGCACACGTGGACACACAAACACACACGACTCACTGTGTCTGAATGCAACATACATACCTGCACAAAAACACACACACACAGATGCCTCACTGGGAGTCAGTGCCCAGGCTATACCAACAAACATTCACACACATCCACGGATCACTGTGACTCAAGGCACAGCCTACATCAACACACATACACAAACACACACACAGCTTACTGACTCAGTGCACAGCCTATATGAGCATGCATACTCACACACACACACGGCTCACTGTGACTCAATGCACAGCTTATAACTGCACACAAACATGCACACACACACACACATGGCTCTCTATGACTCAATGCCCAACCTATACCTGAACAGACACACACACACACACAACTCACTGTGATTCAATGCATTGCCTATAGTGGTACACACACACACACACACACACCCCTCACTGTGACTCTATGCATAGCCTATACGAACAGTCACACACAGGGAAACACACATGGCTCACTGTGATTGATTGCCCAGCCTATACATGCACATACATGCACACTCACACATACAGCTCACTGTGACTCAATGCTCAGCCTATACCAGCACACAGTTATGAACACACATACACATGGCTCACCATGACTCAATGTACAGTATGTAAATGCACACATACACACATACACACATGGCTCACTGTGACTCAGTGCGCAGCCTATACCAACACACAAACATAACCCCACAGAAACACACACAACTCACTGTGACACAATGCATAGCCTATTCCAGCACAGATGCACAGAAACACACATGGCTCACTGTGACTCAATGTGCAGCCTATACCAACACACAAACTCACACACACACACACACACACATCACTGTTACTCAATGCACAGAATATACCAGTACACACAGACACATGGCTCACTGTGACTCACTGCAGTCTATACCAGCACCACACCCAAACACACAGCTCATTGTGATTCAATGCAAAGCATATATCAGCACTCAAACACACACACAAGATTCACTGTGACTCAGTTCACAGCTTATGACAGCACACATGCATTCACACACACACATGGCTCATTGTGACTCAATTCACAGTCTCTAACATAACACACACACACACCTCACTGTGACTCAATGCACAGTGTATAGCAGCACACACACACACAGCTCACTGTTACTCAGTACAGAGTCTATAACAGCACCACACCCAACACAAAACTCATTGTTACACAATGCAAAGCATATACCAGCACACATGAATGTACACAATGGTTCACTGGGACTCAATGCACAGTATCTAACAGCACACACACACAACTCATTGTTGCTCAATGTGCAGCATATACAAGCACACACACACACAAGGCTCACTGTGACTCAATTCACACCTTATGAAAACACACATGCATGCACACACACACGGCTTACTTTGACTCAATGCCCAGCATAAACCTGAGAAGACACACACATTCACACACAATCCTCACTGTGTCTCAATTCATGGTCTCTACCAGTGAACACACAAACACACACGCACAGCTCAATGTGACTCAGTGCCGAGCCTATATGTTCACACACATGCACACAGCTCACTGTGAATCAATGCAAAATGTATAGCAGCACAACACGTACACACACACATGAAGCTCGCTGTGAATGAATGCTCAGCCTATACAAGCACACATGCATGCACACACACAAACACCATGCACAGCCTATAGAGTGATACAGAGAAACACACGGCTCACTCTTACCCAATGCACAGCCTCTACCAGCACACACATACACACACAGCCACAGATACACATGGCTCAATGTATCTCAAGGTAAATCTTATACCAGCACACACAAAAACACACATACAAACCAACACACCTCAGTGTAACTCAATGCTCAGCCGGTACCAGCACACAGGTATTCAAAAACACACACAGAGCTCACTGTGACTCAATGCACAGTATCTAGCACACACACACACACACACACACACACACACACATGGTCCATTGTGACTCAGTGCACAGTCTATACCAGCACCACACTCACACTCACAGCTCACTGTGACTCAAGGCGCAGACTATACAAGCATACACATACACACACAGCCACAGACATGCATGGCTCACTGTATCTCAATGTACATCTATAACAACCCACACACACACATATACACACCCACACACCACACTGTAACTCAATGGTCAGACTATCCCAGCATGCACACATGCAAACATCTCACTCTGGCTCAATGCACAGCCTATACCAGCACACACACACACAGAGCTCACTATGTGTGAATGCAAAACGTATACCAGCACGCATACACACACACACACACACATGGCCATGACCCATTTCAGTCTTTAGAAGCACACACACACACACACACACACACACACCACTCGCTGTGACCCAATAACCATCCTACACATGGACAGGCACACACACACACCTCACTGTGACTGAATACACAGCCTATACCAGTATAGAAACACACACAAACACACACGGCTCACTGTGACTAATTGCCAGCCTCTATATGCAGACACATGCACACTCACACACAAGAACTTCACTGTGACTCAATGCACACACACACTCATGATTCACTGTGACTCAATGCACATTATCTAACAGCACATGCACACACACACACAAACACACACAGCTCACTGTGAAACAATGGAAAGCGTAAACCAGCATAGACCTACAAACCCACACACAGAGTTCACTGTGCATCAAGGCACAGCCTATACAAGCACACAAGTATGCACACACACACACACGGCTAACTGTGACCGAATCCACACTATGTAACAGCACACACACACACACACACACTCACACATACCTCACTGTGATTCAATGCAGAGCCCCTACAAGGTCTCTCACACACACACATGGCTCACTGTGACTGAATGAGAAGCCTATACCAACACACAGACTAACACACACACAGCTCACTGTGATTCAGTTCCCAGACTATATTGCACACACATGCACACTCACACACAAACCTCACTGTGACTCAATGCTCAGCCTATACCAGCACACAGGTACTCACAAACACACACAGGTCTCACTGTGACTCAATCCACAGTAGCTAACACACACAGAGACACACACACACACACGGTTCACTATGACTCAATGCACAGTGCACAGTCTATACCAGCATCAGACCCACACTCACAGCTCACTGTGACTCAATGCACAGCCTATACAAGTACACACATACACACACAGCCACAGACATACACAGCTAACTGTAACTCAGTGTACGTATTATACCAGCACTCACAAACTCACACACCACACTGTGACTCAATGCTCAAACTATACCAACACAGTCACATGCACAAAGCTCACTGTGACTGAATTCATGCCCTATACCAGCACACACACATATACAGCTCACTATGAATCAATGCACAGCCTATACTTGCATGCACACACAAACACACAGGGCCATGAGCGAGTTCATAGTCTATACGAACACAACACACACATGGCTTACTGTGACAAAATACGCAGGCTAAACCGGCACACTTTGACACACACACAGACACAGACACACACGACTCACTGTGACTCAATGCACCGTCTATACCTGCATGGAAACTCATAAACAGAGATGGCTCACTGGGACTCAGTGCACAGCCTATACCAACAAACCCTCACAGACACTAGCAGAACACTGTGAATCAATGCACAGCCTATATCAGCACGCATACAAACACACTGCTCATTGTGACTCAATGCACAGCTTATAACAGCACACATGCATGCACACACACACGGTTCATTGTGACTCAATCCACAGTCTCTAACAGCACACACACACACACACAAACTTCACTGTGACTCAATACATAACCCATATCAGCACACTCACAAACACACACATTGACACACATGTCTATGTGAGACAAAGCACAGCCTACACCAGCAAACTCACACACACAAACAAGGCTTACTGTGACTCAATGCCCAGCCTACAACTGAACAGACACAGAAACTCACACACACATCTCACTGTGACTCGATGCTTAGACTATACCAGCACACTCATATGCACACAGCTCTCTGTGACTGAATTCATGGTCTATACCAGTACATGAACACAAACAACTCACTATGAGTCAAGGTACAGCCTATACCTGCACACACACACACACACGCACGCACACACACGGCCATGACTCAGTTCATAGTCTATGCAAGCAAAACACACATATGGCTCACTCTGCCACGACACACACTCACTGTGTCTAAATGCACCATCCATACTTGTGCCAACACACACACAAACAGATGCCTCACTGGGACTCAGTGCCCAGACTATACCAACACACACTCACACACACTCACATATCACTGTGACTCAATGCACAGCCTATATCAGCATGCATACTCACACAAACATGGCTCACTGTGACTAAATGTGCAGCTTATAACTGCACACATGCATGCACACACACAAACACACACACAAACATGGCTCTCTGTGACTCAATGCCCAGCCTACATCTGAACGGACACACACACACTCACACACACACCTCATGTGACTCAATGAATGACCTATAGTGGTACACACACACACACAAACACACACACCTCACTGTAAATCAATGTATAGTCTATACGAGCAGAGAATCACACACAGGGCTCACTGAGACTCATTGCCCAGGCTATACATGAACACACACGCACACTCACACATACAGTTCACTGTGACTCAGTGCTTAGCCTATACCAGCACACAGTTATGAACACACACACACATGGCTGACTCTGACTCTGCACAGTATCTAACTGCACACACACACACAAACATGGCTCATTGTGAGTCAGTGTGCAGCATATACCAGTACACAAAAAACCCCACAAAGATACACACACACCTCACTGTGACTCAAAGCACAACCTATACCAGCACACACACACACACACACATGCACACACACATGGCTCACTCTCATTCAATGCCCAGCTTACACCTGAAAAGACACACACACTCACACACAAGCCTCACTGTCTCAATGCATGGCTTATACCAGTGCACAGACACACACTCACACACACTCCTCACTGTGACTCAATGCCGAGCCTATATATTCACACACATGCACACTCACACACACACAGCTCACTGTGAATGCAAATTGTATAGCAGCAAAAAATGCACACCCACACACTAATTTCACTGTGAATCAATGCTCAGCCTATACAAGCACAAATGCATGCACACACACAGACACAATGTGCAGTCTATAGAGTGACACACAGAAACACATGGCTCACTGTTACACAATGTGCAGCCTCTACCAGCACACACATACATACACAACCACCAAAACTCAAGGCTCACCCTATCTCAATGTACATCTAATACCAGCACACACATGCACACACACACACACATACACTCCCACACACCACACTGTGACTCAATGGTCAGAATATACCAGCACACACACACAAAAACAGCTCACTCTGACTCAATGAATGACCTATACCAGCACAAACACACACACAGCTAACTATCCGTCAATGCAATACCTATACCAGCACCACACACACACACACACACACACACACATGGCCATTACACAGTTCACAGTCTATACAAGCACACACACACACACACACACGGCTCACTGTGCATCAATAACCAGCCTATACCTGGACAGACACACACACACACCACATTTTGAGTTAATGCACAGCCTATACCAGTACAGAAACACACACAAACACACACAGCTCACTGTGACTAATGGCCAGCATCTAGATGCAGTCACATGCACACTCACAAACACACACCTCACTGTGACTCAATGCTCAGCCTGTACCAGTACACATATATGCACACACACATGATTCACTGTGACACAATGCACAGTATCTAATGGCACACACACACACTCAGCTCACTGTGAAACAATGCAAAGTGTATATCAGCACACACCTACACTCCCACACACAAATCACTGTGAATAAAGGAACAGCCTATACAAGGACACACGCATGCACAAACACACACATAGTTAACTGTGACTGAATGCACAGTATGTAACAGAACACACACACACACTCACACACAGCTCACTGTGATTCCATGCCCAGACTATACTTGCATACACACACACACCTCACTGTGACTCAATGCTCAGACTATACCACCACACATGTGTTCACAAACACAGACAGACCTAACTGTGACTTAATGCACAGTATCTAGCAGCACACACAAACACACACACACACACGATTCTCTGTGACTCAGTGCAAAGTTTATACCAGCATCACACTGACACTCACAACTCATTGTGACTCAATGTGCAGCCTATACAAGAACACACATACACACAGCCACAGACACGCATGGCTAACTGTAGCTCACTGTATATCTTATATCGGCACACACAAACTCACACACCACACTGTGACTCAATACTCAAACTATACCAGCACACGCACATGCACAAATCTCACTGTGACTGAATTCACGGCCTATACCAGCAGACACACATACACAGCTCATTATGAATCAATGCACCACCTGTACCTGCATGCACACACAAACACACAGGGCCATGATACAGTTCACAGTCTATATCAACACAACAGACACACATGGCTCACTGTGACACAACACGCAGCCTAAAGCAGCACACTTTGACACACACACACAAACAGAAACACACGACTCTCTGTGACTCAGTGTACCGTCCATACCTGCACAGAAACACATACAGAGAGACGGCTCATTCGGACTCTGCACAGACTATACCAACAAACCTTCACAGACACTAATGGATCACTGTGACTCAATGCACAGCCAACATCCGCATGCATACACACACAAACACACTGCTCATTGTGACTCAGTGCACTGCTTATAACAGAACACATGCATGCACAGACACACATGTGTCACTGTGACTCAATCCACAGTCTCTAACAGCACACACACACTCACACAACCTGACAGTGACTTAATACACAACCTATACCAGCACACACAGACACACACACACTGACACACATGTCACTGGGACTCAATGAACAGCATATACCAGCATGCACACACACTCACACTCACACACACAAAAGGCTCATTGTGACTCAATGCCCAGCCTACAACTGAACAGGCACACACACTCACACACACAGCTCACTGTGACTCAATGCTCAGACTATACCATCCCACTCACATTCACACAGCTCCTTGTGACTGAATTCAGGGCCTATACAAGCACACACAGAGATGACTCACTGTGACTCAACACGCAGCCTAAAACAGCACATGTGGACACACACACACACACACATGACTCACTGTGACTCAATGCACTGTCTATACTTGCACAGACACACATACACACAGATGCCTCACTGGGACTCAGTGCCCAGACTATACCAACACACACTCACAGACACTAATGGATCACTGTCACTCTATGCATAGACTATATCAGCACACATACACACAGAAACACACGGCTCATTGTAACTCAATGCACAGCTTATAACATCACACATGCATGCACCCACACACATATGGCTCACAGTGACACATTCCACAGTCTCTAACATCTCACACACACACACACAAACCTCACTGTGTCTCAATACACAGCTTATACTAGCACACACACACATAATGACACTCATGTCATTGTAACACCATGCACAGCTTATACAAGAATACACACACACACACAAACAAAGCTCACTGAGACTCAATGCCCAGCCTAAACATGAACAAACAACCTCACTGTAACTCAGTGCACAACCTATACTTGTACACACACACACACACTTCACTATGACTCAAAGCACAGCCTATAACAGCAGAGACTCACACACACAAAAACACACATGGCTCACTGTGACTCATTTCCCAGCCTATACGTGCACACACACACAAACTCATGGCTCACTGTGACACAATGCTCAGCCTATACCAGCACACACATACACAGAGCCACAGAGATGCATGGCTCACTGTATCTCAAAGTACATCTAATACCAGCAAACACAGACACACACACACACTGTGACTCAATGCTCACACTACACCAGTACATTCCTAGGCACATAGCTCACTGTGACTGAATACATGGACTATACCAGCACACTCTCACACACAGCTCACTATGAGTCAATGCACAGCATATACCTGCACACACACACACACACACACACACGGCAGTGACTCAGTTCAGAGTCCATACCATTGCACACACACACATGTCTCACTCTGAATAAATTGCTACCTATAGCAGCACACACACATGCACAGCTCACTGTGAATGAATGCTCAGCCTATACAAGCACACATGAATGCACACACACAGACAAAATTTGCAGCCTATAGAGTGATATACAGAAACACACAGCTCACTGTTACACAATGTGCAGCATCTACCAGCACACACAAACACACACAGCTACAGATATACACAGCTCAATGTATCTCAATGTACATCTTATACCAGCACACACAAAATCACACATACAAACCCATATAACTCAATGTAACTCAATGCTTAGCCTATACCAGCACAGAGGTATTCACAAACATACACAGAGCCCAATGTGATTCAACGCACAGTATCTAGCACACACACACACACACACACACACGGTTCACTGTGACTCAGTGCACAGTGTCTACCAACACCACACCCACAATCACAGCTCACTATGACTCAAAGCGCAGACTATACAAGCATACACATACGCACACAGTCACAGATACGCAGGGCTCACTGTATCTCAATGTACATCTTTTAACCGCACAAATACACACACACACATACACACCCACACACCACACTGTGATTCAATGGTCAGACTATCCCAGCATGCACACAGGCAAACAGCTCACTCTGGCTCAATGCACGGTCTGTACCAGCACACAAACACACAGATCTCACTATGTGTGAATGCAAAACGTATACCAGCACGCATACATACACACACACACACACAAGGCCATGACTCAATACACAGTCTTTAGAAGCACACACACACACATACACTGCTCACGGTGACTCAATAACCATCCTACACATGGACAGATACACACACGCACCTCACTGTGACTGAATACACATCCTATACTGGTACAGAAACACACACAAACACACACGGTTCACTGTAACTAATTGCCAGTGTCTAGATGCAGACACACCTACACTCACACACAAGGACTTCACTGTGACTCAATGCTCAGCCTGTATCAGCACACATGTATGCACACACACATTCATGATTTACTGTGACTAAATGCACAGTGTCTAACAGCACACAGACACACAGAAACCTCACTGTGACTCAATACACAACTTTTACCAGCACACACACACACACACTGACACACATGTTACTGTGATTCAATGCACAGACTATACAAGCACACACACACACACACACACACGGCTCACTGTGAATCAATGCCCAGCCTAAAACTGAACAGACACAGACACAGTTCACTGTGACACTATGCTCAGACTACAGCAGCACACTCACACGCACACAGCTCACTATGAGTCAATGCACAGCCTGTATCTGCATGCATCCCCCCCCCCACACATACAGTTGTGACTCAGTTCACCGTCTATACCAGTAAACACACACACGGCTCACTCTGATACAACACGCAGCCTGAAGCAGCACATGTGGACTCACACACACACACATACATGTGACTCTCTGTGACTCAATGCACCATCTATACTTACACAGACACACACACACACAGACGGCTCACTGGGACTCTGTGCACAGCCGATACCAACAAACTATCAGGAGACTAACAGATCACTGTGACTCAATGCACAGCCTGTATCAGCAAGCCCACACACACACAAACAGGGACCACTGTGACTGAATGCACATTCTATATCAGTTCACACACACACATACATGGCTGTGTCTCAGTTCACAGTTTATACCAGCACACACACACACATGGTTCACTGTGACTGAGTTCATGGCCTATACCAGCACACACACACACACACACACACACACAGCTCACTATGAGTCATGCACAACCTATAGCTGCACACACACAAACACACAGACACACATGGCTGTGACTCAGTTCATAGTCTATACCAGCACAAACACACACAAGGCTCACTGTGGCACAACATGCAGCATAAATCAGCACACGGGGAGATACACACACACACACAACTCACTGCGTCTCAATGCACCATTCATACCTTCACTAATACACATGCACACATATGCCTCACTGGGACTCAGTGCCTAGGCTGTACCGTCAAACACTCACACACACTCATGGATCAATTTGACTCATTGCACAGCCTATATCAGCATGCATACACAAACACACACAAGGTTCACTGTGACTCAATGCACAGCCTATATCCTCACGCATACTCACTCACACGCATGGCTCACTGTGACCCAATGCACAGTTTATAACTGCACACATGCATGCACCTACACATACACAGATCACTGTGACTCAATGCCAAGCCTACACCTGAACAGACATACACACTCACACACACACCTCACTGTGACTGAATCCATGGCCTATAATTGTACACACACACACACACACACAAACACCGCACTGTGACTCAATGCATAGCCTATATGAGCAGAGAGTCACACACACACAAACACACATGGATCACTGTGATTGATTGCCCAGCCTATATATGCACACACATGAACCCTCACACATACAAACACACATGCATTCACACACACACATGGCTCACTGTGACTCAATGCACAGTATCTTACAGCACACACACAGACACGCACACGTCTCACTGTGACTTGCTATGCAGCCTATACAAACACACACACCCAAAATTCACTATGTGTCAATGCAAGACCTGTAGTAGCAAACACACACACACACACACACACACACAGACATCACCATGACTGAGTTCACAGCCTATACCAGCACACACACACATACGGCTCACTGTGACTAAATGCCAGCCTCTATATGCACACACACACACACTCATACACACACACCTCACTGTGACTCAATGCTCAACCCATTCCATCACACACATATGCACACACACACACGGCTCACTGTGACACAATACACAGTATCTAATAGCACACACACCCCCACACTCACAGCTCACTCTGAAACAATGCAACACGTATACAAGCACACTCCCACATTCCGACACACACAGCTCAACGTGGATCAAGCCACAGCCTATACAAACACAAAGGCATGCACACACACACACACACGGCCCTCTGTGACTGAATGGACAGCATTTAACAGCAAAAACACCCCACCCACCGTGATTCATTGTGCAGCCTATACACACTCACTGACAAACACACACGGCCCACTGTGACTGAATATGCAGCCTATACCAGCACACACACACACACACACACACACACGGCACAATGTGACTCAATGTCCAGCCTATACCTGCACACACATGCACACTGACAACACACCTCACTGTGACTCAATGCTCAACCTATTCCAGCACCCATATATGGAAACAGACACAAACACTGTTCACTGTGACACAGTGCGTAGTTCATACCAGCACCAAACACACACTGTGCACTATGACTCAATGTGTAGCCTATACAAGTACACATATACAAACACAGCCAGAAACTTGCATAGGTCACTGTAATTCCGTGTACATCTTATACCAGCCGACACACAGACACCACGCTATGACTCAATGCCCACACTACACCAGCACACAGACAGGCATACAGGTCACTCTGATTTAATGGCCTATACCAGCACACACACACGCAGCTCTCCATGATACAATGCATAGCCTATACCAGCATGGACACACACACACACACACACAACCACACATAAACACACTGTGACTCAATGCCCAGCCTATAGTGGTACACACACACACACACCTCAGTGTGACTCATTGCACAATCTATACGAAAAGAGAGTCACACACACACACACAAGGCTCACTGTGACTGATTGCCTGGCCTATACAAGCACACAGATGGACACTCACACATACAGATCACTGTGACTCAATACTCAACCTATACCAACATACAGTTATTAGAACACACACACATGGATCACTGTGACTCAATGCACAGTTTCTAACTGCACACACACAAACACACACACATACATGGCTCACTGTGACACATTGTGCAGCCTATACCAACACACAAACACAAACACACAGATATACACACAACTCATTGTGACACAATGCATAGCCTATTCCAGCACAGACACACAGAAACACACATGGCTCATTGTGAGTCAAGGCACAGCCTATACCAAGAAAGAAACACAAACACACACACACACACATACCTCACTGTTACTCAATGCACAGAATATACCACAACGCACACACACATGGCTCACTGTGACTCACTGAACAGTGTATACTAGCACCACACCCAAACACACAGCTCATGTGACTCAATGCAAAGCATATGCCAGCACACACACACACACACACACACACACAAGGTTCACTGTGACTCAATTCACAGCTTATGACTGCACACATGCATGCACGCACACACATGGCTCACTGTGACTCAATCCACAGGTTCTAAGATTACACACACACACACACCTCAATGTGACTCAATGCACAGTGTATAGCAGCACACACACACACACACATGGCTCACTGTTACTCAGTACACAGTCTATAATGTCACAAAACCCAAACACACAGCTCATTGTTACACAGTGCAAAGCACGTACCAGCACACACACACACAATGGTTTACTGAGACATAAGGCACAGTATCTAACAGCACACACACACAACTCACTGTCATAAAATGCACAGCCTATACAAGCACACACACACACAAACAAGGCTCACTGTGACTCAATTCACAGCTTATGGCAACACACATGCATGCACTCACACACATGGCTCACTGTGATTCAATCCACATTCTCTAACATCACACACACACACACCTCACTGTGAATCAATGCACACCTACACCAGCACAGACACACAGACACACACCTCACTGTGACTCATTGCACAGCCTACACCAGCACACACACGCACACACTTACATGGCTCACTGTAACTCAATGCCCAGCATACAGCTGAAAGACACACACACTGACATACAAATCTCACTATGTCTCAATGCATGGCCTGTACCAGTGCACACACACACACACACACACACACACCTCAATGTATTTCAATGCCCATGCAATATGTTCACACATGCACACACATACACACACAGCCACAGGTATGCATGGCTCAATGTATCTCAACGTACATCTTATAACAGCACACACAAAGACACACATAGAAACACATATACCTCACTGTAAGTCTATGCTTAGCCTATACCAGGACACAGGTATTCACAAACACACACAGAGCTCACTGTGATTCAATGCACAGTATTTAGCACACACACACACACACACGGTTCATTGTGACTCAGTGCACAGTGTCTACCAACACCACACCCACAATCACAGCTCACTATGACTCAAAGCGCAGACTATACAAGCATACACATACGCACACAGTCACAGATACGCAGGGCTCACTGTATCTCAATGTACATCTTATAACCACACAAACACACACACATACACACCCACACACCACACTGTGATTCAATGGTCAGACTATCCCAGCATGCACACAGGCAAACAGCTCACTCTGGCTCAATGCACGGTCTGTACCAGCACACAAACACACAGATCTCACTATGTGTGAATGCAAAACGTATACCAGCACGCATACATACACACACACACACACACGGCCATGACTCAATACACAGTCTTTAGAAGCACACACACACACATACACTGCTCACGGTGACTCAATAACCATCCTACACATGGACAGACACATACACACACCTCACTGTGACTGAATACACATCTTATACTGGTACAGAAACACACACAAACGCACACGGCTCACTGTAACTAATTGCCAGTGTCTAGATGCAGACACACCCACACTCACACACAAGGACTTCACTGTGACTCAATGCTCAGCCTGTATCAGCACACATGTATGCACACACACATTCATGATTTACTGTGACTAAATGCACAGTGTCTAACAGCACACAGACACACAGAAACCTCACTGTGACTCAATACACAACTTTTACCAGCACACACACACACATACACACTGACACACTTGTTATTGTGATTCAATGCACAGACTATACAAGCACACACACACACACACACACACACACACAAAGGCTCACTGTGAATCAATGCCCAGCCTAAAACTGAACAGACACAGACACAGTTCACTGTGACACTATGCTCGGACTACAGCAGCACACTCACACGCACACAGCTCACTATGAGTCAATGCACAGCCTGTATCTGCATGCATCCCCCCCCACACACATACAGCTGTGACTCAGTTCACCGTCTATACCAGTAAACACACACACGGCTCACTCTGATACAACACGCAGCCTGAAGCAGCACATGTGGACTCACACACACACACATACATGTGACTCTCTGTGACTCAATGCACCATCTATACTTACACAGACACACACACACACAGACGGCTCACTGGGACTCTGTGCACAGCCGATACCAACAAACTATCAGGAGACTAACAGATCACTGTGACTCAATGCACAGCCTGTATCAGCAAGCCCACACACACACAAACAGGGACCACTGTGACTGAATGCACATTCTATATCAGTTCACACACACACACATACATGGCTGTGTCTCAGTTCACAGTTTATACCAGCACACACACATACACACACACACATGGTTCACTGTGATTGAATTCATGGCCTATACCAGCACACACACACACACACACACACAGCTCACTGAATCAAGCACAACCTATAGCTGCACACACACAACACACAGACACACATGGCTGTGACACAGTTCATAGTCTATACCAGCACAAGCACACACAAGGCTCACTGTGACACAACATGCAGCATAAATCAGCACACGGGGAGATACACACACACACACGACTCACTGTGTCTCAATGCACCATTCATACCTTCACTAATACACATGCACACATATGCCTCACTGGGACTCAATGCCTAGGCTGTACCGTCAAACACTCACACACACACATGGATCAATTTGACTCATTGCACAGCCTATATCAGCATGCATACACAAACACACACAAGGTTCACTGTGACTCAATGCACAGCTTATATCCTCACGCATACTCACTCACACACATGGCTCACTGTGACCCAATGCACAGTTTATAACTGCACACATGCATGCATCTACACATACACAGATCACTGTGACTCAATGCCAAGCCTACACCTGAACAGACATACACACTTACACACACACCTCATTGTGACTGAATCCATGGCCTATAATTGTACACACACACACACACACACACACACATGGATCACTGTGACTCAATGCACAGTATCTTACAGCACACACACAGACACACACACGTCACATTGTGACTCGCTATGCAGCCTATACAAACGCACACACCCAAAACTCAGTATGTGTCAATGCAAGACCTGTACCAGCACACACACACACACACACACACACAGACATCACCATGACTGAGTTCACAGTCTATACCAGCACACACACACATACGGCTCACTGTGACTAAATGCCAGTCTCTATATGCACACACACACACACTCATACACACACCTCACTGTGACTCAATGCTCAACCTATTCCATCACACACATATGCACACACACACACGGCTCACTGTGACACAATACACAGTATCTAATAGCACACACACACCCACACTCACAGCTCACTCTGAAACAATGCAACACATATACAAGCACACTCCCACATTCCGACACACACAGCTCAGCGTGGATCAAGCCACAGCCTATACAAACACAAAGGCATGCACACACACACACACACACGGCCCTCTGTGACTGAATGGACAGCATTTAACAGCAAAAACACCCCCCGCACTGTGATTCATTGTACAGCCTATACATACACACTGACAAACACACACGGCCCACTGTGACTGAATATGCAGCCTATACCAGCACACACACACACACACACACACACGGCACAATGTGACTCAATGTCCAGCCTATACCTGCACACACATGCACACTGACAACACACCTCACTGTGACTCAATGCTCAACCTATTCCAGCACCCATATATGGAAACAGACACAAAAACTGTTCACTGTGACACAGTACGTAGTTCATACCAGCACCACACACACACTGTGCACTATGACTCAATGTGTAGCCTATACAAGTACACAGATACAAACACAGCCAGAAACATGCATAGGTCACTGTAATTCCGTGTACATCTTATACCAGCCGACACACAGACACCACGCTATGACTCAATGCCCACACTACACCAGCACACAGACAGGCATACAGGTCACTCTGATTTAATGGCCTATACCAGCACACACACACGCAGCTCTCCATGATACAATGCATAGCCTATACCAGCATGCACACACACACACACACACACACACAAACACACGTCACTGTGACTCAATGCCCAGCGTATAGAGGTACACACACACACACACACACAACTCAGTGTGACTCATTGCACAGTCTATACCAAAAGAGAGTCACACACACACACACACACAGGGCTCACTGTGACTGATTGCCTGGCCTATACAAGCACACACATGGACACTCACACATACAGATCACTGTGACTCAATGCTCAACCTATACCAGCATACAGTTATGAAAACACACACACATGGATCACTGTGACTCAATGCACAGTATCTAACTGCACACACACAAACACACAAATACATGGCTCACTGTGACACATTGTGAAGCCTATACCAACACACAAACACAAACACACAGATACACACACAACTCACTGTGACACAATGTATAGCCTATTCCAGCACAGACACACAGAAACACACATGGCTCACTGTGACTCAAGGCACAGCCTATACCAACAAACAAACACAAACACGCACACACACATACCTTCCTGTCACTCAATGCACAGAATATACCACAACACACACACACATGGCTCACTGTGACTCACTGAACAGTGTATACTAGCACCACACCCAAACACACAGCTCATGTGACTCAATGTAAAGCATATGCCAGCACACACACACAAGGTTCACTGTGACTCAATTCACAGCTTATGACTGCACACATGCATGCACGCATGCACATGGCTCACTGTGACTCAATCCACAGGTTCTAAGATTACACACCCACACACACACCTCAATGTGACTCAATGCACAGTGTATAGCACCACACACACACAAACACACACATGGCTCACTGTTACTCAGTACACAGTCTATAATGTCACAAAACCCAAACACACAGCTCATTGTTACACTGTGCAAAGCATGTACCAGCACACACGCACACACAATGATTCACTGAGACACAATGCACAGTATCTAACAGCACACACACACAACTCACTGTCATAAAATGCACAGCCTATACAAGCACACACACACAAGGCTCACTGTGACTCAATTCACAGCTTATGGCAACACACATACATGCACACACACACACATGGCTCACTGTGATTCAATCCACATTCTCTAACATCACACACACACACCCCTCACTTAGAATCAATGCACACCTACACCAGCACAGACACACAGACACATACCTCACTGTGACTCATTGCACAGCCTACACCAGCACACACACGCACACACATACATGGCTCACTGTAACTCAATGCCCAGCTTACAGCTGAAAAGACACACACAAACTGACATAGAAATCTCACTGTGTCTCAATGCATGGCCTGTGCCAGTGCACACACACACACACTCACACACACACCTCAATGTGATTCAATGCCCATGCAATATGTTCACACATGCACACACATACACACACAGCCACAGATATGCATGGCTCAATGTATCTCAACGTACATCTTATAACAGCACACACAAAGACACACATAGAAACACATATACCTCACTGTAAGTCTATGCTTAGCCTATACCAGGACACAGGTATTCACAAACACACACAGAGCTCACTGTGATTCAATGCACAGTATTTAGCACACAAACACACACACACGGTTCATTGTGACTCAGTGCACAGTGTCTACCAACACCACGCTCACAATCACAGCTCACTATGACTCAAAGTGCAGACTATACAAGCATACACATATACACAGAGCCACAGATACGCACGGCTCACTGTATCTCAATGTACATCTTATAACCGCACAAATACACACACACACATACACACCCACACACCACACTGTGATTCAATGGTCAGACTATCCCAGCATGCACACAGGCAAACAGCTCACTCTGGCTCAATGCACGATCTATACCAGCACAAAAACACACAGATCTCACTATGTGTGAATGCAAAATGTATACCAGCACGCATACACACACACACAAACACACGCGGCCATGACTCAATACACAGTCTTTAGAAGCACACACACACATACACTGCTCACGGTGACTCAATAACCATCCTACGCATGGACAGACACACACACACACCTCACTGTGACTGAATACACATCCTATACTGGTACAGAAACACACACAAACGCACACGGTTCACTGTAACTAATTGCCAGTGTCTAGATGCAGACACACCTACACTCACACACAAGGACTTCACTGTGACTCAATGCTCAGCCTGTATCAGCACACATGTATGCACACACACATTCATGATTTACTGTGACTAAATGCACAGTGTCTAACAGCACACAGACACACAGAAACCTCACTGTGACTCAATACACAACTTTTACCAGCACACACACACACACACACACACACTGACACACATGTTACTGTGATTCAATGCACAGACTATACAAGCACACACACACACACACACACACGGCTCACTGTGAATCAATGCCCAGCCTAAAACTGAACAGACACAGACACAGTTCACTGTGACACTATGCTCGGACTACAGCAGCACACTCACACGCACACAGCTCACTATGAGTCAATGCACAGCCTGTATCTGCATGCATCCCTCCCCACACACATACAGCTGTGACTCAGTTCACCGTCTATACCAGTAAACACACACACGGCTCACTCTGATACAACACGCAGCCTGAAGCAGCACATGTGGACTCACACACACACACATACATGTGACTCTCTGTGACTCAATGCACCATCTATACTTACACAGACACACACACACACAGACGGCTCACTGGGACTCTGTGCACAGCCGATACCAACAAACTATCAGGAGACTAACAGATCACTGTGACTCAATGCACAGCCTGTATCAGCAAGCCCACACACACACAAACAGGGACCACTGTGACTGAATGCACATTCTATATCAGTTCACACACACACATACATGGCTGTGTCTCAGTTCACAGTTTATACCAGCACACACACACACATGGTTCACTGTGACTGAGTTCATGGCCTATACCAGCACACACACACACACACACACACACAGAGCTCACTATGAGTCATGCACAACCTATAGCTGCACACACACAAACACACAGACACACATGGCTGTGACTCAGTTCATAGTCTATACCAGCACAAACACACACAAGGCTCACTGTGGCACAACATGCAGCATAAATCAGCACACGGGGAGATACACACACACACACAACTCACTGCGTCTCAATGCACCATTCATACCTTCACTAATACACATGCACACATATGCCTCACTGGGACTCAGTGCCTAGGCTGTACCGTCAAACACTCACACACACTCATGGATCAATTTGACTCATTGCACAGCCTATATCAGCATGCATACACAAACACACACAAGGTTCACTGTGACTCAATGCACAGCCTATATCCTCACGCATACTCACTCACACGCATGGCTCACTGTGACCCAATGCACAGTTTATAACTGCACACATGCATGCACCTACACATACACAGATCACTGTGACTCAATGCCAAGCCTACACCTGAACAGACATACACACTCACACACACACCTCACTGTGACTGAATCCATGGCCTATAATTGTACACACACACACACACACAAACACCGCACTGTGACTCAATGCATAGCCTATATGAGCAGAGAGTCACACACACACAAACACACATGGATCACTGTGATTGATTGCCCAGCCTATATATGCACACACATGAACCCTCACACATACAAACACACATGCATTCACACACACACATGGCTCACTGTGACTCAATGCACAGTATCTTACAGCACACACACAGACACGCACACGTCTCACTGTGACTTGCTATGCAGCCTATACAAACACACACACCCAAAATTCACTATGTGTCAATGCAAGACCTGTAGTAGCAAACACACACACACACACACAGACATCACCATGACTGAGTTCACAGCCTATACCAGCACACACACACATACGGCTCACTGTGACTAAATGCCAGCCTCTATATGCACACACACACACACTCATACACACACACCTCACTGTGACTCAATGCTCAACCCATTCCATCACACACATATGCACACACACACACGGCTCACTGTGACACAATACACAGTATCTAATAGCACACACACCCCCACACTCACAGCTCACTCTGAAACAATGCAACACGTATACAAGCACACTCCCACATTCCGACACACACAGCTCAACGTGGATCAAGCCACAGCCTATACAAACACAAAGGCATGCACACACACACACACACGGCCCTCTGTGACTGAATGGACAGCATTTAACAGCAAAAACACCCCACCCACCGTGATTCATTGTGCAGCCTATACACACTCACTGACAAACACACACGGCCCACTGTGACTGAATATGCAGCCTATACCAGCACACACACACACACACACACACACACACATGGCACAATGTGACTCAATGTCCAGCCTATACCTGCACACACATGCACACTGACAACACACCTCACTGTGACTCAATGCTCAACCTATTCCAGCACCCATATATGGAAACAGACACAAACACTGTTCACTGTGACACAGTGCGTAGTTCATACCAGCACCAAACACACACTCTGCACTATGACTCAATGTGTAGCCTATACAAGTACACATATACAAACACAGCCAGAAACATGCATAGGTCACTGTAATTCCGTGTACATCTTATACCAGCCGACACACAGACACCACGCTATGACTCAATGCCCACACTACACCAGCACACAGACAGGCATACAGGTCACTCTGATTTAATGGCCTATACCAGCACACACACACGCAGCTCTCCATGATACAATGCATAGCCTATACCAGCATGGACACACACACACACACACACAACCACACATAAACACACTGTGACTCAATGCCCAGCCTATAGTGGTACACACACACACACACCTCAGTGTGACTCATTGCACAATCTATACGAAAAGAGAGTCACACACACACACACAAGGCTCACTGTGACTGATTGCCTGGCCTATACAAGCACACAGATGGACACTCACACATACAGATCACTGTGACTCAATACTCAACCTATACCAACATACAGTTATTAGAACACACACACATGGATCACTGTGACTCAATGCACAGTTTCTAACTGCACACACACAAACACACACACATACATGGCTCACTGTGACACATTGTGCAGCCTATACCAACACACAAACACAAACACACAGATATACACACAACTCATTGTGACACAATGCATAGCCTATTCCAGCACAGACACACAGAAACACACATGGCTCATTGTGTGTCAAGGCACAGCCTATACCAAGAAAGAAACACAAACACACACACACACACATACCTCACTGTTACTCAATGCACAGAATATACCACAACGCACACACACATGGCTCACTGTGACTCACTGAACAGTGTATACTAGCACCACACCCAAACACACAGCTCATGTGACTCAATGCAAAGCATATGCCAGCACACACACACACACACACACACACAAGGTTCACTGTGACTCAATTCACAGCTTATGACTGCACACATGCATGCACGCACACACATGGCTCACTGTGACTCAATCCACAGGTTCTAAGATTACACACACACACACACCTCAATGTGACTCAATGCACAGTGTATAGCAGCACACACACACACACACATGGCTCACTGTTACTCAGTACACAGTCTATAATGTCACAAAACCCAAACACACAGCTCATTGTTACACAGTGCAAAGCACGTACCAGCACACACACACACAATGGTTTACTGAGACATAAGGCACAGTATCTAACAGCACACACACACAACTCACTGTCATAAAATGCACAGCCTATACAAGCACACACACACACAAACAAGGCTCACTGTGACTCAATTCACAGCTTATGGCAACACACATGCATGCACTCACACACATGGCTCACTGTGATTCAATCCACATTCTCTAACATCACACACACACACACCTCACTGTGAATCAATGCACACCTACACCAGCACAGACACACAGACACACACCTCACTGTGACTCATTGCACAGCCTACACCAGCACACACACGCACACACTTACATGGCTCACTGTAACTCAATGCTCAGCATACAGCTGAAAGACACACACACTGACATACAAATCTCACTATGTCTCAATGCATGGCCTGTACCAGTGCACACACACACACACACATACACACCTCAATGTATTTCAATGCCCATGCAATATGTTCACACATGCACACACATACACACACAGCCACAGGTATGCATGGCTCAATGTATCTCAACGTACATCTTATAACAGCACACACAAAGACACACATAGAAACACATATACCTCACTGTAAGTCTATGCTTAGCCTATACCAGGACACAGGTATTCACAAACACACACAGAGCTCACTGTGATTCAATGCACAGTATTTAGCACACACACACACACACACACGGTTCATTGTGACTCAGTGCACAGTGTCTACCAACACCACACCCACAATCACAGCTCACTATGACTCAAAGCGCAGACTATACAAGCATACACATACGCACACAGTCACAGATACGCAGGGCTCACTGTATCTCAATGTACATCTTATAACCACACAAACACACACACATACACACCCACACACCACACTGTGATTCAATGGTCAGACTATCCCAGCATGCACACAGGCAAACAGCTCACTCTGGCTCAATGCACGGTCTGTACCAGCACACAAACACACAGATCTCACTATGTGTGAATGCAAAATGTATACCAGCACGCATACATACACACACACACACACACGGCCATGACTGAATACACAGTCTTTAGAAGCACACACACACACATACACTGCTCACGGTGACTCAATAACCATCCTACACATGGACAGACACATACACACACCTCACTGTGACTGAATACACATCTTATACTGGTACAGAAACACACACAAACGCACACGGCTCACTGTAACTAATTGCCAGTGTCTAGATGCAGACACACCCACACTCACACACAAGGACTTCACTGTGACTCAATGCTCAGCCTGTATCAGCACACATGTATGCACACACACATTCATGATTTACTGTGACTAAATGCACAGTGTCTAACAGCACACAGACACACAGAAACCTCACTGTGACTCAATACACAACTTTTACCAGCACACACACACACATACACACTGACACACTTGTTATTGTGATTCAATGCACAGACTATACAAGCACACACACACACACACACACACACACAAAGGCTCACTGTGAATCAATGCCCAGCCTAAAACTGAACAGACACAGACACAGTTCACTGTGACACTATGCTCGGACTACAGCAGCACACTCACACGCACACAGCTCACTATGAGTCAATGCACAGCCTGTATCTGCATGCATCCCCCCCACACACATACAGCTGTGACTCAGTTCACCGTCTATACCAGTAAACACACACACGGCTCACTCTGATACAACACGCAGCCTGAAGCAGCACATGTGGACTCACACACACACACATACATGTGACTCTCTGTGACTCAATGCACCATCTATACTTACACAGACACACACACACACAGACGGCTCACTGGGACTCTGTGCACAGCCGATACCAACAAACTATCAGGAGACTAACAGATCACTGTGACTCAATGCACAGCCTGTATCAGCAAGCCCACACACACACAAACAGGGACCACTGTGACTGAATGCACATTCTATATCAGTTCACACACACACACATACATGGCTGTGTCTCAGTTCACAGTTTATACCAGCACACACACATACACACACACACATGGTTCACTGTGATTGAATTCATGGCCTATACCAGCACACACACACACACACACACACAGCTCACTGAATCATGCACAACCTATAGCTGCACACACACAACACACAGACACACATGGCTGTGACACAGTTCATAGTCTATACCAGCACAAACACACACAAGGCTCATTGTGACACAACATGCAGCATAAATCAGCACACGGGGAGATACACACACACACACGACTCACTGTGTCTCAATGCACCATTCATACCTTCACTAATACACATGCACACATATGCCTCACTGGGACTCAATGCCTAGGCTGTACCGTCAAACACTCACACACACACATGGATCAATTTGACTCATTGCACAGCCTATATCAGCATGCATACACAAACACACACAAGGTTCACTGTGACTCAATGCACAGCCTATATCCTCACGCATACTCACTCACACACATGGCTCACTGTGACCCAATGCACAGTTTATAACTGCACACATGCATGCATCTACACATACACAGATCACTGTGACTCAATGCCAAGCCTACACCTGAACAGACATACACACTCACACACACACCTCATTGTGACTGAATCCATGGCCTATAATTGTACACACACACACACACACACACACACATGGATCACTGTGACTCAATGCACAGTATCTTACAGCACACACACAGACACACACACGTCACATTGTGACTCGCTATGCAGCCTATACAAACGCACACACCCAAAACTCACTATGTGTCAATGCAAGACCTGTACCAGCACACACACACACACACACACACAGACATCACCATGACTCAGTTCACAGTCTATACCAGCACACACACACATACGGCTCACTGTGACTAAATGCCAGTCTCTATATGCACACACACACACACTCATACACACACCTCACTGTGACTCAATGCTCAACCTATTCCATCACACACATATGCACACACACACACGGCTCACTGTGACACAATACACAGTATCTAATAGCACACACACACCCACACTCACAGCTCACTCTGAAACAATGCAACACATATACAAGCACACTCCCACATTCCGACACACACAGCTCAGCGTGGATCAAGCCACAGCCTATACAAACACAAAGGCATGCACACACACACACACACACGGCCCTCTGTGACTGAATGGACAGCATTTAACAGCAAAAACACCCCCCGCACTGTGATTCATTGTACAGCCTATACACACACACTGACAAACACACACGGCCCACTGTGACTGAATATGCAGCCTATACCAGCACACACACACACACACACACACACACGGCACAATGTGACTCAATGTCCAGCCTATACCTGCACACACATGCACACTGACAACACACCTCACTGTGACTCAATGCTCAACCTATTCCAGCACCCATATATGGAAACAGACACAAACACTGTTCACTGTGACACAGTACGTAGTTCATACCAGCACCACACACACACTGTGCACTATGACTCAATGTGTAGCCTATACAAGTACACAGATACAAACACAGCCAGAAACATGCATAGGTCACTGTAATTCCGTGTATATCTTATACCAGCCGACACACAGACACCACGCTATGACTCAATGCCCACACTACACCAGCACACAGACAGGCATACAGGTCACTCTGATTTAATGGCCTATACCAGCACACACACACGCAGCTCTCCATGATACAATGCATAGCCTATACCAGCATGCACACACACACACACACACACACAAACACACGTCACTGTGACTCAATGCCCAGCGTATAGAGGTACACACACACACACACACACACACAACTCAGTGTGACTCATTGCACAGTCTATACGAAAAGAGAGTCACACACACACACACACACAGGGCTCACTGTGACTGATTGCCTGGCGTATACAAGCACACACATGGACACTCACACATACAGATCACTGTGACTCAATGCTCAACCTATACCAGCATACAGTTATGAAAACACACACACATGGATCACTGTGACTCAATGCACAGTATCTAACTGCACACACACAAACACACAAATACATGGCTCACTGTGACACATTGTGAAGCCTATACCAACACACAAACACAACCACACAGATACACACACAACTCACTGTGACACAATGTATAGCCTATTCCAGCACAGACACACAGAAACACACATGGCTCACTGTGACTCAAGGCACAGCCTATACCAACAAACAAACACAAACACGCACACACACATACCTTCCTGTCACTCAATGCACAGAATATACCACAACACACACACACATGGCTCACTGTGACTCACTGAACAGTGTATACTAGCACCACACCCAAACACACAGCTCATGTGACTCAATGTAAAGCATATGCCAGCACACACACACAAGGTTCACTGTGACTCAATTCACAGCTTATGACTGCACACATGCATGCACGCATGCACATGGCTCACTGTGACTCAATCCACAGGTTCTAAGATTACACACCCACACACACACCTCAATGTGACTCAATGCACAGTGTATAGCACCACACACACACAAACACACACATGGCTCACTGTTACTCAGTACACAGTCTATAATGTCACAAAACCCAAACACACAGCTCATTGTTACACTGTGCAAAGCATGTACCAGCACACACGCACACACAATGATTCACTGAGACACAATGCACAGTATCTAACAGCACACACACACAACTCACTGTCATAAAATGCACAGCCTATACAAGCACACACACACAAGGCTCACTGTGACTCAATTCACAGCTTATGGCAACACACATACATGCACACACACACACATGGCTCACTGTGATTCAATCCACATTCTCTAACATCACACACACACACCCCTCACTTAGAATCAATGCACACCTACACCAGCACAGACACACAGACACATACCTCACTGTGACTCATTGCACAGCCTACACCAGCACACACACGCACACACATACATGGCTCACTGTAACTCAATGCCCAGCTTACAGCTGAAAAGACACACACAAACTGACATAGAAATCTCACTGTGTCTCAATGCATGGCCTGTGCCAGTGCACACACACACACACTCACACACACACCTCAATGTGATTCAATGCCCATGCAATATGTTCACACATGCACACACATACACACACAGCCACAGATATGCATGGCTCGATGTATCTCAACGTACATCTTATAACAGCACACACAAAGACACACATAGAAACACATATACCTCACTGTAAGTCTATGCTTAGCCTATACCAGGACACAGGTATTCACAAACACACACAGAGCTCACTGTGATTCAATGCACAGTATTTAGCACACAAACACACACACACGGTTCATTGTGACTCAGTGCACAGTGTCTACCAACACCACACTCACAATCACAGCTCACTATGACTCAAAGTGCAGACTATACAAGCATACACATATACACAGAGCCACAGATACGCACGGCTCACTGTATCTCAATGTACATCTTATAACCGCACAAATACACACACACACATACACACCCACACACCACACTGTGATTCAATGGTCAGACTATCCCAGCATGCACACAGGCAAACAGCTCACTCTGGCTCAATGCACGATCTATACCAGCACAAAAACACACAGATCTCACTATGTGTGAATGCAAAATGTATACCAGCACGCATACACACACACACAAACACACGCGGCCATGACTCAATACACAGTCTTTAGAAGCACACACACACATACACTGCTCACGGTGACTCAATAACCATCCTACGCATGGACAGACACACACACACACCTCACTGTGACTGAATACACATCCTATACTGGTACAGAAACACACACGAACGCACACGGTTCACTGTAACTAATTGCCAGTGTCTAGATGCAGACACACCTACACTCACACACAAGGACTTCACTGTGACTCAATGCTCAGCCTGTATCAGCACACATGTATGCACACACACATTCATGATTTACTGTGACTAAATGCACAGTGTCTAACAGCACACAGACACACAGAAACCTCACTGTGACTCAATACACAACTTTTACCAGCACACACACACACACACACACACTGACACACATGTTACTGTGATTCAATGCACAGACTATACAAGCACACACACACACACACACACACGGCTCACTGTGAATCAATGCCCAGCCTAAAACTGAACAGACACAGACACAGTTCACTGTGACACTATGCTCGGACTACAGCAGCACACTCACACGCACACAGCTCACTATGAGTCAATGCACAGCCTGTATCTGCATGCATCCCTCCCCACACACATACAGCTGTGACTCAGTTCACCGTCTATACCAGTAAACACACACACGGCTCACTCTGATACAACACGCAGCCTGAAGCAGCACATGTGGACTCACACACACACACATACATGTGACTCTCTGTGACTCAATGCACCATCTATACTTACACAGACACACACACACACAGACGGCTCACTGGGACTCTGTGCACAGCCGATACCAACAAACTATCAGGAGACTAACAGATCACTGTGACTCAATGCACAGCCTGTATCAGCAAGCCCACACACACACAAACAGGGACCACTGTGACTGAATGCACATTCTATATCAGTTCACACACACACATACATGGCTGTGTCTCAGTTCACAGTTTATACCAGCACACACACACACATGGTTCACTGTGACTGAGTTCATGGCCTATACCAGCACACACACACACACACACACACACACAGCTCACTATGAGTCATGCACAACCTATAGCTGCACACACACAAACACACAGACACACATGGCTGTGACTCAGTTCATAGTCTATACCAGCACAAACACACACAAGGCTCACTGTGGCACAACATGCAGCATAAATCAGCACACGGGGAGATACACACACACACACAACTCACTGTGTCTCAATGCACCATTCATACCTTCACTAATACACATGCACACATATGCCTCACTGGGACTCAGTGCCTAGGCTGTACCGTCAAACACTCACACACACTCATGGATCAATTTGACTCATTGCACAGCCTATATCAGCATGCATACACAAACACACACAAGGTTCACTGTGACTCAATGCACAGCCTATATCCTCACGCATACTCACTCACACGCATGGCTCACTGTGACCCAATGCACAGTTTATAACTGCACACATGCATGCACCTACACATACACAGATCACTGTGACTCAATGCCAAGCCTACACCTGAACAGACATACACACTCACACACACACCTCACTGTGACTGAATCCATGGCCTATAATTGTACACACACACACACACACAAACACCGCACTGTGACTCAATGCATAGCCTATATGAGCAGAGAGTCACACACACACAAACACACATGGATCACTGTGATTGATTGCCCAGCCTATATATGCACACACATGAACCCTCACACATACAAACACACATGCATTCACACACACACATGGCTCACTGTGACTCAATGCACAGTATCTTACAGCACACACACAGACACGCACACGTCTCACTGTGACTTGCTATGCAGCCTATACAAACACACACACCCAAAATTCACTATGTGTCAATGCAAGACCTGTAGTAGCAAACACACACACACACACACAGACATCACCATGACTGAGTTCACAGCCTATACCAGCACACACACACATACGGCTCACTGTGACTAAATGCCAGCCTCTATATGCACACACACACACACTCATACACACACACCTCACTGTGACTCAATGCTCAACCCATTCCATCACACACATATGCACACACACACACGGCTCACTGTGACACAATACACAGTATCTAATAGCACACACACCCCCACACTCACAGCTCACTCTGAAACAATGCAACACGTATACAAGCACACTCCCACATTCCGACACACACAGCTCAACGTGGATCAAGCCACAGCCTATACAAACACAAAGGCATGCACACACACACACACACGGCCCTCTGTGACTGAATGGACAGCATTTAACAGCAAAAACACCCCACCCACCGTGATTCATTGTGCAGCCTATACACACTCACTGACAAACACACACGGCCCACTGTGACTGAATATGCAGCCTATACCAGCACACACACACACACACACACACACACATGGCACAATGTGACTCAATGTCCAGCCTATACCTGCACACACATGCACACTGACAACACACCTCACTGTGACTCAATGCTCAACCTATTCCAGCACCCATATATGGAAACAGACACAAACACTGTTCACTGTGACACAGTGCGTAGTTCATACCAGCACCAAACACACACTCTGCACTATGACTCAATGTGTAGCCTATACAAGTACACATATACAAACACAGCCAGAAACATGCATAGGTCACTGTAATTCCGTGTACATCTTATACCAGCCGACACACAGACACCACGCTATGACTCAATGCCCACACTACACCAGCACACAGACAGGCATACAGGTCACTCTGATTTAATGGCCTATACCAGCACACACACACGCAGCTCTCCATGATACAATGCATAGCCTATACCAGCATGGACACACACACACACACACACAACCACACATAAACACACTGTGACTCAATGCCCAGCCTATAGTGGTACACACACACACACACCTCAGTGTGACTCATTGCACAATCTATACGAAAAGAGAGTCACACACACACACACAAGGCTCACTGTGACTGATTGCCTGGCCTATACAAGCACACAGATGGACACTCACACATACAGATCACTGTGACTCAATACTCAACCTATACCAACATACAGTTATTAGAACACACACACATGGATCACTGTGACTCAATGCACAGTTTCTAACTGCACACACACAAACACACACACATACATGGCTCACTGTGACACATTGTGCAGCCTATACCAACACACAAACACAAACACACAGATATACACACAACTCATTGTGACACAATGCATAGCCTATTCCAGCACAGACACACAGAAACACACATGGCTCATTGTGAGTCAAGGCACAGCCTATACCAAGAAAGAAACACAAACACACACACACACACATACCTCACTGTTACTCAATGCACAGAATATACCACAACGCACACACACATGGCTCACTGTGACTCACTGAACAGTGTATACTAGCACCACACCCAAACACACAGCTCATGTGACTCAATGCAAAGCATATGCCAGCACACACACACACACACACACACACACAAGGTTCACTGTGACTCAATTCACAGCTTATGACTGCACACATGCATGCACGCACACACATGGCTCACTGTGACTCAATCCACAGGTTCTAAGATTACACACACACACACACCTCAATGTGACTCAATGCACAGTGTATAGCAGCACACACACACACACACATGGCTCACTGTTACTCAGTACACAGTCTATAATGTCACAAAACCCAAACACACAGCTCATTGTTACACAGTGCAAAGCACGTACCAGCACACACACACACAATGGTTTACTGAGACATAAGGCACAGTATCTAACAGCACACACACACAACTCACTGTCATAAAATGCACAGCCTATACAAGCACACACACACACAAACAAGGCTCACTGTGACTCAATTCACAGCTTATGGCAACACACATGCATGCACTCACACACATGGCTCACTGTGATTCAATCCACATTCTCTAACATCACACACACACACACCTCACTGTGAATCAATGCACACCTACACCAGCACAGACACACAGACACACACCTCACTGTGACTCATTGCACAGCCTACACCAGCACACACACGCACACACTTACATGGCTCACTGTAACTCAATGCTCAGCATACAGCTGAAAGACACACACACTGACATACAAATCTCACTATGTCTCAATGCATGGCCTGTACCAGTGCACACACACACACACACACACACACCTCAATGTATTTCAATGCCCATGCAATATGTTCACACATGCACACACATACACACACAGCCACAGGTATGCATGGCTCAATGTATCTCAACGTACATCTTATAACAGCACACACAAAGACACACATAGAAACACATATACCTCACTGTAAGTCTATGCTTAGCCTATACCAGGACACAGGTATTCACAAACACACACAGAGCTCACTGTGATTCAATGCACAGTATTTAGCACACACACACACACACACACACGGTTCATTGTGACTCAGTGCACAGTGTCTACCAACACCACACCCACAATCACAGCTCACTATGACTCAAAGCGCAGACTATACAAGCATACACATACGCACACAGTCACAGATACGCAGGGCTCACTGTATCTCAATGTACATCTTATAACCACACAAACACACACACATACACACCCACACACCACACTGTGATTCAATGGTCAGACTATCCCAGCATGCACACAGGCAAACAGCTCACTCTGGCTCAATGCACGGTCTGTACCAGCACACAAACACACAGATCTCACTATGTGTGAATGCAAAATGTATACCAGCACGCATACATACACACACACACACACACGGCCATGACTGAATACACAGTCTTTAGAAGCACACACACACACATACACTGCTCACGGTGACTCAATAACCATCCTACACATGGACAGACACATACACACACCTCACTGTGACTGAATACACATCTTATACTGGTACAGAAACACACACAAACGCACACGGCTCACTGTAACTAATTGCCAGTGTCTAGATGCAGACACACCCACACTCACACACAAGGACTTCACTGTGACTCAATGCTCAGCCTGTATCAGCACACATGTATGCACACACACATTCATGATTTACTGTGACTAAATGCACAGTGTCTAACAGCACACAGACACACAGAAACCTCACTGTGACTCAATACACAACTTTTACCAGCACACACACACACATACACACTGACACACTTGTTATTGTGATTCAATGCACAGACTATACAAGCACACACACACACACACACACACACACACAAAGGCTCACTGTGAATCAATGCCCAGCCTAAAACTGAACAGACACAGACACAGTTCACTGTGACACTATGCTCGGACTACAGCAGCACACTCACACGCACACAGCTCACTATGAGTCAATGCACAGCCTGTATCTGCATGCATCCCCCCCACACACATACAGCTGTGACTCAGTTCACCGTCTATACCAGTAAACACACACACGGCTCACTCTGATACAACACGCAGCCTGAAGCAGCACATGTGGACTCACACACACACACATACATGTGACTCTCTGTGACTCAATGCACCATCTATACTTACACAGACACACACACACACAGACGGCTCACTGGGACTCTGTGCACAGCCGATACCAACAAACTATCAGGAGACTAACAGATCATTGTGACTCAATGCACAGCCTGTATCAGCAAGCCCACACACACACAAACAGGGACCACTGTGACTGAATGCACATTCTATATCAGTTCACACACACACACATACATGGCTGTGTCTCAGTTCACAGTTTATACCAGCACACACACATACACACACACACATGGTTCACTGTGATTGAATTCATGGCCTATACCAGCACACACACACACACACACACACAGCTCACTGAATCATGCACAACCTATAGCTGCACACACACAACACACAGACACACATGGCTGTGACACAGTTCATAGTCTATACCAGCACAAACACACACAAGGCTCATTGTGACACAACATGCAGCATAAATCAGCACACGGGGAGATACACACACACACACGACTCACTGTGTCTCAATGCACCATTCATACCTTCACTAATACACATGCACACATATGCCTCACTGGGACTCAATGCCTAGGCTGTACCGTCAAACACTCACACACACACATGGATCAATTTGACTCATTGCACAGCCTATATCAGCATGCATACACAAACACACACAAGGTTCACTGTGACTCAATGCACAGCCTATATCCTCACGCATACTCACTCACACACATGGCTCACTGTGACCCAATGCACAGTTTATAACTGCACACATGCATGCATCTACACATACACAGATCACTGTGACTCAATGCCAAGCCTACACCTGAACAGACATACACACTCACACACACACCTCATTGTGACTGAATCCATGGCCTATAATTGTACACACACACACACACACACACACACATGGATCACTGTGACTCAATGCACAGTATCTTACAGCACACACACAGACACACACACGTCACATTGTGACTCGCTATGCAGCCTATACAAACGCACACACCCAAAACTCACTATGTGTCAATGCAAGACCTGTACCAGCACACACACACACACACACACACAGACATCACCATGACTCAGTTCACAGTCTATACCAGCACACACACACATACGGCTCACTGTGACTAAATGCCAGTCTCTATATGCACACACACACACACTCATACACACACCTCACTGTGACTCAATGCTCAACCTATTCCATCACACACATATGCACACACACACACGGCTCACTGTGACACAATACACAGTATCTAATAGCACACACACACCCACACTCACAGCTCACTCTGAAACAATGCAACACATATACAAGCACACTCCCACATTCCGACACACACAGCTCAGCGTGGATCAAGCCACAGCCTATACAAACACAAAGGCATGCACACACACACACACACACGGCCCTCTGTGACTGAATGGACAGCATTTAACAGCAAAAACACCCCCCGCACTGTGATTCATTGTACAGCCTATACACACACACTGACAAACACACACGGCCCACTGTGACTGAATATGCAGCCTATACCAGCACACACACACACACACACACACACACGGCACAATGTGACTCAATGTCCAGCCTATACCTGCACACACATGCACACTGACAACACACCTCACTGTGACTCAATGCTCAACCTATTCCAGCACCCATATATGGAAACAGACACAAACACTGTTCACTGTGACACAGTACGTAGTTCATACCAGCACCACACACACACTGTGCACTATGACTCAATGTGTAGCCTATACAAGTACACATATACAAACACAGCCAGAAACTTGCATAGGTCACTGTAATTCCGTGTATATCTTATACCAGCCGACACACAGACACCACGCTATGACTCAATGCCCACACTACACCAGCACACAGACAGGCATACAGGTCACTCTGATTTAATGGCCTATACCAGCACACACACACGCAGCTCTCCATGATACAATGCATAGCCTATACCAGCATGCACACACACACACACACACACACAAACACACGTCACTGTGACTCAATGCCCAGCGTATAGAGGTACACACACACACACACACACACAACTCAGTGTGACTCATTGCACAGTCTATACGAAAAGAGAGTCACACACACACACACACACAGGGCTCACTGTGACTGATTGCCTGGCGTATACAAGCACACACATGGACACTCACACATACAGATCACTGTGACTCAATGCTCAACCTATACCAGCATACAGTTATGAAAACACACACACATGGATCACTGTGACTCAATGCACAGTATCTAACTGCACACACACAAACACACAAATACATGGCTCACTGTGACACATTGTGAAGCCTATACCAACACACAAACACAACCACACAGATACACACACAACTCACTGTGACACAATGTATAGCCTATTCCAGCACAGACACACAGAAACACACATGGCTCACTGTGACTCAAGGCACAGCCTATACCAACAAACAAACACAAACACGCACACACACATACCTTCCTGTCACTCAATGCACAGAATATACCACAACACACACACACATGGCTCACTGTGACTCACTGAACAGTGTATACTAGCACCACACCCAAACACACAGCTCATGTGACTCAATGTAAAGCATATGCCAGCACACACACACAAGGTTCACTGTGACTCAATTCACAGCTTATGACTGCACACATGCATGCACGCATGCACATGGCTCACTGTGACTCAATCCACAGGTTCTAAGATTACACACCCACACACACACCTCAATGTGACTCAATGCACAGTGTATAGCACCACACACACACAAACACACACATGGCTCACTGTTACTCAGTACACAGTCTATAATGTCACAAAACCCAAACACACAGCTCATTGTTACACTGTGCAAAGCATGTACCAGCACACACGCACACACAATGATTCACTGAGACACAATGCACAGTATCTAACAGCACACACACACAACTCACTGTCATAAAATGCACAGCCTATACAAGCACACACACACAAGGCTCACTGTGACTCAATTCACAGCTTATGGCAACACACATACATGCACACACACACACATGGCTCACTGTGATTCAATCCACATTCTCTAACATCACACACACACACCCCTCACTTAGAATCAATGCACACCTACACCAGCACAGACACACAGACACATACCTCACTGTGACTCATTGCACAGCCTACACCAGCACACACACGCACACACATACATGGCTCACTGTAACTCAATGCCCAGCTTACAGCTGAAAAGACACACACAAACTGACATAGAAATCTCACTGTGTCTCAATGCATGGCCTGTGCCAGTGCACACACACACACACTCACACACACACCTCAATGTGATTCAATGCCCATGCAATATGTTCACACATGCACACACATACACACACAGCCACAGATATGCATGGCTCAATGTATCTCAACGTACATCTTATAACAGCACACACAAAGACACACATAGAAACACATATACCTCACTGTAAGTCTATGCTTAGCCTATACCAGGACACAGGTATTCACAAACACACACAGAGCTCACTGTGATTCAATGCACAGTATTTAGCACACAAACACACACACACGGTTCATTGTGACTCAGTGCACAGTGTCTACCAACACCACACTCACAATCACAGCTCACTATGACTCAAAGTGCAGACTATACAAGCATACACATATACACAGAGCCACAGATACGCACGGCTCACTGTATCTCAATGTACATCTTATAACCGCACAAATACACACACACACATACACACCCACACACCACACTGTGATTCAATGGTCAGACTATCCCAGCATGCACACAGGCAAACAGCTCACTCTGGCTCAATGCACGATCTATACCAGCACAAAAACACACAGATCTCACTATGTGTGAATGCAAAATGTATACCAGCACGCATACACACACACACAAACACACGCGGCCATGACTCAATACACAGTCTTTAGAAGCACACACACACATACACTGCTCACGGTGACTCAATAACCATCCTACGCATGGACAGACACACACACACACCTCACTGTGACTGAATACACATCCTATACTGGTACAGAAACACACACAAACGCACACGGTTCACTGTAACTAATTGCCAGTGTCTAGATGCAGACACACCTACACTCACACACAAGGACTTCACTGTGACTCAATGCTCAGCCTGTATCAGCACACATGTATGCACACACACATTCATGATTTACTGTGACTAAATGCACAGTGTCTAACAGCACACAGACACACAGAAACCTCACTGTGACTCAATACACAACTTTTACCAGCACACACACACACACACACACACTGACACACATGTTACTGTGATTCAATGCACAGACTATACAAGCACACACACACACACACACACACGGCTCACTGTGAATCAATGCCCAGCCTAAAACTGAACAGACACAGACACAGTTCACTGTGACACTATGCTCGGACTACAGCAGCACACTCACACGCACACAGCTCACTATGAGTCAATGCACAGCCTGTATCTGCATGCATCCCTCCCCACACACATACAGCTGTGACTCAGTTCACCGTCTATACCAGTAAACACACACACGGCTCACTCTGATACAACACGCAGCCTGAAGCAGCACATGTGGACTCACACACACACACATACATGTGACTCTCTGTGACTCAATGCACCATCTATACTTACACAGACACACACACACACAGACGGCTCACTGGGACTCTGTGCACAGCCGATACCAACAAACTATCAGGAGACTAACAGATCACTGTGACTCAATGCACAGCCTGTATCAGCAAGCCCACACACACACAAACAGGGACCACTGTGACTGAATGCACATTCTATATCAGTTCACACACACACATACATGGCTGTGTCTCAGTTCACAGTTTATACCAGCACACACACACACATGGTTCACTGTGACTGAGTTCATGGCCTATACCAGCACACACACACACACACACACACACACAGCTCACTATGAGTCATGCACAACCTATAGCTGCACACACACAAACACACAGACATACATGGCTGTGACTCAGTTCATAGTCTATACCAGCACAAACACACACAAGGCTCACTGTGGCACAACATGCAGCATAAATCAGCACACGGGGAGATACACACACACACACAACTCACTGCGTCTCAATGTACCATTCATACCTTCACTAATACACATGCACACATATGCCTCACTGGGACTCAGTGCCTAGGCTGTACCGTCAAACACTCACACACACTCATGGATCAATTTGACTCATTGCACAGCCTATATCAGCATGCATACACAAACACACACAAGGTTCACTGTGACTCAATGCACAGCCTATATCCTCACGCATACTCACTCACACGCATGGCTCACTGTGACCCAATGCACAGTTTATAACTGCACACATGCATGCACCTACACATACACAGATCACTGTGACTCAATGCCAAGCCTACACCTGAACAGACATACACACTCACACACACACCTCACTGTGACTGAATCCATGGCCTATAATTGTACACACACACACACACACAAACACCGCACTGTGACTCAATGCATAGCCTATATGAGCAGAGAGTCACACACACACAAACACACATGGATCACTGTGATTGATTGCCCAGCCTATATATGCACACACATGAACCCTCACACATACAAACACACATGCATTCACACACACACATGGCTCACTGTGACTCAATGCACAGTATCTTACAGCACACACACAGACACGCACACGTCTCACTGTGACTTGCTATGCAGCCTATACAAACACACACACCCAAAATTCACTATGTGTCAATGCAAGACCTGTAGTAGCAAACACACACACACACACACAGACATCACCATGACTGAGTTCACAGCCTATACCAGCACACACACACATACGGCTCACTGTGACTAAATGCCAGCCTCTATATGCACACACACACACACTCATACACACACACCTCACTGTGACTCAATGCTCAACCCATTCCATCACACACATATGCACACACACACACGGCTCACTGTGACACAATACACAGTATCTAATAGCACACACACCCCCACACTCACAGCTCACTCTGAAACAATGCAACACGTATACAAGCACACTCCCACATTCCGACACACACAGCTCAACGTGGATCAAGCCACAGCCTATACAAACACAAAGGCATGCACACACACACACACACGGCCCTCTGTGACTGAATGGACAGCATTTAACAGCAAAAACACCCCACCCACCGTGATTCATTGTGCAGCCTATACACACTCACTGACAAACACACACGGCCCACTGTGACTGAATATGCAGCCTATACCAGCACACACACACACACACACACACACACGGCACAATGTGACTCAATGTCCAGCCTATACCTGCACACACATGCACACTGACAACACACCTCACTGTGACTCAATGCTCAACCTATTCCAGCACCCATATATGGAAACAGACACAAACACTGTTCACTGTGACACAGTGCGTAGTTCATACCAGCACCAAGCACACACTGTGCACTATGACTCAATGTGTAGCCTATACAAGTACACATATACAAACACAGCCAGAAACATGCATAGGTCACTGTAATTCCGTGTACATCTTATACCAGCCGACACACAGACACCACGCTATGACTCAATGCCCACACTACACCAGCACACAGACAGGCATACAGGTCACTCTGATTTAATGGCCTATACCAGCACACACACACGCAGCTCTCCATGATACAATGCATAGCCTATACCAGCATGGAAACACACACACACACACACAACCACACATAAACACACTGTGACTCAATGCCCAGCCTATAGTGGTACACACACACACACACCTCAGTGTGACTCATTGCACAATCTATACGAAAAGAGAGTCACACACACACACACAAGGCTCACTGTGACTGATTGCCTGGCCTATACAAGCACACAGATGGACACTCACACATACAGATCACTGTGACTCAATACTCAACCTATACCAACATACAGTTATTAGAACACACACACATGGATCACTGTGACTCAATGCACAGTTTCTAACTGCACACACACAAACACACACACATACATGGCTCACTGTGACACATTGTGCAGCCTATACCAACACACAAACACAAACACACAGATATACACACAACTCATTGTGACACAATGCATAGCCTATTCCAGCACAGACACACAGAAACACACATGGCTCATTGTGAGTCAAGGCACAGCCTATACCAAGAAAGAAACACAAACACACACACACACACATACCTCACTGTTACTCAATGCACAGAATATACCACAACGCACACACACATGACTCACTGTGACTCACTGAACAGTGTATACTAGCACCACACCCAAACACACAGCTCATGTGACTCAATGCAAAGCATATGCCAGCACACACACACACACACACACACACACACAAGGTTCACTGTGACTCAATTCACAGCTTATGACTGCACACATGCATGCACGCACACACATGGCTCACTGTGACTCAATCCACAGGTTCTAAGATTACACACACACACACACCTCAATGTGACTCAATGCACAGTGTATAGCAGCACACACACACACACACATGGCTCACTGTTACTCTACACAGTCTATAATGTCACAAAACCCAAACACACAGCTCATTGTTACACAGTGCAAAGCACGTACCAGCACACACACACACAATGGTTTACTGAGACATAAGGCACAGTATCTAACAGCACACACACACAACTCACTGTCATAAAATGCACAGCCTATACAAGCACACACACACACAAACAAGGCTCACTGTGACTCAATTCACAGCTTATGGCAACACACATGCATGAACTCACACACATGGCTCACTGTGATTCAATCCACATTCTCTAACATCACACACACACACACCTCACTGTGAATCAATGCACACCTACACCAGCACAGACACACAGACACACACCTCACTGTGACTCATTGCACAGCCTACACCAGCACACACACGCACACACTTACATGGCTCACTGTAACTCAATGCCCAGCATACAGCTGAAAGACACACACACTGACATACAAATCTCACTATGTCTCAATGCATGGCCTGTACCAGTGCACACACACACACACACACACACACACCTCAATGTATTTCAATGCCCATGCAATATGTTCACACATGCACACACATACACACACAGCCACAGGTATGCATGGCTCAATGTATCTCAACGTACATCTTATAACAGCACACACAAAGACACACATAGAAACACATATACCTCACTGTAAGTCTATGCTTAGCCTATACCAGGACACAGGTATTCACAAACACACACAGAGCTCACTGTGATTCAATGCACAGTATTTAGCACACACACACACACACACACGGTTCATTGTGACTCAGTGCACAGTGTCTACCAACACCACACCCACAATCACAGCTCACTATGACTCAAAGCGCAGACTATACAAGCATACACATACGCACACAGTCACAGATACGCAGGGCTCACTGTATCTCAATGTACATCTTATAACCACACAAACACACACACATACACACCCACACACCACACTGTGATTCAAAGGTCAGACTATCCCAGCATGCACACAGGCAAACAGCTCACTCTGGCTCAATGCACGGTCTGTACCAGCACACAAACACACAGATCTCACTATGTGTGAATGCAAAACGTATACCAGCACGCATACATACACACACACACACACACGGCCATGACTCAATACACAGTCTTTAGAAGCACACACACACACATACACTGCTCACGGTGACTCAATAACCATCCTACACATGGACAGACACATACACACACCTCACTGTGACTGAATACACATCTTATACTGGTACAGAAACACACACAAACGCACACGGCTCACTGTAACTAATTGCCAGTGTCTAGATGCAGACACACCCACACTCACACACAAGGACTTCACTGTGACTCAATGCTCAGCCTGTATCAGCACACATGTATGCACACACACATTCATGATTTACTGTGACTAAATGCACAGTGTCTAACAGCACACAGACACACAGAAACCTCACTGTGACTCAATACACAACTTTTACCAGCACACACACACACATACACACTGACACACTTGTTATTGTGATTCAATGCACAGACTATACAAGCACACACACACACACACACACACACAAAGGCTCACTGTGAATCAATGCCCAGCCTAAAACTGAACAGACACAGACACAGTTCACTGTGACACTATGCTCGGACTACAGCAGCACACTCACACGCACACAGCTCACTATGAGTCAATGCACAGCCTGTATCTGCATGCATCCCCCCCACACACATACAGCTGTGTCTCAGTTCACCATCTATACCAGTAAACACACACACGGCTCACTCTGATACAACACGCAGCCTGAAGCAGCACATGTGGACTCACACACACACACATACATGTGACTCTCTGTGACTCAATGCACCATCTATACTTACACAGACACACACACACACAGACGGCTCACTGGGACTCTGTGCACAGCCGATACCAACAAACTATCAGGAGACTAACAGATCACTGTGACTCAATGCACAGCCTGTATCAGCAAGCCCACACACACACAAACAGGGACCACTGTGACTGAATGCACATTCTATATCAGTTCACACACACACACATACATGGCTGTGTCTCAGTTCACAGTTTATACCAGCACACACACATACACACACACACATGGTTCACTGTGATTGAATTCATGGCCTATACCAGCACACACACACACACACACACAGCTCACTGAATCATGCACAACCTATAGCTGCACACACACAACACACAGACACACATGGCTGTGACACAGTTCATAGTCTATACCAGCACAAACACACACAAGGCTCACTGTGACACAACATGCAGCATAAATCAGCACACGGGGAGATACACACACACACACGACTCACTGTGTCTCAATGCACCATTCATACCTTCACTAATACACATGCACACATATGCCTCACTGGGACTCAATGCCTAGGCTGTACCGTCAAACACTCACACACACACATGGATCAATTTGACTCATTGCACAGCCTATATCAGCATGCATACACAAACACACACAAGGTTCACTGTGACTCAATGCACAGCCTATATCCTCACGCATACTCACTCACACACATGGCTCACTGTGACCCAATGCACAGTTTATAACTGCACACATGCATGCATCTACACATACACAGATCACTGTGACTCAATGCCAAGCCTACACCTGAACAGACATACACACTCACACACACACCTCATTGTGACTGAATCCATGGCCTATAATTGTACACACACACACACACACACACACATGGATCACTGTGACTCAATGCACAGTATCTTACAGCACACACACAGACACACACACATCACATTGTGACTCGCTATGCAGCCTATACAAACGCACACACCCAAAACTCAGTATGTGTCAATGCAAGACCTGTACCAGCACACACACACACACACACACACAGACATCACCATGACTGAGTTCACAGTCTATACAAGCACACACACACATACGGCTCACTGTGACTAAATGCCAGTCTCTATATGCACACACACACACACTCATACACACACCTCACTGTGACTCAATGCTCAACCTATTCCATCACACACATATGCACACACACACACGGCTCACTGTGACACAATACACAGTATCTAATAGCACACACACACCCACACTCACAGCTCACTCTGAAACAATGCAACACATATACAAGCACACTCCCACATTCCGACACACACAGCTCAGCGTGGATCAAGCCACAGCCTATACAAACACAAAGGCATGCACACACACACACACACACATGGCCCTCTGTGACTGAATGGACAGCATTTAACAGCAAAAACACCCCCCGCACTGTGATTCATTGTACAGCCTATACACACACACTGACAAACACACACGGCCCACTGTGACTGAATATGCAGCCTATACCAGCACACACACACACACACACACACACGGCACAATGTGACTCAATGTCCAGCCTATACCTGCACACACATGCACACTGACAACACACCTCACTGTGACTCAATGCTCAACCTATTCCAGCACCCATATATGGAAACAGACACAAACACTGTTCACTGTGACACAGTACGTAGTTCATACCAGCACCACACACACACTGTGCACTATGACTCAATGTGTAGCCTATACAAGTACACAGATACAAACACAGCCAGAAACATGCATAGGTCACTGTAATTCCGTGTACATCTTATACCAGCTGACACACAGACACCACGCTATGACTCAATGCCCACACTACACCAGCACACAGACAGGCATACAGTTCACTCTGATTTAATGGCCTATACCAGCACACACACACGCAGCTCTCCATGATACAATGCATAGCCTATACCAGCATGCGCACACACAACACACACACACACACACAAACACACGTCACTGTGACTCAATGCCCAGCGTACAGAGGTACACACACACACACACACAACTCAGTGTGACTCATTGCACAGTCTATACGAAAAGAGAGTCACACACACACACACACACAGGGCTCACTGTGACTGATTGCCTGGCCTATACAAGCACACACATGGACACTCACACATACAGATCACTGTGACTCAATGCTCAACCTATACCAGCATACAGTTATGAAAACACACACACATGGATCACTGTGACTCAATGCACAGTATCTAACTGCACACACACAAACACACAAATACATGGCTCACTGTGACACATTGTGAAGCCTATACCAACACACAAACACAACCACACAGATACACACACAACTCACTGTGACACAATGTATAGCCTATTCCAGCACAGACACACAGAAACACACATGGCTCACTGTGACTCAAGGCACAGCCTATACCAACAAACAAACACAAACACGCACACACACATACCTTCCTGTCACTCAATGCACAGAATATACCACAACACACACACACATGGCTCACTGTGACTCACTGAACAGTGTATACTAGCACCACACCCACACAGCTCATGTGACTCAATGTAAAGCATATGCCAGCACACACACACAAGGTTCACTGTGACTCAATTCACAGCTTATGACTGCACACATGCATGCACGCATGCACATGGCTCACTGTGACTCAATCCACAGGTTCTAAGATTACACACCCACACACACACCTCAATGTGACTCAATGCACAGTGTATAGCACCACACACACACAAACACACACATGGCTCACTGTTACTCAGTACACAGTCTATAATGTCACAAAACCCAAACACACAGCTCATTGTTACACTGTGCAAAGCATGTACCAGCACACACGCACACACAATGATTCACTGAGACACAATGCACAGTATCTAACAGCACACACACACAACTCACTGTCATAAAATGCACAGCCTATACAAGCACACACACACAAGGCTCACTGTGACTCAATTCACAGCTTATGGCAACACACATACATGCACACACACACACATGGCTCACTGTGATTCAATCCACATTCTCTAACATCACACACACACACCCCTCACTTAGAATCAATGCACACCTACACCAGCACAGACACACAGACACATACCTCACTGTGACTCATTGCACAGCCTACACCAGCACACACACGCACACACATACATGGCTCACTGTAACTCAATGCCCAGCTTACAGCTGAAAAGACACACACAAACTGACATAGAAATCTCACTGTGTCTCAATGCATGGCCTGTGCCAGTGCACACACACACACACTCACACACACACCTCAATGTGATTCAATGCCCATGCAATATGTTCACACATGCACACACATACACACACAGCCACAGATATGCATGGCTCAATGTATCTCAACGTACATCTTATAACAGCACACACAAAGACACACATAGAAACACATATACCTCACTGTAAGTCTATGCTTAGCCTATACCAGGACACAGGTATTCACAAACACACACAGAGCTCACTGTGATTCAATGCACAGTATTTAGCACACAAACACACACACACGGTTCATTGTGACTCAGTGCACAGTGTCTACCAACACCACACTCACAATCACAGCTCACTATGACTCAAAGTGCAGACTATACAAGCATACACATATACACAGAGCCACAGATACGCACGGCTCACTGTATCTCAATGTACATCTTATAACCGCACAAATACACACACACACATACACACCCACACACCACACTGTGATTCAATGGTCAGACTATCCCAGCATGCACACAGGCAAACAGCTCACTCTGGCTCAATGCACGATCTATACCAGCACAAAAACACACAGATCTCACTATGTGTGAATGCAAAACGTATACCAGCACGCATACATACACACACACACACACACGGCCATGACTCAATACACAGTCTTTAGAAGCACACACACACACATACACTGCTCACGGTGACTCAATAACCATCCTACACATGGACAGACACATACACACACCTCACTGTGACTGAATACACATCTTATACTGGTACAGAAACACACACAAACGCACACGGCTCACTGTAACTAATTGCCAGTGTCTAGATGCAGACACACCCACACTCACACACAAGGACTTCACTGTGACTCAATGCTCAGCCTGTATCAGCACACATGTATGCACACACACATTCATGATTTACTGTGACTAAATGCACAGTGTCTAACAGCACACAGACACACAGAAATCTCACTGTGACTCAATACACAACTTTTACCAGCACACACACACACACACACACACTGACACACATGTTACTGTGATTCAATGCACAGACTATACAAGCACACACACACACACACACAAGGCTCACTGTGAATCAATGCCCAGCCTAAAACTGAACAGACACAGGCACAGTTCACTGTGACACTATGCTCGGACTACAGCAGCACACTCACACGCACACAGCTCACTATGAGTCAATGCACAGCCTGTATCTGCATGCATCCCCCCCCACACACATACAGCTGTGACTCAGTTCACCGTCTATACCAGTAAACACACACACGGCTCACTCTGATACAACACGCAGCCTGAAGCAGCACATGTGGACTCACACACACACACATACATGTGACTCTCTGTGACTCAATGCACCATCTATACTTACACAGACACACACACACACAGACGGCTCACTGGGACTCTGTGCACAGCCGATACCAACAAACTATCAGGAGACTAACAGATCACTGTGACTCAATGCACAGCCTGTATCAGCAAGCCCACACACACACAAACAGGGACCACTGTGACTGAATGCACATTCTATATCAGTTCACACACACACATACATGGCTGTGTCTCAGTTCACAGTTTATACCAGCACACACACACACACACATGGTTCACTGTGACTGAGTTCATGGCCTATACCAGCACACACACACACACACACACACACAGCTCACTATGAGTCATGCACAACCTATAGCTGCACACACACAAACACACAGACACACATGGCTGTGACTCAGTTCATAGTCTATACCAGCACAAACACACACAAGGCTCACTGTGACACAACATGCAGCATAAATCAGCACACGGGGAGATACACACACACACACGACTCACTGCGTCTCAATGCACCATTCATACCTTCACTAATACACATGCACACATATGCCTCACTGGGAGTCAGTGCCTAGGCTGTACCGTCAAACACTCACACACACTCATGGATCAATTTGACTCATTGCACAGCCTATATCAGCATGCATACACAAACACACACAAGGTTCACTGTGACAAAATGCACAGCCTATACTAGCACACACATACACACACAGCCACAGACATGAACGGCTCACTGTATCTCAATGTACATATTATACTGGCACATAGACACACACACACGCATAACCACTACCACACCACAGTGTGAGTCAATGATCAGATTACAGCAGTGCACACATACAAAAACAGCTATGTGTCAATGCAAAGCCTATATCAGCATGAAAACAGACACACACACCAAGGTCTTGACTTAGTAAACACCAGCACACACACACACACGGCTTATGGTGACAGAGTTCCCAGCCTATTCCTGAACACACACACACCTCATTATGACTGAATGCACAGAGTATACCAACGCAGACATACACAAAATGAACGCGGCTCACAGTGACTCAATTCCCATCTATGCCTGCAGAAACATGCACATTCACAGACACATTTCACTGTGAGTCAATGGTCAACCAATTCCATCACACATGCATGCACACACACACACGGCTCACTGAGACAACATGCACTGTATCTAACAGCAGATACATAGACACACACACACACACACTCACAGCTCACTGTGAAACAATCCAAAGCGTATACCAGGACGCTCTCTCGAACTGACACCCACAGTTCACTGTGATTCAAGCTACAGCCTATACAAGACCAAAGGCATGCACACACACACACACATGACCCTCTGTGACAATGCACAGTTTAACAGCACACACACACACACCATTGTGTTCCAATGTGCAGCCTATACACATACACTGACACACACACATGGCTCACTCTGACTGAATGTACAGCCTATACCAGCACACACACACACATGCACACACACAGACACAGATGGCTCAATGTGACTCAATGCCCAGACTATTCATGCACACACATGTACACTCACAAACACACCTCACTGTGACTCAATGCTCAGCCTCTACTAACACAAAGGTATGCATATTTACACACACACATGGCTCACTGTGAGCCAGTGCATAGCTTATACCGGCACCAAAACCACACTCACAGCTCACTGTGCCTCAATTCATAGCCTATACAAACACAGACATACACAGCCACAGACATGCAAAGCTCACTGTAACTCACTGTACATCCTATAATGGCACACCCTCACACACACAAACACACACCACACTGTGACTCACTGCTCACACTACAGCAACACACTGACCTGCATACAGCTCACTGTGACTGAACTCATGGCCTATACAAGCACACATACGCACACACACAGGTCTCTAGGAGTCAACGCACAGCCTATCCATGTATGCACACACACACACACACATGGCCGTGATTCAATTCATATTTTATATTAGCACACACACACACATGGCTCACTGTGACACAACACGCACCCCAAACCTGCACACATGGACAAACACACACACACACGACTCACTGTGACTCAGTGCACACTGCATACCTACACCAACACACAGACCTCTCTGGGACTCAGTCCCCTGCCTATACCAACAAACACACACATTCACGGATCATGATGACTCAATGCACACACTATATCAGCACACATACACACACACATGGCTCACCGTGAATCAAACCACAATCTCTAACAGCACACACACACATACACAGCTCATTGTGACTCAATACACAACCTATACCAACACACACATACAAACACTGACACACCTCATTGTGACCCAAGGAACAGCCTATACTAACATACAAACACACACACCCACCCACAGCTCACTCTAACTCAATGCATGGCCTATATCTGTTCATACACAAAAACACAGCTACACATCCCTCACTGTAACTCCATGCATAGCCTATAGGATCAGAGAGTCACATACACACAAACACACATGTCTCACTGTGAGTCATTGACCAGCCTATAACCGCACACACACACACACTAACACATAAACGTCTCTATGACTCAATGATCAGCCTATACCAGCCCACACTTATGAACACACACACACATGGCTCACTGTGTCTCATTGCAGAGTATCCAACTGCAGACAAACAAACATACACACACACATGGCTCACTGTGACTCAGTACACAGTCTATACAAGTAGCACATCTGCACTCACAGCTCACTGTGACTCAATTCAAAGCATATACCACACACACACACACACACACATAAACATCTCACTGTCAATCAATGCACAGCCTATATCAGCACAAAGCCAAACACCCCCACACACAGATCACTGTGAATAAATGCAAAGCCTATACAGGTACACATGCATACACACACTCACAAATATTGCTCACTCTGATACTAGGCACAGTAACTAACTGCACACACACACACAAACGCTTCACAGAGACTCAGTGCACAACCTATATAAGTACACACACACAGCCCTCATGGTGACTCAAAGCATAGACTACACGAGCAGAGAGTCACACTCACACAAACACACATGTCTAACTGTGATTCATAGATTAACCTATTCCTGCACACACACACACACACACACACACTCACACATACACCTAAATGTGACTCAATGCTCAGCCTATACCAGCACAGACTTACAGACACACACAGAAACGGCTCACTGTAACTCAGTTAAGAGTTTATGACAGCACACATGCATGCACACACACACATTGCTCACTGTAACTCCATCCACAGCCTCTAACACCACACACACACCTCTCACTGTGACTCAGTGCACAGCTCCGTCAGCACACACACACACACACACACACAGAGTTACTGTGACTCAATGCCCAGCGTATATCTGAACAAACAAGCTCACACAAACTTCAATGTAACTCAATGCACGGCCTATACCATTGCATACACTCACACACAAACTCACACACAAACACACATACCTCACAGTGACTCAATTCTCATCCTACATGTGCTCACAGGGGCACACTCACACAGCCACGTAAATATGTCTCAATATCCAGCCTATATGTTCACATACACTCACATTGACAGACACACCTAACTGTGACTCAATACTCAGCCTAAACCAGCACATACATATGCACATGCACACATGGTCCACTGGGAGTCATTGCACAGTATGTAACCACACACAAACAGAATCACACGGTTCACTGTGACTCAGTGCACAGTGTATAACAGGACCACACCTACACTCACAGCTCACTGTAACTCTAAGCAAAGCATATACCAGCACATATACAGACACACACTCACGCAGAGATCACTATATGACAAGGAAAAACTATAAAAACACACACACACACACACACACATGGTGATGAGTAAGTTCATAGTCTGTACCAGCTCACACATACACACGGCTCACTGTGACTAAATGCCAACTTCTAAATGCAGACACAGTCCAACACACACTCACACACTTCACAGTGACTCCAGCCTTAGCCTATACAAGCACAAACTTATGCACACTCGCACATGACTCACTTTGACAAAATACAGAGTATCTAACAGCACACACTCACATAAACACACACATAGCTCACTGTGAAACAATGAATTGTGTATACCGGCACATGCACTGACACCCATACCCACAGCTCATTTTAAATCAAGGCATATTCGATCCATGCACACATGCATGCATGCACACACACATGGATCATTGTAACTTAATTCAAAGTAGGTACAACACACACACACACCTCATGTCACTCAATGCACAGGTTAAACCAGCACTCACAAACAGACACACACCTAATTGTAACTCAGTGCACAGAGTATACCAATGCAGACATACAAAAAGTGAACATGGCTCACTGTGACACAATGCACAGTATCTAACAGCACACATACACACACACACTCAGAGCTCACTGTGAAACAAGGCAAAGCATATGCTAGCACACTCCCACAAACCAACACTCGCAGCTCACTGTGAATCAAACTATAGCCTATAAAAGCCCAAAGGCATGCACACACAAACACACATGAACTTCTGTGTCTGAATGGACAACATTTAAGAGCACACACAGAGACACACACACACACACACACCACACTGATTCAATGCACAGCCTATACACATACACTGACACACACACATGGCTCACTGGGACACAGTGCATAGATTATACCAGCACCAACCCCACATTCACAGCTCACTGTGCTTCAGTTTATAGCCTTTAAAGTACACACATACACACACAGCCACAGACAAGCAAATTCCACTGTAACTCAGTGTACATCTTATAATGGCACACCCATACACACACACACACCACACTGTGACTCATTGCTCAGAGTACAGCAGCACACTGACATGCATACAGCTCACTGTAACTGAATTCACAGCCTATACAAGCACACACACAGAGCTCTGTAGGAATCAATGAACACCCTATCCATGCATGCACACACACACACACACACACACACATGGGATTGAGTCATTTCATAGTATATACCAGCAAACACACACACATGGCTCACTGTGACACAACAGGCACACTTAACCAGCACACATGGATACACACAAACTCACACACACACATGACTCACTGTGACTCAATGCACCCTCCATACCTGCACAGACACTGAGACACACAGACGCCTCACTGGGACTCAGTCCCCAGCCTATACCAAAAAAATTTACACACACTCACTGATCAGGGTGATTCAATGCACAGACTATATCAACACACATACACACACACACGGCTCATTGCCACTCAATGCATAGCTTATAACAACATATATTCATGCACACACAGACACATGGCTCACTGTGAATCAAACCACAATCTCTAACAGCACACACACAGACACACACACACAGCAAACTGAGACTCAATACACAACCTATACCAGCACACACACACAAACACTGACACACCTCACTGTGACTCAATGCACAGCCTATAATAACGCACAAACACACTCTCTCACATACACAGCTCACTGTGACTCAATGCGTGGTCTATACCTGTGCACATACACAAACACACACACACACCTCACTGTGACTCAATGCATAGCCTATATGATCAGAGAGTAACACACACTCAAACACACATGTCTCATTCTGAGTCATTGACCAGCCTGTACATGTACACACACACACACACACACATAAACCTCACTATGACTCAATACTCAGCCTATACCAGCCCACAATTATGAACACACACACACGGCTCATTGTTACTCAATACACAGTATCTAACTGCAGACAAACAAATATACACACACACATGGTTCACTGTGACTCAGTGCACAGTCTATACAAGTAGCACACATGCACTCACAATTCACTGTGACTGAATTCAAAGCATATACAACACATCCACACAAACATACACAGCTCACTGTGCATCAATGCACAGTCTATTCCAGCACAAAACCAAACACCACCAAACACAGATCACTGTGAAAAAATGCAAAACCTATACAGGAACACATGCATACACACACACACACACACATCGTTCACTGTGACTCAAGGCACAGTAACTAACTGTGCACACACACACAGACGCTTCACTGAGACTCAATGCACAACCTATACAAGTACACACAAACATAGCTCTCATGGTGACTCAAAGCATAGCCTATGTGAGAAGAGAGTCACACTCACACAAACACGCATGTCTCACTATGAGTCATAGATGAGCCTTTGCACACACACACACAGTCACAAATATACTTAAATGACTCAATGCTCAGCCTATACCAGCACACACTGATGGACACAAACACAAATGGCTCACTCTGAGTCAGTTCACAGCTTATGACAGCACACATGCATGCACACACACATGGCACACTGTGACTCCATGCACAGTCTCTAACACCACACACACCTCTCACTGTGATTCAATGCACACACCCACTAATACATACACACACACACACACATGGTTCACTTTGACAAAATACCCAGCATTTATCTGAACAAACACGCTCACACAAACTTCACTGTAATTCAATGCATGGCCTATATCAGTGCACACACTGACACACAGATTCACACACACACACAATTCTCATCCTATATGGGCACACAGCAGCACACTCATACAGCCATCCTAAATGTGACTCAATTTCTAGCCTATATGTGTGCACACACTCATATTGACAGACAAATCTGTGACTCAATACACAGCCTAAACCAGCACATATGTATGCACATACACACATGGCCCACTGGGAGTCATTGCACAGTATGTAACCACACACACACAGAATCCTATGGCTCACTGTGACTCAGTGCACAGTGCATAACAGGACCACACCCACACTCACAGCTCACTGAGACTCTAAGAAAAGCTTATACCAGCATACACACAGACATACACACACACAGCTCACTTTGTGACAATGCAAAACATATAACAGCACACACACAAACATGCACACACAAATGGCCATGAATCAGTTCACAGTCTGTACCAGCTCGCACACATACACGGCTGACTGTGACTAAATACCAGCTTCTAAATGCAGACACATGCTCAAACACACACATACACCTCACAGTGACTCCAGGTTAGCCTGTACAAGCACACACATATGCACACTCACACATGACTCACGTTGACACAATGTACAATATCTAACGGCACACACTCATATACACACACAGATCACTGTGAAACAATGAAATGTGTATGCCAGCACATACCCACACACACACACAGCTCATTTTAAAACAAAGGTACCTTCTATACATGCACACACGCATGCATGCACACACATGGCTCACTGTGAATTAATTCACAGTAGGTACAGCATGCACACACACACCTCATTCTCACTCAATGCACAGGCTATACAAGCACTCCCACACAGACACACACCTAACTGTAAGTCAGTGCACAGCCTATAATAGAAAACATACACATACACACACACAGACACAGAGCTCACTCTGACTGAATGCCCAGCATACACTTGAAAACACACACACTCCTCAATGTGATTCTTTGCGCACCTTATACCAGTACAAACACACACACACACACTCAAACACACCTCACTGGACTCAATGCCCAGCCTATACCTTTACACACATGGTCACTCACACACAAACCTCAATGTGACTGTATGCTCAGCCTATTCCAGCACACATGTAGGCATACACACACATGGCTCAGTGGGACACAATGCACAGTATCAAACAACACACACACACACACACACACACAACTCTCTGTAACTCAGTGCACAGTGTATACCAGGACCACACCAACTCTCAGAGCTCACTGTGTATCAATGCAAAGAATATATCACAACACACACACACACACACACATGGCTCACTGTGAATCAAGGCAAAGCCAATACAGCACAAACTTCACACTCACACATATACCTCACCTTGAATCAATGCACTGCCTATACAAGCACACAAGGATGCTCACACATGCAGCTCTCTGTGACTGAAAGCAGAGTATCTAACAGCACACATATACACACACAAACCTTACTGTGACTCACTGTGCATCCTATTCAAAAACACACACAAAAACACAGTTCACTGTGACAAAATGCACAGCCTATATGAGAACACATATACACACACAGCCACAGACACGAACGGCTCACTGTATCTCAATGTACATCTTATGCTGGCACACACACACATACATACACACCACCACACCACACTGTGACTCAATGGTCAGATTATATCAGCACACACACACAAACACAGCTCACTGTGAATGAAGGCAAAGAGAATACAGCACAATCCTCACACCACGGCACACATCTCACCTGGAATCAATGCATACCTTATACAAGCACACAAGCATTCACACACACATGGCTCACTGGGAATTAATGCAGAGTATATAACAGCACAAAGACACACAGACAAACCTCACTATGACTCACCATGAAGCTTATCTAAGCACATACACATACACGTGGCTCACTGTGAATCAAAGTGCAGCCTATACAATCACGAACACAAACACATGGTTCACTCTGACAAAATGGACAGCCTATACGAGCACAAACATACACACACAGCAAGAGACATGAACGGCTCACTGTATCTCAATGTACATCTTATACTGGCACACACACACATATATACACACCACCGCACCACACAGTGAGTCAATGGTCAGATTATACCAGCGCACAGACAGGAAAACATCTCACTATGTGTCAATGCAAAGTCTATATCAGCATGAAAACAAACACACATAAACATGGCTCTGACTCAGCTAACAGTCTATGCCAGCACACACAAACACACACACGGCTCATGGTGACACAATACCCAGCCTACACCTGAACACACACACACACCTCACTGTGACTGAATGTACAGTGTATACCAATGCAGACATACACAAAATGAACATGGCTCACCGTGACTGAATTCCCACTCTATACCTGCAGACACATGCACATGCACACACACATATCACTGTGACTCAATGCTCAACTTATTTCATCACACATGCATGCACACACAGCTCATGGCTCACTGTGACACCATGCACAGTCTCTAACAGCACACAGACACACACACACACATTCACAGCCCACTGTGAAACAAGGTAAAGCATAAAAGAACACATACCAATATACGCAGCTCACTGTGAATCAAGCCACAGCTTATACAAAACCAAAGCCATGCACACACACACACGACCCTCTTTGACTGAAATGACAGCATTTAACAGCACACACACAGACACACACACACACTCCCACACCACTGTGATTCAATGCACAGCCTATACATGTACACAAACACACATGGCTCACTGTGACGAATGCACAACCTATACCAGCACACAGACAACCATACATACACACACACTCAGGCCTCACTGTGAAACAATCCAAAGAGTATGCCAGCACACTCCCACATACTGACACACACAGCTGACTGTGAATCAAGCCACAGCCCATAAAAACCCAAAGACATGCACACCCACACATATGACCCTCTGTGACTGAATGCACAGCATTTAACAGCACACAGACACACACACACACACCACTGTGATTCAATGCACAGACTATACATGTACACTGACACACACACATGTCTGACTGTGGCTGAATGCGCAGCCTATACCAGCACACACACACATACAAAAACACACACACACAGCTCAATGTGACACAATACCTAGCCTATACCTGCACACACATGCACATTCAAAATCTCACCTCACAGTGATGCAATGCTCAGCCTGTACCAGCACACACATATGCATATACACACACACGTCTCACTGTGAACCAGTGCATAGATTATGCCAGCACCAAACCCACCCTCACAGCTCACTCTACCTAAATTCGTTGCCTATACAAGAACACACACACACACACACAGCCACAGACATGCAAAGCTCCCTGTAACTGTGTACATCTTATAATGGCACACACACACACATACACACACACCACACTGGGACACATTCCTCACACTAGAGCAGCACACTGACATGCATACAACTCACTGTGATTGAATTCACAGCCTGTACAAGCATACAAACACACAGCTCTGTAGGAGTCAATGAACACCCTATCCATGCATGCACACACACACACACACACACACATGGCTGTGATTCAGTTCATAGTCTATACCAGCAAACACACAAACATGGCTCACTGTGACACAACATGCACGCTAAACAAGCACACATGGACACACATGACTCAATGTGACTCAATGAGCCCTCCATACCTGCACAGACACACAGACACACAGACACCTCACTGGGACTCAGTCCCCAGCCTATACAAACAAACATTCACACCCAGTCACAGATCACAGCATCTCAATGCACAGACTATATCAACACCCATATTCACACAAAAAGATGGCTCACTGTCACTCAATGCACAGCTTATAACAGCACACATGCATGAAAACATGCACACATGGCTCACTGTGAATCAAACCACAAGCTCTAACAACACACATACACACACACACAGCTCACAGTGACTCAATACACAACCCATACAAGCACACATATACAAACACAGACAAACCTCACTGTGACTCAAGGCATAGCCTACATAAGACACAAACACGCTCACACACACACACAGCTCACTGTGACTCAATGCATTGCCTATACCTGTGCACACACACAAACACACCCTCCCCACTGTGACACAATGAATAGCGAATATGATCAGAGAGACACACACACAAACACACATGTCTCACTGTGAGTCATTGTCCAGCCTACACCCACACACAAACACACACACACATAAACCTCTCTATGACTCAATGCTCAGCCTATACCAGCCCACGCTTATGAACACACACACACGGCTCATTATGACTCAATGCACAGTATCTAACTGCAGACAAACACACATACACACATACATGGCTCACTGTGACTCAGTGCGCAGTCTATACAGGTAGCACACCAGCACTCACAGCTCACTGTGATTGAATTCAAATCATATACAACACACACAAAGACACACATACACAGCTCACTGTGAATCAATGCACAGCCTATACCAGCACAAAGCCAAACACCCACACACACAGATCACTGTGAATAAATGCAAAGCCTATATAGGCACACACACAGACACAAACACACACATCACTCGCTGTGACTCAAGGCACAGTAACTAAGTGCACACACACACACAAACACCTCACTGAGACACAATGAAAAACCTATACAAGTACACACACACACAGCCCTCACAGTGACACAGTGCATAGCCTAAATGTGCAGAGAATCACACTCACACAAACACACATGTCTCGTTGTGAGTCACAGATTAGCCTATACTGGCACACACACATATGCCTAAATGTGACTCAATGCTCAGCCTATACCAGTACACATTTATGAACACACACACATGCTCCACTGGGAGTCATTGCACAGTATGTAACCACACATACAGAGAATCACATGGCTCACTCTGACTCTGTGCACATGTAACATAGTACCAAACCCACACTCACAGCTCACTGTGACACTAAGCAAAGCATATACCAGCACATAAACAGACACACAAACACACACAGCTCACTATGTGTGAATGCAAAACCTATAACAGCACACAAACAAGCACAAACACATGGCTATGAATCAGTTCATAATCTGTACCAGCTCACACACACACACGGTTCACTGTGACTTAATGCCAGCCTCTAAATGCAGAAACACTTCCACACAAACACACACACACACCTCACAGTGACTCCATGCTTAGCCCATACAAGCACACATGTATGCACACTCACACATGACTCACTTTGACACAATGCACAATATCTAACAGCACACACTGACATACATAGACACAGAGCTCACTGGGAAAGAAGGAAATATCTATACCAGCACATACCCATACATGCAGCTCATTTTAAAACAAGGCACATTCTATACATGCACACATGCATGCATTCACACACACATGGCTCGCTGTGACTTAACAGTAAGTACAGCACACACACAATCACACACCTATCACTCAATGCACAGGCTATACCAACACTCACATTCAGACACACACCTAACTAACTCAGGGCACAGCCTATAACAGAACACACACACATACACACACAGAGACACAAGGCTCACTGTGACTCAATGCCCAGCATACACCTGAACAGACACACACACCTCACTGTGATTCTTTGTGCACCCTGGTCCAGTACACACACACACACACACACACACACACACACCTCACTGGACACAATGCCCAGTCTATACTGGCACACACATGGTTACTCACACACACACCTCAATGTGATTCTATGCTCAGCCTATACCAGCACACACGTATGTACAAACACACACACACACAGCTCAGTGAGACTGAATGCACAGTTTCAAACAATACACACACACACAGCTCTCTGTGACTCAGCAAGTGTATACCAGGACAACACCCGTTCTCACAGCTCACTGTGGATCCATGCAAAGTGTATACCACAACACACAAACACACATAGAGTTCATTGTGAATCAAGGCAAAGTGAATACAGCACAACCATCACACCCACACAAACATCTCACTTTGAATCAATGAGTAGCCTATATAAGCAAGCATGCTCACACACACGGCTCTCTGTGACTGAATGCAGAGTATCTAACAGCACACATATACACACACAAAACTCACTGTGACTTACTTAACAGCCTATCCAAGCACACACACAAACACATAGCTCACTGTGACAAAATGCACAGCCTATACTACCACACACATACACACACAGCCACAGACATGAACGGCTCACTATCTAAATGTACATCTTCTACTGGCACACACACACACATACATACACACCACCACCCTGTGACCCAATGGTCAGATTATATCAGCACACACACACACAGCTTACTGTGAATCAAGGAAAAGTTAATACAGCACAACCCTCACACCCACACACACATCTCACCTTGAATCAATGCACAGCCTATACAAGCACACAAGCATTCACACATACACAAGGCTCACTGTGGTTTAATGCAGAGTATCTAACAACACACAGACACACACAAAAACCTCACTGTGACTCACCACACAGCCTATATAAGCACATGAACATACACACGGCTCACTATGAGTCAAAGTGCAGCCTATACAATCACAAACACAAACACATGGCTCACTCTGACAAAATGAACAGCCTATATGAGCAAAGACATACACACACAGCTAGGGACATGAATGGCTCACTGTTTCTCAATGTACATCTTATACTGGCACACACACACAAACATACATAAACACCACCACACCACACTGTGACTCAATGGTCAGATTATAGCAGAGCACACACACGATAACAGCTCATTATGTGTCTATGCAAAGCCTATATCAGCATGAACACTGACGCATATAATCATGGCCCTGACTCACTTACCAGTCTATACCAGCACACACAAACACACACATGGCTCACAGTGACACAATAAACAGACTACACCTGAACACACACACACGTCACTGTGACTTAATGCACAGAGTATACCAACGCAGACATACACAAAATGAACACAGCTCACTGTGGTTCAATTCTCATTTTATACTTAAAGACACTTGCACACTCACACACATAATTCACTGTGACTCAATGCTCAAGCTATTCCATCAGACACACATGGCTCACTGTGACACTATGCACAGTATCTAACAGCACACACACACACACACTCACAGCTCACTGTGAAACAATCCAAAGTGTACACAAGCACACTCCCACATACCAACAAACGCAGCTCACTGTGAATCCAGACACAGCCCAAACAAGCCCAAAGGCATCCACAAACACACACGACCCTCTGTGACTGAATGTACAGCATTAAACAGCAAACACACCAAAACATACACACACACCACTGTGATTCATTGCACAGCCTTTACACGTAAAATGACACACACACACATGACTCAATGTGACTGAATGCACAGCCTATAATAACACACACATACACACACAGACGGTGCAATGTGACTCAATGCCCAGCCTATACCTGCACACACATGCACATTCACAAACACACCTCGTTGTGACTGAATGTTCAGCCTGTACCAGCACACATGTATGCACATACACATACACATGGCTCATTGTGACCCAGTGCATGGATTATACCAGCATCAAACACACTCACAGCTCATTGTGCCTCAAATCATAGCCTATACAAGCAAACACATTCACACACATCCACAGACATGCAAAGCTCACTGTAACTCACTGTACATCTTATAATGGCACACACACACACACACACACACACCACTGTGACTCATTGCTAACACTACAGCAGAACATTGACATGAATACACCTCACTGTGACTGAATTCATGGCCTATATAAGCACACACATGCACAGCTCTCTATGAGTTAATGCAAAGCCTATCCATGCATGCACACACAACCACACACACATGGCCGTGACACAGTTCATAGTCTATACCAGCACACACACACAGCTCACTGTGATACAACATGCACCCTAAACCAGCACACATGGACAAACACACACACACAAACGACTCACTCTGATTCAATGCACACTCCATACCTGCACAGACATCCAGACACACAGATGCCTCACTGGGATTTATTCCACAGCCTATACCAACACACACTCACACACACTCACGGATCACAGTGACTCAATGCACAGACTATATCAGCACACATATTCACACACACACACGGCTCACTGTGACTCAATGTATAGCCTATATGATCAGAGAGTCACACACACACAAACACATGTCTCACTGTGAGTCACTGACCAGCATATACCTGCACACACACACTTACTCTCACACATAAACCTCTCTTTGACTCAATGTTCAGCCAATACAAGCCCACATTTAGGAACACACACACACATGGCTCACTGTGACTCAATGCACAGTATCTACCTGCAGACAAACATACACACACACATGGCTCACTGTGACTCAGTGTGCAGTCTATACAAGTAGCACATCCACACTTACAGCTCACTGTGACTCAATTCAAAGCATATACAACATACATACACACACACTCATACAGAGCTCACTGTGAATCAATGCACAGCCTATACTAGCACAAAGCCAAACACCCACACACACATATCACTGTGAATAAATGCAAAGACTATAGAGGAACACACGCATACACACACATATATCACTCACTGTGACTCAAGGCACAGTAACTGTGCACACACACACAAACAACTCACTGAGACTCAATGCACAACCTATACAAGTACACACACACACAGACCTCACGGTGACTTAATGTATAACCTACAGGAGCATAGAGTCACACACACAAACAGTCATGTCTCACTGTGAGTCATAGTTTAGCCTATATCTGCACACAGGCACACATTCACACGTACACCTAAATGTGACTGAATGCTCAACCTATACAAGCACACACTTATGGACACACACACAAATGGCTCACTGTGACTCAATTCACAGCTTATGACAGCACACATGCGTGCACACACACACATGGCTCACTGTGATTCAATCCACAGTCTCTAACATCACACAGACACCTCTCACTGTGACTCAATGCACTTTACCAGCACATACACACACACACACACATGGTTCACTGTGACTCAATATCCAGCATATATCTGAACAAATACACTCACACAAACGTCACTGTACCTCAAGGCAAGGTCTAGATCAGTGAACACACTCACACACACACTCACAAAGACACATACACACACCTGACTGTGACTCAATTCCCAGCCTATATGTGCACACACATTCACAAAAATAGACACACCTAACTGAGAATGAATGCTCAGCTTAAACCAACACATACATATGCACACACACAAGGCACCCTGGGAGTCATTGCACAGTATGTAGCCACACACACACAGAATCACATGGCTCACTGTGACTCGGTGCACGGTGTATAACAGGACCACACCCACACTCAGAGCTCACTGTGACTCTAAGAAAAGCTTATACAAGCACACACACAGACACAAACACATAGCTCACTATGTGTCAATGCAAGACCTATAAGCACACACACACACACACACAAACACACACACCTCACTGGACTCAATGCCCAGCCTATACCTGCACACATACAGTAACTCACACACACCTCAATGTGATTCTGTGCTCAGCTTATACCAGCACACATGTATGCACACACACACATGGCTCAGTGGGAATCAATGCACAGTATCAAGCATACACACACACACATAGCTTTCTGTGACTCAGGGCCCAATGTATACCAGGACCACTCCCACTCTCACAGCTTACTGTGGATCAATGCAAAGCATATACCACAGCACATACACACACACGGCTCACTGTGACTCAATGCCCAGCATACTCCTGAACAAACACACACACACCTCACTGTGCATCTTTGCATGCCCTATACCAAAACACACACACACACGCTCACACACACTTCATGGGTCTCAATGCTCAGGCTGTACCTGCACACACACTGTCACTCACAGACACACCTCAGTGTGACTCTATGCTCAGCCTATACCAGCACACACCTATGCGCACACACACACACACATGGCACAGTGGTACTCAATGAACAGTTGAAACCACACACACACTCAGATAGCTCTCTGTGACTCAGTGCACAATGTATACCAGGACCACACCCAATCTCACAGCTCACTGTGGATCAATGCAAAGCATATACCACAATACACACACACACATACACAGCTCACTGTGAATCAAGTCAAAGCAAATACAGCACAATGCTCACACCTACACAAACATCTCACCTTCAATCGATGCACAGCCTATACAAGCACACAAGAATGCTCACACACATGGTTCTCTGTGACTGAATGAAGAGCTTCTAACAGCACACATATACACACACGAACCTCATGGTGACTCACTGTGCAGATCACTGTGACAAAATGCACAACCTATACGAGCACAAACATACACACACAGCCACAGACATGAACAGCTCCCTGAATCACAACGTACATTTTATACTGGCATACACACACACATACATACATACCACCACCCCACACTGTGACTCAACTGTCAGATTATATCAGCACACACACACACACACACAGCTCACTGTGAATCAAGGCAAAGCAAATACAGCACAGCCCTCACACCCACACACACATCTCACCTTCCATTGATGCACAGCCTATACAAGCACACAAGCATTCACACACACATGGCTCACTGTGACTTAATGCAGAGTATCTAAGGGCACACAGACACACACACAAAGCTCACTGTGACTCACCATGCAGCCTGTCCAAGCACATACACATACACACGCCTCAGTGTGACTCAATGTGCAGCCTATACAATGACAAACACAAACATACGGCTCACTCTGACAAAATGTACAGCCTATACGAACACAAACATACACACACAGCTAGAGACATGCATGGCTCACTGTATCTCAATGTACATCTTACACTGGCACACACACACACACACATACATAAACACCACTTCACCACACTGTGACTGAATGGGCAGATTATACCAGTGCACACACACCAAAACAGCTCCCTATGTGTCAATGCAAAGCCTATATCAGCATGAACACAGACACACATACACATGGCCCTGACTCAGCTAACAGTCAATACCAGCACACACACACACACACACACGTGTCATGGTGACACAATACCCAGCCTATACCTGAACACACACACACACCTCACTGTGACTGAATGCACAGAGTATACTGTCACAGACATACACAAAATGAACTCGGCTCACAATGACTCAATTCTCACTCTATACCTGCAGACACATGAACACACAAACACATTTCACTGTGACTCAATGCTCAGCCTATTCTATCACACACACATGCAAACACACACAGCTCACTGTGACACTATGCACACTATCTAACAGGACACACGTTCACACATACACCTAAATGTGACTGAATGCTCAGCCTATACAAGCACACACTTATGGACACACATACAAACGGCTCACTGTTACTCAATTCACAGCTTATGACAGCACACATGCATGCACACACACACATGGCTCACTGTGACTCAATCCACAGCCTCTAACATCACACAGACACACCTCACTGTGACTCAATGTACACATCCACAAACACACACACACACACAGCTATTGTGACTAAATACCCAGCATATATCTGAACAAACACACTCACACAAACTTTACTGTAACTCAATGCACAGCCTATACCAGTGCACACACACAAAGACATTCACACACACCCACACCTCATTGTGACTGAATGCTCAGCCTGTATGTGCACACAGAGGCACACTCAGCCTCCTAAATGTGACTCAAAGTCCAGCCTATATGTGTGCACACACTCATACTCACAGACAAACCTGCGACTCAATTCTCAGCATAAACCAGCACACATGTATGCACACGCACACATGGCCTACTGGGAGTCATTGCACAGTATGTAACCACACACACACAGAATCACATGGCTAACTATGACTCAGTGCATAGTGTATAACAGGACCACACCCACACTCACAGCTCACTGTGACCCTAAGCAAACCATATACCAATACACACACAGACACACACACACAGCTCACTGTGTGTCAATCCAAAATCTATAACAACACACACACACAAACTCATGGCCATGAATCAGTTCACCGTCTGTGCCAGCTCACATAACACAAGGCTCACTGTGACTAATTTCCAACCTCTAAATGCAGACACACGCTCACACACGCACACAAACACACACACACCTCACAGTGACTCCATGATTAGACTATACAAGCACACATGTATTCATACTCACACATGATTCTCATTGACACAATGCACAATATCTAACAGCACACACTCACATACACACACAGCTCACTGTGAAACAATGAAATATGTATACAAGCACATACCCACACACCATTACACACCACTCATTTTAAATCAAGGCACATTCTACACATGCACACAAGAATGTATGCACACACACATGTCTCACTGACTTAATTCACAGTACATACAGCACACACACACCTCACCGTCACTCACTACAAAGGCCATACCAGCACTCACACACAGACACACACCTAACTGTAACTCAGTGCACAACCTATAACTGAACACAGACACAGACACACACACAGACACATGGCTCACTGTGACTCAATGCCCAGCATACACCTGAAGAAACACAGACAGACCTCACTGAGTTTCTTTAGATGCCCTATACCAATACACACGCACACACAGACACTCACACACAACTCACGGGACTCAATGCTCCACCTATACTTTAACACACATGCATATTCACAAATACACTTCACTGTGACTCAATTCTCATCCTGTACCAGCACACATGTATGCATATACACACACACATGGCTCACTTTGAACCTGTGCATAGATTATACCAGCACCAAACCCACACTCACAGCTCACTGTACCTCAATTCTTAGCCTACATAAGCACACACATACACACACAGCTACAGACATGCAAAGCCCACCCTAACTCAGTGTACATCTTATAACAGCACATCCCCACAAATACACACAGACACATTACACTGTGACACATTGCTCATAATACAACAGCACACTGACATGCACACAGCTCCTTCTGACTGAAATCACGGCCTATACAGGCACACACTCACACACAGCTCTCTAGGAGTCAATGCACAACATACACATGCATGTACACACACACACACACAACGATGACTGTGACTCAGTTCATAGACTATACCAGCACACACACACATGGCTCACTGTCACACAACACACACCCTAAACAAGCACACATGGACACACACACACACACACACGAATCACTGTGACTAAATTCACCTTCCACACCTGCACAGACACAGACACACAGACACATCACTGGGACTCTGTCCACAGGTTATACCAAAAGACACTCACACACACTCAAGGAATAACAGTGATTCAATGCACAGACTATATCAGCACACATACTTACACACACATGGTTCACTGTGCCTCAATGCACAGCTTATAACAGCACACATGTATGCACACATTCACACATGGCTCACTGTGAATCAAACCACAATCCCTAACAGCATACACACACAGCTCACTGTGACTAACTAAAAAAACCTACACCTGTACACACATACAAACAATGACACACCTCTCTGTGACTAAATGCACAGCCTATACTAACACACAAACATACACATACACACAGCACACTTTGACTCAATGTGTGGCCTATACCTGTGAACACACACAAACACACACACACACCCCTCACTGTGACTCAATGTATAGCCCATATGATCAGAGAGACACACACACAAACACACATATCTCACTGTGAGTCATTGACGAGTGTATACCTGCACACACACACACTCACTCACACATAAAACTCTCTTTGACTCAATGGTCAGCTTATACCAGCCAACACTTATGAACACAAACACATGGCTCACTGTGACTCAATGCACAGTATCTAATTGCAGACAAACAAACATACACACACACATTGCTCACTGTGACACGGTGCACAGTCTATACAAGTATCACACCCGAAATTAGAGCTCACTGTGACTCAATTCAAAGCATATACAACACACATACACACACACACACAGATACAAAGCTCATTGTGAATGAATGAACAGCCTATATCAGTCCAAAGCCAAACACTCACACACACAGATCACTGTGAATAAATGCAAAGCCTATAGAGGCAACAGTGAATACACACACACACATCACTCACTGTGATTCAAGTCACAGTTACTAATTGTGCACACACATACAGAAACAACTCACTGAGACACAATGCCAACCTATACAAGTACACACACACACAGACATCTCAGTGGCTCAATACATAGTCCATTCCATCACAAATGCATGCACGCACACAAAGGGCTCACAGTGAAACAATTCACAGCTTATGACATCAGACATGCATGCACACATACACATAGCTCACTGTGACTCAATCCATAGTCTCTAACATCACACACACACCTCTCACAGTGACTCAATGCACACCTACACCAGTACACACACAAAAACACACACACACATGGCACACTGTGAGTCAATGCCCAGCATATATCTGAACGAACACACTCACACAAACTTCACTGTAACTCAATGCACAGCCTATACCAGTGCACACACTCACACACACACTTACCCTCACACACACACACCTTAATGTGACTCAATGCCCAGACTATATGTGCACACAGAGGCCCACTCACACAGTCACCTAAATGTGACAGAATGTCCAGCCTATATGTGTGCACACACTCACACTCATAGACATACCTAACTGTAACTGAATGTTCAGCTTAAAGCAGCAGATACATATGCACACACACACGTGGCACACTGGGAGTCATTGCACAGTATGTAACCACACACACAGAGAATCATATGGCTCACTCTGACTTGGTGCACAGAGTATAACAGGACAACACCCACACTCAGAGCTCACAGTGACCCTAAGCAAAGCATATACCCACACACACACAAACACACACACTCACACACACCTCACTGGACTCAATGCACAGCCTATACCTGCACACATACGGTCACTCAAACACACACCTCAATGTGACTATGCTCAGCCTATACCAGCACACACATATGCACACAAACACACACACAGCTCACTGAGAGTAAATGCACAGTATCAAAACACACACACATCTCTCTGTGGCTCAGTGCACAATATATACCAGGACCACACCCACTCTCACCACTCACTGTGGATCAATGCAAATCATATACCACAACACATACATACAGAGCTCACTGTGAATCAAGGAAAAGTGAATACAGCACAACACTCACACCCACACCCACACTCTAACCTTGAATCAATGTACATCCTATACAAGCATACAAGCATGCTCACACACAAGCTCTCTCTGACAGAATGCAGAGTATCTAACAACACACATATACACACACAATCCTCACTCTGACTCATGGTTCAGCCTATCCACTCAGACAGACAAACACACGGCTCATTGTGACAAAATACACAGGTTATATGAGCACACACATACACACACAGCTACAGACATGAACAGCTTACTTTATCTCAATCTTATACTGGCACACACACACACATACATACACACTACTGCACCACACTGTGACTCAATGATCAGATTATATCAGCACACACACACACACATACATACAGCTCACTGTGAATCAAGGCATAGAAAATACAACACAAGCCTCACACACACACACATCTCACCTTGAATCAATGCACAGACTATACAAGCACACAAGCATTCACACACACATGGCTCACTGTGACTTAATGCAGAGTATCTAACAGCACACAAACACACACACAAACCTGACTGTGACTCAACGTGCAACCTATCCAAGCATATACACATGCAAATGGCTCACTTTGAGTCAATGCGCAGCCTATACAATCACAAACATAAACACACGGCTCACTGTGACAAAATGAACAGCCTATATGAGCACAAACATACACACAGAGCTAGAGACATGAACGGCTCACAGTATCTCAGTATACATCTTATACTGGCACACACACACACACACATACATAAAACTAATGTATCACACTGTGACTCAGTGGTCAGATTATAGCAGTGCACACACACGATAACACCTCACTATGTGTCAATTCAAACACTATATCCACATGAACATTGACACATATACACATGGACCTGACTAAGCTAACAGTCTATACCAGCACACACACACTAACACACAAACACACACACACACATGGCTAATGGGGACACAATACCCAGCCTACAACTAAACACACAAATACAACTTACTCTGACTGAATGCACAGAGTATACCAATGCAGAGATACCCAAAATCAACACGGCTTACTGTTCCCCAGTTCCCACTCTATACCTGCAGACACATGCACACTCACACACACATTTCATTGGGACTCAGTGCTCAACCTATTCCATCACACATGCATGCAAGCACAAACATGGCTCACTGTGACACCTTGCATAGTATCTAAATGCACACACACACACATACACTCACAGATGCCTCAATGTGACTCAATGCCCAGCCTATACCTGCACACACATGCACATTCACAAACACACTTCACTGTGACTCAGTGCTCAGTCTACCAGCACACACGTATGCATAAACACACACACAAGGCTCACTGTGACCCAGTGCATAGATTATACCAGCACCAAACCCACACTCACAGCTCACTGTGTCTCAATTCGTAGCCTATACAAACAAGCACATACATAAATAAACAGCCACAGACACACAAAACTCACTGTAATGCAATGTACATCTTATTACATCACACACACACACACCACACTGTGACTCATTGATCACACTACAGCAGCACACTGACATGCATACAGCCCACTGTGATGGAAATCACGGCCTATACAAGCACAGACACACAGACAGCTCTCTAGGAGTCAATGCACAGCCTATCATTGCACACATGAACACACACACATATGTGGCCATGACTCCATTCATAGTCTATACCAGCACACACACACACACCTCACTGTGGCTGAATGCACAGAGTATACCAAAGCAGACATACACAAAATGAACACAGTTCACTCTGACTCAATTCACACTCTATACCTGCAGACACATGCACACTCACACACACATTTCTCAGTGACTCAATGCTCAACCTATTCCCTCACACATGCATGCACACACACACATGGCACACTGGGACACCATGCACAGTATGTAACAGCACACACAGAGACACACATACACACACAGCTCACTGTGAAACAATCCAAAGCGTATACCACCACACTCCAACATACTGACACATGCAGCTCAGTGTGAATCAAGCCACAGACAATACAAGTGCACAGGCATTCACACACACACACATGACCCTCTGTGATGGAATGCACAGCATTTAACAGCACACACACAGACACACACACACTCCACTGTGATTCAATTCACAGCCTATACAGGTACACTGACATGCACACATGACTCACTGTGACTGAATGCACAGCCTATACCAGCACACACACACACACACACACACAGACAGCTCAGTGTGACTCAATGTCCAGCCTATACCTGCACACACAGACACTTTCACAAACACACCTCACTGTGATTCAATGATCAGCCTGTACCAGCACACACGTATGAATATACACACACACACACATCTCACTGAACCAGTGCATAGATTATACCAGCACCAAACCCACACTCACAGTTCACCATGCCTCAATTTGTAACTTATACAAGCACACCCTTACACACACAGCCACAGACATGCAAAGCTCATTGTAACTCAGGGTAAATCTTATAACAGCACACCCACACACACACACAAAAACACCACACTGTTACTCTTTGCCCACACTACAGCAGCCCACTGACATGCATACATCTCACTGTGACTGAATTCGTGGCTTACATTAGCACACATACAAACACAGCTCACTAGGAGTCAATGCACAGCCTATCCATGCACACACACATACACATAGCCGTGATTCAGTTCATATTTTATACCAGCACACACACAAATGCCTCACTGTGACACAACATGCACCCAAAAGCAGCACACATTGACACACACACACACACACACATGACTGTGATTCAATGCACACTCCATACCTGCACCAACACAGAGGCACACGGATGCCTCACTGGGACTCAGTCCACTGCCTATACCAATAAACACTCACACACACTCATGGATCACATTGACTCAATGCACAACCTGTAACAGAGCACACACTCACACTCACACATGGCTTACTGTCACTCAATGCACAGCTCATAACAGCACACATACATGCACACATGCACACATGGCTAACTGTGAATCAAACCAATATCTCTAACAGCACACACACACACTCACAGCTCACTGTGACTCAATAAAAAACCTATACCAGCACAGACATACAATCACTGACACACCTCACTGTGACTAAATGCACAGCCTATACTAACACAAAAACACACACACAGCTCACTGTGAATCAATGCATGTCCTATACTGTTGCACACAGAAGAAAACACACACACCCCCCTCCCTGTGACTCAATGAATAGCGAATATGATCACAGAGTCGCACACACACAAACACACGTCTCACTGTGAGTCATTGAGCAGCCTAAACCTGCACACACACACACACACTCACACATAAACCTCTCTATGACTCAATGCTCAGCCTATACCAGTCCACACTTACGCAGACACACACACATGGCTCACTGTGACTCAAAGCACAGTATCTAACTGCAGACAAATCAACATAAATACACACATGGCTCACTGTGACTCATTGCACAGTCTATACAAGTAGCAGACCCACACTCACAGCTCACTGTGACTCTATTCAAAGCATATACGACAGACAGACACACACACACATATACAGCTAACTGTGAATCAACACACAGCCTATACCAGCACAAAGGCAAAGACCCACACACAGATCACTGTGAATAAATGCCAGGCCTATAGAGGCACACATGTATACACACATACACACATCCCTCACTGTGAATCAAGGCACAGTAACTAACTGCACACACACACACACAAACACCTCAATGCAAAACCTATACAAGTACACACACACACAAATTTCACAGTAACTCAATGCATAGCCTACAGGAGCAGAGAATCACACTCACACAAACACACATGCCTCACTGTGAGTCATAGATTAGCCTATACCTGCACACACACACACACACACTCACACATACACCTAAATGTGACTCAATGCTCAGTCTATAGCAGCACATACTTATGGGCACACACACAAATGGCTCACTGTGACTCAATTCACAGCTTATGAGAACACACATGCATGCACACACACACACGGCTCACTGTGACTCAATCCACAGTCTCAAACATCACACACACACCTCTCCCTGTGACTCAATGCACACCTCCACCAGCACACACACACACACACACACACACACACACGCTTCACTGTGACTCAATGCCCAGCATATATCTCAACAAACATGCTCACACAAACTTCAATGTAACTCAATTCACGGCCTATACCAGTGCACACACACACACACACACACACACGCTTCACTGTGACTCAATGCCCAGCATATATCTCAACAAACATGCTCACACAAACTTCAATGTAACTCAATTCACGGCCTATACCAGTGCACACACACACACTCACACACACACACACACCTCTCTGTGACTCAATCCTGAGCCTATATATGCACACAGAGGCCCACTCACACAGCCACCAAAATGTGACTCAATGTCCAACCTATATGTGCACACACACTCACACTCATAGACACACCTGTTACTGAATGCTCAAATTAACCAGCACATATGTATGCACACACACACACATGTCCAACTGGGAGTCATTGCACAGTATGTAACCACAAACACACAGAATCACATGGTTCACTGTGACTTGGTGCACAGTGTATAACAGGACCACAACCACACTCAGAGCTCCCTGTGACTCTAAGCAAAGCATATACTAGCACATACACAGACACACACATCTCACTAAGTGTCAATGCAAAAACTATAAAAGCACACACACACACACAAACACACTCACACACACCTCACTGAACTCAATGCCCAGACTACACCTGCACACATATGGCCACTCACACACACAATGCAATATGACTCTATGCTCAGCCTATACCAACACACATGTTTTCACACACACACACACACACACACACACACAGCTCAGTGGGACTCTACAGCATTAAAACACACGCAAACACTCACACACCTGGCTCTCTGTGACTCAGTGCACAATGTATGCCAGGACCACACACACTCTCACAGCTCACTGTGGATCAATGCATAGCATATACCACGACACATACACACACACACTTCACAGTGAATCAAGGCAAAGGAAATACAACACAAACATTACACCCACAAACACATCTCACCTTGAATCAATGCACAGCCTAAACAAGCACACAAGCATGCTCACACACGGCTCTCTGTGACTGAATGCAGAGTATCTAACAGCACACATATACACACAAAAACCTCACTGTTACTCACTGTGCAGCTTATCCAAGCACACACACAAACACACATCTCACTGTGACAAAATGCACAGCCTATACGAGCACACACTTACACACACAGCCACAGACATGAACAGCTCACTGTATCTCAATGTATATCTTATACTGGCACACACACACACATACATACACAACACTGCAGTACATTGTGACTCAATGGTCAGATTATACTAGCACACACACACACACCCAGCTTACTGTGAATCAAGGCAAAATGAATAAATCACAACCCTCACATGCACACACACATCTCACCTTGAATCAATTCAGAGCCTATAAAAGGACACAAGCATTCACACACACATGTCTCACTGTGACTTAATGCAGAGTATCTAACAACACACAGACACACACACAAACCTCACTGTGACTCACAACACAGCTTATCCAAGCACATACACATGGAAACGTCTCATTGTGACTCAATGTGCAGCCTATACAATCACAAACACATGGCTCACTTTGACTCAATATGCAGCCTATACAATCACAAACACAAACACATGGTTCACTCAGACAAAACGCACAGACAATACGAGCACAAACATACACACACAGCTAGAGATATGAACTGCTCACTGTATCTCAATGTACATCTTATACTGGCACACACACACACACACATACATAAACAACACTGAACCACACTGTGACTAAATGGTCAGATTATAGTAGTGTACACACACGATAACATCTCACTATGTGTCAATGCAAAGCCTATATCAGCATGAACACTGACACACATACACATGGCCCTGTCTCAGCTAACAGTCTATATCCGGACACACACACACACAGATGGCTCACAGTGACACAATACCCAGCCTACACCTGAACACACACACACACCTCACTGTGACTGAATGCACAGAGTATACCAACGCAGGCATACACAAAATGAACAAGGCTCACTATGACTGAATTCCCACTGTATACCTGCAGACACATGCACACTCACACAGACACTTCACTGTGACTCAATGCACAACCTATTCCATCACACATGCATGGAAAACACACACAGCTCAATGTTACACCATGCACAATATCTAACAGCACACACAAACACACTCATAGCTCACTATGATACAATCCAAAGCATATACCAGGACACTCCCTCTTTCCAACACACGCAGCTCACTGAGAATCAATCCACAGCACATACCAGCCCAAAGGCATGCACACACAGACACATGACCCTCTGTGACTGAATGCACAGCATTTAACAGCACACACACTGACACACACACACACCACTGTGATTCAATATGCAGCCTATACACATACACTGACACACAGACATGGCTCACTGTGACTGAATGTGCAACCTATACCAGCATGCACACACACACACACACACACAGATGGCTCAATCTGACTGAATTCCCAGCCTATACCTGCACACACATGCACATTCACAAACACACCTCAATGTGACTCAATGCTCAGCCTGTACCAGAACACATGTATGCAAATACACAAACACACATCTCTCTGTGACCCAGTGCATAGATTATACCAGCACCAAACCACACTCACAGATCACTGTGCCTGAATTTGTAGCCTATACAAGCACACACATACACACACAGCCACAGACATGCAAAGCTCACTGTAACTCAGTGTACATATTATAATGGCACACCCACACCCTCACACCCCCCACACACATCACACTGTGACTCATTTCTCACACTACAGCAGCTTACTGACATGCATACAGCTCAGTGTGACTGAATTCACAGCACATACAAGCAAAAACACACACACAGCTCTTTAGGAGTCAATGCACAGCCTATCCATGCATGTACACACACACACAAACACACACACATGGCCGTGACACAGTTCATAGTCTATACCAGCACACACACACATGGCTCACTGTGTCACAACATGCACCCTAAACCAACACACATGGGCACACACACACACACATGACTCACTGTGACTCAATGCACCCTCCATACCTGCATAGAGGCAAAGACCCACAGAAGCCTCACTGGGACTCAGTCCACAGCCTGTACCAACACACACACACACTCACTGATCACAGTGACTCAATGCACAGACTATATCAGCACACATACTCACACACATACATGGTTAACTGTGACTCAATGTCCAGCTTATAACAGCACACATGCATGCACACACGAACACCTGGCTTACTGTTAATAAAACCACAATACCTAGCAGCACACAAACACACACACACAGAGTTCACTGTGACTCAATACACAACCTATGCCAGCACACACATTCAAACACTGACATACCTCACTGTGACTCAATGCACATCCTATACTAACACACAAACATACTCACACAATCACACAGCACGCTGAAACTCAATGCATGGCCTCTACCTCTGCACACACACAAACACACAAAGACACCTCTCACTGTGACTCAATGCATAGCCTATAGATTCAGAGTCACACACACACACAAACAGATGTCTCACTGTGAGTCATTGGCCAGCATATACCTGCACACACACACACACACACACTAACACATAAACCTTTATTTGACACAATGGTCAGCCTATACCAGCCCACAATTATGAACACACACACACATGGCTCACTGTGACTCAGTGTGCAGTCTATACAAGTAGCCCACCCGCACTTCCAGCTCACTGTGACTCAATTCAAAGCATATACAACACACATACACACACACACAGCTTACTGTGAATCAATGTACAGCCTATACCGGCACAAAGCAAACACCCACACAAACAGATCACTGTGAATAAATTCAAAGCATTTACAGGCACACAAGCATACACACACATATCTCTCACTGTGACTCAAGGCACAGTAACTAACTGTGCACACACACACACAGATACATCACTGAGACTCAATGCACAACCTATAGAAGTACACACACACACAGACCTTGCAGAGACTCAATGCATAGCCTACACGAGCAGAGAGTCACACACATAAACTCACAGGTCTCACTGTGAGTCATAGATTAGCCTATACCTGCACACACACACACACAGTCACACATACACCTAAATTTGACTCAATGTTCAGCCTATACCAGCACACACTTATGGATACACATAAAAAGGGCTCGCTATGACTCAATTCACAGATTACGACAGCAGACATGCATGGACACACACACATGGTTCACTGTGACTCAATGCCCAGCATATATCTGAACAAACACGCTCACACAAACTTCACTGTAACTCAGCGCATGGCCTATAACAGTGTGCACACTCACACACACACTCACACACATGCATACACACCTCACTGTGACTCAATGTGCAGGCTATATGTACACACAGAGGCCCACTCACACAGCCACCAAAATGTGACTCAATATCCAGCCAATATGGGCACACACACTTACACTCATAGACACACTTAACTGAATGAGCACTCAACTTAAACCAACACATACGTATGCACACACACACATGCCTCACTGGGAGTCATTGCATGGTATGTAACCACATATAAACACAGAATCACATGGCTCAGTGTGATTCGGTGCACAGTGTATAACACGACCTCACCCACACTCAGAGCTCACTGTGATTCTAAGCAAAGCATATACCAGCACACACACAGACACACACACACACAGCTCACTATGTGTCAAGGCAAAACCTACAACAGCACACACACACATGCACACAGAAACACATGCCCTGATACAAACCTCATTGCCCACAATGCCCAGCCTATCCCTGCACACATACGTTCACTCACACACACACCTCAATGTGACACTATGCTCAGCCTATACCAGCACACATGTATGTGCACACACACACATGCACACACGGCTCAGTGTGACTCAATGCACAGTATCAAAACACACACACACACACGGCTCTCTGTGACTCAGTTCACAATGTATACCATGACCACCCCAATTCTCACAGCTGACTGTGGATCAGTGCAAAGCATATACCAGAGTGCACACACACACACACACACAGGTCACTGTTAGTCAAGGAAAGTAAATACAACACAACCATCACACCCACACATACATCTCACATGAAATCAATGCACAATCTATACAAGCACAAAAGCATGCTCAAACATACGGCTCTCTGACTGAATGCAGAGTATCTAACAGCACACATACACACACAAACCTCACTGTGACTCACTGGACAACCTATACAAGCACACACACAAACTCATGGCTCACTGTGACAAAATGCACAGCCTATACGAGCAAACACATACACACACAGCTACAGACATGAATGGTTCACTGTATCTCAATGTACATTTTATCCTGGCACACACACAGAGATACATAAACACCACCACACCACACTGTGGCCTAATGGTCAGATTATATCAGCACAAACATACACACACAGAGCTCACTGTGAATCAAGGCAAAGTGAATACAGCACAACCCTCACACACACACACACATCTCACATTGAATCAGTGCACAGCCTATACAAGAACACAAGAATTCACACACACATGGCTCATTGTGAATTAATGCAGAGTATCTAACAGCACACACACACACACACAATCCTCACTGTAACTCACCACGAAGCTTCTCCAAGCATATACACATGCACACGGCTCACTGTGACTCAATGTGCAGCCTATGAAATCACAACCACAAACACACGACTCACTGTGACAAAATGCGCAGCCTATATGAGCAACCACATACACACACAGCTACAATAATGAATGGCTCACTGTATCTCAATGTACCTTTTATCTTGGCACACACAAACACATACATAAACAACACTGCACCACATTGTGACTCAATGATCAGATTATAGCAGTGCACACACATGATAACAGCTCACTATATGTTAATGCAAAATCTATAGCAGCATGAACACTGACACACATACACATGGCCCTGACTCAGCTAACAATCTATACCAGCACACACACACACAGATGGCTCACGGTGACACAATACCCAGCCTACACCTGAACACACACACAAACCTCATTGTGACTGAATGCACAGAGTATACCAAGGCAGACATACAGAAAATGGACACAGCTTACTGTGACTCAATTCCCACTCTATACCTAAAGACACATTCACACTCACACTCACATATCACTGTGACTCAATGTTCAACCTATTCCATCACACACACATGCATGCACACACACATGGCTCATTGTGACACCATGTGCAGTATCTAACAGCACACACACACACACACTCATGGCTCACTGTGAAACAATCAAAAGTGTATGCCAGGACACTCCCTCATAATGACACATGTAGCTCACTGTGAATCAAGGTACACCCATGCAAACCCAAAGGAATGGACAGACACACTCATGACACTCTGTGACTGAATGCACAGCATTTAACAGCACAAACACTGACACACACACACAACACTGTGATTCAATGCGCAGCCTATACTCATACCCTGACACACACACATGGCTCACTGTGACTGAATGTCCATCCTATACCAGCACACACACACACACACACACACTCACACACACACACAGATGGCTCAAAGTGACTGAATGTCCAGCCTATACCTTCACACACATACACATGCAAAAACACACCTCACTGTGACTGAATGCTCAGCCTGTACCAGCACACATGTATTAATACACACACACACGGCTCACTGTGCCCCAGTGCATTGATTAGACCAGCACCAAACCCACACTCACACCTCATTGTGTCTCAATTCGTAACCTATACAAGCACACACATACACACACAGCCACAGACATGTAAAGCTCACTGTAACTCAGTGTACATCTTGTAACAGTACACGCACACACACACACACACACACCACACTGTGACTCATTGCTCACACTACAGCAGCACACTGACATACATACAGCTCACTGTGACTGAATTGACGGCCTATAAATGCACACACACACAGAGCTCTGTAGGAGTCAATGCACAGCCTATCCATGCATGTACACACACACACACACACACATGGCCGTGACTCAATTCATAGACTATAACAGCACACACACAAACAGCTCACTGTGACACAACATGCACCCTAAACCAGCACACATGGACACACACACACACAATAACGGATCACAGTGACTCAATGCACAGATTATATCAGCACGCATGCACACATACACAGCTCACTGTGATCCAATGCATAGCTTATAACAGCACACATGCATGCACACATGGCTCACTGAATCAAACCACAATCTCTAACAGCACACACACACACACACCTCACTGTGACTCAATACATGACCTATGCCAGCACACACAAACACAGACACACCTCACTGTGACACAATGCACAGCCTATACCAACACACAAACATACACACACACAGAGTTCACTGTGACTCAATGCATGGCCTATACCTGTGCACAAACACGAACACACACACACCCCTCACTGTGACTCAAGGCATAGCCTATATGTTCAGAGAGTCACACACACACAAACACACATGTCTCACTGTGATTCATTGGTCAGGCTCTAACTGCACACACACACCCCTCACAATAAACCTCTCTATTGTGCAATGAACAGCCTATACCAGCCCACACTTATGAACACATACACACACAGCTCACTTTGACTCAATGCACAGTATCTAAATGCAGACAAACATACCCACACACGTAGTTCACTGTGACTCAGTGCCCAGTCTCTATAAGGAGCACACACGCACTCACAGCTCACTGTGGCCCAATTCAAAGCATATACAACACACACAGACACACACATATACACAGCTCACTGTGAATCAATGCACAGCCTATACAAGCACAAAGCCAAACGCCCACATGCACAGGTCACTGTGAATAAATGCAAAGCCTACACATGTACAAATGCATACACACACATATCACTCACTGTGACTCAAGTCACAGTAACTGTGAACACACATACACAAACACCTCACTGAGATTCAATGCACAACCTATACAAGTACACACAGCACAGACCTCATGGTGACACAATGCATAGCCTACACGAGCAGAGTCACACTCACACAAACACACATGTCACACAGTGAGTCATAGATTAGCCTATACCTGCAGAAACACACACATTCACACATAAATCTCAATGGGACTCAATGCTCAGCCTATACCAGCACACTTATGGACACACACACAAACGGCTCACTGTGACTCAATTCACAACTTATGACAGCACTATTGCATGCACACGCACATATGGCTCACAATGACTCAATCCACAGTCTGTAACATCACACAAACACCTCTCACTGTGACTCAATGCACACCTCCACCAGCACACACACAAACACACACACACATATAGCTCATTGTGACACAATGTCCAGCATATATCTGAACAAACACACTCACACAAACTTCACTGTAACTCAATGCACACCTTATACAAGTGCACATATTCACACACACACTCACACTTACTCCTTAATGTGACACAGTATCCAGCCTATATGTGGGCACACACTCACACTCATAGACACACCTAACTGTGACTGAATGCTCAGCTTAAACCAGCACATACGTATGCACACACACATGGCACCCTGGGATTCATTGCACAGTATGTAACCACACACACACAGAATCACATGGTTCATTGTGACTCGGTGCACAGTGTATAAGAGGACCACACCCATACTAAGAGCTCACTGTGACTCTAAGCAAAGCATATAGCAGCACACACACAGACACACACACAGCTCACTATGGGTCAATGCAAAACCTATAACAACACACACACACACACTCACACACAACTCACTGGACTCAATGCCCAGCCTATATCTGCACAAATATGGTTACTCAGACCCACAGGTCCATGTGAATCTATGCTCAGCCTATACCAGCCCTCACATATGCACACTCACACACACACACAGCTCAGTGGGAGTCAATGCACAGTATCAAAGAACACACACACATGGCTCTCTGTGACTCAGTGCACAATGTATAACAGGACAACACCCAATCTCACTGCCCACTGTGGATCAATGCAAATCATATACTACAACACATACACATTCACACAGCTCACTGTGAGCCAAGACAAAGCGAATACAGCACAACCCTCACAACCACACACGCATCTAATGTTGAAAGAGTGTACTGCCTATACAAGCACACAAGCATTCTCACACACACGGCTCAATGTGCCTTAATGTAGAGTATATAGCAGCACACATACACACACACACACAAACCTCACTGTGACTCACCACACAGCCTATCCAAGCACATACACATGTACATAGCTCACTGTGACTGAATGTGCAAGCTATACAATCACAAACACAAACACACGGTTCACTGTGGCAAAATGCACAGCCTATACGAGCACAAAAATACACAAACAGCTAGAGAAATGAATGGCTCACAGTATCCCAATATACATCTTATACTGGCACACACACACACACACACACACACATATACATAAAACTAATGTACCACACTGTGACTCAATGGTCAGATTATAGCAGTGCACACACATGATAACAGCTCACTATGTGTCAATGCAAAGCCTATATCAGCATGAACACTGACACACATACACATGGCCCTGACTCAGCTAACAGCCTATACCAGCATACACAAACACACACATTGCTCACAGTGACACAATGCCCATCCTACAACTGAACACACACACACAGCTCATTGTGGCTGAATGCACAGAGTATACCAACGCAGACATACACAAAATGAACATGGCTTACAGTTCCTCAATTCCCACTCTATACCTGAAGACACATGCACACTCACACACACATTTCACTGTGACTCAATGCTCAATGTATTCCATCACATTCACATGTGCACACAAACGGCTCACTGTGACAACTTTCACAGTATCTAACAACACACACACACACTCACACTCATAGTTCACTGTGAAACAATCCCAAGCGATTACCAACACACTCCCACATACTGACACATGCAGCTTACTGTGAATTAACCCACAGCCTATACAAGCCCAAAGGCATGCACACACACACATATGACTGTCTGTGACTGAATGCACAGCATTTAACAGCACACACATTGATGCACACACACACACAACACTGTGATTCAATGCTCAGCCTATACACATACACTGACACACACACGTGGCTCACAGTGACTGCATCACCAGCCTATTCCAGCACATACACACATGCACACACACACAAACACAGATGCCTCAATGTGACTCAATGCCCAGCCTATACCTGCACACACATACAAATTCACAAACACACTTCACTGTGACTCAATTCTCAGCCTTTACTGGCACACAAATATGCATATACACATGCACATGGCTCACTCTGACCCAGTGCATAGATTATACCAGCACCAAGACCACACTTACAGCTCACTGTGCCTCAACTGGTATCCTATACAAGCACAAACATACACACACAGCCACAGACAAGCAAATCTCACTGTGACTCAGTGTACATCATATAATGGCACGCCCCCACACACACACTTCACACTGTGACTCATTGCTCACACTACAGCAGCACACTGACTTGCATACAGCTAACTGTGATGGAATTCATGGCTGAAACAAGCACACACACACACAGCTCTCTAGGAGTCCATTCACAGCCTATCATTGCATGAACAAACACACACACATGTCCGTGACTCAGTTCATAGTCTATACCAGCACACACACACACACCTCACTGTAACTGAATGCACAGAGTATACCAACGCAGACATACACAAAATGAACAGAGCTTACTGTGACTCAATTCACACTCTAAAACTGCAGACACATGCACACTCACACACACATTTCACAATGACTTAATTCTCAACATTTTCCCTCACACATGCATGCACACAAACACATGGCTGACTGTGACACCATACACAGTAACTAACAGCACACACACATACACACACACACACTCACAAACCTCACTGAGAAACAATCCAAAGCGTATACCAGCACACTCCCACATGCTGACACACACAGCTCAATGTGAATCAAGCCATAGCCCATACAAGCCCAAAGGCATGCACACACCCACACATGACCCTCTGTGACTGAATGCACAGCATTTAACAGCACACACACAGCCACACACACACACACCACTGTGATTCAATGCACAGATTATACATGTACACTGACACACACACATGGTTGTGACTGAATGCACAGCCTATACCAGCACCCCTCCCCCCCACACACACAGACGGCTCAATATGACTCAATGTCCAGCCTATACCTGCACACACAGGCACTTTGACAAACACACCTCACTGTGACTCAATGATCAGCCTGTACCAGCACACATGTATGCATATACACACACACACGGTTCACTGTGAATGAGTGCATAGATTATACCAGCACCAAACCCAAAATCACAGCTCACTGTGTCTCAATTCATAGCCTATACAAGAATACACATACACAGCCACAGACACACAATGATCAGTGTAACTCAACATACATCATAATGACACACACACAAACACACGCAAACACACACCACATTGTGAACTTTGCCCACACCACAGCAGCACACTGACATGCATACAGCTCACTGTGTCTGAATTCACAGCCTATACTAGCACACACACACACAGTTCACTGGGAGTCAATGCACAACTAATCCATGCATGCACACACACACATAACTGTGACTCAGTTCATATTTTATACCAGCACACACACACAAATGGCTCACTGTGACACAACATGCACCATACACGAGCACACATGGACACACACACACACACACACATGACTCAAAGTGACTCAATGCACACTCCATACCTGCACTGACACAGAGATACACTGATGCCTCACTGGGACACCGTCCACAGCCCATACCAAGAAACTCACACACACTCATGGATCACAGTGACTAAATTCACAGACTATATCAGCACACGTACTCACACTCATACACAGCTCACTGTGACTCAATGAACAGTTTATAACACACACATACATGCACACAGGCACACATGTCTAACTGTGAATCAAACCACAATCTCTAACAGCACACACACAACACACACAGCTCACTATGCGTCAATGCACAGCCTATCCATGCATGCACACACACATGTAGCCGTGACTCAATTCATATTTTATACCAGCACAAACAAATGGCTCAGTGTGACACAACATGCCCCTGAAATAAGCACACATGGACACACACACACATGACTCACAGTGACTCAATGCACACTCCATACCTGCACCAACACAGAGGCACACAGATGCCTCACTGGGACTCAGTCCACAGCCTGTACCAACAAACACACACACACTCATGGATCACACAGACTGAATGCACAGACTATATCAGCATACAAACTCACACTCACACATGGATCACTGTCACTTAATGCACAGCCTATAACAGCACACATACATGCACACACACACATGGCTAACTGTGAATCAAACCACAATCTCTAACAGCACACACACACACACATCTCACTCTGACTCAATTAAAAACTGAGACCAGCACACACATACAAACACTGACATGCCTCACTGTAACTAAATGCACAGCCTATACTAATACACAAACACACACACACAGCTCACTTTGACACAATGCATGACCTATACCATTGCACACACACAAACACACACACAACACTCCCTGTGACACAATATATAGCTTATATGATCAGAGAGTCACACACACAAAAACACACATGTCTCACTGTGTGTCATTGATCAGCATGTACCTGCACACAGACACACACACTCACACATAAATCACTCTATGACTCAAAGCTCAGCCTATACCAGCCCACGGTTATGCACACAAACACACATGGCTCACTGTGACTCAATGCACAGTATCTAACTGCAGAAAAACAAACATACACACACACGGCTCACTGTGACTCAGTGTGCAATCTATACCAGTAGCACACCTGCACTCACAGCTCACTGTGACTCTATTCAAAGTATATACAACACCCACACCCACACCCACATATACAGCTCACTGTGAATGCACAGCTTATATCAGGACAAAGCCAAACACCCACACACACAGATCACTGTGAATAGATGCAAAGACTATACAGGCACACGCCTACACACACACACACACATCACTCACTGTGATTCAAGGCACAGTAACTAACTGCACACAGACACACACAAACACATCACTGAGACTCAATGCACAAACTATACAAGCACACAAACAGACCTCATGGTGATTCAATGCATAGCCTACATGATCAGAGAGTCACACTCACATAAACACACATGTCTCACTGTGAGTCATAGGCTAGCCTATACCTGCACACACACACACACACACACTCACACATGCAAATAAATGTGACTCAATGCTCAGCCTATACCAGCACACACTTATGGACACACGCACAAATGGCCCACTGTGACTCAAATCACAGCTTATCACAGCACACATACATGCACACAACCACATGGCTCACTGTGACTCAATCCACAGTCTCAAACATCACAGACACACCTCTCAATGTGACTCAATGCACAATTCCAATGGGACACACACACACACACACACACACACACACACAGAGCTCACTGTGACTCAATGCCCAACATATATCTGAACAAACACCGTCACACAAACTTCACTGTAAATCAATGCACAGCCTATACCAGTGCACACACTCACACACACTCACACACACACACACATCTCTCACTGTGATTCAATGCCCAGACTATATGTGCACACAGAGGTCCACTCAGACAGCCACTTAAATGTGACTCAATGTCCAGCCTATATGTGCTCAAAGATTCATACTCATAGATAAACCTAACTGTGACTGAATGCTCAGCTTAAAATAGCACATATGTATGCACACACACACATGGCTCACTGGGACTAATTGTACAGTAGGTAACCACACACACACAGAATCACACAGCTCACTGTGACACGGTGCACAGTGTATAACAGGACAAAACCTACAGTCACAGTTCACTGTGACTCTAAAGAAAGCATATACCAGCACACACACAGACACACACACACACATGGCTCACTATGTGTCAATGCAAAACCTATAACAGCACACACAGACACACACACACACTCACACACACCTCAATGGACTCAATGCCCAGCCCAAACCTGCACACATATGGTCAATCACACACACAACTCAATGTGACTCTATGCTCAGCTTATACCATCACACATGTATGCACACACACACACATGTGGCTCTGTGAGAGTCAACGCACAGTATCAAAACACACACACACACACAAACGGCTCTCTCTCAGTGCACAATATATACCAGGACAACACTCACTCTCACCCCTCATTGTGGATCAATGCAAATCATATACCACAACACATACACACACACACAGCTCGCTGTGAATAAAGGCAAAGCAAATAAGAACAATCCTCAAACCCACACACATATCTAACCTTGAATCAATGCACAGCCTATACAAGCAGAGAAACATGCTCACATACACGGCTCTCTGTGACTGAATGCTGAGTATCTAACAGCACACATATACACACACAAACCTCACTGTGACTCATGGCACAGCGTATCCACTCACACACGCAAGCACATGGCTCAGTGTGACAAAATGCACAGCCTATATGAGCACACACATACAGCCACACACATGAACGGCTCAGTGAATCTCAATGTCCATGTTATAATGGCAAACACACACACATACATACACACCACCGCACCACACTGTGACTCAATAGTCAGATTATGTCAGCACATACACACAAACACACACATCTCACCTTGAAATAATGTACAGCCTATACAAGCACACAAGAATTCACAGACACACAGCTCACTGTGAGTTAAGGCAGAGTATCTAACAGCACACAGACACACACACAAACCTCATTGTGACTCACCATGCACCCTATCCAAGCACATATACATGCACACGACTCACTGTCACTCAATGTGCAGCCTACACAATCACAAACACAAACACACTGCTCACTGTGACTCCATGTGCAGGCTATATAATCACAAACACAAACACACTGCTCGCTGTGACAAAATGCACAGCCTATACGAGCACAAAAATACACACGCAGCTAGAGACATGAACGGCTCACAGTATCTCAATGTACACCTTATACTGGCACACACACACATACATAAACACCAACACACCACACTGCGATTCAATGTCAGATTATAACAGCGCACACACACGATAACAGCTCACTATGTGGCAATGCAAACCCTATATCACCATGAGCACTGAAACACATACATATGGCCCTAACTCAGCTAACAGTCTATACCATCACACACACACACACACACACACACACACAAATGTCTCCCAGTGGCAAAATACGCAGCATACACCTGAACACACACACACAGTCACTGTGCCTGAATTCACAGAGTATACCAATGCAGACATACACAATATGAACACAGCTCACTGTGACTCAATTCCCACTATATACCTGCAGACACATTCACACTAACACACACATTTCACTGTGACTCAATGCTAAACCTATTCCATCACACACACATGCACTCACAAACATGGGTCACTGTGACACAATGTACAGTATCTAACAACACACACACACACACTCATAGCTCACTGTGATAAAATCTAAAGCGATTACCAACACACTCCCACATACCAAAACACACAGCTCACTGTGAATGAAGCCACAGCCCGTACAAGCCCAAAGGCATGAACACACACACACAACCGTCTTTGACTGAATTCACAGCACTTAACAGCACACACACAAACACACACACACAGCACAATGATTCAATGTGCAGCCTATAGACGTAAACTGACACACACACACATGGCTCACTGTGACTGAATGTGCAGCCTATACCAGCACACAAACACACACACACAGATGCCTCAATGTGACTCTAAGCCCAGCCTATACCTGCACATACATGCACATTCACAAACACACTTCACTGTGACTCAATGGTCAGCATGAACCAGCACACACGTATCAATATACACATACACATGGCTCACTGTGAACCAGTGCATATATTATACCAGCACCAAACTCACACTTACAGCTCACTGTACCTCAATTCATAAACTGTACGAGCACACACATACAAACACAGCCACAGACACAAAATCTCACTGTAACTCAGTGTACATCTTATAATGGCACACCCACACCCACACCCACACCACACTGTGACTCATTGCTCACACTACAGCAGCACACTGATATGCATACAGCCAACTGTAACGGATTTCACGGCCTATAAAAGCACACACACACAGCAATCTAGGAGTCAATGCACAGCCTATCACTGTATGCACAAACACATACACACATGTCCATGACTCAGTTCATAGTCTATACCAGCACACACACACACACACACTTCACTGTGACTGAATGCACAGAGTATAACAACGCAGATATACACAAAATGAACACAGCTAACTGACTCATCTTACACTCTATACAAGCAGACACATGCACACTCACACACACATTTCACAGTGACTCAGTGCTCCACCTATCCCCTCACACATGCATGCACATACACTCAGGGCTCACTGTGACACCATACACAGTATCTAACAGCACACACACAGACACACATACACACACAAAGCTCACTGTGAAAGAATCCAAAGCATATACCAGCACACTCCTGCATACCGACACACACAGCTCAATGTGAATCAAGGCACAGCCCATACACATGCAAAGGAATGCACACACACACACCTGATCCTCTGTGACTGAAGGCACAGCATATAACAGCACAGACACATATACACACACACCATTGCAATTCATTGCACAGCATATACACGTACACTGACACACACAAACGGCTCACTGTGAATGCACAGCCTATAGCAGCACACACTCATACATACACACAGATGGCTCAATGTGACTCAATATCCAGCCTATACCTGCACACACATGCACTTTCACAAACACAACTCACTGTGACTCAATGATCAGCCTGTACCAGCACACACGTATGAATACACACACACACACAGCTTACTGTGAATCAGTGCATAGATTATACCAGGACCAAACCCACACTCACAGCTCACTGTGCCTCAATTCATAGCCCATACAAGCACACACATACAAACACAGACACAGACTCGCAAAGCTCATTGTATCTCACAGTACATCTTTTAGGGGCACACTCACACAAACACACACAAACACATACCACACTGTGACTCTTTGCCCACACGACAGCAGCACACTGACATGCATACAGCTCACTGTGGCTGAATTCACCACTACAGTAGCACATGCACACATACAGCTCACTAGGAGTCAATGCACAGCTTATCCATGCATGCACACACACACATAGCTGTGACTCAGTTCATATTTTATACCAGTATACAAACACAAATGGCTCACTGTGACACAACATGCACCATAAACCTGGACACATGGATACACACACACACACACACACACACGACTCACTGTGACTCTATACAAACTCCATACCTGCACCGACACAGAGACACATGGATGCACCACTGAGACTCAGTCTACAGCCTATACCAACAAACACTCACACACACTCATGGAACACAATGACACAATGCACAGACTACATCAGCACAAAAACTCACACTCACACACAGCTCACTGTCATTCAATGCACAGCTTATAACAGCACACATATATGCACACACACACGGCTAACTGTGAATCAAAACACAATCTCTAACAGCACACACACACACAGCTCACTGTGACTAAATAAAAAAACCTGCATCAGCACACACATACAAACACTGACACATCTCACTGTGACTAAATGCATGGCCTATAATAACACACAAACACACACACACGTCACTGTGACCCAATCCATGGCCTATACCGTTGCACACATACACACACCCCTCCCTGTGATTCAATGCATAGTCTATATGATCAGAGAGTCACACATACACAAACACACCTGTCTCACTGAGTCATTGACCAGCATATACCTGCATACATACACACACACTCACACATAAACCTCTCTATGATGTAATGTTCAGCCTATATCAGTCCACACTTACACACACCCACACACATGGCTCAGTGTGACTCAATGCACAGTCTATACATGTAGCATACCCACACTCACAACTCACTGTGACTCTATTCAAAGCATATATAACACACACACTCACACATACAAACATATACAGCTCACTGTGGATCAATGCATAGCCTATAGCATAACAAAGCCAAACACCCACACACAAAGATCACTGTGAATAAATGAAAAACCTATACAGGCACACACCTATACACACACACAAACATCACACATTGTGACTCGAGGCACAGTAACTAACTGCACATTCACACACACAAACACCTCACTGAGACTCAAGTCATGACCTGTACAAGTACACACACACACAGACCTCACGGTGACTCAATGCATAGCCTACTGAAGCAGACAGTCACACACACACAAACAGACATGTCTCACTATGAGTCATAGATTAGCCTATACCTGCACACACACACACACTCACACATACAACTAAATGTGACTCAATGCTCAGCCTATACCAGCACACACTGATGGACACACACACATGGCTCACTGTGACTCAATCCACAGTCTCTAACATCACACACATACCTCTCCCTGTGACTCAATACACACCTCCACCATCACACACACAAACACACACACACACGGCTCACTGTGACTCAATGCCCAGCATATATCTGAATAAACAACCTAACACAAACTTCACTGTAGCTCAGTGCACGGCCTATGCCTCTGCACACATTCACAAACATACTCACACTCACACACACAGACACCTCACTGTGACTCAATGCCCAGACTATATGCGTGTGCAAACTCACACTCATAGACACACTTAACTGTGACTGAACGCTCAACTTAAACCAGCACAACCATATGCACACACACACATGGCTCATTGGGAGTCATTGCACAGTATGTAACCACACACACACAGAATCACATGGTTCACTGTGACTCGGTTCACAGTGTATATGAGGAGCACACCCACACTCAGAGCTCACTGTGACTCTAAGCAAAGCATATAACAGTACACACACAGATACTCACACACACATGGCTCACTATGTGTCAATGCAAAACCTATAACAGCACACACACACACACACACACACACTCACACACACTTCACTGAAATCAATTGCCAGCCTATATCTGCACAATATGGTCAATCACACACACACCCCAATGTGACTCTATGCTCAGCCTATACCAGCACAAATGTATGCACACACACACACACACAGCTTACTGTGAAACAGTCCAAAGCATATACCAGCACACTCCCACATACCGACACACGCAGCTCAAAGTGAATCAAGCCAGAGACCATACAAGCGCAAAGACATGCACACACACACACACAAATGATCCTCTGTGACTGAATGCACAGCAATTAACAGCACACGCACAGACACATACACACACACAGCTGTGATTCAATGCTCACTGTATACACGTACACTGACACACACACATGGCTCACTGTGATTGAATGCACAGACTATAACAACTCACATTCACACATACACACACAGACGGCTCAGTGTGACTCAATGATCAGCCTGTACCAGCACACACATATACATTTGCACACAAGTATGCATATACACACTCAAGCGGCTCACTGTGACCCAGTGCATAGATTTTACCAGCACCAAACCCACACTCACAACTCACTGTTCCTCAATTCGTAGCCTATACAAGCACACACATACACATACAGCCACAGACATGCAAAGCTTATTGTAACTCAGAGTACATCTTATAAGGGCACACCCACAAAAACACAAACAAACACACACCACACTGTGACTCTTTTCCCACACAACAGCAGCACACTGACATGCATACAGTCACAGGGACTGAGTTCAGGGCCTACACTAGCACACACACACAGCTCACTGGAAGTCAATGCACATCTTATCCATGCATGCACACACATGCATAGCTGTGACTTAGTTCATATTTTATACCAGCACACACACACAAATGACTCACTGTGACACAACACACACCATAAACCAGCACACATGGACACACACACATACACATGACTCACTGTGACTCTATGCACACTCCACACCTGCACAAACAGAGAGACAGATGGATGTCTCACTGGGACTCAGCCCACAGCCTATACCAACAAACAGTCACACACACTCATGGATCAAAATGAGTCAATGCACAGACTATATCAGCACACATACACTCACACACGGCTCACTGTCACTCAATGCACAGCTTATAACAGCACACATACATGCCCACACACACACACGGCTGTGAATCAAAACACAGTCTCTAACAGCACACACACACACAGCTCACTGTGACTAAATAAAAAAACCTACACCAAAACACACATACAAACACTGACACACCTCACTATGACTAAATGCACAGCTTATTCTAACACACAAACACACTCACACACACACAGGTCACTGTGACTCAATGCCTGGTTTATACCATTGCACACATAAGCACATACCCCTCCAGGGTGGTGACTCAATGCATAACCTATATGATCAGAGAGTCACACACACACAAACACACATATCTCATTGTGAGTCATTGACCAGCCTATACCTGCACATAGGCACACACACACATAAACCTCTCTATGACTCAATGCTCAGCCTATGCCATCCCCCACATATGCACACACACACGGCTCACTGTGACTCAATGCACAGTATCTAATAGAAAACAAATATACACACAAACATGGCTCACTGTCACTCAGTGTGCAGTCTATACAAGTAGCACACCTGCACTCTCAGCTCACTGTGACTCTATTCAAAGCATATACAACACACACACACACACACACACACAGCTCAATATTAATCAATGCACAGCCTATACCGGCAAAATGTCAAACGCCCACAAGCACAGATCACTGTGAATAAATGAAAAGCCTATACAAGCACACACCTATACACACACACACATCACTCAGTGTGATTTTAGGCACAGTAACTAACTGCACACAAACAAACACAAATAGCTCACTGAGATTCAATGCACAACCTATACAAGTACCCAAACAGACAGACCTCATGGTGACTAAATCCATAGCTCACACGAGCAGAGAGTCACACTCACACAAACACACATATATCACTGTGAGTCATAGATTAGTCTATACTTGCACACACACACTCACACATGCAACTAAATGTGACTCAATGTTCAGCCTATACCTGCACACACTTATAGACACACACACAAATGGCTCACTGTGAATTAAATCACAGCTTATGAGAGCACACATGCATGCACACACACACACGGCTCACTGTGACTCAATGCCCAGCATCTACCTGAATAAACACCCTTACACAAACTTCACAGTAAATCAATGCACTGCCTATACCAGTTCACACACTCACACTCTCACACACACACCTCTCACTGTGATTCAATGCCCAGACTATATGTGCTCACAAAGGCCCACTCAGTCACCTAAATGTGACTCAATATCCAGACTATATGTGCGCACACACTCACACTCATAGACACACTTAACTGTAACTGCTCAGCTTAAACCAGCACATACATATGCACACACACACGGCTCACTGGAATCATTGCACAGTATGTAACCACACACACACAGAATCACATGGCTCACTGTGACTTGGTGCAGAGTGTATAACAGGACCACACCCACATTCACAGCTCACTGTGACTCTAAGCAAAGCATATACCAGCACACACACAGACACACACACCCACGGCTCTCTAGTGTCAATGCAAAACCTATAACAGCACACGCAAACACACACACACAGTCACACACAGCTCAATGGGCTCAATGACCAGCCCATATCTGAACACATATGGTCACTCACACACACACCTCAATGTGACACTCTGTGCAGCCTATACCAGCGCACACATATTCACACACACACATACACATGGCTCAGTGGGAGTCAATGCACAGTATGAAAAAACACACACACTCAAATGGCTCTCTGTGATTCACTGCACAATATATACCAAGACCGTACTCACTCTCACTGCTCACTGTGGATCAATGCAAATCATATACCACAACACATACACACACACACAGCTCACTGTGAATCAAGGCAAAGCAAATAAGCACAATGCTCACACCCACACACACATCTAACCTTGAATCAATGTACAGCCTATACAAACATAGAAGCATGCTCACACTCACGGCTCTCTGTGACTGAATGCAGAGTATCTAACAGCACACATGTACACACACAAACCTCACGGTGACTCATGGCACAGTCTATCCACTCACACACACAAGCACACAGCTCACTGTGACAAAATACACACACAGCCACGCACATGAATGGCTCACTGAATCTCAATGTACAAGTTATAATGGCACACACACACATATACATATACACCACTAACCACACTGTGACTCAATAGTCAGATTATATCAGCACACACACAAACACACACACACAGCTTGCTGTGAAACAACACAAAGCAAATACAACACAACCCTCACACACACGTCTCACTTTGAATCAATGCACAGCCTATACAAGGACACAAGCATTCACACACACATGGCTCACTGTGATTTAATGCAGAGTATCTAACAGCACACAGACACACACACAAACCTCACTGTGACTCACCACACAGCCTATCCAAGCACATATACATGCACACGGCTCACTGTGGCTCAATGTGCAGCTTATACAATCACAAACACACGGCTCACTGTGACTCCATGTGAAAGCTATACAATCACAAACAGAAACACACAGCTCACTGTGACAAAATACACAGCCTATACGAGCACAAAAATACGCAGCTAGAGATATGAAGAGCTCACAGTGTCTCAATGTACATCTTATACTGGTACACACACACACACACACATACATAAACACCAATTCACCTCACTGTGACTCAATGTCAGATTATAACAGTGCACACACATGATAACAGCTCATTATATGGCAATGCAAACCCTATATCACCATGAAATTGACATACATATGGTCCTAACTCAGTTAACAGTCTATATCATCATGCAAACACACACACACACACACACACAAATGGCTCCTGGTGACACAATATGCAGCATACACCTGAACACACACACACACAGTACTGTGCCTGAATTCACAGAGTATACCAACGCAGACATACACAAAATGAACACGGCTCACTGTGACTCAATTCCCACTCTATACCTGCAGACCCATGCACACTCACACACACATTTCACTGTGACTCAATGCTAAACCTATTCCATCACATACGCATGCACACACAAACATGGCTCACTGTGACACCATGCACAGTATCTAACAGCACACACACAGACACACACACACACATAGAGTTCACTGTGAAACAATCCAGAGCGATTACCAACACATTCCCACATACCAAAACACACAGTTCACTGTGAATGAAGCCAAAACCCATACAAGCACAAAGGTATGCACACACACACACATGAACGTCTTTGAATGCACAGCATTTAACAGCACACACACCTATGCACACACAAAACTGTGATTCAATGCACGGCCTATACACATACACTGACACACACACATGTGTCACTGTAACTGAATGTGCAGCCTATACCAGCAAACACACACACAGAAACACACACACACACAGACGCCTCAATGTGACTCTAAGCCCAGCCTATACCTGCACACAAATGAACATTCACAAACACACTTCACTGTGACTCAATTCTCAGAATGTACCAGCACACACATATGTATACACACACACACACAGCTCACTGTGACCTAGTGCATCGATTATACCAGCACCAAACCCACACTCACAGCTCACTGTGTCTCAATGCATAAACTGTAAAAGCACACACATACACACACAGCCACAGACACACATAGCTAACTGTAACTAAGTGTACATCTTATAATGGCACACACACACACCACACTGTGACTCATTGTTCACACTACAGCAGCACACTGACATGCATACAGCTAACTGTAACGGATTTCATGGCCTATACAAGCACGCACACACACAGCTCTCTAGGAGTCAATGCACAGCCTATTATTGCATGCACAAAAACACACACACATGTTCGTGACTCAGTTCATGGTCTATACCAGCACACACACACACACACTTCAATGTGACTGAATGCACAGAGTATAGCAATGCAGATATACACAAAATGAACACAGCTCACTGTGACTCAACTCACACTCTATACCTACAGACACATGCACACTCACACACACATTTCACAGTGATTCAGTGCTCCACCTATTCTCTCACACATGCACACACACACACACATGGCTCACTGTGACACCATGCACAGTATCTAACAGCACACACACAGAAACACACCCACACACAGCTCACTGTGAAACAATCCAAAGCATACAGCAGCACACTCACACATACCAACACCTGAAGCTCAATGTGAATTAAGCCACAGCCCACACAAACCCAACGGCATACACACACACACACATGACACTCTGTGACTGAATGAACATTTAACAGCATACACAGAGACACAGAGACACACACCACTTTGATTCAATGTTCAGCCTATACATGTACATTGACACACACACATTGCTCACTGTGACTGAATGTGCACCCTATACCAGCACACACACACACAGATAGCTCAATGTGACTCAGTGTCGAGCCTATAGTTTCACACAAAGGTACTTTCACAAACACACCTAACTGTGACTCAATGATCAGCCTGTACCAGCACACATGTATGCATATACACACAAACACGGCTCACTGTGACCCAATGCATAGATTATACCAGCACCAAAACCACACTCACAGCTCACTGTTCCTCAATTCATAGCCTATACAAGCACACACAGCCACAGACACACAAAGCTCATTGTAAGTCAGAGTAAATCCTATAATGGTACACCCACCCACAGACACACACAAACACATACCACACTGTGACCGTTTGCCCACACTACAGCAGCTCACTGACATGCATACAGCTCACTGTGTCTGAATTCACAGCCTATACTAACACACACACACACAACTCACTAGGAGTCAATGCACAGCCTATCCATGCATGCACACACACACATAGTGATGACTCAGTTCATATTTTATACCAGCACACACACACAAATGGCTTACTCTGACAACACGCACCCTAAACCAGCACACATGGACGCAAAAACACACACACACATGACTCATTTTGACTCAATGCACAGTCCATACCTGCACCGACACAAATACACACGGATGCCTCCCTGGGCCTCAGTCCACAGCCTATACCAACAAACAATCACACACACTCATAGATCACAGTGACTCAATGCACAGACTATATCAGCACACATACTCACACACACACGGCTCACTGTGACTCAATGAACAACTTATAACAGAACATATACATGCACACATGCACGCATGGCTAACTGTGAATCAAACCACAATCTCTAACATCACACACACACACACAGCTCACTGTGACTCAATGCATGGCCTATACCATTGCACACACACAAACATACACACCCCTCCCTGTGACTCAATGCATAACCTATATGTTCAGAGTCACACACACACAAAGGCATATATCTCACTGTGAGGCATTGACCAGCCTACTCCTGCACACACACACACACTCACACATAAACCACTCTATGACTCAAAGCTCAGCCTATACCAGCCCACACTTATGCACAAACATACACATATCTCACTGTGACTCAATGCACTGTATCTAACTGCAAACTAGCCTATACACACACATGGCTCACTGTGACCCAGTGAGCAGTCTATACAAGTAGCACACCTGCACTCACAGCTCACTGTGACTCTATTCAAAGCATATACAACACACACACACACACACACATACAGTTCACTGTGAATCAATGCACAGCCTATAACAGCACAAAGCCAAACACACACACACACAGATCACTGTGAATAAATGAAAAGCCTATACAAGCACACACCTATACACACACATACATCACTCACTGTATTCAAGGCACAGTAACTAACTGGTCACACACACCTCACTGAGGCTAAATGCACAACCTATACAAGTACACAAAGAGACAGACCTCATGATGACTCAATGCATAACCTACGCGAGCAGAGTCACACTCACACAAACACACATGTCTCATTGTGTGTCATAGATTAGCCTACACTTGCACACACACACACACTCACACATGCAACTAAATGTGACTCAATGTTCGGCCTATACTAGCACACACTTATGGACACACACACAAACAGCTCACTGTGACTCAAATCACAGCTTATGACAGCACACATGCATGCACACATACACATGGCTCACTGTGATTCAATGCCCAGCATATATCTGAACAAACACCCTAGCTCAAGCTTCACTGTAAATCATTGCACTGCCTATACCAGTGCACACACTCACACACACACTCACACTCACACACACACACCTCTCACTGTGATTCAATGCCCAGACTATATGTGCCCACATAGACCCACTGAGACAGCCACCTAAATGTGACTCAATGTCCAGCCTATATGTGTGCGCACACTCACACGCATAAACACACTTAACTGTGACTGCTCAGCTTAAACCAGCACATACGTATGCACACACACACATGGCTCACTGGGAGTCATTGCACAGTATGTAAATACACACACACAGAATCACACGGCTCACTGTGAGGTGGTGCCATGTATAACAGGACAAAACCCACATTCACAGCTCACTGTGACTCTAAGCAAAACATATACTAGCACACACACAGACACACACACCCACGGCTCCCTATGTGTCAATGAAAACCTATAACAGCACACACAAACACACACAAACACATTCAAACACACATCAATAGACTGAACGTCCAGCCTATACCTGCACACATATTGTCACTCACACACACACCTCAATGTGACACTATGTGCAGCCTATACCAGCACACACGTATGCACACACACACACACGTGGCTCTATGGTAGTCAATGCACATATCAAAACACACACACACACAAACGGCTCTCTGTGACTCAGTGCACATTATATAACAGGAAAAAACTCACTCTCCCTTCTCACTGTGGGTCAATGAAAATCATATACCACAACACATACACACACACACAGCTCACTGTGAATCAAGGTAAAGCAAATACAGCACAATGCTCACACCCACACACACATCTAACCTTGAATCAATGCACAGCCATACAAGCACAGAAGCATGCTCACACACACGGCTCTCTGTGAGTGAATGCAGAGTATCTAACAGCACACATATACACACACAAACCTCACTGTGACTCATGGCACAGCCTATCCACTCACACGCACAAACACACGGCTCACTGTGAAAAACTGCACAGCCTATATGAGCACACACATACACACACAGTCACACACATGAACAGCTCACTGTATCTCAATGTCCATGTTATAATGGCACACACACAGACATGCATACACACCATCGCACCACACTGTGACTCAATAGTCAGATTATATCAGCACACACACACACAGCCACTCACAGCTCACTGTGAAACAAAGCAAAGTGAATACAGCACAACCCTCACACACACACACACATCCCACCTTGAATCAATGCATAACCTATACAAGCACACAAGCATTCACACATACACGGCTCACTGTGTTTTAATGCAGAGTATCTAACAGCACAGAGACACACACAAACCTGACTGTGACTCACCATGCAGCCTATCCAAGCACATACACATGCACACAGCTCACTGTAACTCAGTGTGCAGCCTATACAATCACAAACACAAACACACGGCTCACTGTGACAAAATGCACAGCCTATATGAGCACAAAAATACACACGCAGCTAGAGACAGGAACGGCTCACAGTATCTCAATGTACACCTTATACTGGCACATACACACACATACATAAACACCAATGCACCACACTGCGATTCAATGTCAGATTATAACAGTGAACACACATGATAACAGCTCACTATGTGACAATGCAAACCCTATATCACCATGAACACTGAAACACATACATACGACCCTAACTCAGCTAACAATCTATACCATCACACACACACACACAAAAGACTCCCAGTGACACAATATGCATCCTACACCTGAACACACATACACGTATTTGTGCCTGAATTCACAGAGTATACCAACGCAGACATACACAAAATGAACACGAATCACTGTGACTCAATTCCCACTCTATACCTGCAGACAAATGAACACTCACACACACATTTCACTGTGACTCAAAGCTAAAACTATTCCATCACACATGCATGCACACACAGCTCATGGCTCACTGTGACACCATGCACAGTATCTAACAGCACACACACACACAGCTCACTGTGATACAATCCAAAGCTATTACCCACACACTCCCACATACTGACGCAATCAGCTCTCTGCAAATGAAGCCACAGCTCATTCAGGCCCAAAGGCATGCACACACACAAACACATGACCGTCTTTGACTGAGTGCACAGCATTTAACAGCACACACAATGACACACACACACAGCAATGTGATTCAATGTATAGCCTATACACGTACACTGACACACACACATGGCTCACTGTGACTGAATGTGCAGCCTATACCAGCACACACACACATGCACACACACACACACAGTTGCCTCAATGTGACTCTAAGCCCAACCTATATCTGCACACACATGCACATTCACAAACACACTTCACTGTGACTCAATTCTCAGGCTGTACCAGCACACATGTATGCATATACACACACACACGGCTCACTGTGTCCCAGTGCATAGATTATACCAGCACCAAACCCACACTCACAGCTCACTGTTCCTCAATTCATAGCCTATACAAGCACACACATACACACACAGCCACAGCCACACAAAGCTCACTGTAACTAAGTGTACATCTTATAATGGCACACACACACACACACCACACTGTGACTCATTGCTCACACTACAGCAGCACACTGACATGCCTACACCTAACTGTAATGGATTTAAAGGCCTATAAAAGCACACACACTCGCAGCTATCTAGGAGTCAATGCACAACCTGTCATTGCACACACACACACACACACTCATGGCCGTGACTCATAGTCTATACCAGCACACACACACACACATCACTGGGACAGACTGCACAGAGTATACCAACGCAGATACACACAAAATGAACACAGCTCACTGTGACTCAACTCACACTCTATACCTGCAGACACATGTACACTCACACACACGTTTCACAGTGATTCAATGCTCCACGTATTCCCTCACACATACACGCACACACACACATGGCTCACTGTGAAAACATGCAAAGTATCTAACAGCACACACACAGACACACACACACACACAGCTCACTGTGAAACAATCCAAAGCATATATCAGCACACTCACATACCAACAGACGCAGCTCAATGTGAATCAAGCCACAGCCCATATATGCACAAAGACATGCACACACACACACATGATCCTCTGTGACTGAATGCACAGCATTTTACAGCACACACAGACACATACACACACACACAAACTGTGATTCAATGCACAGGGTATACACGTACACTGACACAAACACACGGCTCACTGTGAATGAATGCACAACCTATAGCAACACACACTCAAACACACACACAGGCGGCTTGATGTGACTCAATGTCTAGCCTATACCTGCACACAAATGCACTTTCACATACACAATTCACTGTGACTCAATGATCAGCCTGTACCTGCACACACGTATGCATACACACACACACATGGCTCACTGTGACCCAATGCATAGATTATACCAGCACCAAACCCACACTCACAACTCACTGTGCCTCAATTCATAGTCTATGGAAGCACACACATACACATACAGCCACAGACATGCAAAGCTTATTGTAACTCAGAGTACATCTTATAAGGGCACACCCACACAAACACACACAAACACACACCACACTGTGACACTTTGCCCACACTACAGCAGCACACTGACATACATACATCTCACTGTGACTGAATTCATGGCCTACACTAGCACACGCACACACACAGCTCACTAGGAGTCAATGCACAACCTATCCGTGCATGCACACACACACTTAGCTATGACTCAGTTCATATTAGATACCAGCACACACAGAGAAATGGCTCACTGTGACACAACACACACTCTAAACCAGCACCCATGGACACACACACACACACATGACTCACTGTGACACAAAGCACACTCCATACTTGCACTGACACAGAGACACACGAAGGCCTCACTGGGACTCAGTCCACATCCTATACCAACAAACACTACACACACTCATGGATCACAGTGACTCAATGCACAGACTATATCAGCAGTCAAACTCACACTCACACATGGCTCACTGGCACTCAATGCACAGTTTAAAACAGCACACATACATGCACACACACACACATGGCTAATTGTGAATCAAACCACAATCTCTAACAGCACACAGACACACAGCTTACTGTGACCTACTAAAAAACCTACACCAGCACACACATACAAACACTGACACACCTCACTGTGACTAAATGCACAACATATACTAACACACAAACACACACACGTCACTGTGACTCAATGCCTGGCCTATACCATTGCAGGCATACACACACACCCCTCCCTGTGACTCAATGCATAACCTTATATGATCAGTCACACATACACAAACACACATGTCTCACTGTGACTCATTGACCAGCCTATATCTGCACACAGACACACACACTCACACATAAACCTCTCTATGACTCAATGCTCAGCGTATACCAGCCCACACTTATGCCCAGCCACACACGGTTCACTGTGACTCAATGCACAGTATCTAACGGCAGACAAACATACACACACACGGCTCACTGTGACTCAGTGTGCAGTATATACAAGTAGCACACCTGCACTCACACCTCACTGTGACTCTATTCAAAGCATATACAACACACACACACACACACACATATACAGCGCACTGTGAATCAATGCATAGCCTATAGCATCACAAAGCCAAACACCCACATACACAGATCACTGTGAATAAATGCAAAGCCTATACAGGCACACACCTATACACACACACAAACACCACTCACTGTGACTCAAGGCACAGTAGCTAACTGCACACACACAAACACAAACACCTCACTGAGACTCCATGCACAACCTATACAAGTATACACAAACACAGACCTCACGGTGACTCAATTCATAGCCTACACGAGCAGAGGGTCACACACACAAACACACGTCTCACTGAGTCATAGATTAGCCTATACCTGCACACACACACACACACACACACTCACACATACAACTAAATATGACTCAATGCTCAGCCCATACCAGCACACACTAGTGGACTCACACACATACCGCTCACTGTGACTCAATTCACAGCTTATGACAGCACGCATGCATGCACACATACACATGGCTCACTGTGACTCAATCCACAGTCTCTAACATCACACACACACCTCTCCCTGTGACTCAATACACACTTCCACCAGCACACACACAAACACACAGACACACGGCACACTGTGACTCAATGCCTAGCATATATCTGAACAAACACCCTCACACAAACTTCACTGTAACTCAATGCACGGCCTATACCAGTGCACACACTCAAAAACACACTCACACGCACACACACATGTGCCTCACTGTGACTCAATGCCCAGACTATATGTGCACACAGAGGCCCACTCAGACAGCCACCTAAATGTTACTCAATGTCCAGCCTATACATGCGCACACACTCACACTCATAGACACACCTAACTGTGACTGAATGCTCAGCTTAAACCAGCACATATATATGCACACACACACATGGCTCACTGGGAGTCATTACACAGTATGTAACCACACACACACAGAATCACATGGTTCACTGTGCCTCGGTGCACAGTGTATAAGAGGACCACACCCACACTCAGAGCTCACTGTGACTCTAAGCAAAGCATATAGCAGCACACACAGACATACACACCCACAGCTCACTATGTGTCAATGCAAAACCTATAACAGCACACACACACACACACACACATACTCACACAAACCTCACTGGAATCAATGGCCAGCCTATACCTGCACACATATGGTAACTCACACACACACCACAATGTGACTGTATGCTCAGCCTATACCAGCACAAGCATATGGAAACACACACACACACACGGTTCTCTGTGTCTGAATGCGGAGTATCTAACAGCACTCATATACACAAACCGAACTCACTGTGACTCATGAAGGAGCCTATCAACTCACACACAAACACAGGGCTCACTGTGACAAAATGCACCAACTATATGAGCACACTCATACACACACAGCCAAAGACATGAACGGCTCACCATATCTCAATGTACATTATATACTGGCACACACACACACATATGTACACACCACGGACCACACTGACACAATGGTCAGTTTATATCAGCACACACACACAGAGCTCACTGTGAAACAAGGCAAAGCCCATACAGCACCACCATCACATGCATACACACATTTCACCTTGAATCAATGCACAGCCTATACAAGCACACAAGCATTCACACACACACGGCTCACTGTGACTTAATGCAGAGTATCTAACAGCACACAGACACACATACAGTCCTCACTGTGACTCACCACACAGCCTATCCAAGCACATACACATGGACACGGCTCACTGTGACTCAATGTGCAGCCTATACAATCACAAACACAATCACTCGGCTCACTGTGACAAAACACGCAGTCTATATGAGCACAATCATGCAAACACAGCTAGAGACATGAACGGCTCACAGTATCTCAATGTACATCTTATACTGGCACACACTCACACACACATACATAAACACCAATGCACCACACTGTGACTCAAGGGTAAGATTATAGCAGCACACACACATGATAACAGCTCACTATGTGTCAATGAAAACCCTATATCAGCATGAACACTGACACACATACACATGGCCTTGACTCTGCTAACAGTCTATAACAGCACACACACACACACACACACACTGCTCATGGTGACACAATGCCCAGCCTACAACTGAACACAAACATACACTTCACTGTGACTGAATGCACAGAGTATACCAATGCAGACATATACAAAATGAACACTGCTCACTGTGACTCAATTCCCAGTCTACAGCTGCAGACACATGCACACTCACACCTACATTTCACTGTGACACAATGTACAACCTATTCCATCACACAAGCATGCACACACAATCATGGCTCACTGTAACACCATGCGCAGTTTCTAACAGCGCCCCCCCCCCCACACTCACAGCTCCCTGAGAAAAAATCCAAGGCAATTACCAACACACTCCCACATACCGACACATGCAGCTCACTGTGAATTAAGCCACAGCTCATAAAAGCTCAAAGGCATGCACACACACACACACACACACACATGAACATCTGTGACTGAATGCACAGCATTTAGCAGCACACACACTGAAACACACACACACACAGCACTATGATTAAATGTACAACCTATACATGTACACTGACACACATAGATGGCTCACTGTGACTGAATGCACAGCCTATACCAGCACACACACACACATGCACAAACACACACAAACACAGATGCCTCAATGTGACTCAATATCCAGCCTATTCCTGCACACACATGCACTTTCACAATCACACTCCACTGTAACTCAATTCTCAGCCTGTATCAGCACACACGTATGCATATACACATACACATGGCTCACTGTGAACCAGTGCATAGATTATAACAGCACCAAACCCACACTCACAGCTCACTGTTCCTCAATTCATAGCCTATACAAGCACACACATACACACATAGCCACAGACACGCAAAGCTCATTGTAACTCAGAGTAACTATTATAACAGTACACCCACACAAACACACACCACACTGTGGCTCTGCCCACACGACAACTCACTGACATGCATACAGCTCCCTGTGACTGAATTCACGGCCTATAGTAGCATATATACACACACAGCTCACTATGAGTCAATGCACAGCCTAACCATGCACACACACACATAGCCATGACTCAGTTCATATTTTATACCAGCACACACACACAACTGGCTTACTGTGACACAACACGCACCCAAAACCAGCACACATGGACACACACACACACGAACATGACTCACTGTGACTCAATGCACAGTCCATACCTGCACTGACACAGAGACTCACAGATGCCTCACTGGGACTCAGTCCACAGCCTATACCAACAAACACTCACACACACTCATGGATCACAGTGACTCAATGCGTAGACTATATCAGCACACCTACTCACACTCACACATGGCTCACTGTGACTCAATGAACAACTTATAACAGCACACATACATGCATACATGCACACATGGCTAACTGTGAATCAAACCACAATCTCTAACAGCACACACACACACACACACACACAGCTCACTGTGACTCAATAAAAAACCTATAACAGCACACACATTCAAATACTGACACACCTCACTGTGACTAAATGCACAGCCTATACTAACAGACACACACACACAGCTCACTGTGACTCAATGTATGGCCTATACCATTGCACACACACAAACACACACACATACCACTCCCTGTGACTCAATGCATTGCCTATATGTTCAGAGAGTAACACACACACAAACACAAATGTCTCACTGTGAGTCATTGACCAGCCTATACCTGCACACACACACACACACACTCACACACAAACTACTCTATGACTCAATGCTCAGCCTATACCAGCCCACACTTATGCACACACACAAACACACACACGGCTCACTGTGACTCAATGCACAGTATCTAACTGCAAACATACACACACACATGGCTCACTGTGACTCAGTGCACAGTCTATACAAGTAGCACATCTGCACTCACAGCTCACTGTGACTTTATTCAAAGCATATACAACACACACAGACACACATATACAGCTCATTATGAATCAATGCACAGCCTATACCAGCATAAAGCCAAACACCCACACACACAGATCACGGTGAATAAATGAAAAGCCTATACAGGCACACACCTATACACACACACAAACATCACTCACTGTGACTCAAGGTACAGTAGCTAACCACACACACACACAAACGCCTCACTGAGACTCAATGCACAACCTATACAAGTACCCAAACAGACCTCAGAGTGACTCAATGCATAGCCAACATGATCAGAAAGTCACACTCACACAAATACATATGTCTCACCGTGAGTCATAGATTAGCCTATGCCTGCACAGACACACACACTCATGCACACAACTAAATGTGACTCAATGCTCAGCCTATACAAGCACACACTTATGGACTCACACACAAACTGCTCACTGTGACTCAAATCACAGCTCATGACAGCACACATGCATGCACACATACACATGGCTCACTGTGACTCAATCCACAGTCTCAAACATCACACACACACTTCTAATTGTGACTCAATGAACAACTCCACCAGGACACACACAAACACACACACACACACACACACATGGCTCACTGTGACTCAATGCCCAGCATATATCTGAAAAAACACCCTCACACAAACTTCACTGTAAATCAATGCACTGCCTATACTCACACACACACTCAAACTCACACATACACACCTCTCACTGTGATTCAATGCCCAGACTATACGTGCCCACATAGACCGACTCAGACAGCCACCTAAATGTGACCCAATGTCCAGCCTATATGTGTGCACACACTCACACTCATAGATAAACCTAACTGTGACTAAATGCTCAGCTTAAACCAGCACATATGTATGCACACACACATGGCTCACTAGGAGTCATTGCACAGTATGTAACCACACACGCACAGAATCACATGGCTCACTGTGACTAGGCGCACAGTGTATATCAGGACCACACCCACATTCCCAGCTCACTGTGACTCTAAGCAAAGCACATATGAGCACACACACAGACACACACACACACGGCTCACTATGTGTCAATGCAAACCTATAACAGCACACACAAACACACACACACACTCACACACCTCTCAATGGACTGAATGCCCAGCCTATACCTGCACACTTGTGGTCATTCACACACACACCTCAATGTGACTCTATGTGCAGCCTATATCAGCACACACATATGCACTCACACATGCAGCTCAGTGGGAATCAATGCACAGTATCAAAACACACACACATAAATGGCTCTCTGTGACTCAGTGCACAGTATATAACAGGACCACACTCACTCTCACTGCTCACTGTGGATCAATGTAAATCATATACCACAACACATACACACACACACAGCTCACTGTGAATCAAGGCAAAGCAAATACAGCACAACTTTCACACCCACAAACACATCCAACCTTGAAATAATGCATAGCCTATACAAGCACAGAAGCAGGCTCACAAACACCGTTCTCCATGACTGAATGCAGAGTATCTAATAGCACACATATACACACACAAACCTCACTGGGACTCATGCCACAGCCTATTCACTCACACACACAAACACATGGCTCACTGTGACAAAAGACACAGCCTATAGGAGCACACACATACACTCACAGCCACACACATGAACGGCTAACTGTATCTCAATGTCCATGTTATAATGGCACACACACATACACACCACCGCACCACACTGTGACTCAATAGTCAGATTATATCAGCACACACACACACACACAAACATCTCACTGTGAAACAAGGCAAAGCGAATACAGTACAACTCTCTCACACACACACATATCTCCTTGAATCAATGCACAGCCTATACAAGCACACAAGCATTCACACACACATGGCTCACTGTGACTCAATGCAGAGTATCTAACAGCACACAGAAACACACACAAACCTCACTGTGACTCACCATGCAGCCTATCCAAGGACATACACATGCACACGTCTCACTGTGACTCCATGTGCAGGCTATACAATCACAAACACAAACACACGGCTCACTGTGACAAAATGCACAGCCTATATGAGCACAAAAATACAAACACAGCCGGAGACATGAACAGCTCACAGTATCTCAATGTACGTCTTATACTGGCACACACACACACACATACATAAACACCAATGCACCACACTGTGACTCAATGTCAGATTATAGTAGCACACACACACGATAACAGCTCACGATGTGGCAATGCAAACCCTATATCAGCATGAACACTGACACACATACATATGGCCCTAACTCAGCTAACAGTCTATACCATCACATACACACACACACACACAAATGGCTCCCAGTGACACAATATGCAACCTACACCTGAGCACAAACACACACTTCATTGTGACTGAATTCACAGAGTATACCAACGCAGACATACACAAAATGAACATAGCTCACTGTGACTCAATTCCCACTCTATACCTGCAGACACATGCACACTCACACAAACATTTGACTGTGACTCAATGCTAAATCTATTCCATCACACACACATGCACACACAAACATGGCTCACTGTGACACCATGCACAGTATCTAACAGCACACACACACACACACTCACAGCTCACTGTGATACAATCCAAAGTGATTACCAACACACTCCCAAATACCAACACACGCTCCCACTGTGAATGAAGCTATGGCCCATACAAGCCCAAAGGCATGCACACACACACATATGACCATCTTTGAATGAATGCACATTATTTAACAGCACACAAACCGACACACACACACAGAGCACTGTGATTCAATGTGCAGCATATACACGTACACTGACACACACACATGGCTCACTGTGACTGAATAAGCAGCATATACAAGCACACACACACACACAGACGCCTCAATGTGACTATAAGCCCAGACTATACCTGCACACGTATTCAAAAACACACTTCACTGTGACTCAATTCTCAGAATGTACCAGCACACACATATGCATATACACACACACAAGGCTCACTGTGTCCCAGTGCATAGATTATACCAGCACCAAACCCACACTCACAGCTCACTGTGCCTCAATTCATAGTCTATGGAAGCACACACATACACACACAGCCACAGACCCACAAAGCACACTGTAACTCTGTGTACATCTTATAATGGCACACCCACACCCACACCCACACATCACACTGTGACTCATTGCTCACACTACAGCATCACACTGACATGCATACAGCTAACTGTAACTGATTTCACGACCTATACAAGTACACACACACACAGTTCTCTAGGAGTCAATGCACAGCCTATCACTGCACACACAAACACACACACACATGTCCGTGACTCAGTTCATAGCCTATACCAGCACACACACACATCTCACTGTGACTGATTGCACAGAATATACCAATGCAGATATACACAAGATGAACACAGCTCTGTCTCAGCTCACACTCTATACCTGCAGACACATGCACACTCAAACACACTTTTCATAGTGACTCAGTGCTCCACCTATTCCATCACATGTGCACGCACACACACACATGGCTCACTGTGACACCATGCACAGTATCTAATAACACACACACAGACACACACACACAGCTCACTGTGAAACAGTCCAAAGTGTATACCAGCACACTCAAACATACCAACACACACATGGCTCACTGTGACTGAATGCACAGCTTATAGCAGCACACACTCACACACACACAGATGGCTCAATGTGACTCAATGTCCAGCCTATACCTGCACACACATGCACTTTCAAAAACACACCACACTGTGCCTCAATGATCAGCCTGTACCAGCACACACGTATGAATATACACACACACGGCTCACTGTGACCCAGTGCATAGATTATACCAGCACTAAACCCACACTCACAGCTCACTGTGTCTCAATTCGTAGCCTATAAAATCACACATATACACACACAACCACAGACATGTAAAGCTCATTGTACCTCAGAGTGCATCTTATAAGGGCACACCCACACAAACACACACAAACACACACCACACTGTGACTGTTTGCCCACACTACAGCAGCACACTGACATGCATACAGCTCACTATGACTGAATTCACGGCCTACAGTAGCTCACACACACACAGCTCACTAGGAGTCAATGCACAGCCTAACCATGCATGCGCACACACATAGCTGTGACTCAGTTCATATTTTATACCAGAACACACACAGAAATGGCTCACTGTGACACAATATGAACCCTAAACCATCTCACATGGACACACACACACAAACAACTCTTGACTCACTGTGACTGTATGCACACTCCATGCCTGCCCTGACACAGAGACACACGGATGCCTCACTGGGACTCAGTCCACAACTTATACCAACAAACACTCACACACATTCATGGATCACAGTGACTCAATGCACAGACTATATCAGCACACAAACTCACACTTACACAGGGCTCACTGTCACCCAATGCACAACTTATAATAGCACACATACATGCACACACACACACATGGCTAACTGTGAATCAAACCACAATCTCTAACAACACACAGACACACAGCTCACTGTGACTCAATAAAAAATCCTATACCAGCACACACATAAAAAGACTGACACACCTCATTGTGACTAAGTGCACAGCCTGTACTAACACACAAACACACACACACACACAGGTCATTGTGACTCAATACATGGCCTATACCATTGCACACATACACACACACCCCTCCCTGTGTCTCAATGCATAACCTATATGATCAGAGAGTCACACGCAAACACACATGTCTCACTGTGAGTCATTGACCAGCCTACTCCTGCACACAGACACACACACTCACACATAAACCTCTCTATAACTCAATGCTCAGCCTATACTAGCCCACAATTACACACACCCACAGACATGGCTCACTGTGACTCAATGCACATTATCTAATGGCAGACAAACAAACATGCACACACACATGGCTCACTGTGACTCAGTGCACTGTCTACATAAGTAGCACACCCACACTCACAGCTCACTGTGACACTATTGAAAGCATATACAACACACACATAGAAACATGCACATATAAAGCTCACTGTGAATCAATGTACAGCCTATACCAGCATAAAGCCAAACACCCACACACACAGATCACTGTGAATAAATGCAAAGCCTATACAGGCACACACATACACACACACACATCACTCACTGAGTCTCAAGGAACAGTAAATAACTGCACGCACACACACAGAAACACCTCAGTGAGACTCAATGCAAAACCTATACAAGGACACACACACACAGACCTCACTGTGGCTCAATGCATAGCCTACACGAGCAGAGAGTCACACTCACACTCACACAAATGTCTCACTGTGAGTCATAGGTTAGCCTATACATGCACACACACACACACTCACACATACAACTAAATGTGACTCAATGCTCAGCCTATACCAGCACACACTTATTGACACACACACAAATGGCTCACTGTGACTCAAATCACAGCTTATCACAGCACATATGCATGCCACATACACATGGTTCACTGTGACTCAATCCAGAATCTCTAACATCACCCACACACCTCTCACTGAGACTCAATGCACACCTCCACCAGCACACACACAAACACACACACATGGCTCCCTGTGACACAATGCCCAGCATATATCTGAACAAACACCCTCACACAAATTTCACTGTAACTCAATGCACAGCCTATACCAGTGAACACACCCACACCCACACTCACAGTCACCTCACTGTGACTCAATGACCAGACTATATGTGCACACAGAGGCCCACTCAGACAGCCACATAAATATGGCTCAATGTCCAGCCTCTATGTGGGCACACACTCACACTCATAGACACACTTAACTGTGACTGAATGCTCAGCTTAAACCAGCACGTATGTATGCACACACACACATGGCTCAGTGGGAGTCATTGCAGAGTATATAACCACACATACAGAAAATCACATGGCTCACTGTGACTCGGTGCCCAGTGTATTACAGGAACACACCCACACTCAGATATCACTGTGACACTAAGCAAAACATATACCAGCACACACATAGACACACACACACACACATGGCTCCCTATGTGTCAATACAAAACCTATAACAGCACACACACACACACACACACACAAATTCACACACACTTCACTGGACTCAATGCCCGGCCTATATTTGCACACATATGGTCACTCACACAAACATCTCAATGTGACTCTATGCTCAACTTATACCAGCACACATGTATGCACACACACACACACACATGGCTCAGTGGGAGTCAATGCACAGTATCAAAGAACACACACACACAGTTCTCTGTGACTCAGTGTACAAGGGATACCAGGACGCCACCCAGTCTCACCGCTCACTGTGGATCAATGCAAATCATATACCACAACACATACACACATACACAACTCACTGAAATCAAGGAAAAGTGAATACAGTACGAGTCTCACACCAACACACACATCTATCCTTGAATCAATGCACAGCCTATACAAGCACAGAAGCATGCTCACACACATGGCTCCCTTTGACTGAATGCAGAGTATCTAACAGCACACATATACACACACAAACCTCACTGTGACTCATGGGGCTGCCTGTCAACTCACACACAAAAACACACGGCTTACTGTGAAAAAATGTGCAGCCTATACGAGCACACACATACACACACAGCCACACACATGAAAGGATCACTGTATCTCAATGTACATCTTATAATGACACACACACATACATACACACCACCACAGCACACTGACTCAATGGTCAGATTATATCAGGACACACACACAAACACACACACATCTCACCATGAATCAATACACAGCTTATACAAGCACACAAGCGTTCACACACACACAGCTCACTGTGACTTAATGCAGAGTATCTAACAGCACACACACACACACACACACAAACCTCACTTTGACTCACCACACAACCTATTCAAGCACATACACATGCACATGGCTCACTGTGACTCAATGTGCAGCCTATACAATCACAAACAGAAACACACAGCTCACTGTGAAAAAATGCACAGCATAGACAAGTACAAACATACACACACAGCTAGAGATATGAATGGCTCACAGTATCTCAATGTACAACTTATACTGGCACACACACACACACATATACATAAACACCAACACACCACACTGTGACTCAATGGTCAGACTTTAACAGCGCACACATACGATAAATACTCACTATGTGTCAATGCAAAGTCTATATCAGCATGAACACTGACACACATACACATGGCCCTCACTCAAATAACTATACCAGCACACACAAACAAACATGGCTCATGGTGACACAATACCCAGCATCCACCTAACACACACACACACCTCACTGTGACTGAATGCACTCAGTATACCAATGCAGACATACACAAAATTAACACAGCTCACTGTGACTCAATTCCCACTCTATACCTGCAGACACATGAACACTCACACACACATTTCACTGTGACTCAATGCTCAACCTATTCTATCACATACGCATGCACACACAAACATGGCTTACTGTGACATCATGCACAGTATCTTACAGCACACACCCACACACACACTCACAGCACACTGTGAAACAATCCAAAGTGATAACCAACACAATCCCCTATACCGACACACACAGCTCACAGTGAATTAAGCCACGGCCCATAAAAGTGCAAAGGCATGCACACACACAAACATGACCGTCTGTGACTGAATGCACATCATTTCACAGCACACACACTGACACACACACACAACATTGTAATTCAATGCACAGCCTATACACATACACTGACACACACACATGGCTCACTGTGACTGAATGTGCAGCCTATACCAACACACACACACACGCACACACAGACACAGATGCCTCAAAGTGACTCAATGCCCAGCTATACCTGCACAGACATGCACATTCACAAACACACTTACTGTGACTCAATGCTCAGCCTGTACCAGCACACACATATGCATATACACAGACACACATCTCACTGTGACACAGTGCATAGATTATACCAGCACCAAACCCACACTCACAGATCACTGTGCCTCAATTTGTAGCCTATACAAGCACACACATACATACACAGCCACAGACACGCAAAACTCACTGTAACTCAGTGTACATTTTATAATGGCACACCCTCACACACGTATATATCACACTGTGACTCATTCCTCACACTACAGCAGCACACTGACATGCATACAGCTAACTGTGATGGAATTCACGGCCTATGCAAGAACAAACACACAGAGCTCTCTAGGAGTCAATGCACAGTCTACCATTTCATGCACAAACACATACACACACATGGCTGTGACTCAGTTCATTGTCTATACCAGCACACACACACTCCTCACTGTGACTGAATGCACAGGGTATACCACCGCAGACATACACAAAATGAACACAGCTCACTGTGACTCAACTCACCCTCTATAGCTGCAGACACTTGCACACTCACACACATATTTCACAGTGATTCAGTGCTTAAACTTTTCCCTCACACATGCATGCACACAAACACGGCTCACTGTGATACTATGCACAGTATCTAACAGCACACACACAGACATACACAGACACACACTCCTAACTTTGAAACAATTCAAAGCGTATACCAGCACACTCCAACATACTGACACTCGGAGCACAATATGAATCAAGCCACAGCCCATACAACCCAAATTTACACACACACACACACATATGATCCTCTGTGGCTGAATGCACAGCATTTTACAGCACACACACAGATGCACACATACACCAACTGTGATTCAATGACAAGCATATACACGTACACTGACACACACACATGGCTCACTGTGCCTGAATGCACAGCCTATAGCAGCACACACTCATGCACATGCACACAGATGGCTCAATGTGACTCAACGTCCAGCCTATACTTGCACACACATGCATTTTCACAAACATGCTGCACTGTGACTCAATGATCAGCCTGTACCAGCACCCACACATGCACACACACGTCTCACTGTGACCCAGTGCATACATTATACCAGCACCAAACCCACACTCACAGCTCACTGTCTCAATTCGTAGCCTATATAAGCACACACATACACACAGAGTCACAGACACACAAAGTTCAATATAACTCAGAATACATCTTATAATGGCACACTCACACAGACACACACAAACACACATCACATTGTGACACTTTGCCCACACTACAGAAGCACACTGACATGCATACAGCTCACTGTGACTGAATTAATGGCCTATACTAGCACACACACACACACACCACTCACTAGGAGTCAAAGCCCAGCCTATCCATGCATGCACACACACACATAGCCGTGACTCATTTCATATTTTATACCAGAACACACACAGAAATGGCTCACTGTGACACAATATGCACTCTAAACCAGCACACATGGATACATACACACAAACACACACACGATTCACTGTGATTCTATGCACACTCCATAACTGCACCAACACAGAGACATACGGATGCCTCACTGGGACTCAGTCCACAGCCTATATCAACAAACACACACACTCATGGATCACAGTGATTCATTGCACAGACTATATCAGCACACAAACTCACACTCACACACTGCTGTCACTCAATGCACAGTTTATGCAGCACACATGCATGTACACATGCACACATGGCTAACTGTGAATTAAACTACAATCTCTAACAGCACACACACACACAGCTCACTGTGACTCAAAAACCTGTACCAGCACACACATACAAACACTGACACACCTCACTGTGACTAAATGCAGAGCCTATACTAACACACAAACACACACACACACAGCTCACTGTGACTCAATGTGTGGCCTATACCATTGCACACAAAAACACACACACACAACCTTCCCTGTGACACAATACATAGCTTATATGATCAGAGAGTCACACACAAACACACATGTCTCACTGTGACTCATTGACCAGCCTATATCTGCAAAAACAAAAACACTCACACATAAACCACACTATGACTCAATGCTCAGTCTATACCATCCCAAACTTATGAACACACACACATATGGGTCACTGTGACTCAATGCACTGTATCTAACGGCAGAAAAACAAACATACACACACACATGTCTCACTGTGACTCAGTGCACCGTCTATACAGATAACACACCTGCACTCACAGCTCACTGTGACTCTGTTCAAAGCATATACAACACATACACACACACACATACACACACTGTGAATCAATGCACATCCTATACCAGCACAAAGCCAAACACCCCCACACACAGATCACTGTGAATAAATGCAAAACCTATACAGGCACACATCTATACACACACACACATCGCTCACTGTGACTCAAGGCACAGTAACAAACTGCACACACACACACACACAAACACCTCACTGAGACTCAATGAACAACCTATACAAGTACACACACACACAGACCGAACGGTGACTCAATGCATAGCCTACATGAGCACAGAGTCACACTCAAAGAAACACACATATCTCACTGTGTGTCATAGATTAGCCTATACATGCACACTCACACACACAAACACACATACAACTAAATGTGACTCAATGCTCAGCCTATATCAGCACACACTTATGGGCACACACACAAACAGCTCACTGTGAATCAATTCACAGCTTATGACAGCACACATGCATGCACACATACACAGGGCTCACTGTGACTCAATCCACAGTCTCTAACATCACACACACACCTCTCCCTGTGACTCAATACACACCTCCACCAGCACACACACAAACACACAGGCACACGGCTCACTGTGACTCAATACCCAGCATATATCTGAACAAACACCCTCACACAAACTTCACTGTAACTCAATGTATGGCCTATACCACTGCACACACTCACACACACACTCACACTCACACACATACACACACCTCACTATGACTCAATGCCCAGATTATATGTGCACATAAAGGCCCACTCATAAAGGCACCTAAATGTGACTCAATGTCCAACCTATATGTGTGCACACACTCACACTCATAGGCATACCTAATTGTGACTGAATGCTCAGCTTAAACAAGCACATATGTATACACACACACATGTCTCACTGGGGTCATTGCACAGTATGTAACTACACACACACAGAATCATGGCTCACTGTGACTCGGGGCTCAGTGTATAACAAGACCAAACCCATATTCACAGCTTACTGTGACTCTTAGCAAAGCATATACCAGCACACACACAGACACAGACACACACATGGCTCACTATGTGTCAATGCAAAACCTATAACAGCACACACACACACACACCTCACTGGACTCAATGTCTGGCCTATACCTGCACACATACTGTCACTCACACACATACCTCAATGTGACTCTATGCTCAGTCTATAACAGCACACATGTATGCACACACACACACACACACGGCTCAGTGGGACTCAATGCACAGTATCAAAACACACACACACACACACACACAGCTCTCTGTGACACAGTGCATATATTATACCAGCACCAAACCCACACTCACAGCTCACTGTGCCTCAATTCCTAGCCTATACAAGCACACACTTACACACACAGCCATAGACATGCAAAGCTCGTAACTCAGAGTATATCTTCTCACGGCCCATCCCCCTCCACACACAAACACACACCACACTGTGACTCTTCGCCCACACTACAGCAGCACACTGACATGCATACAGTTCACTGTGACTGAATTCATGGCCTATACTAGCACACACACACACACCACTCACTAGGAGTCAATGCACAGTCTATCCATGCATGCACACACACATAGCTATGACTCAGTTCATATTTTATACCAACCCACACACACAAATGGTTCACTGTGACACAACACACACCCTAAAGTAGCACACATTGACACACACACAGACACAATTCACTGTGACTCAAAGCACACTCCGTACTGCAGCAACACAGAGACACACGAATGTCTCACTGGGACTCAGTCCACAGCCTATACCAACAAACACTCACACACACTCACGGATCACAGTGACTTGATGCACAGACTATATCAGCACACATTTTCACACTCACACATGGCTCACTGTCACTCAATGCACAACTTATAACAACACACATATATGCACACTCGAACACATGGTTAACTGTGAATCAAACCACAATCTCTAACAGCACACACACACAAATACACACTGCTCACTGTGACTCAATATAATCCACTATGAGCACACATGTACAAACACTGACACACCTCTCTGTGACTAAATGCACAGCCTATACTAACACACACACACACAGCTCCCTGTGACTCAATGTGTGGCCTATAACTTTGTACACACACAAACACACACACACACACCCCTCACTGTGACTCATGCATAGCCTATATGATCAGAGAGTCACACAAGCACACGTCTCACTGTGTGTCATTGACCAGGCTATACCTGCACACACAAACACACTCACACATAAACCTCTCTATGACTCAATGCTCAGCCTATACCAGCCCACACTTACACACATACACACATGTCTCACTGTGACACATTGTGCAGCCTATACAAGTAGCACACCCACATTCACAGCTCACTGTGACTCTATTCAAAGCATATACAACACACACACACACACACACACATATATATATATAGCTCACTGGACTCAATGCTCAGCCTAGACCTGCACACACATGGTCACTCAAAGACACACCTCAATGTGACTCTATTTTAAGCCTATAGAAGTCCACAATTATGCACACACACACAAATACACACGGTTCAGTGGGCCTCAATGCACCATATCAAGCAACACACACACACACAGCTTTCTGTGACACTGTGCACAATGTATACAAAGATCAAAGTCACTCACACGGATCACTGTGGATCAATGCAAAGCATATACCACAAAAAACCACACACACACAGCTCACTGTGATACAATGCACAGCCTATACCAGCACAAAGGCAAACACACACAGATCACTGTGAATAAATGCAAAGCCTATACAGGCACACACGCATACACACAAACACACATCGCTCATTATGACTCAAGGCACAGAAACTAATTGCTCACCCACACAAACACCTCAATGAGACTCAATGCACAACCTATACAAGTACACACACACACAGCGCTCACGGTGACTCAATGCATAGCCTAAGTGAGCAGAGAGTCACACTAACACAAACACACATGTCTCACTGTGAGTCATAGTTTAGCCTATACCTGCACACATACATACACACACTCACATATACACCTAAATGTGATTCAATGCTCAGTCTATACCAGCACACACTGATGGACACACACACACATGGCTCACTGTGACTCAATCTACAGTCTCTAACATCACACACACACCTCACACTGTGACAATGCACACCTCCAACAGCACACACACACACACACACACACAAACACAGGGCTCACTGTGACTCAATGCCAGGCATATATCTGAACAAACACTCACACAGACTTCACTGTAACACAATGCACAGCCTACACCAGTGCACACACTCACACACACACTCACACACAAACACACACACCTCACTGTGACTCAATGCTCAGGCTATATGTGCACACAGTGGCACACTCACAGAGCCATCTAAATGTGACTCAATGTCCAGCCTATATGTTGGCACACATTCACACTCACAAGCACACCTAACTGTGGCACAATGCTCAGCCTGCACCAGCACACACAAATACATACACAAACATGACCCACTGGGAGTTGTTGCACAGTATGTAAACACACACACACAGAATCCCATGACTCACTGTGACTCGGTGTACAGTGTATAATAGGACCACACCCACACTCACAGCTCACTGTAACTCTAAATGAAGCATATACCAGCACCCATACAGACAGACACACACACACAGCTCACTATATGACAGTGCAAAACCTATAACATCAAACAACACACACACACAAACACATGGCCATTAATCATTATCATATCACTGTACCAGCTCACACACAAACATGGCTCACTGTGACTAAATGCTAGCCTCTAAATGCACACACACGCCCCCCCCCACACCTCACAGTGACTCCATGATTAGCCTATACAAGCACACACGTATGCACATTCACACATGACTCACTTAGACACAATGTACAATATCGAACAGCACACGCTCACATACACACACAGAACTCACTGTGAAACAATAAAATGTGTATACAAGCACATACCCACACACCCATACACACAACTCATTTTAAATCAAGGCACATTCTATACATGCACACATTCATGCATGCACACACACATGGCTCCCTGTGAGTTAATTCACAGTAAATACAGCACACACACACACACCTCACTGTCAGTGACTGCAAAGGCTATACCAGCACTGACACCCAGACACACACATAACTAACTCAGTGCACAGCCTATAACAGAACACACACACATACACACACTCATACACACAGCTCACAGTGAATCAATGCCCAGCATACACCTAAACAGACACACACACACCTCACTCTGATACTTTGCATGCCCTATACCAATACACACACACACACACACTCACACACACCTCACATGACTAATGCCCAGCCTATACCTGCACACACACGGTCACTAACACACACACCCCTCAATGTGACTCTATGCTCAGACTATACCTGCACACACATATGCACACACACACACACACAACACAGCTCAGTAGGACTCAGTGCACAGTATCAAACAACACATATACGCACACACACAGAGCTTTCTGTGACTCAGTGCACCATGTATACCAAGACCACACCCACTCTCACAATTCACTGTGGATCAATGCAAACCATATACCACAACACACACACACACACACACACAGCTCACTGTGAATCATGGCAAAGAGAATACAGCACAAAACTCACACCCAAACACACATCAAACCTTGAATCAATGCACAGCCTATACAACCACATAAGCATGCTCACACACATGGCTCTCTGTAACTGAATTCAGAGTATGTAACAGCACACATATACACACACAAACATCACTGTGATTCACTGCACAGCCTATCCAAACACACAAACACACGGCTCACTGTGACAAAATGTACAGCCTATATGAGCACACACATACACACAGAGCCACAGATATGAATGGCTCAATGTACATCTTTTACTGGCACACACACACACACACATACATAAACACCACTGCACCACACTGTGACTCAATGGTCAGATTATACCAGTGCATACACACAAAAACAGCTCACTATGTGTCAATGCAAAGCCTATATCAGCATGAACATAGACACACATACACATGGCTCTGACTCAGCTAACAGTCTATACCAACATACACACACACACAGGAGGCTCATGGTGACAAAATACCCAGCCTACACATGAAAACGCACACACACCTCAGTGTGACTGAATTATCAGAGTATACCAACACAGACATTCACAAACTGAACACGGCTCACTGTGACTCAATTCCCACTCTATACCTGCAGACACATGCACACTCACACACACAGTTCACTACAACTCAATGCTCAAACTATTCCATCACACACACATGCACACACACACAGATCACTCTGACACCATGCACAGTAATTAACAGCACACACACACACACACCTCACTGTGAAACAATCTAAAGAATATATAAGCACATTCCCACATACTGACACACACAGGTCACTGTGAATCAAGCCACAGCCCATACTAAACCAAAGACATGCACACACACACACATGACCCTCTGTGACTGAATGCACAGCCTTTAAGAGCACACACACAGACACACACACACAAACACACACCACTGTGGTTCAATTCTCAGCCTATACACATAAACTGACGCACACCCATGGCTCACTGTGACTGAATCTGCAACCTATACCAGCACACACAAACACACACACACCAATGCCACAATGTGACTCAATGCTCAGCCTGTACCTGCACGCACATGCACATTCACACACACAGCTCACTGTGACTCAATGCTCAGCCTGTACCAGCACACACGTATGTATATACACACACACACACGGTTCACTGTGACACAGTGCATAGATTATACCAGCACCAAACCCACAATCACAGCTCACTGTGCCACAATTCATAGGTTATACAAACACACATACACATAGAGTCACTGACACGCAAATCTCACTGTAACTTATTATATATCTTAAAATGTCACACACACACACACACACCACCCTGTGACACATTGCTCACACTACAGCAGCACACTGACATGCATACAGCTTCCTGTGACTGAATTCACGGTATCTACAAGCACACACACACACACAGCTCTCTAGGAGTCAATGCACAGCCTAACCATGCATGTACACACACACACACACAAACACACACGGCTGTTACTCAGTTCATAGTCTGTTCCAGGACACACACACACATGGCTCACTGTGATACAACATGCATCCTAAATCAGCACAATGGACACACATACAAACACACACTTGAGTCACTGTGACTCAATGCAACCTCCATACCTGCAGTGACACAAGACACCTCACTGGGATTCAGTTCCCAGCCTATACCAACAAACACATGCATTCACATATCATGGTGACTCAATGCAGACTGTATCAGCACACATACACACACACGAATCACTGTGATGCAATGCACAGATTATAACAGCACACGTGCATGCACCCACACAATTAGCTCACTGTGACTCAATACCTATCCTATACCAGCACACAGATACAAAGTGTGACACATCACATGGTGACTCAATGCACAGCCTATACTAACACACAAAGACTCTCTCACACATACACAGCTCACTGTGATTCAATGTATGGCTTATACCTGTGCACACACACACACACACACACATGGCTCACGGTGACTTAATGTCCAGCATATATGTGAACAAACACGCTCACACAAACTTCACTGTAAATCAATGCACAGCCTATACCAGTGAACACACTCATACACACACATACCTCACTGTTACTCAATGCTCAGCCTATATGTGCACACAGAGGCACACTCACACAGCCACAAATTTGTGACTCAATGTCCAGCCTATATATTCACATACACTCACTCACAGACACACTTAATTGTGACTCAATGCTCAGCTTAAACCAGCACACACGTATGCACACACACAGCCCACTGGGAGTCATTGCACAGTATGTAACCACACACAAACAGAATCACATGGCTCACTGTGACTTGGTGCACAGTGTATAACAGGACCACACCCAAACTCAGAACTCACTGTGACTCTAAGCAAAGCATATACCAGCACACACACACACAACTCACTATGTAACAATGCAAAACCTATAACAGCACACACACACAGACACACACACATGGCCATGAATATGTTCACAGTCTGTACAATCTCACACACACACACAGCTCACTGTCACCCTCTAAATGCAGACACACACACACAAACACACACACACCTCACAGTGACTCCATGCTTAGCATATACGAGCACACACGTATGCACACTCACAAATGACTGATTTTGACACAATGCACAATATCTAACAGCACACACTCACATACACACACACAGCTCACTGTGCAAAAATGAAATGTGTATGCCAGCACAAGCCCATACACACAGTTCATTTTAAATCAAGGCACATTCTATACATGCACACACACATGCATGCACACACACATGGCTCACTGTGACTTAATTCACAATGGGTAGAGCACACACACACACACCTCACTGTCATTCAATGCCCAGCCTATACCTGCACACATGCAGTCACTCACACACACTTCAATGTGAATCTATGCTCAGTCTATACAAGCACACAGGTATGCACACACAAATACATGGCTCAGTGGGACTCATTGTACATTATCAAACAACACACACACACACACGGCTCTCTGTGACTCAGTGCACAGTGTATACCAGGACCAAACCCACTCTCACACATCACTCGGGATCAATGCAAAACATATATCACAACACACACACAGATCACTGTGAATCAATGGAAAACGAATACAGCAGAACCCTCAAACCTTCTCAAACCTCTCTCTTTGAATCAGTGTACAGCCTATACAAGCACACAAGCATGCTCACACACATGGCTCTCTTTAAATGAATGCAGAGTGTCTAACATCACACATATACACACGAAAACCTCAATGTGCCTCACTGCACAGTCTATCCAAGCACACACACAAACACACGGCTCATTGTGACAAAATGCACAGCCTATATGAGCACACACACACACACACAGCCACAGACATGAACGGCTCACTGTATCTCAAAGTACATCTTATACTGGCAAACACACACACAAACATACACAACACTGCACCACACTGTAACTCAATGGTCAGCTTATATCAGCACACGCACACACACAGCTCACTGTGGATCAAGGCAAAGCGAAAACAGCACAACCCTCACACCCACACACATCTCACCTGGAATCAATGCACTACCTATACAGGAACACCAACATTCACACACAGAGCTCACTGTGACTTAATGCAGAGTATCTAACAGCAGACAGAGACACACACAAACCTCACTGTGACTCACCACGCAGCCTATCCAAGAACATACGTATACACATGGCTCTCTGTGACTCAATGTGCAGCCTATACAATCACAAACACAACTGTATCTTTCACTGTGACAAAATGCACAGCCTATACGAGCACAAACATACACACCCAGCTACAGACATGAATGGCTCACTGTATCTCAATGTACATTTTATACTGACACACACACACACATATAAATACCACGCCACCACACTGTGACTCAATGGTCAGATTATAACAGTGCACCTGCACACACACACAGTCACTCACAAACAAACCTCAATGTGGCTCTATGCTCAGCCTATACCAGCACATAACTATTCACACACACACACACACATGGCTCAGTGGGACTCAATGCACAGTATCAAACAACACACACACACACACACATGGCTCTCTCTGACTCAGTGTATAATGTATACCAGGACCACATCCACTCTCACAGCTCACTGTGGATCAATGCAAAACATATACCACAACACACACACACACACACACACACACACACACACACCTTCAATGTGAATCAAGGCAAAGTGAATACAGCACTGCCTATACAAGCACACAAGCATGTTCACACACATGGCTCACTGTGACTTTATTCACAGTAGTTACCACACACACACACACCTGTCAATGCACAGGCTGTACCAGCCCTCACACACAGACACACAACTAACTAACTCAGTGCATAGCCAAAACAGAACACACACACATATACACACACAGACACATGACCCACTGTGGCTCAGCATACACCTGAACAGACACACACACACCTCACTGTGATTTTTGAATGCCCTATACCTGTACACACACAGACACAAACACACAAACTCATACACACATCACTGGACTCAATGCCCAGCCTATACCTGCGCACACAGTCACTCACACACACACCTCATTGTGACTCTATGTTCAGCCTACACCAGCACACTCCTATACACACACACACACGGCTCAGTGGGACTCAATGAACAGTATGAAACAACACACAGACACACATACACAGCTCTCTGTGACTCAGTGCACAGTGTCAACCAGGACCACACCCACTGTCACAGCACACTGTGGATCAATGCAAAGCATATAGCACAACACACACACATATACAGCTCATTGTGAATCAAGGTAAAACTAATACAGAACAACAATCACACCCCCACACACATCTCACCTTGAATCAATGTACAGCCTATACAAGCTCACAAGCATACTCACACACACGACTCTCTGTTACTGAATGCAGAGTTTCTAACAGCACAAATATACACAAACCAACCTCACTGTGACTCACTGTGCAGCCTATCAAAGCACACACACAAACACACGGTGCACTTTGACAAAATGCACAGCCTATATGAGCACACACATACACACACAGCCACATATATGAACGGCTCACCATACATCTTATACTGCCACACACACACACACACACACACACACACATACATACACACCACCGAACCAAACTGTGACTCAATAGTCAGATTATATCAGTACACACTAACACACACACAGCTGACTGTGAGTCAAGGTAAAGTGAATACACCACAATCCTTACATCCATACAAACATCTCACCTTGAAACAATGCATATAAACACACAAGCATGCTCACACACATGGCTATCTTTGACTGAATGCTGAGTATCTAACAGCACACATATAAACAATCAAACATCACTGTCACTCACTGAGCTGCCTATCCAAGCATAAACACAAACACACGACTCACTGTGACTCAATGTGCAGGCTATACAATCACATACACAAACACACAGCTTACTGTGAAAAAAGGCACAGCCTATACAAGCACAAACATACACACACAGCTAGAGACATGAATGGCTCATTGTATCTCAATGTACATCTTATACTGACCCCCCCCACACATACATAAACACCACTGAACCACACTGTGATTCAATGGTCAGATTATAGCAGTGCACACACATGATAACAGATCACAATGTGTCAAATCAAAGTGTATATCTGCATGAACACTGACACACATACACATGGCCATGACTCAGCTAACAGTATATACCAACACACACACATGCATACATGGATCACATTGACACGATACGCAGCTCACACCTGAAAACACACACACACCTCAGTGTGACTGAATGCACAGAATATACCAATGCAGACATACACAAAATGAACATGGCTCACTGTGACTCAATTCCCACTCTATACCTGCAGACTCATGCACATTCACACACACATTTCACTGTGACACAATGCTCAACCTATTCCATCACATATGCATGCACACATACACACAGCTCACTGTGACACCATGCACAGTATCTAACAGGACACACACACACACTCACACCTCACTGTGAAACAATACAAAGCGTATACCAGAACACTGCCACATACTGACATAGGCAGCTCACTGTGAATTAAGCTGCAGCCCATACACCACAAAAGGCATGCACACACACACACACGACTCTCTGTGAATTAATGCACAGCATTTAATAGCACACACACTGACACACACACATAAACACATCACTGTGATTCAATGGGCAGCCTATACACGTACATTGACACACAAACATGGCTCACTGTGACTGCACAGCCTATACCAGCACACACACACACACACATACACACACACAGATGGCTCAATGTTACACAAGGCCCTGCCTATACCTGCACACACTTGCACATTCACAAACACACCTCACTGTGACTCAATGCTCAGCCTGTACCAGCACACACATATGAATATACACACATACATGGCTCACTGTGACCCAGTGCATAGATTATACCAGCACCAAACCCACACTTACAGCTCACTGTGCCTCAATTCGTAGCCTATGCAAGCACACACATACACAGAGCCACAGAAAGGCAAAGCTCACTGTAACTCACTGTACATCTTATAACAGCACACACCCACACACACAACACACTGTGACTCATTGCTCACACGGCAACAACACACTGACATGCATACATCTCACTGTGACTGAATTCATGGCCTATACAAGCATACACACACACACAGCTCTCTAGGAATCAATGCACAGCCTATCCAGGCATGCACACACACACCCTCACAAGGCTGTGACTCAGTTCATAGTCTATAGCAGCACAAACACACACGGCTCACTGTGACACAACACCCTAAACCAGCACACATGGACACACACACACACACGACTCAATGTGACACAATGCACCCTCCATATCTGCACAGACACACAGACACACAGATGACTCACTGGGACTCATTCTGCAGCCTATACCAACAAACACACACATTCACAGATCACAGTGACTCAATGCACAGAGTATATCAGCACACATACACAAACACATGGCTCACTGTCATTCAATGCACAGCTTATAACAGCACACATGCAAGCACACATGCACACATGGCTCTCTGTGAATCAAACCACAATCTCTAACAGCACACACACACACACACACACAGAGCTCACTGTGACTCAATACACATCCTATGCCAGCACACACATACAAACACTGGCACACCTCACTGTGACCTAATGCACAGCCTATACTAACACACAAACACACTCAAACACACACACAGTTCACTGTGACTCAATGCCTGGCCTATACCTGTGCACACACACAAACACACATGCACACTCTTCATTGTGACTCAATGCATAACTTCTATGATCAGAGAGTCTCACACACACACAAACACACATCTCACTGTGAGTCATTGCCCAGCATTTACCTGCACACACACACACTCACACATAAAACTCTCTATGACTCAATACTCAGCCTATACCAGCCCACACTTATGCACACACACACACGGCTCACTGTGACTCAATGCGCAGTATCTAACTGCAGACAAACACACACACACACGGCTCACTGTGACTCAGTGCTCAGTCTATATAAGTAGCACACCCACACTCACAGCTCACTGTGACTCTATTCAAAGCATATACAACACACACGCACACATATACAGCTCACTGTGAATAAATGCACAGCCTATACCAGCAGAAAACCAAACATCCACAGACACAGATCATTGTGAATAAATGCAAAACCTATACAGGCACACACGGATACACACACCACTCACTGTGACTCAAGGCACAGTAACTGTGCACACACACACACACACAAACACCTCACTGAGACTCCATGCACAACTTATACAAGTGCACACACACACAGACCTCACGGTGACTCAATTCATAGCCTACACGAGCAGAGTCACAGTCACACAAACATACATGTCTCACTGTGAGTCATAGGTTAGCCTATACCTGCACACACACAAACACACACTCACACATACAACTAAATGGGACTCAATGCTCATCCTATACCAGCACACATTTATGGACACATACACAAAAGTCTCACTGTGACTCAATTCACAACTTATGACAGCACACATGCATGAACATATACACAGGGCTCACTGTGATTCAATCCACAGTCTCTAACATCACACACACCTCTCACTGTGACTCACTGCACACCTTCACCAGAAAACACACACACACAGAGATCACTGTGATTCAATGTCCAACATATATCTGAACAAACACACTCACACAAACGTCATTGTAACTCAATGCATGTTCTATACCAGTGCACCCACTCACAAACAAACTCACACACACATCTCATTGTGACTGAATGCCCAGTGTATATGTGCACAGAGAGGCCCACTCAGACATCCATGTAAATGTGAATCAATGTCACCCTATATGTGTGCACACACTAGCACTCATAGACACACCTGTGACTGAATGCTCAGCTTAAACCAGTACATACGTATGCACACACACACATATCATACTGGAAGTCATTGCACAGTATGTAAATACGCACACACAGAATCACATGGCTTACTGTGACTCAGTGCACAGTATATAACAGGACCACACCCATATTCACAGCTCACTGCGACTCTAAGCAAAGCATATACCAGCACACACACAAACACACACACACACAGCTCACTATGTGTCAATGCAAAACCTATAACACACACACTGAAACACATTCACACACACCTCCCTGGACTCAATGCCCAGCCTATACATGCACACATACGGTCACTCACATATACAATTCAATGTGACTCTATGAACAGCCTATACCAGCACACATGTATGCATACTCCCACATGGCTCAGTGGGACTCAATGCACATTATTAAAACACACACACACACACAAACGGCTCTCTGTGACTCAGAGCACAAAATATACCAGGAACACACCCACTCTCACAGCTCACTGTGGATCAATGCAAAGCATATATCACAACACATATTCACAAACACACCTCACTGTGTATCAAGGCAAAGCGAATACAGCACAACACTCACAACCACACATACATCTCACCTTGAATCAATGCACAGCTTATACAAGCACACAAGAATGCTCACACACACGGCTCTCTGTGACTGAATGCAGAGTATCTAACAGCACACATATACACAGACAAACCTCACTGTTACTGCACAGCCTACCCACTCACACACAAAACACACAGCTCACTGTGACACAATGCACAGCCTATATGAGCACACACATACACACACAGCCACAGACATTAACAGCTCACTGTATCTCAATGTACAGCTTATACTGGCACACACACACATACATACACACCACTGCACCAAAATATGACTCAATGGTCAGATTATATCAGCACACACACACACACACACACACACACTGCTCACTGTGAATCAAAGCAAAATGAATACAGCACCACCATCACATGCACACACACATCTCACCTTGAATCAATGCACAGCCTATACAAGCACACAAGCATTCACAAACACATGGCTCACTGTGACTTAATGCAGAGTATCTGACAGCACACAGGCACACACAAAAACATCACTGGGACTAACCTTGCCGCCTATCCAAGCACATGTACATGCACACAGCTCGCTGTGACTCAATGTGCAGCTTATACAATCACAAACACAAACACAGGGCTCAATCTGACAAAACGCACAGCCTATATGAGCACAAACATACACACAGAGCTACAGACATGAACGGCTCACAGTATCTCAATGTACATCTTAGACTGGCACACACACACACACACACACACATACATAAACACCAATGCACCACACTGTGACTCAATGGTCAGATTTTAGCAGTGCATACACCTGATAACATCTCACTATGTGTCAATGCAAACAGCATGAACACTGACACACATACACATGGCTTTGACTCAGCTAACAGTCTATACAAGCACACACACACACACAAACACACACTTGGCTCACGGTGACAAAATACCCAGCCTACACCTGAAAACACACACACACCTCACTGTGACTGAATGAACATAGTACCAATGCAGATATACACAAAATCAACACAGCTTACTGTTCCTCAATTCTCACTCTATACCTGCAGACACATGCACATTCACACAAACATTTCACCGTGATTCAATGCTCAAACTACTCCATCACACACACATGCACACACAAACATGGCTCACTGAGACGCCATGCACAGTATCAAACAGCACACACACACACAGACACACACTCACAGCTCACTGTGAAACAATCTAAAGCGATTACCAGCAAACTCCCACATACCAACCCATGCAGCTCACTGTGAATTAAGCCAGAGCCCATACAAGCCCAGAAGCATGCACACACACACACATGACCGTCTGTGACTAAAAGCTCAGCATTTAGGAGCACACACATCGACACAAACACATACACACAAAACTGTGAATCAATGCATAACATATACACGTGTACAGACACACACATGGTTCACTGTGGTTGAATGCACAGCCTATACCAGCACACACACACATGCACACACACACACACAGATGCCTCAATGTGATTCAATGCCCAGTCTATAGCTGAACACACTTGCACATTCACAAACACACTTCAAAGTGACTCAATGCTCAACCTGTACCAGCACACATGTATGCATATACAAACACACACGGCTCACTGTGATGCAGTGCACAGATTATACCAGCACCAAACCCATACTCACAGCTCACTGTGCCTCAATTCATAGCCTATACAAGTACACACATATACACACAGCCACAGACATGCAAATCTGACTGTAACTCGGCATACATCTTATAAAGGCACAACCACACACACCACACACTCCACATTGATTCATTACCCACAGTACGGAAGCATACTGACATGCATAGAGCTCACTGTGAAAGAATTCACAGCCTATACAAGCACACACACACAAAGATCTCTAGGAGTCAATGCACAGCCTATAATTGCATGCACAAACACACACACACACATGGCCATGACTCAGTGTATAGTCTATACCAGAATACACACACACACCTCACTGTGACTTAATGCACAGAGTATACTAATTCAGAAATACACAAGATGAAAACATCTCACTGTGACTCAATTCACACTCTATACTTTCAGACACAGGCACATTCACACTCACATTTTGCACTGACTCTGTGCTCAAATTATTCCCTCACACATGCATGCACACAAACACATGGCTCACTGTGACACCATGCACAGTATCTAACAGCTCACACACAGAAACACACACACACAACTCACTGTGAAACAATCCAAAATGTATACAAGCACACTCCCACATACCGACACACGCAGCTCAATGTGAATCAAGCCACAGTGCATACAATCGAAAGGCATGCACACACACATACATAACGCTCTGTGACTGAATGCACAGCATTTAACAACACACATACAGACTCACACACACACCACTGTGATTCAATGTACAGCCCATACACGTACACTGACAGACAAACATGGCTCACTGTGACTGTGCAGACTATACATGCACACACACACAAACACACAGACACTTCAATGTGACTCAATGTCCAGTCTATATGTGCACACACACTCACACTCATAGACACACCAATCTGTGATGGAATGTTCAGTTTAAACCAGCACATACATATGCACACACACACACGTGGCTAACTTGGAGACATTGCTCAGTATATAACCACACAAACACAGAATCACAGTGACACGTACACAATGTATAACAGGACCACAACCAATCAGAGCTCACTGTGACTCTATGCAATGCATATAGCAGCACACACACAGACACAGACACACACACACACAGTTTATTCTGTGTCAATGCAAAACCTGTAACAGTACACACACACACACACTCAAACACACGTCAGTGGACTCAATTCCCAGCCTATACCTGCAAACATATGGTCACTCACACACACACACACCTCAATGTGACTCTATGCTCAGCCTACACCAGACCACACGTATTCACACACACACACACACACAAACACGGCTCAGTGGGAGTAAATGCACAGTATGAAAGCACAAACACACACGGCTCTCTTTGACTCAGTGCACAATGTATACCAGGATCACGCCCACTCTCACCGCTCACTGTGGATCAATGCAAATCATATACCAAAACACATACACACACAGAGCTCACAGTGAATCAAGGCAAAGTAAATACAGCACAACCCTCACAACCACACACACACATGCACACACACACACAGATGCCTCTGTGTACACAATGACCAGCCTATACCTGCATACATATGCACATTCACAAACACACTTCACTGTGACTCAATTCTCAGGCTGTACCAGCACACATGTATGCATATACACACACACATGGCTCACTGTGATTCAGTGCATAGATTATACCAGCACCAAACACACACTCACAGCTCACTGTGCCTCAATTCGTAGCCTATACAAGGACACAAAAACACACAGCCACAGATATGCAAAGCTCACTGTAACTCAGTGTAAATCTTATAATAGCACACACATAAACACACACTACACTGTGACTCATTGCTCACACTACAGCAGCCCACTGACAGGCATACAGCTCACTGTGACTGAATTCATGGCCTATAAAACACACACACACACAGCTCTCTAGGAGTCAAGGCACAGCCTATTATTGCATACACAAACATATGCACACACATGATCATGACTCAGTTCATAGTCTATAGCAGCACACACACTCACACCTCACTCTGACTGAATGAACAGAGTATACCAATGCAGAAATACACAAAATGAACACAGATCACTGTGACTCAGTTCACACTCTATACCTGTCCACACATGCACATTCACAAACACACTTAACTGTAACTCAATGTTAAGCCTGAACCAGCACACATGTATGCATATACACACACACATGGATCACTGTGAATCAGTGCATAGATTATAACAGCACCAAACCAACACTCACAGCTCACTGTGTGTCAATTCGTAGCCTATACAAGGACACACATACACACACAGCCACAGATATGAAAAGTTCACTGTAATTTAGTGTACATCTTATAACAGCACACACATACACACACACCACTCTGTGACTCATTGCTCACACTACAGCAGCCCACTGACATTCATACAGCTTACTCTGACTGAATTCACGGCCTGGACAAGCACACACACACACACAGCCCTCTAGAGGTTAATGCACAGCCTATCATTGCATGCACAGACACAAACACATGACCATGACTCAGCTCATAGTCTATATCAGCACACAGACTCACACCTCATTGTGACTGAATGCACAGAGTATACCAATGCAGAAATACACAAAATTAACACAGCTCACTGTGACTCAGTTCACACTCTATACCTGCAGACACAGGCACACTCACACACACATTTTGCAGTTATTCAGTGTGCAAATTATTCCCTCACTCATGTATGCACACACACACATGGCTCCCTGTAACACCACACACAGTATCAAACAGCACACACACAGACACACACACACAGCTCACTGTGAAATAATCCAAAGCTTATACAAACACACACACACATACTGACACACACAGCTCAATGTGAATCAAACCACAGCCCATACAAGTCCAAAGGTATATACACACACATATATGACACACTGTGACCGAATGCACAGCATTTAAGAGCACACACACGGACACACACACACATAGACATCACTGTGATTCAATGCACAGCCCATACACATCCACTGATAGACACAAAGGGCTTTCTGTGACTGAATGTGTAGCTTGTACCAGCACACAAACACACACACACACAGAAGCCTCAATGTGACTCAACGTCCAACCTATATGTGCATGCACACTCACACTCATAGACACACCCATCTGTGACTGAATGCTCAGCTTAAATCAGCACATACGTATGCACACACAAACGTGGCTCACTGGGAGTCATTGCCCAGTACATAACCACACAAAAACAGAATAACAGGGCTCACTGTTCCTTGGTGCACAGTGTATAACCGGACCACACACACACAGAGCTCACTGTGACACTAAGCAAAGTATATACCAACACACACACAGACATAGACAGACACACACAGCTTCCTATGTGTCAATGCGAAATCTGTAACAGCACACACACACACAGACACTCACACTCACGTCAGTGGACTCAATACCCAGCATTACCTGCACGCATATTTTCACTCACACACACACCTCAATGTGACTCTATGCTTAGCCTATACCAGCACACACGTATTCACACACTCACACACACACAGCTCAGTAGGAGTCAATGCACAGTATGACAAAACACACACACACGGCTCCCTTTGACTCAGTGCAAAATGTATACCAGGACCAACCTCACTCTCACCGCTCACTGTGGATCAATGCAAATCATATAACACAACACATACACACACACAAACCTCACTGTGAATCAAGGAAAAGTGAATATAGCACAACCCTCACAACCACACACACACATGCACACACACACAGATGTCTCTACATGTACACAATGCCCAGCCTATAACTACACACACATTCATATTCACAAACACACTTCACTGTGACACAATGCTCAGCCTGTACCAGCACACATGTATGTATATACACACACACACAGCTCACTGTTACTCAGTGCATAGATTATACCAGCATCAAACCCACACTCCCAGTTCACTGTGCCTCAATTCGTAGCCTATACAAACACACACATACACAGTCAAAGATATGCAAAGCTCACTGTAACTCAGTGTACATCTAAAAACAGCACACACATACACACACAGCCAAAGATATGCAAAGCTCACTCTAACTCAGTGTACATCTAAAAACTGCACACATACACACCACACTGTGACACATTGCTCACACTTCAGCAGCTCACTGATATTCATACAGCTTACTCTGACTGAATTCACAGCATATATAAGCACACACACACACACAGCCCTCTAGGTATTAATGCACAGCCTAGTGTTGCATTCACATACGGACACACACACATGACCATGACTCAGTTCATAGTCTATATCAGCACACACACTCAAACCTCACTGTGACTGAATGCAGAGTGTACAAATGCAGAAATACACAAAACGAACACAGCTCACTGTGATGCAGTTCACACTCTATACCAGCAGACACACATTTTGCAGTGAATCAATGTGTAAATTATTCCCTCACTCATGAAGGAACACACACACATGGCTCACTGTAACACCATGCACAGTATCTAACCACACAGACACAGTCACACAAGCACACACAGCTCACTGTGAAATAATCCAAATTGTATACAATCACACTCCCCCATACCGACACATGCAGCTCCATGTGAATCAAGCCACAGCCCATAAAACCCCAAAGGCATGCACACACATACACGTGTCCCTCTGTGACTGAATGAACAGCATTTCACAGTCCACACAGACACACAGACACACACACACACCACTGTGATTCAATACAAATTATATACACGTACACTGACTCACACACATGACTCACTGTGGATGAATGCACAGCCTATTCCAGCACACACACACAGAAACACACACAGACAGCTCAATGTGATTCAAGATCCAGCCTATACATGCACACACATGCAGTTTCACAAACACACCTCACTGTGAGTCAATGATCAGCCTGTACCAGCACACACATATGCATATACACATACACACATCTCACTTTGACCCAGTGCATATATTATACCAGCAACAAACAGAAACTCACAGCTCACGGTGCCTCAATTCATAGCCTATACAAGCACACATATACAAACACAGCCACAGACATGCAAAGCTCATTGTAACTCAGTGTATATCGTATAATGGCACACACAGACAAACACACTAAAGCACACACCACACTGTGACTCTTTGCACACACTACAGCAGCACACTGACATGCATACAGCTCACTGTCACTGAATTCATGGCCTATACTAGTGCCAACACACACACAGATCACCAGGAGTCAATGAACATCCTATCCATGCATGCAAACACACAATAGTTTAGACAGATTCATATTTTATACATGCACAAACACACAAATGGCTCACTGTGACACAACACACAAACTAACCCAGCACATATACACACACACACACACAAACACACACACAGATGCCTCATTGTGACCCAATGCCCAGTCTGTACCTGCACACACATGCACATTCACAAACACACTTCTCTCTTACTCAATACTTAGCCTGTACCAACACACATGTATGCATACACACACCCACACCTCTCACTGTGACACAGTGCATAGATTATACAGGCACCAAGCCCACACTCACAGCTCACTGTGCCTCAATTTGTAGCCTATACAAGAACACACATACACACAAAGCCACAGACACACAAATCTCACTGTAACTCAGTGTACATCCAATAATGGCACACCCCCCCACACACAGCACACTGTGGCACATTGCTCACACTAAAGCAGCCCACTGACATGCATACTGCTCACTGTGAATGAATTCACAGTCTATACAAGCACACACACAAACAGCTCTCTAGGAGTCAATGCACAGCCTATCATTGCACACACAAACACACACACACATAGCCATGACTCAGTTCAGAGTCTATACCAGCACACACACGCACACCTCACTGTGACTGCACAGAGTACACCAATGCAGAAATACACAAAATAAACACAGCTCACTGGGACTCAATTCACACTCTATACCTGCAGACACATGCACATTCACATACACATTTTGCAGTCACTCAAAGCTCAACCTATTCCCTCACACATGCATGACACACACACATTGCTCACTGTGACACAATGCACAGTGTCTAACAGCACATACACAGACACACACACACACAGTTCACTGTGAAACAATACAAAGCTTAAACAAGCACACTCTCACATACCGACACATGCAGCTGAATGTGAATTAAGCCACAGCCCATACAAGTAAAAAGGTATGCACACACTTATATATGACACTCTGTGACAGAATGCACAGCATTTAACAGCACACATACAGACACACAAACACACACACAACATTGTGATATAATGCAGAGCCCATACACATCCACTGATAGACACACAGGGCTCACTGTGACTGAATGTGCAGCCTATACCACCACACAAACACACACACACATAGACACACAGAACCCTCAATGTGATTCAATGTCCAACCTATATGTGCACACACACTCACACTCATAGACACACCAATCTGTTACTGAATGCTCGGCTTAAACTAGCACATACGTTAAGCACAAACACACATGGTTCACTGGGAATCATTGCCCAGTATATAACGACAAAAAAACAGAAACTCAGGGCTCACTGTGACTCGGTGCACAGTGTGTAACAGGACCACACTCACACTCAGAGCTCACTGTGACTCTAAGCAAAGCATACACCATCACACACAGACAGGCACACACACACAGCTTACTCTGTATCAATGCAAACCCTGTAAGAGCACACACACACAAACACACACACTCGTCAGTGGACACAATGGCCAGCCTATTCCTGCACACATATGGTCAATCACACACACACCTCAATGTGACTCTATGCTCAGCCTATACCAGCACAAACGTATTCACACACACACACACACACACACACACGGCTCAGTGGGAGCCAACACACAGTATGAAAAAACACACACATACACACGGCTCTCATTGACTCAGTGCACAATATATAACAGAACAACCTCGACTGTCACTGCTCACTGTGGATCAATGCAAATCATATACCACAACACATACACACACACAAAGCTCACTCTGAATCAAGGCAAAGTGAATATAGCACAACCTTCACAACACACACACATGCACACACACACAAAGATGCCCCTCTGTGTACTCAATGCCCAGCCTATAACTGCACACACATGCACATTCAAAAACACACTTCACTGTGATTCAATGCTCAGCCTGTACCAGCCCACATGTATGCATATACACACACACACAGCTCACTGTAACTCAGTGCATAGATTATATCAGCATCAAACCCAAAATCAGAGCTCACTGTACCTCAATTCGTAGCCTATACAAGGACACACATACACAGACAGCCACAGATATGCAAAGCTCACTGTAACTCAGTGTACCTCTTATAACAGCACACACATACACACACACCACACAGTGACTCATTGCTCACACTACAGCAGCTCACTGACATTCATACAGCTTACTCTGACTGAATTCACAGCCTATACAAGAACACACACAGCCCACTAGGAGTTAATGCACAGCCTACAAATGCATGCAAAAACAGACACACATGACCGTGACTCAGTTCATAGTCTATATCAGCACACACACTCACACCTCACTGTGACTGAATGCACAGGGTATTCCAATGCAGAAATACACAAAATGAACACAGCTCACTGTGACTCAGTGCACACTCTATACCTGCAGACACAGGCACATTCACACACATATTTTGCAGTGACTCAGTGTGCAAGCTATTCCCTCACACATGCACACACACACACACATGGCTCACTGTAACACCAGGCACAGTAACAGCACACACACAGACACACACACAGCTCACTGTGAAATAATCCAACATGTATACAAACACACTCCCACATACTGACACACGCAGCTCAATGTGAATCAAGCCACAGCCAATACAAGCCCAAAGGCATGCACACACACACACACACGTACCTCTATGACTGAATGCACAGCATTGAACAGTACACATAGACACATAGACACACACACATCACTGTGTTTCAATTAAAATCATATACACGTACACTGACTCACACAAATGACTCGCTGTGGATGAATTCGCAGCCTATGCCAGCACACACACACACAGACACACACAGATGGTGCAATGTGACGCACTATCCTGCCTGTACCTGCACACACATGCACTTTCACAAACACACCTCACTGTGAGTCAATAATCAGCCTGAACCAGCTCACACATATGCATATACACTCACAGACGACTAAATGTGACCCAGTGCATATATTATATCAGCACCAATCCCAAACTCACAGTGCACTGTGCCTCCATTCCTAGCCGATACAAGCACACACATACACACTCAGCCACAGACATGGAAATCTCATTGAAACTCAGAGTACATCTTATAATGGCACACACACACACACACACACCACACTGTGACCCTTTGCCCACAGTACAACAGCACACTGACATGCACACCACTCACTGTGACTGTACTCATGGCCTATACTAGCACACACACACACACACCTCACCAGGAGTCAATGAACATCCTATCCATGCACACAAACACACACATAGCCGTGACACAGTTCATATTTTATACCAACCCATACACACAAATGGTTCACTGTGACAAAACACACAAACTAAACCATCACTTATGGACACACAAACACACACACACAAACACACACTCAGAGATGCCTCAATGCGACTCAATGCCCAGTCTATAAATGCACACACATGCACATTCACAAACACATTTCTCTGGAACTCAATGCTTAGCCTGTACCAGCACACAATTATGCATACACACACACACACATCTCAGTGTGACACAGTGCATAGATGTACCAGCACCAAACCCACACTCACAGCTCACTGTGCCTCAATTCGTAGCCTATATAAGCACACACATCCACACGGAGCCACAGACACGCAAATCTCACTGTAACTCAGTGTACATCTGATAATGGCACACTCACACACACACACCACACTGTGACACATTGCTCACACTACAGCAGCCCACTGACATGCATACTGTTCACTGTGAATGAATTCACAGCCTATACAAGCACACACACACAGCTCTCTAGGAGTCAATGAACAGCCTATCATTGCACACACAAAAACACACACACACGGCCGTGGCCCAGTTCATAGTCTATATCAGCACACACACGGACACCTCGCTGTGACTGAATGAACAGAGTATAACAATGTAGAAATACACAAAATGAACACAGCTCACTGTGACTCAATTGACACTCTATACCTGCAGACACATGCACATTCACATATACAGTTTGCAATCAATGCTCAAACTATTCCCTCTCACGTGCACGCACACACACACATGGCTCACTGTGACACCATGTACAGTATTTAACAGCACACACACAAACACACACACACAGTTCACTGTGAAACAATCCAAAGCGTATACAAGCACACTCTCACATACCGACACACGCAGCTGAATGTGACTCAAGTCACAGCACATACAAGTCCAAAGGTAGGCACACACACACATATGACCCTTTGTGACTGAATGCACAGCATTTAACAGCACACACACAGACACACACACACACAAACACACGACTGTGATTCAATGCACAACCCATACACATCTACTGGTAGACACACATGGCTCACTGTGACTGAATGTGCAGCCTACACAAGCACACAAGCACATACACACACACAGATGCCTCAATGTGATGCAACATGTAACCTATATGTGCACACCCACTCACACTCATAGACACACCAATCCGTGACTGAATGCTCAGCTTAAACCAGCACATACATATGCACACACACACGTGGCACACTGGGAGTCATTGTCCAGTATATAACCACACAAATACAGAATGAAAGGGCTCACTGTGATGCGTTGTACAGTGTGTAACAGGACAACACCCACACTCAGAACTCACTGTAACATTAAGCAAAGCTTATACCAGCACACACACAGACACAGACATACACACACAGCTTACTATGTGTCAATGCAAAATCTGTAACAGCACACACACTCTCTCACACACACACTCACACACACGTCAGTGGACTCAATGCCCAGCCTATGCCTGCAGACATATGGTCACTCACACACACAACTCAATGTGACACTATGCTCAGCCTATACCAGCACACATGAATTCACACACACAAACACACACACGGCTCAGTGGGAGACAATGCACAGTATGAAAAAACACACACAGTCTCACGGCTCTCTTGGACTCAGTGCACAATATATACCAGGACCACCCAACACTCACCGTTCAGTGAGGATCAAGACAAATCATATAGCACAACACATAGACACACACAAAGCTCACTGTGAATCAAGGCAAAGTGAATACAGCACAACCCTCACAACCACACACACACATGCACACACACATACTCAAATGTCTCTATGTGTACTCAATGCCCAGCCTATGTCTGCACACACATGCACATTCAGAAACACATTTCAGTGTGACTAAATGCTCAGCTTGTACCAGCACACAGGTATGCATATGCACACAGATATGCATATACACACACACAAGGCTCACTGTGACTCAGTGCATAGATCATACTAGCATCAAACCCACTCTCACAGCTCACTGTGCCTAAATTTGTAGCTTATACAAGGACACACATACACACACAGCCACAGATATGCAAAGCTCACTGTAACTCAGTGTACATCTTATAACAGCACTCACATACAAACTACACTGTGACTCATTGTTCACACTACAGCAGCCCACTGACATTCATACAGCTTATTCTGACTGAATTCACAGCCTATACAAGCACACACACACACAGCCCTCTAGGAGTTAATGCACACCCTATTACTGCATGCAAAAACAGACACACATAAATGACCGTGACTCAGTTCATAGTCTATATCAGCACACACACTCACACCTCACTGTGACTGGATGCACAGGGTATACCAACGCAGAAATACACAAAATGAACACAGCTCATTGTGACTCAGTTCACACTCTATACCTGCAGACACAGACACACTCAGAGACTCATTTTGATGTGACTCTATGTGCAAACTATTCCCTCACACATGTCCGCACACACACACATGGCTCACTGTAACACAAAGCACAGTATCTAACAGCACACACACACACACACACACACACACACACTTCTCACTGTGAAATAATCCAAAGCATATACAAGTACACTCCCACATACCCACCAACGCAGCTCAATGTGAATTAAGTCACAGATCATACAAGCCGAAAGGCATGCACACACACACACATGTCCCTCTGTGACTGAATGCACAGCATTACCTGTACACACAGACACACAGACACACACACAAACCACTGTGATTCAGTGCAAAGCATACACATGTACACTGACTCACACACATGACTCACTCTGGATTAATGCACAGCCTATTCCAGCACACACACACAAACACATACACAGACGGCTCAATGAGACTCAATATCCACCCTATACATGCACACACATGCACTTTCACAAACATACTTCACTATGAGTCAATGATCAGCCTGTACCAGCATACACGTACGTATACACACACACACACGGCTCACTCTAACCCAGTGCATATATTATACCTGCACCAAACAACTCACAGCTCACTGTGTCTCAATTCATACCCTATACAATCACACACATACACATACAGCCACAGACATGTAAGGCTCATTGTAACTCAGAGTACATCTTATAACAGCACACACATACACACGCACTACACTGTGACTCATTGCTCACACTACAGCAGCCCACTGACATGGATACAGCTCACTGTGACTTAATTCACGGCCTATACAAGCACACACACATACACAGATCTCTAGGAGTCAAGGCACAGCCCATTATTGCATTCACAGACACACACACATAACCGTGATTCAGTTCATAGTCTATAACAACACATACATTCAGACCTCACTGTGACTGAATGCACAGAGTATACGAATGCAGAAATAACACAAAATGAACACGGCTCACTGTGACTCAGTTCACACTGTATACCTGCAGACAAAGTCACACTCACAGACACATTTTGCAGTGATTCAATGTGCAAATTATTCCCTCACACATGCATGCAACCACACACAAGGCTCTCAGTAACACCATGCACAGTATGTAAGAGCACAGACACAGACACACACACACACACACACAGCTTACTGTGAAATAATCCAAAGCGTATACAAGCACACTCCCACATACTGACACCCACAGCTCAATGTGAATCAAGCCACAGCCCATACAGGCCCAAAGGAATGCACACACACACACACATGTTCCTCTGTGACTGAATGCACAGCATTTAAAAGTACACACAGAGACACAGACGCACACACACACCACTGTGATTCAATGCAAAGCATATACACATACACTGACTCACACACATGACTGACTGTGGATGAATGTGCAGCGTATTGTAGCACACACACACAGACACACACACAGATGGCTCAATGTGACTCAATATCCAGCTTACACCTGCACACACATGCACTTTCAAAAACACACCTCACTCTGAGTCAATGATCAGCCTGTACCAACACACATGTATGCATATACACACACACGGCTCAGTGTGAACCAGTGCATATATTATACCTGCACCAAACCCAAACTCACAGCTCACTGTGCCTCAATTCATAGCCTATACAAGCACACACATACACAGCCACAGACATGCAAAGTTCATTGTATCTCAGAGTACATCTTATAATGTCACACCCAAACACACACAAAAAGACACACACCACACTGTGACTCTTTGCCCACACTACAGCATCACACTGACATGCATACAGCTCACAGCGACTGAATTCTTGGCCTATACTAGCACACACACACACAGCTCACCAGGAGTCAATGAACATCCTATCCATGCATGCAGACACAGACATAGCCGTGACTCAGTTCATATTTTATACCCGCCCACTCACATAAATGGCTCACTGTGACACAACACACAAAATAAACCAGCATATATGGACACACACACACACTCACAGATGCCTCAATGTGACTGAATGCCCAGACTATACATGCACATGCATGCACATTCACAAACACAATTTTCTCTGACTCAATGCTTAGCCTGCACCATCACACACGTATGCATACACACACACACACATCTCACTGTGACACAGTGCATAGATTATACCAGCACCAAACCCACAGTCACAGCACACTGTGCCTCAATTTGTAGCCTATACAAGCACACACATAAAAACACAGCCACAGACATGCAAATCTCACTGTAACTCAGTGTATATCCTTTAATGACACACAAAAGCACAGACACACACAACAGTGTGACATTGCTCACACTACAGCAGCCCTCTGACAGGCATAGAGCTCACAGTGACTGAAATCATGGCCTATACAAGCACACACACACACAGGTCTCTAGGAGTCAATGCACAGCCTATCATCGCATGCACACACACACACACATGGCCGTGACTCATTTCATAGTCTATAGCAGCACACACATACACACCTGACTCTGACTGAACATAGTATACCAATGCAGAAATACAGAAAATGAACACAGCTCACTGTGACTCAATTCACACTCTATACCTGCAGACACATGCACATTCACACACACATTTTGCAGTCACTAAATGCTCAACCTATTCCCTCACATATGCGCACACACACACACATGGCTCACTGTGACACCATGCAGAGTATCTAGCAGCACACACACAGACACACACAATCCCTCACAGTTCACTGTGAAAAAATCCAAAGTGTATAAAAGCACACTCTCACATACCGACACACACACCTGTATGTGAATCAAGCCACAGTCCATTCAAGTCCAAATTTTTGCACACACAAACATAATACCTGCTGTGACCAAATGCACAGCATTTAACGGCACACATACAGACACACAAACACACAAACACACACACACCCCTGTGATTCAATGCACAGGCCATACACATCCACTGTTATACACACATGGCTCACTGTGACTGAATGTGAAGCCTATACAAGCACACAAACACACACACACAGAAGCCTCAATGTGATTCAATGTCCCACATATATGTGCACACACACTCACACTCATAGGCACACCCATCTGTGACTGAATGCTCCTCTTTAATCAGCACATATGTATGCAAACAAAAACGTGGCTCACTGGGAGTCATTGCCCTGTATATAACCACACAAACACAGAATCACAGGGCTCACTGTGACTTGGTGCACTGTGTATAACAGGACCACACCTGCACGCATAGCTCACTGTGACTCTAAGCAAAGCATATAACAGGACACAAACAGACACAGACACAAACACACACAGCTTACTATGTGTCAATGCAAAACCTGTAAGAGAATACACACACACACACACACGTCAGCGGACTCAATGCCCAGTGTAAACCTGCACACATATTGTCACTCACACACACACCTCAATGTGACTCTATGCTCAGCCTATACCAGTTCACAGTTATTCAAACACACAAACACACAACTCATTGGGAGAAAATGCATGGTATGAATAAAAACACACACACACACGGCACTCTTTTACTCAGTGCACAAGGTACACCAGAACCACCCCCACTCTCACCACTCACTATGGATCAATGCCAATCATATACCACAAAACATACACACACACAAAGCTCACTGTGAATCAAGGCAAAGTGAACACAACACAACCCACACCACCACACACACACATGCACACGCACAAACACACAGATGCCTGTATGTGTACTCAATGCTCAGGCTGTACCTGCACACACATGCACATTCACAAACACACTTCACTGTGACTTAATGCTCAGCCTGTATCAGCACATAATTATGCATATGTACACACACATGGCTCACTGTGATTCAGTGCATAGATTATACCAGCAACAAACCCACACTCACAGCTCACTGTACCTCAATTCGTAGTCAATACAAGGACACACATACAAACACAGCCACAGATATGCAAAGCTCACTGTAACTCAGTGTACATCTTTTAACAGCAGACACATACACATACATCACACTGTGACACATTGCTCACACTACAGCAGCCCATTTATATTCATACAGCTTACTCTGACTGAATTCACAGCCTTTACAAGCACACACACACACACAACCCTCTAGGAGTTAATGCACAACCTATTATTGCATGCACAAACAGACACACACACATGACTGTGACTCAGTTCATAATCTATATCAGCACACACACTCACACCTCACTGTGAATGAATACACAGTGTATACCGATGCAGAAATACACAAAATGAACACAGTTCACTGTGACTCAGTTCATACTGTATATCTGCAGACACAGACACACCCACACACACATTTTTCAGTGACTGTGCAAATTATTCCTTCACACATGCATGCACACACACGGCTCAGTCTAACACCGCACAATATATAACAGCCCCCACACAGACACACACACACACACACACAGCTCACTGTGTAATAATCCAAAGCGTTAACAAGCACATTCCCACATACCGACACATGCAGCTCAATGTGAATCAACCACAGCTCATATAAGCGCAAAGGCATGCACACACAGACACATGTTCTTCAGTGACTGAATGCAGAGCATTTAACAGTACACAAGGACACACAGACACACACACACACCACTGTGATTCAGTGCAAAGCATATACATGTACACTGACTCACACACATGACTCACTGTGGATGAATTCGCAGCCTATACCAGCACACACACACAGACACACACACAGATGTTTCAATGTGACTGAATATCCAGCTTATACCTGCACACACATGCACTTTCAGAAACAAACCTCACTGTGAGTCAATGATCAGCCTGTACCAGCACACACGTATGCATATACACACACACGGCTCACTGTGACCCAGTGCATAGATTATACCAGCACCGAACTGAAAATCACAGCTCACTGTGCCTCAGCTCATAGCCTATACAAGAACACACATACACACACAGACACAGATATGCAAAGCTCACTATAACTCAGAATACATTTTATAATGGCACACCCACAAACACACAAAAAAACACACTACACTGTGACACTTTGCCCACATTACAGCATCACACTGACATGCACACTGCTCACTGTGACTGAATTCATGGCCTTATTAGCACAGACAAACACACAGCTCACAAGGAGTCAATGAACATCCTATCCATGCATGCAGACACACACATAGCTGTGACTCAGTTCATACTTCATACCAGCCCCAGCACAAAAATGGCCAACTGTGAAACAACACACATACTAAACCAGCACATATGGACACACAGATACACACTCTCACATACGCCTCAATGGGACTCAATGTCCAGCCTTTACCTGCACACACATGCCCATTCACAAACATACTTCTCTGTGACTCAATGATTAGCCTGTACCAGCACTCACGTATGCATACACATGCACACACACGTCTCACTGTGACCCAGTGCCTAGATTATACCAGCAACAAACACACACTCACAGCTCACTGTGCCTCAATTCATAGCCTACACAAGCACACACATACACACACAACCACGGCCATGAAAATCTCACTGTAACACAGTGTACATCCTATAATAGCACACAAACACACACCACACTGTGACACCTTGCTCAAACTACGTCAGCCCACTAACATTCATACAGCTCATTGTGACTGAATTCACGGACCATACAAACACATACACACACACAGCTCTCTAGGATTCAATGCACAACCTATCATTGCATGCAAAAACACACACACACACATGACCGTGACTCAGTTCATAGTCTATACAAGCACACACACACCTCAGTGTGACTGAATGAACAGAGTATACCAGGGCAGAAATACGCAAAATGAACACAGCTCACTGTGACTCAATTCACACTCTATACTTGCCGACACATACATATTCACACACACATTTTGCAGTCACTCAATGCTCAACCTATACCCTCACACATGCATGCACACTCACACATGGGTCACTGTGACACCATGAACAGTATCTAACAGCACACAGACGCACACACACACACTATTCACTGTGACAAAATCCATAGCATATACAAGCACACTCTCACATACTGACACACACAGCTGAATGTGAATCAAGCCACAGCCCTTACAATTCCAAAGGTATACACCCACACACATATGACTCCCTGTGAACGAATGCACAGCATTTAACAACACACATAAAGACACACAGAAACACATATACCACTGTTTTTCAAAGCACAACACATACACATCCACTGATAGACACTCATGGCTCACTGTGACTGAATGTGCAGCATATAGCAACACAAACAAACACACACAGAAGCCTCAGTGTGACTCAATGTCCAACCTATATGTGCACAGACACTCACAGTCATAGACACACCAATCTGTGACTGAATGCTCAGGTTTAACTAGCATATACGTAAGCACAGACACACGTGGCACACTGGGAGTCATTGTCCAGTATATAACCACACAAACACAGAAACACAGGGCTCACTGTGACTCTGTGCACTGTGTATAACAGGACCACACCCACACTAAGAGCTCACTGTGCCTCTAAGCAAAGCATATACCAGCGCACACAGACACAGACACACATACACATCTCATTATGTGTCAATTCAAAACCTGTAATAGCACACACACACACACACACACTCACTCAAACACATCAGTGGACTCAATGCACAGCTTATACCTGCACACAAATGGTCACTCACAAACACACCACAATGTGAGTCTATGCTCACCCTATACCAGCACACACGTATTCACACACACACACACAAACACACACACACATGGCTATGTGGGAGACCATGCACAGTAGAAAACACACACACACACAGCTCTCTTTGACTCAGTGCACGATGTATACCAGGACCACCCGCACTCTCACCACTCATTGTGGATCCATGCAAATCTTATACCACAACACATACACACACACAAAGCTCACTGTGAATCAAGGCAACGTGAATACAGCACAACCCTCACAACCACACACACACATGCACACACACACACAATGCCTGTATGTTTACTCAATGCCCAGCCTATACCTGCACACATATGTACATTAACAATCACATTCCAGTGTGTCTCAATGCTCAGCCTGTACCAGCAACATGTATACATATACACACACACACATGGCTCACTGTGACTCAGTGCATAGATTACACCAGCATTTAGCCCAAACTCACAGCTCTCTGTGCCTCATATCGTAGCCTACACAAGTACACACATACACACACAGCCACAGACACGCAAATCTCACTGTAACTCAGTGTACATCCTATAATGACACACACACACACACCACACAGTTACTCCTTGCTCACATTACCTCAGCCCACTGACATGCATACAGCTCACTGTGACTGAACTCACGGATCATAAAAGCACACACACACACACACACACACAGCTCTCTAGGAGTCAATGCACAGCCCATAACTGCATGCAAAAACACACACAAACACATGACCGTGGCTTAGTTCATAGTCTATACAAGCACACACACACTTCACTGTGACTGAATGAATAGAGTATACCAGTGCAGAAATAGACAAAATGAACACAGCTCACTGTGACTCAATTCACCCTTTTTACCTGCAGACACATATGTATTCACACGCACTTTTGCAGTCACTCAATGCTCAATCTATTCCCTCACACATGCATACACACACACATGGCTCACTGTGACACCATGCACAATATCTAACAGCACACACACACACACACACACACACACACAGAGTTCACTGTGAAAGGATCCAAAGCATAAACAAGTGCACTTTCACATACTGACACCTGCACCTGAATGTTAATCAAGCCACAGCCCATACAAATCCAAATGTATGCACACACAGACATATGACACTCTGTGACCGAATGCACAGCATTTATCAGCACATATACAGAGACACACAGACACACACACCACTGAGGTTCAATGCATAGCCCATACACATCCAGTGATAGACACACATGGCTCATTGTGACTGAATGTGCAGCCTATACTAGCACACAGACACACACACACACAAACACACCTCAATGTTTCTCAATGTCCAACCTATATGTGCACTGACAGGCACACTCAGACACAACTATCTGTGACTGAATGCCCAGCTTAAACCAGCATATTTGTAAGCACACACACACATGGCTCACTGGCAGTAATTGCACATTAGGTAACCACACACACACAGAAACACATGGGTCATTGTGACACGGTGCACATTGTATAACAGCAACACACCCACACTCAGAGCTGACTGTGACTCTAAACAAAGCATATACCAGCACACACACAGACACAGACACACACACAAACACATCTCACTATGTGTCAATGCCAAAACTATAAGATCACACACAGACACACACAAACACTCACACAACTCTCTGGACTCAATGCCCAGCCTATACCTGCACAATTTTGGTCACTAACACACACCTCAATGTGATTATTTATTCAGCCTATACTGGCACACACATATTCACACACACACACAAATGGCTCCCTGTGACTCAGTGCACAGTGTATACCAGGACCACCCCAACTGTCACTGCTCACTATGGATCAATGCAAATCATATTCTGTAACACATACACACACACAGCTCACTGTGAATCAGGGAAAAATGAATACAGCCCATCCCTCACAACCACACACTCACATGCACACACAAACACACACAGACTCCAAAATGTGACTCAATGCACAGGCTATACTGGTACACACACACACACTCACAAACACACTTCACTGTGACTCAATGCTCAGACTGTACCAGCACACATGTAAGCATAGACAAACACACATGCCTTACTGTGAACCATTGCATAGATTATACCAGCACCAAACCCACACTCATAGCTCACTGTGCCTCAATTTGTAGCCTACACAAGCACACACATACACACACAGCCACAGAAAGACAAAGCTCACTGTAACTCACTTTACAGCTAATAATGGCACACTCCCACACACACACCACACTGTGACTCATTGCTCACATTGCAGCAGCACACTGACATGCCTACATCTCACTGTGACTGAATTCACGGCCTATACAAACATACAAACACACACAGTTGTCTAGGAGTTAATGCACAGCTTATCATTGCACACACACACACACCCTCACACACGGTCGTGACTCAGTTTATAGTCTATACCAGCACACACACACACACCTCACTGTGACTGAATGAGCAGGGTATACCAATGCAGAAATACACAAAATGACCACAGCTCGCTGTGACTCAATTCACACTGTATACTTGCAGACACATGCACATTCACACACACATTTTGCAGTCACTCAATGCTCAACCTATTCCCTCACACATGCACGCACAAACACCATGGCTCAAAGTGACACCATGCACAGTATCTAACAGCACACATGCAGACACACACACATACACACACAGTTCACTGTGAAACAATCCAAAGTGTATACAAGGACCCTCTCACATACCGACACATGCAGCTGAATGTGAATCAAGCCACAGTCCGTACAAGTCCAAAGGTACGCACACACACACATATGACCCACTGAGTCTGAATGCACAGCATTTAACAGCACACATACAGACACACACACACACACCCCACTGTGATTCAATGCACAGCCCATGCACATTCACTGATAGACACATATGGCTCACTGAGACTAAATATACAGCCTATACCAGCACAAACACACACACACACACACAAGCCTCAATGTGACTCAATGCTCAACCTATATTTGCACACACACTGACACTCAGAGAAACAAAAATCTGTGACAGAATGCTCAGCTTTAACCAGCACATATGTATGCACAGACACACGTGGCTCACTGGGAGTCATTGCCCAGTATATAACCACAAAAACACAGAATCACAGGGCTCACTGTGACTCGGTGCACAGTGTATAACAGGACCACGCCCACACTCAGAGCTCACTGTGACTCTAAGCAAAGGATATACCAGCACAAACACAGACACAAACACAAAGACACACAGCTTACTCTGTGTCAATGCAAAATCTGTAACAGCACACACACACACACACAATCACACACACATCAGTGGACTCAATGCTCAGTCTATACCTGCACACATATGGTCACACACACACACAACTCAATGTGACTTTATGTTCAGCCTATACCAGCACACTATTATTCATACACACACACACATGACTCAGTGGGAGTGAATCCACAGTATGAAAATACACAGACACACTCACGGCTCTCTTTGATTCAGTGAAAAATATATACCAGGACCACCCACACTCTCACCGCTCACTGGGGATCAATGCAAATCATATACCACAACACATACACAAACACAAGCCTCACTGTGAATCAAGGCAAAGTGAATACAGTGCAACCCTCACATCCACACACACACATGCACACACACACACCCAAATGTCTCTATGTGTACTCAATGCCCAGCCTATGCTTGCACACACATGCACATTCACAAACACATTTCAGTGTGACTAAATGCTCAGCCTGTACCAGCATACAGGTATGCATATACATACACACATGGCTCACTGTGACTCAGTGCATAGATTATAACAGCACCAAACCCACACTCACAGCTCACTGTGCCTCAATTCATAGCCTATACAAGCACACACATACACCTCCAGCCACAGACATGCAAATCTCACTGTAACTCAGTGTACATCTTAATAACAGCACACACATACAAACACAGCATACTGTGACACATTGCTCACACTACAGCAGCCCATTGACATTCATACAGCTTACTCTGACTGAATTCACAGCCTATAAAAGCACACACATACACACAGCCCTCTAGGAGTCAATGCACAGCTTATTATTGCATGCATAAAGAGACACACACACATGGCCTTGACTCAGTTCATAGTCTATATCAGCACACAAATTCACACCTCATTGTGACTGAATGCAGAGTATACTAATGCAGTAATACACAAAATGAACGCAGCACACTGTGACTCAGATCACACTCTATACCTGCAGACACAGGCACACTCACACACATTTTGCAGTGACTCAATGTGCACACCATTCCCTCACACATTCATGCACACACACATGTCTCACTGTAACACCATGCACAGCGTCTAACAGCACACACACAGACACACACACACACACACATACAGATCACTGTGAAATAATCCAAAGCGTATACAAACACACTCCCAAATACCAACACACACAGCTCAATGTGAATCAAGTCACAGCTCACACAAGGTCAAAGGCATGCACACACACACATGTCCCTCTGTTACAGAATGCACAGCATTTCACAGTACACACAGACACACACATACACCACTGTGATTCAATGCAAAGCATATACACGTACACTGACTCACACAAATGACTCATTCTGGATGAATGCACAGACTATTCCAACACACACACACAAACACACACACAGACGCCTCACTGTGACTCAATATCCAGGTTATACCTGCACACACATGCACTTTCTAAAACACACCTCACTGTGAGTCAATGATCAGCCTGTACCAGCACACACGTATGCATATACACACACATGGGGCTCACTGAGACCCAGTGCATATATTATACCAGAACCAAACCAAAACTCACAGCTCACTGTGCCTCAATTCATAGTCTATACAAGCACACACATACACACACAGCCACAGACATGACAAGCTCATTGTAACCCACAGTACATCTTATAATGGTACAACCAAACACACACACACAAACACAACACACTGTGACACTTTGCCCACACTACAGCATCACACTTACATGCATACAGCTCACTGTGACTGAATTCTTGGCCTATACTTGCACATACACACACACAGCTCACCAGGAGTCAATGAACTTCCTATCCATGCATGCAAACACACACATAGCTGTGACTCAGAACATATTTTATACCAGCCCTCACACACAAACGGCTCACTGTGACACAACACACAAACTAAACAAGGACATATGGACACACACACACACACACACTCACTGACGCCTCCATGTGACTCAATGCCCAGTCTATACCTGCACACATATGCACATTCACAAACACACATCTCTGTGATTCAATGCTTAGCCTGTACCAGCACACACGTATGCATACACACACACACTCACATCTCCCTGTGACATAGTGCATTGATTATTCCAGCAACAAACCCACAGTCACATCTCACTGTGCCTCATTTCATAGCCTATACAAGCACACACATACACACACAGCCACAGACACGCAAATCTCACTGCAACTCAGTGTACATCCTATAATTTCACACACAGACACACACACAACCAAAACTGTGACTCATTGCATACACTACAGCAGCACACTGACATGCATACAGCTAACTGTGACTGAATTCATGGCCCGTACAAGCATTCACACACACACAGCTCTCTAAGACTCAATATACAGCGTATCATTGCATGCACAAACACACACACACACACACACGGCCGGGACTCCATTCATAGTGTATACCAGCACACACACACACACCTCACTCTGACTGAATGAACAGAGTATACCAAGGCAGAAATACACAAAATGAACACAGCCCACTGTCACTCAATTCACCCTCTATACCTGCAGACACATGCATATTCACACACACATTTTGCATTCACTCAATGCTCAAACTATTCCATCACACATGCATGCACACACACACACGGCTCACTGTGATTCCATGCACAGTATCTAACAGCACGGACACAGACACACACACTGTTCACTGTGAAACAATCCAAAGCATGTAAAAGCACCCTGTCACATAACAACACATGCATATGAATGTGAATCAAGCCACAGCTCATACAAGTCCAAAGGTATGTACACACATATGACCCTCTGTGACTGAACACACAGGATTTAATAGCACACATACAGACACACACACACACCGCTGGGATTCAATGCACAGCCCATACACATCCACTGATAGACACACATGTCTCACTGTGACTGAATGTGCACCCTGTACAAACACACAAACACACACACACACACAAGACTCAATGTCCAACCTATATGTGCAAACACACTCATACTCATAGACACACCAATCTGTGACTGAATGCTCAGCTTTAACCAGAACATACATATGCACAGACACACGTGGCTCACTGGGAGTCATTGGCCAGCATATAACCACACAAACACAGAATCACAGGGATCACTGTGCCTCGGGGCAGAGTGTATAACAGGACCACACACACACTAAGAGCTCACTGTGACTCTAAGCAAAATATATACCAGCACACACATAGACACAGACACACACACACAGCTCATTATGTGTCAGTGCAAAACCTATAACAGCACACACACACACACACACACTCAAACACACGTCAGTGGACTCAATGCCCAACCTATACCTACACACAAATTATCACTCAAAAACAAACCACAATGTGAGTCTATGATTACCCTATACAAGGACACATGTATTCACACACACACACACACACACACACACACGCACATGACTCAGTGGGGAACAATGCACAGCAGAAAACACACACACACACACAGCTCTCTTTGACTCAGTGCAAAATGTATACCAGGACCACGCCACTGTCACCGCTGACTGTGGATCAATGTGAATCTTATACCACAACACATATACACACACAAACTCACTGTGAATTAAGGCAAAGTGAATACAGCACAACCCTCACAACCACACACACACATGCACAAACACACACACACAGATGCCTCTATGTGTACTCAATGCCCAGTCTATTCCTGCACACACGTGCACATTCACAATCACATTTCAGTGTGACTCAATGCTCAGCCTGTACCAGCACACATGTGTGCATACACACACACACATTGCTCACAATGACTCAGTGCATAGATTATACCAGAATCAAACCGACACTCACAGATCACTGTGCCTCAATTCGTAACCTATACAAGCACACACATACACACATGGTGACACACACGCAAGTCTCACTGTAACTCAGTGTACATCCTATAATGGCACACACACACACACCACACTGTGACTCCTTGCTCACACTACAGTAGCCCACTGACATGCATACAGCTCACTGTGACAGAATTCACGGTTTATACAAGAACACACACACACACAGCAATATAGGAATCAATGCACATCTTATCATTGCATGCACAAACATGCACACACACACGACCGGGACTCAGTTCATAATCTATACCAGCACACACACACCTCACTGTGACTGAATGAACAGAGTATACCAGTGCAGAAATACACAAAATGAACACAGCTCACTGTGACTCAATTCACATTCTATAACATCACATTCACACACACATTTTGCAGTCACTCAATACTCAACTTATTCCCTCACACATGCATGCACACACACACACATGGCTCACTGTGACACCATGCACAGTATCTAACAGCACACACACAGACACACACACACACACAGGTCACTGTGAAATAATCCAAACTGTTTACAAGCACACTCTCACATACTGACACATGCAGCTGAATGTGAATCAAGCCACAGCCCATACAAATCCAAAGGTATGCACACACACACATATGACACTCTGTGATCGAATGCACAGCATTTAACAGCACATATACAGACACATACACACACACACCACTGTGATTCAATGTATAGATAATACACATCCACTGATAGACACACATGGCTCACTGTGAATGAATGTGTAGCCTATATCAGCACACACACACACACACACACACACAAGCCTCAATGTGACTCAATGACCAACCTATATGTGCACAGACACTCACACTCATAGACACACCTATCTGTGACTGAATGCTCAGTGTAAACCAGCACATTCTTATGCACAGAAACACATGGCTCACTGGCAGTCATTGCACATTATGTAACCACACAAACGGAAACATATGGCTCAATGTGACTCAGTGCATATTGTATAACAAGACCACACCCACTCTCAGAGCTGACTGTGACTCTAAGCAAAGTATATGACAGCACAAACACAGACATAGACACACACACACAGATCACTATGTGTCAATATAAAACCTATAAGAGCACACAAAGACACACTCAACACTTGCACAACTCACAGGACTCAATAACCAACATATACCTGCACACATATTGTCACTAACACACACCTCAATGTGATTCTCTATTCAGCCTATACCAGAACACACATATTCACACACACACAAACACACAAACACACATGGCTCACTGGGAGTTAATGCACAGTATTAAAAAAGACACACACACAGCTGTCAGTGACTCAGTGCACAATGTATGCCAGGACCACCCCAACTCTCACTGCTCCCTGTGGACCAATGCAAATCATATTCTGAAACACATACACACACACACAGCTCACTGTTAATCAAGGCAAAGCGAATACAGCATATCCCTCACAACCAAAAATACACATGCACACACACACACACAGACTCCACAATGTGACTCAATGCCCTGGCTATACCTGCACAAACATGCACATTCAAAAACACACTTTACTGTGACTCAATGCTCAGACTGTACCAGCAAACATGTATGCATAGGCACACACACATGACTCACTGTGACCCATTGCATAGATTATATCAGCACCAAACCCACACTCATAGTTCACTGTGCTTCAATTCGTATCTTACACAAGCAAACACATATGCACCCAGCCACACAAAGACAAAGCTCACTGTAACTCACTTTACATCTTATAACGGCACACTCCCACACACACACCACATTGTGACCCATTGCTCACATTACAACAGCACACTGACATGCCTACATCTCATTGTGACTGAATTCATGGCCTATACAAACATACACAAACACACAGCTTTCTAGGAGTCAATGCACAGCCTATCAGAGCAGGCACACACACACCCTCACACATTGTGGTGACTCAGTTCATAGTCTATACCAGCACACACACAAACACCTCACTGTGACTGAATGAACAGAGTATACCAATGTAGAAATACACAAAATGAACACAGCTCATTGTGACTCAATTCACACTCTACACCTGCAAGCACATGCACATTCACACACACATTTTGCAGTCACTCAATGCTCAACCTATTCCCTCACACATGCATGCACACACACACATGGCTCACTGTGACACCATGCACAGTATCTCACAGTGCACACACACATACACACACACACAGTCCGCTGTGAAACATTCCAAAGCATATACAATCACACTCTCACATATCGACATATGCAGCTGAAAGTGAATCGAGCCATAGCCCATAAAAGTACAAGGGTATGCACACACACACAAAAGACCCTCTGGGACCGAATGCACAGCATTGAACAGCGCATATACAGACACACACACACACACACACACACACACACCACTGTGATTCTATGCACAGCCAAAACATACCCACTGATAGACACACATGGCTCACTGTGACTCAATGTGCAGCCTATTCCAGCACTCAAACACACACACACACGCAAGCCTCAATGTTACTCAATGTCCAACATATACGTGCACAGACACTCACTCTCATAGACACACTTATCTGTGACTGAATGCTCAGCTTAAACCAGCATATTCGTAAACACAAACACACATGGCTCAGTGGCAGTAATTGCACAGTATGTAACCACACACACACGGAAACGCATGGCTCACTGTGACTCGGTGCACATTGTATAACAGGACCACACACACACTCAGAGCTGACTGTGACTCTTAGCAAAGCATATACCTGCACACACACAGACACAAACACACACAGCGTACTATGTGTCAATGCAAAATGTGTAACAGCACACACACACACACACACAATCACACATATTTCAGTGGACTCAAAGCCCAGCCTATACCGGCACACATATGGTCACACACACACAACTCAGTGTGACTTTATGCTCAGCCTAAAGCAGCACACACTTATTCACACACACACGACTCAGTGGGAGTGAATACATGGTATGCAAACACACACACACTCTCACGGTTCTCTCTGACTCAGTGCAAAATATATAGCAGGAACACCCTCACTCTCACCGCTCACTGTGGATCAATGCAAATCATATACCACAACACATACACAAACACAAAGCTCACTGTGAATCAAGGAAAAGTGAATACAGCACAACACACTCAACCACACACACACGTATACACACACACACAGATGTCTCTATGTGTACTCAATACCCAGCCTGTACCTGCATAAACATGCACTTTCACAAACACACTTCACTGAGACTCAATGCTCAGCCTTTACCAGAACTCATGTATGCATATACACACACACACGGCTCACTGTGACTGAGTGCATAGTTTATACAAGCACCAAACCCACACTCACAGCTCACTGTGCCTCAATTCGTAGCCTATACAAGCACACACATACACACACAGCCACAGACATGCAAATCTCACTGTAACTCAGTGTACATCTTAATAACAACACACACCACACTTTGACTCACTGCTCACACTACAGCAGCCCACTGACATTCATACAGCTTACTCTGACTGAATTCACAGCCTATAAAAGCACACACATACACACAACCCTCTAGGAGTTAATGCACAACTTATTATTGCATGCACAAACAGACACACACACCATGATCGTGATTCAGTTCATAGTCTATATCAGCACACAAACTCACACCTCCCTGTGACTGAATGCACAGAGTATACCAATGCAGAAATACACAAAATGAACACAGCACACTGTGACTCAGTTCACACTCTATGCTTGCATAGACACACTCACACACACATTTGCAGTGATTCATTGTGAAAACTATTCCCTCACACATAATGCACACAAACACACTGCTCACTGTAACAACATGCACAGTATCTAATAGCACACACACACACACACACACAGCTCACTGTGACATAATCTAAAGGGTATAAAGGTACACTCCCACACACTGACACATGCAGCTCAATGTGGATCAAGCCACAGCTCACACAAGCACAAAGGCATGCACACACACACACATGTCCCTCTGTGACTGAATGCACAGCATTTAACCGTACACACAAACACACACACCACTGTGATTCAATGCAAAGCATATACACTTACCCTGAATCACACACATGACTCACTGTGGATGAACGTGCAGCCTATTCCAGCACACACACAGAGACACACCCTCAGACGCCTCAATATGACTCAATATCCAGCTTATACCTGCACATACATGCACTTTCCAAAACACACCTCACTGTGAGTCAATAATCAGCCTGTACCAGCACACATGTATGCATATACATACACCCTTGGCTCACTGTGACACAGTGTATATATTATACCAGCACCAAACCCAGATTCACAGCTCACTGTGCTTCAATTCATAGCCTACACTAGTACACACATACACACACAGCCATAGACATGCAAAGCTTATTTTAACTAAGAGTACACCCACACAAACATACAAAAACACTCACCATACTATGACACTTTGCTCACATTACAGCAGCACACTGACATGCATACAGCTCACTGTGACTGAATTCATGGCTTATACAAGCACACACACACACACAGCTCACCAGGAGACAATGAACATCCTATCCATGCACGCAAACACACACATAGCCAGGACTCAGTTCATATTTTATACCAGTACACACACACAGATGGCTCACTGTGACACAACAAACTAAACCAGCACATATGGACACAGACACACACAGACTCACAGACGCCTCAATGTGACTCAATTGTCAGTCTGTACCTGCAAACATACGCACATTCACAAACACACTTCTCTGTGACATAATGCTTAGCCTGTACCAGCACAAACGTATGCATACACACACACACATCTCACTGTGACACAATGCATAGATTATACCAGCACCAAACCCACACTCACAGCTCACTGTACCTCAATTCTTAGCCTATACAAGCACACACATACACACACAGCCACAGACACACAAATCTCACTGTAAATCCATGTACATCCTATAATGTCACACACAGTCACACACACGCCACACTGTGACTCATTGCTCACACTACAGCAGCCCACTGATATGCATACAGCTCACTGTGACTGAATTCACGGCCCAAATAAGCACTCACACACACACAGCTCTAGGAGTCAATGTACAGCCTATCATTGAATGCACAAAGACACACACACACATGGCCGGGACTCAGTTCATAGTCTATACCAGCACACACACACACACCTCACTCTGACTGAATGAACAGAGTATACCAAGGCAGAAATACACAAAATGAACACAGCTCACTGTGACTCAATTCACACTCTATACCTGCAGACACATACACATTCACACACACATATTGCAGTCACTGAATGCTCAACTTATTCCCTCACACATGCACGCACACACACACATGGCTCCCTGAGACACCATTCACAGTATCTAACAGCACATACACAGACACACACATACACACACATTGTACACTGTGAAACAGTCCAAAGCATTTAGAAGCACCCTCTCACATACGGACACACGCAGGTGAATATGAATCAAATGACAGTCCATACAATTCCAAAGGTATGTACACACCTATGACTCTCTGTGACGGAATGCACAGCATTTAACATCACACATACAGACACACACACACACACACCACTGGGATTAAATGAAGAGCCCATACACATCCAATGATAGAGACACATGGCTCAATGTGACTGAATGTGCAGCCTATACCAATAAAAACAAACACACACACACAAGCCTCAATATGACTCAATGTCTAACCTATATGTGCACACACACTCACACTCAGACACACCAATATGTGACTGAATGCTCAGCTTAAACCAGCACTTACGTTTGCAGAGATACACGTGGATCACTGGGAGTCATTGCCAGTATATAACCACACAAACACAGAATCACAGGGCTCACAGTGACTCGTGCACAGTGTATAACAGGACCACACCCACACTCAGAGCTCACTGTAACTCTAAGCAAAGCCTATACCAGCACACACACAGACACAGACACACACACACAAACAGCTCACTAAGTGTCAATGCAAAACCTATAACAGCACACACACACACAATCAAACACACGTCAGTGGACTCAATGCCCAGCCTATACCTGCACACAAATTTTCATTCACACACACACCTCAATGTGAGTCTATGCTCAGCCTATACCAGCACACACGTATTCACACACACACTCACACACACATGGCTCGGTGGGAGACAATGCACAGTAGACAACACACACAGACACACAGCTTTCTTTGACTCAGTGAACAATGTATACCAGGACAACCCACACTCTCTCTGCTCACTGTGGATCTATGCAAACCATATACCACAACACACACACAAACACAAAACTCACTGTGAATCAATGCAAAGTGAATACAGCACAACCCTCACAACCACACAAACTCATGGACACACACACAGATGTCTCTATGTGTACTCAATGCCCAGCCTATATCTGCAAACACATGCACATTCACAATCAAATTTCAGTGTGACTCAATGCTCACCCTGTACCAGCACACATGTATGCATAAACACACACACATAGCTCACTGTGACTCCGTGCATAGATTATAACAGCATCAAACCCACACTCACAGCTCACAGTGCCTCAATTCCTAGCCTATACAAGCACACAATACACAAACAGCCACAGACAAACAAATATCACTGTAACTCAGTGTACATCCTATCACTGTGACTGAATTCACGGCCTATACAAGCACACACACACACAGAGCTCTCTAGGAGTCAATATACAGCCTATAATTGCATGCACAAACACACACACACACAAGACCGTGACTCAGTTCATAGTCTATACAAGCACACACATACCTCACTGTGACTGAATGAACAGAGTATACCAGTGCAGAAATACACAAAATGATCACAGCTCACTGTGACACAATTCACACTCTATACCTGTAGACACTCTATTCACACTCTATACCCTCATATTCACACAAACATTTTGCAGTCACTCAATGCTCAACCTATCCCTTCACACGTGCACACATACACACACATGGCCCACTGTGACATCATTCACAGTATCTAACAGCACACACACACACATACACACTCACACACAGTTCACTGTGAAACAATCCAAAGTGTATACAAGCACACTATCACATACCGACACACACAGATGAATATGAGTCAACTCAGAGCCCATACAAGTCCAAAGGTATGCACACACACATATGACCCTCTGGGACTGAATGCACAGCATTTAACAGCACATATACAGACACATATACCCACACACACACCACTGTGATTCAATGCACAGCCCATACACATCCACTGATAATCACACATGGCTCACTGTGACTGAATGTGCAGCGTATACCAGTGCACTAACACACACACACAAGCCTCAGTGTGACTCAATGTCCAAAATATATGTGCACAGACACTCACTCTCATAGACACACCTATCTGTGACTGAATGTTCAGCTTAAACCAGCACATTCGTATGCATACACACACATGGCTCACTGGCAGTAATTGCACAGCATGTAACCACACACTCACAGAAATACATGGCTCACTGTGACTCGGTGCACATTGTATAAAAGGACAACACCCACACTCAGAGCTGACTGTGAGTCTAAGGAAAGCATATACCAGAACACACACAGACATAGAAACACACACACACATCTCACTATGTGTCAATGTAAAACCTATAAGAGCACACACAGACACACACACTCACACAACTCAATGGACTCAATGCCCAGCCTTTACCTGCACACGTATGATCACTCCCACACACCACAAAGTGATTCTTTATTAAGCCTATACCGGCACACACGTATTCACACACACACACACACATGTCTCAGTGGGAGTCAATGCACAGTATGAAAAAACACACACACACACGGCTGTCTGTGACTCAGTGCACAATGAATACCAGGACCACCCCAACTCACACCACTCATTGTGGATAAATGCAAATCATATTCTGAAACATATACACATACACACAGCTCACTGTGAATCAAGGCAAAGAGAATACAGCATACCCCTAACAACCACACACTCACATGCACACACAAACACACACAGACTCCACAATGTGACTCAATGCCCAGGCTATACCTGCATACACATGCACATTCACAAACACGCTTCACTCTGACTCAATGCTCAGACTGTACCAGCACACATGTATGCATAGACACACACACATGGCCCACTGTGACCCATTGCATAGATAATACCAGCACCAAACCCACAGTCATAGCTCACTGTGCCTCAATTCGTAGCCCATACAAGCACACACATACACACTCAGCCACAGAAAGACAAAGCTCACTGTATCTCACTTTACATCTTATAACGGCACACTCCCACAAACACACCATACTGTGACTCATTGCTCACATTACAGCAGCACACTGACATGCCTACATCTCACTGTGACTGAATTCATGGCCTATATAAAAATACACAAACACACCTTTCTAGGAGTCAATGAAGTGCCTATCATTGCATGCACAAACACACACACATGGTCGTGGCTCAGTTAATAGTCTATATCAGCACACACACGCAAACCTCACTGTGACTGAATGAACAGAGAATAGCAATGTAGAAATACACAAAATGAACACAGCACACTGTGACTCAATTCACACTCTACACCTGTAGACACATGCACATTCACACACACATTTTGCAGTCACTCAATGCTCAACCTATTCCCTCACACATGCACGGACACACATCATGGCTCACTGTGACACCAAGCACAGTATCTAACAGCACACATGCAGGCACACACACAACATACACAGTTCACTGTGAAACAATCAAAAGCATATACAAGGATATTCTCACATAACGACACACGCAGCTGAATGTGAATCAAGCCATAGCCCATACAAGTACAAGTGTATTCACACACACACATATGACCCTCTGTGGTGAATGCACAGCATTTAACAGCACACATACTGAAACACACACACACACAACCACACCAATATGATTCAATGCACAGCCGTACACATCCACTGATAGACACACATAGCTCACTGTGATTGAATGTGCAGCATATAACAGCACACAAACACACACACACACAAACACAAGCCTCAATGTGGCTCAATGTCCAACCTATATTTGTACACACACTCACACTCATAGAAACACCAATCTGTGACTGAATGCTTAGCTTAAACCAGCACATACATATGCACAGACACACGTGGCTCACTGGGAGTCATTGCCCAGTATATAACCACAACACAGAAACACAGGGCTCACTGTGACTCGGTGCACGGTGTATAACAGGACCACAACAACACTCAGAGTTCAGTGTGACTCTAAGCAAAGCATATACCAGGACACACACACACACACACACACACAAACAGCTTACTATGTGTCAATGCAAAATCTGTAACAGCACACACAAACACACACACTCATACACACGTCAGTGAACTCAATGCTCAGCCTATTACTGCACACATATGGTCACTCACACACACACTTCAATGTGACCCTATGCTCAACCTATACCAGCACAAACATATAGACACACACACACACCCATAACTCTCTGGGAGTGAATGCACAGTATGAAAACACACACACACACTCACAGCTCTCTTTGACTCAGTGCAAAATATATACAAGGACAACCCCAACTCTCATCGCTCACTGTGGATCAATGCAAATCATATACAACAACACATACACAAACACAAAGCTCACTGTGAATCAAGGCAAAGTGAATACAGCACATACCCACTCAACCACAAACACACACATGCGCACACACACACAGATGCCACTATGTGTACTCAATACTCAGACTATGCCTGCACACACATGCACATTCACAAACACACTTCACTGTGACTCAATGCTCAGGCTGTACCAGCACACATGTATGCATATACACACACACACGACTCACTGTGACACAGTGCATAGATTATACAGGGACCAAACCCACACTCACAGCTCACTGTGCCTCAATTCATAGCCTATACAAGCACACACATACACACAAAGCCACAGACACGCAAATCTCACTGTAACTCAGTGTACATCTTAATAACAACACACACATACACACACACCACACTGTGACATATTGCTCACATTACAGCAGCCCACTGACATGAATAGAGCACACTGAGAATGAATTCACCACCTATACAAGCACAATCACACACACAGCTCTCTAGGAGTCACTGCACAGCCTATCATTGCATGCACAAACACACACACACATAACTGTGACTCAGTTCATAGTCTGTACCTACACACCCACACACATCTTACTTTTACTGAATGAACAGAGTATACCAATGCAGAGATACACAAAATGAACACAGCTCACAATTACTCAATTCACACTCTATACCTGCAAACACATGCACATTCACACACATATTTTGCAGTCACTCAATGCTCAACCTATTCCCTCACACATGCATGCACACACACACACATGGCTCACTGTGACACCATGCACCGTATCTAACAGCACACACACAGACTCACACACACACAGTTCACTGTGATACAATCCAAAGCATATACAAACACACTCTCACATACTGACACACGCAGATAAATGTGAATCAAGCAACAGCCCATACAAGTCAAAAGGTATGCACACACACACATGATACTCTGTGATCGAATGCACAGCATTTAACAGCACACATACAGGCACAAACACACACACAGCACTGCGATTCGATGCGTAACCCATACACATTTACTGATAGACACAGATGGCTGACTCTGAATGAATGTGTAGCCTCTACCAGCACACAAACACACACTCACACACACATACAGAAGCTTCAATGTGACTCAAAGTCCCACCTATATGTGCACAGACTTTCACACTCATAGACACACAAATCTGTGACTGAATGCTCAGCATGAACCAGCACATAAGTATTCACACACACATTTGGCTCCCTGGGAGTCATTGCCAAGTATATAACCACAAAAACACAAAATCACAGGGCTCACTGTGACTCGGTGCACAGTGTGTAACAGGACCACACCCACACTCAGAGCTCACTGTGACACTAAGCAAAGCATATACCAGCACACACACAGACACAGACACACACACATACAGCTTTGTATGTATTTAGGCAAGATCTGTGACACCCGTCCCCACACACTCACACACACGTCAGTGGACTCAATGCCCAGCCTATACCTGCACACAAATGGTCACTCACACACACACATCAATGTGACTCTATTCTCAGCCTATACCAGCACACATGTATTCACACACAAGCACACATGGCTCAGTGGGAGTCAATGCACAGTATGAAAACACACACACACACACACACGGCTCTCTTGACTCAGTGCACAATGTATACCAGGACCAACCTCACTCTCACTGCTCACTGTGGATCAATGCAAATCATATACCACAACACATACAGACACACAAATCTCACTGGGAATCAAGGCAATGTGAATACAGCACAACCCTCACAACTACACACACACATACACACACACACACACACCAATGCCTCTATGTGTACTCAATGCCCAGCCTATTCCTGCACAAATATGCACATTCACAAACACACTTCAATGTGACTCAATGCACAGCCTGTACCAGCACACATGTATGCATATACAAACACACAGCTCACTGTGACTCAGTGCATAGATTATACCAGCATCAAACCCACACTCACAGCTCACCGTGCCTCAATTCATAGCCTATACAAGGACACACACACACACACAGCCACAGATATGCAAAGCTGACTGTAACTCAGTGTACAACTTATAACAGCACACACATACACACACACCATACTGTGATTCATTTCTCACACTACAGCAGCCCACTTACATTCATACAGCTTACTCTGACTGAACTCACACCCTATACAAGCACACACACACACAGCCCTCTAGGAGTTAATGCACTGCCTATAATTACAGGCATAAACAAACACACACACATGACCATCACTCAGTTCATAGTCCATAACAACACACACACTCAAACCTCAATTTGACTGAATGCATAGTGTATACCAATGAAGAAATACACAAAATGAACACAGCATACTGTGACTCAGTTCACACTCTCTACCTGCAGACACAGGCACACATACACACGTATTTTGCAGTTACTCATGGTGCAAACTATTCCCTCACACATGCATGCAGACACACACACAGATCACTGTGAAATAATCCAAAGCGTATACAGCCACACTCATACCAACACACACAGCTCAACGTGAATTAAGCCATAGCCCACAAAATCCCAAAGGCATGCACAGGCACACACATGTCCCTCTGTGACTGAATGCACAGCATTTAACAGTACACACAGACACACACACACAACACTGTGTTTCAATGCAAAGCATATACACATACACTGACTCACACACATGACTTATTGTACATGAATGCACAGCCTTTTCTAGCACACACACACAGACACACACAGACGGCTCAATGTGACTCAATATCCAGCTTATACCTGCACACACATGCACTTTCAAAAACGCTCCTCAATGTGAGTCAATGATCAGCCTGTACCAGCACACACATATGCATATACACACACACACGTCTCACTGTGACTCAATGCATATATTATATCAGCACCAAACACAATCTCACAGCTCACTGTGCATCAATTCAGAGCCTATGTAAGCGCACGCATACACATACAGCAACAGACATGAAAACTCATAACTCAGAGTACACCTTATAATGGCACACCTACAAACACACCTACAAACATGCACCACACTGTGACTCTTTGCCTACACTACAGCAGTACACTGACATGCATACAGCTCACTCTGACTGAATTTGTGGCCTATACTAGGACACACACACACACACACACACACAGCTCACCAGGAGTCAATGAACATCCTATCCATGCATGCAAACACACACATAGCCGTGACTCTTTTCATATTTTATACACGCCCACTCACACAAATGGCTCACTGTGACACAACACACAAAATAAACCAGCACATATGGACACACACACACTCACAGACACCTCAATGTGACTGAATGCCCAGTCTATACCTGCACACGCATGCACATTCACAAATACACTTTTCTCAGACTCAATGCCTAGCCTGTACCAGCACACACGTATGCATACACACACACACAGAGCACTGTGACACAGTACATAGATTATACCAGCATGAAACCTACACTCACAGCACACTGTGCCTCAATTTGTAGCCTACAAGCACACGCATAAAAACACAGCCACAGACACGCAAATCTCACTGTAACTCAGTGTATATCCTATAATGGCACACAAAAACACAGACACACCACAGTGTGACATTGCTTACACTACAGCAGCCCTCTGGCATGCATACAGCTCTCTGTGGCTGAATTCATGGTCTATACATGCCTACACACACACAGCACTCTAGGAGTCAATGTACAGCCTATTATTGCATGCACACACACACACAAACACACATGGCTGGGACTCAGTTCATAGTCGATAAAAACACACACACACACACACACACCTCACTGTGACTGAATGAACAGAGTATACCAAGGCAGAAATACACAAAATGAACACAGCTCACTGTGACTCAATTCACACTCTATACCTGCAGACCCATGCACATTCACACACACAATTTGCAGTCACTCAATGCTCAACCTATTCCCTCACACATGCACGAACAGACACACATGGCTCACTGTGCCACCATGCACAGTATCTAACAGCACACACACAGACACACACACACACAGTTCACTGTGAAACAATCCAAAATTTATATAAGCACACTTTCACATACTGACACATGCAGCTGTATGTGAATCAAGCCACAGCCCATACAAGTCCAAAGGTATGAACACACACACATATCGCCCTCTGTGACCGAATGCACAGGATTTTACAGCACACATACAGACACACACACACATACACACCACTGAGATTCAACGCACACCCCATACACATCCAAGGATAGACACATATGGTTCACTGAGACTCAGTGTTCAGCCTATACCAGCACAGAAACAAACACACACACACAGAAGCCTTAATGTGACTCAATGTTCCACATATATGTGCACACACACTGACACTCACAGACAAACCAATCTGTGACTGAATGCTCAGCTTAAACTAGCACATATATATGCACACACACATGCAGCTCACTGGATTCATTGCCCAGTATATAACAACCCAAACACAGAATCACAGGGCTCACTGTGACTCGGTGCACAGTGTATAACAGGAACACACTTACACTCAGAGCTCACTGTGACTCTAAACAAAGAATATACCAGCACATACACAGACACAGACACACACACACAGCTTACTATGTGTCAATGCAAAACCTGTGACAGCATACACACACACACACACTCACACACATGTCAGTGGACTCAATGCCCAGCCTATACCTGCACACATATGGTCACTCCCACACACACATCAATGTGACTCTATGCTCATTCTATACCAGCACAAACGTATTCACACACACACACAAAAACACGGCTCAGTGGGAGTTAATTAACAGTATGAAATCACACACACACACATGCGGCTCTCCTTGACTCAGTGCATAATGTATACCAGGACCAGCCCCACTCTCACCACTCAGTGTGGATCAATGCAAATCATATATCACAACACACACACACACAAAGCTCACTGTCAATCAACACAAAGTGAATACAGCACAACAGTCACAACCACACACACACATACACACACACACACAGAGGCCTCTAAGTGTACACAAAGCCCAGCCTATACCTGCACACACATGAACATTCACAAACACACTTCACTGTGACTCGATGCTCAGACTGTACCAGCACATGTATGTATATACATGCACACATGGTTCAGTGTGACTCATTGCATAGATAATACAAGCATCAAACCCACATTGACAGCTCACTGTGCCTCAATTCGTAGCCTATACAAGGACGCACACACAGACAGCTCACCAGGAGTCAATGAACATCCTATCCATGCACGCAAACACACACAGCCATGACTCAGTTCATATTTTATACCCGCCCACACACACAGATGGATCACTGTGACACAAAACACAAAATAAACCAGTACATATGGACACACACAGACGCCTCAATGTGACACAATGCTCAGTCTATCCCTGCACACGCACTGAAATTCACAAACACACTTCTCTTTTACTCAATGCTTAGCCTGTACCAGCACACACATATGCATACCCACACACACACACGTCTCCGTGTGACACAGTGCATAGATTATACAAGCATGAAACCCACACTCACAGCACACTGTGCCTCAATTTGTAGCCTATACAAGCACACACATACACACACAGCCACAGACACACAAATCTCACTGTAACTCAGTGTACATCCTATAATGGCACACAAAAACACAGACATACACCACACTGTGACTCATTGCTCACACTACAGCAGTCCACTGACATGCAAAGAGCTCACCGTGACTGAGTTCATGGCCTATACTATCACACACACACACACAGCTCACCAGGAGTCAATGAACATCCTATCCATGCATGCAAACACACACATAGCCGAGACTCAGTTCATATTTTATACCAGCCCACACACACAAATAGCTCACTGTGACACAACACACAAACTAAACCAGCACATATGGACACACACACACCCACACACATAGACACCTCAATGTGACTCAATGCCAGGTCTATAGCTGCACACACATTCACATTCACAAACACACTTCTCTGTGACTCAATGCTTAGCCTGTACCAGCACACATGTATGCATACACACACACACACACGTCTCACTGTGACCCAGTTCATAGATTATTCCAGTAGCAAAACCTCACTCACAACTCAATGGGCCTCAATTCGTAGCCTATACAAGCACACATATACACAAACAGCCACACACACGCAAATCTCACTGTAACTCAGTGTTCATCCTAAACTAGCACACAAACACACACACACATGACATTGTGACTCATTGCTCACAATACATCATCCTATTGACATTCATACAGCTCACTGTGACTGAATTCACATCCTATACAAGCACATACACACAGCTCTGTAGGACTCAATGCACAGCATATCATTGCACACACAAACACACACACACATGGCTGTGACTCAGTTCATAGTCTATTGCAGTACACACACACACACCCCACTCTCACTGAATGAACAGAGTATACCAATGCAGAAATACACAAAATGAACAGGGCTCACTGTGACACAATTCACACTCTATACCTGCAGACCCATGCACATTCACACGCACATTTTGCAGTCACTCAATGCTCAACCTATTCCCTCTCTCATGCATGCACACACACACATGGCTCACTGTGACACCAGTCACAGTATCTAACAGCACACATGCAGACACACACACAAACACACACAGTTCATTGTGAAACAATCCAAAGCGTATATAAGCAAACTCTTGCATACCAACACATGCACCTGTATGTGAATCAAGCCACAGTGCATACAATTCCATAGGTATACACAAACATATGACCCACTGTGACCGAATGCACAGCATTTAACAACACACATACAGGCACACACTCACACAAAAACACCACGGTGATTCAATGCACAGCCCATACACTTCCACTGATAGACACACATGGCTCATTGTGACTGAATGTGCAGCCTATACTAGCACATAAAAACACACACACACACAGAAGCCGCAATGTGACTCAATATCCCACATATATGTGCACATACACTGACACTCATAGACAAACCAATCTGTGGCTGAATGCTCAGCTTAAACCAGCACATACATATGCACAAACACAGGTGGCTCACTGGGATTCATTGCCCAGTATATAACCACACAAACACAGAATCACAGGGCTCACTGTGATTCGGTGCACAGTGTGTAACAGGACCGCACCTACACTCAGAGCTCACTGTGACTCTAAGCAAAGCATATACCAGCACACACACAGACACAGACACACACACACAGCTAACTATGTGTCAATGCAAAACCTGTAACAGCATACACACACACACACTTACACACAGGTCAGTGGACACAATGCCCAACCTACACCTGCACACATATTGTCACTCACACACACACTTCAATGTGACTCTATGGTCAGCCTATACCAGCACACACGTATTCAGTCACACACACACACACACACACGACTCATTGTGAGAGAATGCCCAGTATAATAAAAACACACACACATGGCTCTCTTTGACTCAGTGTACAATGTACACCAGGACCACCCCCATTCTCACCACTCACTGTGGATCAATGCAAATCATATACCACAACACATACACACACAAAAATTTCACTGTGAATCCAGGAAATGTGAATACAGCACAACCCATCCCACAACACACACACATGCACACACACACAGATGCCTCTATGTGTACTGAATGCCGAGCCTATACCTGCACACACATGCACATTCACACACACATTTCACTGTGACATAATTCTCAGCCTGTACCAGCACATATGTATTCATACACACACACAAACGGCTCACTGTGACTCAGTGCATAGATTATCCCAGCATCAATCCCACTCTCACAGCTCACTGTACCTCAATTCATAGCTTATACAAGGACACACATACACACACAGCCACAGATATGCAAAGCTCACTGTAACTCAGTGTACATCTTTTAACAGCAGACACATACACACACACCATACTGTGACACATTGCTCACACTACAGCAGCCCACTTACATTCATACAGCTTACTCTGACTGAATTCACAACCTATACAAGCACAACACACACACACAGCACTCTAGGAGTAAATGCACAGCCTATTATTCCTTGCACAAAAGACACACACACATGACCGTGACTCAGTTCATAGTCTATATCAGCACACACACTCACATCTCACTGTGACTGAATGCACAGTGTATACCAATGCAGAAATACACAAAATGAACACAGTTCACTGTGACTCAGTTCATACCCTATACCTGCAGACAGAAGCACACTCACACACACATTTTGCAGTGATTCAATGTGCAAACTATTCCCTCACACATGCATGAACACACACACACAGCTCACTGTGAAATAATCCAACGCGTATACAACCAAACTCTCACATGATGACACACGCAGCTCAATGTGAATCAAGCCACAGCCCATACAAGCCCAAAGGCATGCATACACCTACACATGTCCCTCTGTGACTGAATGCACAGCATTTAACAGTACACACAGACACAAACCACTGTGATTCAATGTAAAACATATACACGTACACAGACACACACACATGACTCACTCTGGATGAATGCACTGCCTATTCCACCACACACACAGACACACACACAGACAGCTCAATGTGACTCAATATCTGGCTTATACCTGCACATACACACACTTTTACACTGACTCACTGTGAGTCAATGATCAGCCTGTACCAGCACACACGTATTCATATACACAGAAACACGGCTCACTGTGACCCAGTGCATATATTATACCAGCACCAAACCCAAATTCATAGCTCACTGTGTCTCAATTCATAGCCTATACAAGCACACACATACACACACAGCCACAGACATGCAAAGCTCAAGGTAACTCAGAGTACATCTTATAATGGCACACCCACACACACACAAACACACCACACTGTGAAACTTTGCCCACACTACAGCATCACACTGACATGCATACAGTTCACTCTGACTGAATTCATAACCTATACTAGCACACACACACACACAGCTCACCAGGAGTCAATGAACCTCCTATCCATGCACGCAAACACACATATTCGTGTGACTCAGTTCATATTTTATTCCAGCCCACACACACAAATCGCTCACTGTGACATAACACACAAACTAAACTAGCACATGTGGACTCACACACACACACTCTCACAGTCGCCTTAATGTGACTCAATGCCCAGTCTATACCTGCATGCACATGAACATTCACAAACACATTTCTCTGTGACTTAATGCTTAGCCGGTAGGAGCACACACATATGCATACACACACACACACGTCTCACTGTGTCCCAATGCATAGATTATTCCAGCAGCAAATCCACACTCACATATCACTGTGCCACAATTCGTAGCCTATACAAGCACACACATACACACACAGCCACAGACACACAAATCTAACTGTAACTCAGTGTACAACCTAGAATAGCACACACACAGCACACTGTGACTCATTGCTTACACTACATCAGACCACTGATATTCATACAGCTCACTGTGACTGAATTCACGTCCTATACAAGCACACACACACACACAGAGTTCTATAGGAAGCAGTGCACAGCCTATCATTGCATGCACAAACACACACACATGGCCAGGACTCAATTCATAGTCTATACCAACACACACAAACACACCTCACTGTGACTGAATGCACAGAGTATACCAATGCAGAAATACACAAAATGAACACAGCTCACTTTAACTCAATTTACCCTCTATACCTGCAGACATATGCATATTCACACAAACATTTTGCAGTCAATGCTCAACCTATTCCCTCACACATGCACACACACACATCATGGCTCACTGTGACACATGGCACAGTATCTAACTGCACAAACGGAGACACACACACAAACACACAGTTCACTGTGAAACAATCCAAAGCGTATACAAGCACACTCTCACATACCAACAGATGCAGCTTAATATGACTCAAGCCACAGCACATACAAGTCCAAAGGTATGCACACACATACATATGACCCTCTGGGACCGAATGCACAGCATTTAACAACACACATACACACACACACACAAACATACACACCACTGTGCTTCAATGCACAGCCCAAACATATCCACTGATAGACACACCTGGCTCACTGTGACTGAATGTGAAGCCTATACCAGGACACAAACACACACATACACACAAACACAAGACTCAACGTGACTCAATGTCCAACCTATATTTGCATGCACATTCACACTCATTGACACACCATTCTGTCATGCAATGCTCAGCTTAAACCAGCACATTCATATGCACACACACACGTGGCCTACCTGGAGTAATTGCCCAGTATATAACCACACAAACACAGAATCACAGGGCTCACAGTGACTCGGTGCATAGTGTATAAAAGGACCACACCCATATTCAGAGCTCACTGTGACTCTAAGCAAAGCATATACCAGCACACACACAGACAAAGACACACACACACAGCTTAGTATGAGTTAATGCAAAATCTGTAACAGCACACAAAAACACACTCAAACACACGTCAGTGAACTCAATGCTCAGCCTATAACTGCACACATAGGGTCACTCACACAACACCTCAATGTGATTCTATGCTCAGCCTATACCAGCACAATCATATAGACACACACACACACACGAGGCTCTCTGGGAGTGCATGCACAGTATGAAAACACACACACACAATGATGGCTCTCTTTGACGCAGTGCAAAATATATACAAGGACAACCCCAACTCTCACTGCTCACAGTGGGTCAATGCACATCATATACCACAACACATACACAAACACAAAGCTCACTGTGAATCAAGGCAAAGTGAATACAACACATACTCACTCAATGACACACACACATGCATACACACATAGATGCCTCTATGTGTACTCAATACCCAGACTATAACTGCAAACAAATGCACATTCACAAACACACTTCACTGTGACTCAATGCTCAGGCTGTACCAGCACACATGTATGCATATACACACACACACGGCTCACTGTGACACAGTGCATAGATTATACAGGCACGAAACCCACACTCACAGCTCACTGTGCCTCAATTCATAGCCTATACAAGCACACACATACACACAAAGCCACAGACATGCAAATCTCACTGTAACTCAGTGTACATCTTAATAACAACACACACATACACACACACCACACTGTGACATATTGCTCACACTACAGGAGCCCACTGACATTCATACAGCTTACACTGAATATGTTCACAGCCTATACAAGCACACACATACACACAGCCCTCTAGGAGTTAATGCACAGCCTATCATTGCATGCACAGACAGAAACACACACACGACCGAGATTCAGTTCATAGTCAATATCTGCACACAAACTCACACCTCACTGTGACTGAATGCACAGAGCATACCAATGCAGAAATACATAAAATGAACCCAGCACACTCTGACTCAGTTCACACTCTATACCTGAAGACACAGGCACACTCACACACAGGTTTTGCAGTGACTCAATGTGCAAGCTATTCCCTCACACATGCATGCACACACACACACACACACACACACCTCACTGTAACACCATGCACAGTTTCTAACAGCACACACACACACACACAGCTCACCATGACATAATCCAAACCATATAAATGCACACTCCCACATACTGACACATGTAGCTCAATGTGAATCAAGCCACAGCCCACACAAGCCCAAAGGCATGCACACACACACACATGCTTCTCTCTGACTGAATGCACAGCATTTAACTGTACACACAAACACACACACCACTGTGATTCAATGCAAAGCATATACACTTACACTGACTCACACACATGGCTCACTCTAGATGAATGTTCAGCCTATTCCAGCACACACACACAGACACACACTCAGACACCAAAATGAGACTCAATATCCAGCTTCTACCTGCACACACATGCACTTTCAAAAACACAACTCACTGTGAGTCAATGATCAGCCTGTACCAGCACACAGGTATGTATATACACACACACATGGCTCAGTATGACTCATTGCATAGATAATACCAGCATCAAACCCACATTGAAAGCTCACTGTACCTCAATTTGTAGTCTATACAAGGACACACACATACACACACAGCTCACCAGGAGTCAATGAACATCCTATCCATGCACGCAAACACACACAGCCATGACTCAGTTCATATTTTATACACGCCAACACACACAAATGGATCACTGTGACACAAAACACAAAATAAACCATCACATATGGACACACACTCACAGACACCTCAATGTGACACAATGCTCAGTGTATCCCTGCACACGCATTGAAATTCACAAACACACTTCTCTTTTACTCAATGCTTAGCCTGTACCAGCACACACATATGCATACCCACACACACACACGTCTGCCTGTGACACACTGCATAGATTATACATGCACGAAACCCACATCGACAGCACATTGTGCCTCAATTTGTAACCTATACAAACACACACATACACACACAGCCACAGACACACAAATCTCACTGTAACTCAGTGTACATCCTATAATGGTACACAAAAACACAGACATACACCACAGTGTGACTCATTGCTCACACTACAGCAGTCCCCTGACATGCAAAGAGCTCACTGTGACTGAATTCATGGCCTATACTATCACACACACACACAGCTCACCAGGAGTCAATGAACATCCTATCCATGCATGCAAACACACACATAGCCGAGACTCAGTTCATATTTTATACAAGCCCCCACACACAAATGGCTAACTGTGACACAACACACAAATTAAACCAGCACATAAGGACACACACCCACCCACACACATAGACGCCTCAATGTGACTTAATGCCAGGTCTATAGCTGCACACACATTCACATTCACAAACACACTTCTCTGTGACTCAATGCTTAGCCTGTACCAGCACACACGTATGCATACACACACACATATCTCACTGTGACACAGTTCATAGATTATTCCAGCAGCAAAACCACACTCGAAACTCAATGGGCCTCAATTCGTAGCCTATACAAGCACACATATACACAAACAGCCACACACACGCAAATCTCACTGTAACTCAATGTTCATCCTAGACTAGCACACAAACACACACACAGACACGACACTGTGACTAATTGCTCACACTACATCATCCTATTGACATTCATACAGCTCACTGTGACTGAATTCACATCCTATACAAGCACACACACACACAGCTCTGTAGGAGTCAATGCACAGCCTATCATTGCATGCACACACACACACACACATGGCCGTGACTCAGTTCATAGTCTATACCAGCACACACACACACACCTCACTGTGACTGAATGAACAGAGTATACCAAGGCAGAAATACACAAAATGAACACAGCTCACTGTGACTCAATTCACACTCTATACCTGCAGACCCATTCACATTCACACACACATTTTGCAGTCACTCAATGTTCAACATATTCCCTCTCACATGCATGCACACACACACATGGCTCACTGTGACACCAGTCACAGTATCTAACAGCACTCATGCAGACACACACACAAACACACATAGTTCACTGTGAAACAATCCAAAGCATATACAAGCAAACTCTTACATACCGACACACGCAGCTATATGTGAATCAAGCCACAGTCCATACAAGTTCAAAGGTATGCACAAACAAACATATGACTCACTGTGACCGAATGCACAGCATTTAACAACACACATACATGCACACACTCACACAAAAACACCACTGTGATTCAATGCACAGCCCATACACATCCACTGATAGATACACATGGCTTATTGTGACTGAATGTGCAGCCTATACAAGCACATAAAAACACACACACACAGAAGCCTCAATGTGACTCAATGTCCCACATATATGTGCACACACACAGACATTCATAGACAAACCAATCTGTGACTGAATTCTCAGCTTAAACCAGCACATACATATGTACACACACACGTGGCTCACTGGGATTCATTGCCCAGTATATAACCACACAAACACAGAATCACAGGGCTCACTGTGACTCGGTGCACAGTGTATAACAGGACCGCACCTACATTCAGAGCTCGCTGTGACTCTAAGCAAGGCATATACCAGCACACACACAGACACAGAGACACACACACAGCTAACTATGTGTCAATGCAAAACCTGTAACAGCATACACACACACACACTCACACACACGTCAGTGGACACAATGCCCAACCTATACCTGCACACATATTGTGACTCACACACACACTTAAATGTGTCTCTATGGTCAGCATATACCAGCACACATGTATTCAAACAGACACACACACACACACAGCTCATTGGGAGAGAATGCCCAGTATCAATAAAAACACACACACATGGTTCTCTTTGACTCAGTGTACAATGTACACCAGGACCACCCCACTCTCACCGCTCACTGTGGATCAATGCAAATCATATACCACAACACATACATACAAAAAAGTTCACTGTGAATCAAGGAAATGTGAATACAGCACAACCCACCACACAACACACACACATGCACATTCACACACACATTTCACTGTGACTCAATTCTCAGCCTGTACCAGCACATATGTATTCATATGCACACACACACGGCTCACTGTGACTCAGTGCATAGATTATACAAGCATCAATCCCACACTTACAGCTCACTGTACCTCAATTCATATCATATACAAGGACAGACATACACACACAGCCACAGATACGCAAAGCTCACTGTAACTCAGTGTACATCTTTTAAAAGCAGACACATACACACACACCACACTGTGACACACTGCTCACACTACAGCAACCCACTTACATTCATACAGCTTACTCTGACGGAATTCACAACCTATACAAGCACAATACAAACACACAGCACTCTAAGAGTTAATGCACAGCCTATTATTGCATGCACAGACACACACACATGACCGTGACTCAGTTCATAATCTATATCAGCACACACACTCACACCTCACTGTGACTGAATGCACAGTGTATACTAATGAAGAAATATACAAAATGAACACAGTTCACTGTGACTCAGTTCATACCTATACCTGCAGACACAGGCACACTCACACACACATTTGGCAATGACTCAATGTGCAAACTATTCCCTCACACATGCATGCACACACACACACAGCTCACTGTGGAATAATCCAAAGTGTATACAACAAAACTCTCACATACTGACACACGCAGCTCAATGTGAATCAAGCCACAGCCTATAAAGCCCAAAGGCATGCAAACACACACACATATCCCTCTGTGACTGAATGCACAACATTTAACATTACACACAGACACAAACTACTGTGATCCAATGTAAAGCATATACACGTACACTGACACACACACATGACTTACTCTAGATGAATGCACAGCCTATTTCACCACACACACACAGACACAAACACAGACGGCTCAATGTGACTCAATATCCAGGTTATACCTGCACATACATGCACTTTGAAAAACACACCTCACTGTGAGTCAATGATCAGCCTGTATCAGCACACACGTATTCATATACACAGAAACACGGCTCACTGTGACCCAGTGCATATATTATACCAGCACCAAACCCAAATTCACAGCTCATTGTGTCTCAATTCATAGCCTATACAAGAACACACATACACACACAGCCACAGACATGCAAAGCTCAAGGTAACTCAGAATACATCTTACAATGGCACACCCACACCCACACACACAAAAACATACCACACTGTGAAACTTTGCCCACGCTACAGCATCACACTGACATGCATACAGTTCACTCTGACTGAATTCATGGCCTATACTAGCACACGGACACACACAGCTCACCAGGAGTCAATGGACCTCCTATCCATGCATGCAAACACACACATACCTGTCACTCAATTCATATTTTATTCCAGCCCACACACACAAAAGGCTCACTGTGACACAACACACAAACTAAACTAGCACATATGGATGCACACACACACACTCTCACAGGTGCCTTAATGTGACTCAGTGTCCATTCTATACCTGCACACACACGAACATTCACAAACACACTTCTCTGTGACTCAGTGCTTAGACTGTACAAGCACAAACACACACACATCTCACTGTGTCCCAATGCATTGATTATTCCAGCAGCAAACCCACACTCACATATCACTGTGCCAAAATTCGTAGCCTATACAAGCACACACATGCACACACAGCCACAGACATGCAAAACTCACTGTACAAGCTAGAAGAGCACACACACACACACACACACAGCACACTGTGACTCATTGCTCACACTACATCAGTGCACTGACATGCAAAGAGCTCAGTGTGACTGAATTCACGTCCTATACAAGCACACACACATACACACACGTTCTATAGGAATGAATGCACAGCTTATCATTGCATGCACAAACACACACACACACATGGCCATGACTCAGTTCATAGTCTATACCAACACAGACACACACACACACCTCACTGTGACTGAATGAACAGAGTATACCAATGCAGAAATACACAAAATGAACACAGGCCACTGTGACTCAATTCACGCTTTATACCTGCAGACCCATTCACATTCACACACACATTTTGCAGTCACTCAATGCTCAACATATTCCCTCTCACATGCATGAACACACACACATGGCTCACTGTGACACCATGCACAGTATCTAACAGCACAAACGGAGACACACACACAAGCACACAGTTCACTGTGAAACAATCCAAAGCGTATACAAGCACACTCTCATGTACCAACAGACGCAGCTTAATGTGACTCAAGCCACAGCACATACAAGTCCAAAGGTATGCACACATATACATATGACCCTCTGGGACCGAATGCACAGCATTTAACAGCACACATACACACACAGACACACAAACATACACACCACTGTGCTTCAATGCACAGCCAAAACATATCCACTGATAGACACACATGCCTCACTGTGACTGAATGTGCAACCTATACCAGCACACAATCACACAAACGCACACCAACACAAGCCTCAATGTGACTCAATGTCCAAAGTATATTTGCACGCATATTCACACTCATTGACACACTATTCTTTGACGGAATGCTCAGCTTAACCCAGCACATACATATGCACACACACACGTGGCTCACTGAGAGTCATTGCCCAGTATATAACCACACAAACACAGAATCACAGGGCTCACAGTGGCTCGGTGCATAATGTATAACAGGACCACACCCATATTCAGAGCACACTGTGACTCTAAGCAAAGCATATAACAGCACACACACAGACACAGACACACACACACACAGCTTACTATGTGTCAAGGCAAAATCTGTAACAGCACACACACACACACTCACACACATCTCAGTGGACTCAATGCCCTGCCTATACATGCACACATATGGTCACTCACACACACACCTCAATGTGACTCTATGCTCAGCCTATACCAGCATACACATATTCACACACACACACACACAAACAGCTCAGTGGGAGTCACTGCACAGTATGAAAATACACACGCACAGACACTGCTCTCTTTGACTAGGTGCACAATGTATACCATGACCACCCCCACTCCCACCTTTCACTGTGAATCAATGCAAATCATAAACCACAACACATACACACACACAAAGCTCACTGTGAATCAAGGCAAAGTGAAATCAACACAACCCTCACAACCACACACACACATGCACACACCCTCAAACACAGACGCCTCTATGAGTACTCAATGTCCTGCCTATACCTGCACACACATGCACTTTCACAAACACACTTCACTGTGACTCAATACTCAGCCTGGACCAGCACACATATATGCATATACACACACACAGCCCACTGTGACTCAGTGCATAGATTATATCAGCCTCAAACCCACACTCAAAGCTCACTGTGCCTCAATTCGTAGCCTATACAAGCACACACATACACACATAGCCACAGAAATGCAGAGCTCACTGTAACTCAGTGTATATCTTATAACAGCATACACATACACAAAACTCTGTGACACATTGCTCACACTACAGCCGCCCACTGACATTCATACAGCTTACTCTGACTGAATTCACAGCTTATACAAGCGCACACATACCCACAGCCCTATAGGACTTATTGCATAGCTTATTGTTGCATGCACAAAAGACACACACACATGACCGTGACTCAGTTCATAGTCTATATCAGCACACACACTCAGACCTCACTGTGACTGAATGCACAGTGTATACCAATGCAGAGATACACAAAATGAACACAGCTCACTGTGACTCAGTCCATACTCTTTACCTGCAGGCACAGGCATACTCACACACGCATTTTACAGTGACTCAATGTGCAAAAATTTCCCTCACACATGCATGCACAAACACACACAGCTCACTGTAACACCTTACACAGTATCTAACTGCACACACACAGACACACACCCACACACACAGCTCACTGTGAAATAATCCAAAGTGTATACAAGCACACTGCCACATACCGACACATGCAGCTCAATGTGAATCAAGCCACAGCCCTTACAAGTCCAAAGGTATGCACAAACACACACACATGTTCCTCTGTGACTGAATGCACAGCATTTAACAGTACACATAGACACACACACACCATTGTGATTCAGTGTAAAGCCTATACATGTACACTGACTGACACACATGACTCACTGTGGATCAATGCACATCCTATTCGAGTACACACACACAAACACACACACAGACGGTTCAATGTGACTCAATATCCAGCTTATACCTGCACACACATGCACTTTCAAAAACACACCTCACTGTGAGTCAATGATCAGCCTGTACCAGCACACACATATGCATATACACACACACGGCTCACTGTTACCCAATGCATAGATTATACCAGCAACACACACAAACTCACAGCTCACTGTGTCTCAATTCATAGCCTATACAAGCACACATATACACACACAGCCACAGACATGCAAAGCTCATTGTAACTCAGAGTACATCTTATAATGGCACACCCCCCCACACACAAAAACACACACCACACTGTGACTCTTTGCCCACACTACAGCAGCACACTGACATGCATACAGCTCACTGTAACTGAATTCATGGCCTATACTAACACACACACACACACACAGCTCACGAGGAGTCAATGAACATCCCTTCCATGCATGCAAACACACACAAAACCATGACTCAGTTCATATTTTATAGCAGCCCACACACACAAATGTCTCACTGTGACACAACACACAAACTGAACCAGCATATATGGACACACACACACACTCACAGACACTTCAATGTGACTCAATGCCCAGTCTATACTTGCACACACATGTACATTCACAAACACTCCTTTCTGTGATTCAATGCTTAGCCTGTACCAGCACCAACGTATGCATACACACACACACACACGTCTCACTGTGACCCAGTTCATAGATTATTCCAGCAGCAAACCCACACAGTTCAATGGGCCTCATTCCGTAGCCTATACAAGAACACACATACACACACACACAGCCACAGACACGAAAATATCACTGTAACTCAGTGTACATCCCCAAATAGCACACACACACACACCACATTGAGACTCATTTCTCACACTACAGCATTCTATTGACATTCATACAGCTCCCTGTGACTGAATTCACGTCCTATAAAAGCACACACACACACACAGCTCTCTAGGAGTCAATGCACAGCCTATCATTCCACACACAAACATACACACACACATGGCCGTGACACAGTTCATAGCCTGTAGCAGCACACACACACACAACTCACTCTGACTGAATGAACATAGTATACCAATGCAGAAATACACAAAATGAACAGAGCTCACTGTGACTAAAATCACACTCTATACCTGCAGACACATGCACATTCACACACATATTTTGCTTTCACTCAATGCTCAACCTATTCCCTCACACAAGCACGCACACACACATATGGTTCACTGTGACACCATGCACAGTATGTAACAGCACACACACAGATACACACACAATCACACACAGTTCACTGTGAAACAATCCAAAGCATATACAAGCACACTGTCACATAATGACACACGCACCTGTATGTGAATCAAGCCACAGTCTAAACAAGTCCAAAAGTATGCATACACAAATATATGACCCACTGTGACCGAATGCTCAGCATTTAACAGCACACATACAGACACACACACACACACACACACACACACCACTCTGACTCAATGCGCAGGCCATACACATCCACTGATAGACACACATGGCTCACTGTGACTGAATGTGCAGCCTCTACCAGCACAAACACACACACACACACACACAGAAGCCTCAAGGTGAGTCAATGTCCAACCTATATTTGCATACACACTCAAACTCATAGACACAGCAATCTGTGACTGAATGCTCAGCTTAAAACAGCACATACATATGTACAGAAAAACGTGGCTAACTGGGAGTCATTGTCCAGTATGTAACCACACAAACACAGAATCACAGGGCTCACTGTGACTCAGTGCACTGTGTATAACTGGACCACACGCACACTCAGAGCACACTGTGACTCTAAGCAAAGCATATACCAGCACACACACAGGCACAGGCACACTCACAAACAGCTTACTATGTGTCAATGCAAAACATGTAACAGAATACACACACACACACACACACGTCAGTTGACTCAATGCCCAGTGTATACCTGCACACATATTGTCACTCACACACATATATCTATATGACTCTATTCTCAGCCTATACCAGCACACATGTATTCAAACACACACACACACACACACACACGATTCATTGGGAGAGAATGCACAGTATGAATAAAAACACACACACACGGCTTTCTTTGGCTGAGTGCACTATGTATACCAGGATCACCCCCACTCTTACCGCTCACTGTGGATCAATACAAATCATATACTACAACACACACACACACACAAAGCTCACTGTGAATCAAGGCAAAGTGAATACAGCTCAACCCACACCACAAAGCACACACATGCACACACACACAAACAGATGCCTGTATGTGTACTCAATGCCCAGGCTATACTTCACACACATGCACATTCACAAACACACTTCACTGTGACTCAATGCCCAGCCTGTACCAGCACATAAGTATGCATATGTACACCCACATGGCTCACTGTGAGTCAATGCATAGATTATACCAGCATCAAACCCACACTCACAGCTCACTGTACCTCAATTCGTAGTCTATACAAGCACACACATACACACACAGCCACAGACATGCAAAGCTCACTGTTACTCATTGTACTTCTTTTAACAGCAGACACATACACACACACCACACTGTGACACCGCTCACATTACATCAGCCCCCTTACATTCATACAGCTTACTCTGACTGAATGCACAGCCTATATAAACACAACACACACAGCCCTCTAGGAGTTAATGCACAGCCTATTATTGCATGCACAGACACACACACATGACCGTGACTCAGTTCATAATCTATATCAGCACACACACTCACACCTCACTGTGAATGAATGCACAGTGTATACGGATGCAGAAATAAACAAAATGAGCAAAGTTCACTGTGACTCAGTTCATACTCTATACTTCAGACACCAGCACATTCACACACACGTTTTGCAGTGACTCAATGTGCAAATTATTCCCTCACACATGCATGCACACACACAAACAGCTCACTGTGAAATAATCCAAAGCATATACAACTAAACTCTCACATACTGACACACGCAGCTCAATGTGAATCAAGTCACAGCCCACAGAAGCCCAAAGGCATGCAAACACCCACACTTGTCCCTCTGTGACTGAAGGCACAGCCTTTAACAGCACACACAGACACAAACCACTGTGATTCAATGTAAAGCATACACACATACACTGACACACACATATGACTCACTCTGGATGAATGCGCAGCTTATTCCATCACACACACACACACACAGACACACATACAGACGGCTCAATGTGGCTCAATATCCAGCTTATACCTTCACACACATGCACTTTCAAAAACTCACCTCACTATGAGTCAGTTATCAGCCTGTACCAGCACACACGTATGCATATACACACACACACGGCTCACTGTGACCCAGTGCATATATTATACAAGCACAAAACCAAATTCACAGCTCACTGTGTCTCAATTCATAGCCTATACAAGCACACACATACACACACAGCCACAGACATGCAAAGCTCAATGTAACTCAGAGTACATCTTATAATGGCACACACACACACACACACAAATAACACACCACAGTGTGACTCTTTGCCCACACAACAGCATCACACTGACATGCATACAGCTCACTGTGACTGAATTCATGGCCTATACTAGCACACAGCTCACCAGGAGTCAATGAACATCTTATCCATGCATGCAAACACACACATACCCGTGACTCAGTTCATATTTTATACCAGCCCACACACGCAAATGGCTCACTGTAACACAACACACAAACTAAGCTAACACATATGGACACACACACACACACTCTCACAGAAACCTCAATGTGACTCAATGCTCAGTCTGTACTTGCACACATATGCATATTCACAAACACACTTCTCTGTGACTCAATGCTTAGCCTGTACCAGCACACAAGTATGTATACACACAGACATCTCAGTGTGACCCAATGCATAGATTATTTCAGCAGCAAACCTGCACTCACAGCTCACTGTGCCTCAATTCTAGCCTATACAAGAACACAGATACACACACACCCACTGCCACGCAAATCTCACTGTAACTCAGTGTACAACCCAGAATAGCACACACAGACACACACACACACACACCATGGTGACTCATTGCTCACACTACATCAGCCCATTGATATTCATACAGGTCACTGTGACTGAATTCACGTCCTATACAAACACACACACACACAGCTCTCTAGGAATCAATGCACAGCCTATCATTGCATGCACAAACACACACACACACGGCCGGGACTCAGTTCATAGTCTATACCAACACAAACACACACACCTCACTGTGACTGAATGCACAGAGTACACCAATGCAGAAATACACAAAATGAACACAGCTCACTGTGACTCAATTCACACTCTATACCTGCAGACCCATGCATATACACACACACATTTGCAGTCACACAATGCTCAACTTATTACCTCACACATGCATGCACACACACACATGACTCACTGTGACACAATGCACAGTGTCTAACAGCACAATCACAGACACACACACAAACACACAGTTCACTGTGAAACAATCCAAAGCATATACAAGCACACTCTCACATACCAACACACGCAGCTGAATGTGACTCAAGCTACAGCACATACAAGTCCAAAGTTATGCACACACACACATATGACCCTCTGGAACCGAATGCATAGCATTTAACAGCACACACACACATACACACACACCACACTGTGATCCAATGCACAGCCCATACACATCCACTGATAGACACACATGGCTCACTGTGACTGAATGTGCAGCCTATACCAGCACACAAACACACACACACACACAAGCCTCAATGTGACTCATTGTCCAACCGATATTTGCACACACATTCACACTCATAGATGCACCTATCTCTGGCTGAATGTCCAGCTTAAACAATCACATACGTATGCACACACACATGTGGCTCACTGGGAGTCATTGCCCAGTATATAACCACAAAAACACAGAATCACAAGTCTCGCTGTGATTCAGTGCACTGTGTATAACAGGGGGACCCCCACACTCAGAACTCACTGTGACTCAAAGCAAAGCATATACGAGCAAACAATCAGACACAGACACACGGAAACACAGCTTACTATGTGTCAATTCAAAATCTGTAACAGCACACACACACACACACTCACACACGTCAGTGGACTCAATGCCCAGTGTACACCTGCACACATATTGTCACTTACACACACACCTCAATGTGACTCTATGCACAGCCTATACCAGCACACACATATTCACAAACACACACACACACACACACACACACATAGCTCAGTGCGAGACAATGCACAGTAGCAAAAACACACACAAACAGCTCCCTTTGACTCTGTGCCCAATGTATACTAGGACAATCCACACTCTTACCGTTCATTGTGGATCAATGCAAGTCTTATACCACAACACATACACACACAAAAATCTCACTGTGAATCAAGGCAAATTGAATACAGCACAACACACACAACCACACACACACACACACATGCCTCTATGTGTACTCAGTGCCCTGCCTATACCTGCACACACATTCACATTAAAAAAAAAACACTTCACTGTGACTCAAATCTCAGCATGTACCAGAACACATGTATGCATATACACACACACACGGCTCACTGTGACTAAGTGCATAAATTATACCAGCACCATGCCCACACTCACAGCTCACTGTGCCTCAATTCGTAGCCTATACTAAGACACACATACACACACAGCCACAGACATGCAAATCTCACTGTAAATCAGTGTACATCTTATAACAGCACAAACATACACACACAGCACACTGTGACTCATTTCTCACACTACAGCAGCCCAGTGACATTCATACAGCTTACTCTGACTGAATTCACAGCCTATAAAACACACACACACATACAGCCCTCTATGAGTTAATGAACAGCCTATTGTTGCATGTACAAACAGGCACACACATATGACCTTGAGTCAGTTCATAGTCTATATCAGCACACACTCTGACACCTCACTGAGACTGAATGCACAGAGTATACCAATGCAGAAATACACAAAATGAACACAGCTCACTGTGACTCAGTCCACACTCTCTACCTGCAGTCACAGGCACACTCACACACACAGATTTTTCAGTGACTCAATGTGAAAACTAGACCCTCACACATGCATGCACACACACATGGCTCAATGTAACACCATGCACATTATATAACAGCCCAAAAACAGACACACACACACAGCTCACTGAGAAATAATCCAAAGCGTATACAAGCACACTCCCACATACTGACACACACAGCTCAATGTGAATCAAGCCACAGCCCATACAAGCCCAAAGACATGCACACACACACACATGTCCATCTGTGACTGAATGCACAGCATTTAACAGTACACACAGACACACACACACACCACTGTGATTCAATGCAAAGCATATACACGTACACTGACTCAGACACATGAATCACTGTGGATGAATGCACATCCTATTTGAGCACACACACACAAACACTCACACAGATGGCCCAATGTGACTCAATATCCAGCTTATACCTGCACACACATGCACTTTCAAAAAGAAACCTCACTGTGATTCAATGATCAACCTGTACCAGCACACACGTATGCATATACACACACAGCTCACTGTGACCCAGTGCATATATTATACCTGCACCAAACCCAAACTCACAGCTCATTGTGCCTCAATTCATAGCCTATACAGGCACACACATACACACACAGCCACAGACATGCAAAGATCATTGTAACTCAGAGTACATCATATAATGGCACAACCACACACAAAAAACCCCACACACCACACTGTGACACTTTGAGCACACTACAGCATCACACTGACATGCATACAGCTCACTGTGACTGAATTCGTGGCCTATACTAACACACACACATACACAGCTCACCAGGAGTCAATGAACATCCTGTACATGCATGCAAACTCACACATAGCCGTGACTCAGTTCACATTTTTAACCAACTCCCACACACAAATGGCTCACTGTGACACAACACACAAACTAAACCAGCACATATGGACACACACACACACTCACAGACGCTTCCATGTGACTCAATGCCCAGTCTTTACTTGCACACACATGCACATTCACAAACACACTTCACTGTGACTCATTGTTCAGCCTATACCAGCACATAAGTATGCCTATGCACACACCACACGGCTCACTGTGATTCAGTGCATAGATTATACCAGCATCAAACCCACACTCACAGCTCACTGTACCTCAATTCGTAGCCTATACAATGACACACATACACACACAGCCACAGATATGCAAAGCTCACTGTAACTCAGTGTACATCTTTTAACAGCAGACACAAACACACACACCACACTGTGACACATTGCTCACACTACTGCAGTGCACTTATATTCATACAGCTTACTCTGAATTCACAGCCTTTACAAGCACACACACACACAGCCCTCTAGGAGTTAATGCACAGTCTATTATTGCATGCACAGACACACACACATGACCGTGACTCAGTTCAAAATCTATATCAACACACATACTCACACCTCACTCTGAATAAATACACAGTGTATACCGATGCAGAAATACACAAAATGAACAGAGTTAACTGTGACTCAGTTCATACTCTATACCTGAAGACACAGGCACACCCACACACAGAGTTTTCAGTGACTCAATGTGCAAACTATTGCCTCATACATGTATGCACACACAAACATGGCTCACTGTAGCACCATGTACATTATATAACAGCCCACAAACAGACACACACACACAGCTCACTGTGTAATATCCAAAGCGTATACAAGCACACTCCCACATACTGGCACACGCAGCTCAATGTGAATCAAACCACAGCCCCTACAAGCCCAAAAGCATGCACACACAGACACATGTCCTTCTGTGACTGAATGCAAAGCATTTAACAGTACACACAGACACACAGACACCACTGTGATTCAATGCAAAGCATATACACATACACTGACTCACACACATGACTCACAGTTGATGAATTCACAGCTTATTCCAGCACACACACAAAGACACACACACTGATGGCTCAATGTGACTGAATATCCAGCTTGTACTTGCACACACATGCAGGTTCAGAAAGAGACCTCACTGTGAGTCAATGATCAGCCTGTACCAGCAAACACGTATGCATATACACACACACACAGCTCAATGTGACCCAGTCATTGATTATACAAGCATCGAACCCAAAATCACATCTAACTGTGCCTCAATTCATAGCCTATACAAGCACAGACATACACACACAGCAACAGACATGCAAAGCTCACTGCAACTCAGAATACATTTCATAATGGCACACCCACAAACATACAAAAAACACACTACACTGTGACACTTTGCCCACATTATAGCATCACACTGACATGCACACTTCTCACTGTGACTGAATTCATGGCCTATATAAGCCCCCACACACACACAGCTCACAAGGAGTCAATGAACATCCTATCCATGCATGCAAACACACACATAGCTGTGACTCAGTTCATATTTCATACCAGCCCCCACACACAAATGGCTCACTGTGACACAACACACATACTAAACCAGCACATATGGACACACACACACACACTCTCACCGACGCCTCAATGTGACTCAATGCCCAGTCTATACCTGCAGACACATGCACATTCACAAACACACTTCGCTGTGACTCAATGCTTAGCCTTACCAGCACCCACGTATGCATACAAACGCACACACATGTCTCACTGAGACACAGTGCATAGATTTTACCAGTAACAAACCCACACTCACAGATCACTGTGCCTCAATTCAGAGCCTATACAAGCACACACATACACACACAGCCACAGACAGGCAAATCTCATTGTAACTCAGTGTACATCCTAGAATAGCACACAAACACACAACACACTGTGACACCTTGCTCAAGCTACATCAGCCCACTGACATTCATACAGCTCACTGTGAATTAATTCACGTCCTATAGAAGCACACACACACACAGCTCTCTAGGGGATAATGCACAGACTATCACTGCATGCACAAACACACACACACACACATGGCCGGGACTCAGTTCATAGTCTATACCAGCACACACTCTCACACCTCACTGTGACTGAATGAACAGGGTATACCAATGCAGAAATACACAAAATGAACACAGCTCACTGTGACTCAATTCACACTGTATACTTGCAGACACATGCACATTCACAGACACATTTTGTAGTCAATGCTCAACCTATTCCCACACAGATGCATGCACACACACACATGGATCACTGTGACACAATGCACAGTATCTAACAGCACACACACACAGACACACACACACAGCTCACTGTGAAACATCCAAAGTGTATACAAGCACACTCTCACATACCAACACACGCAGCTGAAAGTGAATCAAGCCACAGCCCATACATGTCCAAAAGTGTGCACACACACACATATGACACTCTGTGACAGAATACATAGCATTTAACAGCACACATACAGACACACACACACACTACTGTGATACAATGCACAGCCCAGACACATCCACTGATAGATACACATGCCTCACTGTGACTGAATGTGCAGCCTATACCAGCACACAAACACACACACACCAACACAAGAGTCAACGTGACTCAATGTCCAACCTATATTTGCACGCACATTCACATTCATTGACACACCATTCTGTGATGGAATGATCAGCTTAAACCAGCACATACATATACACACACACACGTGGCTCACTGAGAGTCATTGTCCAGTGTATAACCACACAAACACAGAATCACAGGGCTCACAGTGACTCGGTGCCTAGTGTATAACAGGACCACACCCATATTCAGAGCACACTGTGACTCTAAGAAAAGCATATATCAGCACAAACACAGACACAGGCACACACAAACACAGCTTACTATGTGTCAAGGCAAAACCTGTAACAGCACACACACACACACATTCACACACATCTCAGTGGACTCAATGTCCAGCCTATACCTGCACACATATGGTCACTCACACACACACCTCAATGTGATTCTATGCTCAGCCTATACCAGCACACACATATTCACACACACACACACAAACGGCTCAGTGGGAGTCAATGCACAGTATGAAAATACACACGCACAGACACGTCTCTCTTTGACTCAGTGCACAATGTATACCATAACCACCCCCACTCCCACCACTCAATGTGGATCAATGCAAATCATAAACCACAACACATACATACACCCAAAGCTCACTCTGAATCAAGGCAAAGTGAATACAGCACAACCCTCACAACCACACACACTCATGCACACACCCACAAACACAGATGCCTCTATGAACACTCAATGCCCTGCCTATACCTGCACACACATGCACTTTCACAAACACACTTCACTGTGACTCAATACTCAGCCTGGACCAGCACACATGTATGCATAAACACACAAACATGGCTCACTGTGATGCAGTGCATAGATTATACCAGCATCAAACCCACGCTCACAGCTCACTGTGCCTCAGTTCGTAGCCTATACAAGGACACACATACACACACAGCCACAGATATGCAAAGCTTACTGTAACTCAGTGTATATCTTATAACAACATACACATACGCACACAAAACTCTGTGACACGTTGCTCACACTACAGCTGCCCACTGACAGTCATAACGCTTACTCTGACTGAATTCACAGCCTATAAAAGCACACACATGCCCACAGCTCTATAGGAGTTAATGCACAGCCTATTATTGCATGCACAAAAGACACACACACACGACCATGACTCAGTTCATAGTCTATATCATCACACACACTGACACTCCAGTGTGACTGAATGCACAGAGTATATCAATGCAGAAATACACAAAATGAACACAGCTCACTGTAACTCAGTCCACACTCTTTAACTGCAGGCACAGGCCCACTCACACACACATTTTACTGTGACTCAATGTGCAAACGATTCCCTCACACATGCATGCACAAACACACACAGCTCACTGTAACACCTTGCACAGTATCTAACTGCACACACACAGACACACACACACACACACACACAGCTCACTGTGAAATAATCCAAAGCGTATACAGGCACACTCTCACATACTGACACACACAGCTCAATGTGAATCAAGCCAGAGCCCATACAAGGCCAAAGGCATGCACACACACATATGTCCCTCTGTGACTGAATGCACAGCATTTAACATTACACACAGACACACAGACACAGACACACACCACTGTGATTCAATGCAAAGCCTATACATGTACACTGACTCACACACATGACTCTCTCTGGATGAATGCGCAGACTATTCCAGCACACACATGCAGACACACACACAGACGGTTCAGTGTGACTCAATATCCAGATTATACATTCACACACATGCACTTTCAGAAACACACCTCACTGTGAGTCAATGATCAGCCTGTATGAACACACATGAATGCACATACACACACACACAGCTCACTGTGACCTAGTGCATATATTATACCTACACCGAACCGAAAATCACGGCTCACTGTGCCTCAATTCATAGCCTATACAAGCACACACATACACACACTGCCACAGACATTCAAAGCTCACTGTAACTCAGAGTATATCTTATAATGGCACACAAACACACACACACAAAAACACACCACACTGTGACACTTTGACCACATTACAACATCACACTGACATGCAAACTGCTCACTGTGACTGATTTCATGGCCTACATTAACACACACACACAGCTCACAAGGAGTCAATGAACATCCTATCCATGCACGCAAACACACACATAGCTGTGACTCAGTTCATATTTCATACCAGCCCCCACACAAAAATGGGTCACTGTGACACAACACACATACTAAACCAGCACATATGGACACACACACACACACTCTCCCACATGCCTCAATGTGACTCAATGCCCAGTCTACACCTGCACACACATGCACCTTCACAAACACACTTCTCTGTGACTCAATGCTTAACCTCTACCAGCACCCACACATGCACACACACGTCTCACTGTGACCCAGTGCATAGATTATACCAGCAACAAACCCACACTCACAACTTACTGTGCCTCAATTCATAGCCTATACAAGCACACACATACACACACAGCCACAGACATGCAAATCTCACTGTAACTCTGTGTACATCCTAGAATAGCACACAAACACACACCACACTGTGACACCTTGCTCACACTACATCAGCCAACTGACATTCATACAGCTCACTGTGAATGAATTCACCTCCTAAACAAGCACACACACACACAGCTCTCTAGGAGTCAATGCACAGCCTATCACTGCATGCACACAGACACCCTCACATATGGCTATGACTCAGTTCATAGTCTATAACAGAACACACACTCATACCTCAATGTGACTGAATGAACAGAGAAAACCAATGCAGAAATACACTAAATGAACACAGCTCACTGTGACTCAATTCACACTCTATACTTGCAGACATGCACATTCACAAACACAGTTTGCAGTCACTCAATGCTCAAGCTATTCCTTCACACATGAATGCACACACACATATGGCTCACTGTGACACCATGCACAGTATCTAAGAGCACACAGACTCACACACACAGTTCACTGTGAAACAATCAAAAGCATATAGAAACACACTCTCACATACCGATGCATGCAGCAGAATGTGAATCAAGCCACAGTCCATACAAGTCTAAAATTATGCACACACACATATGACCCTCTGTGACAGAATGCACAGCATTTAACTGCACACATACAGACACAAACACACACACACACACCACTGTGTTTCAATGCACAGGCCATACACATCCACTGATAGACATACATGGCTCACTGTGACTGAATATGCAACCTATACCAGCACAAAAACACACACACACAAACACAAGCCTCAATGTGACTCAATGTCCAACCTATATTTGCACACACATTCACACTCATGGACACACAAATCTGTGACTGAATGCTCAGCTAAAACCAGCACATATGTATTCACACACACACGTGACTCACTGGGAGTCATTGCCCAGTATATAACCACACAAATACAGAATCACAGGGTCACATTTACTCGGTGCATAGTGTATAACAGGACCACACACACATTCAGAGCTCACTGTAACTCTAAGCAAAACATATACCAGCACACACACAGACACATACACACAGCTTACTATGTGTTAATGCAAAATCAATAACAGCACACACACACACACACTCATACACACATCAGTGGACTCAATGTCCAGCCTATACCTGCACACATATGGTCACTCACACACACACCTCAATGTGACTCTATGCTCAGCCTATACCAGCACACACATATTCACATACATACACACACAAACTGCTCAGTGGGAGTCAATGCACGATATGAAAAGACACACGCACAGACATGGCTTTCTTTGACTCAGTGAACAATGTATAAAATGACCACCCCACTCCCACCGCTCACTCTGGATCAATGCAAATCATAAACCACAACACATACACACACCCAAAGCTCACTCTGGATCAAGGCAAGGTGATACAGTACAACCCTCACAACCACACACACACATGCACACAACTGCAAACACAGATGCCTCTATGAGTACTCAATGCCCAGCCTATAGCTGCACACACATGCACTTTCACAAACACACTTCACTTTGACTCAATGCTCAGCCTGTACCAGCACACGGGTATGCATAAACACACACAGACTGCTCACTGTGATTCAGTGCATAGATTGTACCAGCATCAAACCCATACTCACAGCTCACTGTGCCTCAATTCGTAGCCTATACAAGCACACACATACACACACAGTCACAGACAAGCAAATCTCACTGTAACTCAGTATACATCCTATAATAGCAAACACACACACACCACACTGTGATCCCTTGCTTACACTACAGCAGCACACTGACATGCATACAGCTCACTGTGACTGAATTCATGGCCTATACAAGCATGCACACACACACAGCTCTGTAACAGTCAATGCACAGCCATCATTGCATGCACAAACACACACAAACCCATGATAGTGACTCAGTTTATGGTCAATACCAGCACACACACACCTCACTGTGACTGATTTGCCACAGATATGCAAAGCTCACTGTAACTCAGTGTATGTCTTATAACAGCACACACATACACACACAAAACTCTGTGACTCATTGCTCACACTACAGCTGCCCACTGACATTCACACAGCTTTCTCTGACTGAATACACAGCCTATACAAGCACAAAAATACACAAAGCCCTATAGGAGTTAATGCACAGCCTATTATGGCATGCACAAAAGACACACCCATATGACTGTGATTCAGTTCACAGTCGGTATCAGCACACACACTCACACTTCACAGTGACTGAATGCACAGGGTATACAATGCAGAAATACACAAAATTAACACAGCCCACTGTGACTCAGTTCACGCTTTATAACTACAGACACAGGCACACTCACACACACATTTTGCAGTGACTCAATGTGCAAACTATTCCTTCACACATGCATGCACACACACATGCCTCACTGTAACACTATGCACAGTATCTATCAGCACACGCACAGAAACACACACACACACATAAAGATCACTGTGAAATAATCCAAAGAGTATACAAGCACATTCTCACATACCGAAACACACAGCTCAATGTGAATCAAGCCACAGCCCACACAAGCACAAAGACATGCACAAACACACACATGTCCCTCTGTGACTGAATTCATACCATTCAGCAGTACACACAGACACACACACACACACCATTGTGATTCAATGTAAAGCATATACATGTACACTGACTCACACACATGACTCACTCTGGATGAATGTGCAGCCTATTCCAGCACACACACACAGAGACACACACAGACGCCTCAATGTGGCTCAATATCCAGCTTATACCTTCACACACATGCACTTTCTAAAACACACATCACTGTGAGCCCATGATCAGCCGGTACCAGCACACACGTATGCATATACACACACATGGGGCTCACTGAGACCCAGTGCATATATTATACCAGAACCAAACCAAAACTCACAGCTCACTGTGCCTCAATTCATAGTCTATACAAGCACACACATACACACACAGCCACAGACATGTAAAGCTCAATGTAACTCAGAGTACATTTTATAATAGCACACCCACACACACACAGAAAATAAAGCACAACACTGTGACCCTTTGCCCACACTACAGCATCACACTGACATACATACAGCTCACTGTGAATGAATTCATGTCCTATACTAGCACACATACACACACAGCTCACCAGGAGTCCATGAACTTCACATACATGCATAAAAACACACACATAGCCGTGACTCAGAACATATTTTATACCAGACCACACACACAAATGGCTCACTGTGACAAAACACACAAACTAAACCAGCACATATGTACACACACACACACACACACACTGACAGATGCCTCAATGTGGCTCAATGCCCAGTCTGTACTTGCACACATATGCACATTCACAAACACACTTCTCTGTGACTTAATGCTTAGCCTGTACCAGCACACACGTATGCATACATACACACACACATCTCACTGTGACCCAGTGAATAGATTATACCAGCATCAAACCCACACTCAAAGCTCACTGTGCCTCAATTCGTAGCCTATACAAGCACACACATACACACAAGGTCACAGACACACAAATCTCACTGTGAATCAGTGTACATCCTATACTGTCCCACACAGACACACACACACACCACACTGTGACTCATTGCTCACACTGCAGCAGAACACTGACATGCATACAGCACACTGTATTCACGGCCCATACAAGCACTCACACACATACAGCTCTCTAGGAGTCAATGCACAGTCTATCATTGCATGCACAATCACACAGACACACATGGCCGGGACTCTGTTCATAGTCTATACCAGCACACACACACACACCTCACTCTGACTGAATTAACAGTGTATACCAAGACACAAATACACAAATTGAACACAGCTCACTGCGACTCAATTCACACTCAATACCTGCGGACACATACACATTAACACACACTTTGTGCAGTCACTGAATCCTCAACATATTCCCTCACACATGCACGCACACTCACACATGGCTCACTGTGACATCATGCACAGTATCTAACAGCACACACACAGACACGCACAAACACACACTGTTCAGTGTGAAACAATCTAAAACATATACAAGCACCCTCTCACATAACAACACACACATCTGAATGTGAATCAAGTCACAGCCCATACAAGTCCAAAAGTATATACACACACATGACCCTCTGTGACCAAATGCACAGCATTTAATAGCACACATAAAGACACACAAACACACACTCACCACTGTGATTCAATGCACAGCCCATACATATCCACTGATAGACACACATGGCTCACTGTGACTCAATGTGCAGCCTATACCAACACACACACACATACACATAAGCCTCAAAGTGACTCAAGGTCCAAACTATATGTGCACACACACTCACACTCATAGACACACCAATCTGTGACTGAATGCTCAGCTTTCACCAGCACATACGTATGCACAGACACACGTGGCTCACTGGGAGTCATTGCCCAGTATATAACCACACAAACACAGAATCACAGGGATCACTGTGCCTCGGTGCAGTGTATAACAGGACAACATCCACACTAAGAGCTTTCTGTGACTCTAAACAAAGCACACACCAGCACACACATACACACAGACACACCCACACACAGCTCACTATGTGTCAATGCAAAACCTATAACAGCACCCACATACACATACACACACACTCACACACACATCAGTGGACTCAATGTCCAGCCTATACCTGCACACAAATGGTCACTCACAAACACAGCAAAATGTGAGTCTATGCTCACCCTATACAAGCACACATGTATTCACACACACACACACACACACGGCTCAATGGGAGACAATGCACAGTAGAAAAAAACACACACACAGCTCTCTTTGACTCAGTGCACAATGTATATCAGGACCACCCCCACTCTCACCACTCACTGTGGATCAATGAAAATCTTATACCACAACACATACACACACACAAATCTCACTGTGAATCAAGGCAAAGTGAACACAGTGCAACCCTCACAACCACACACACACATGCACACACACACAGATGCCTATATGTGTACTCAATGCCCACCCTATACCTGCACACATGTGCTCATTCAAAATCACATTTCAGTGTGATTTAATGCTCACCCTGTACCAGCACACATGTATGCATATACATACACACATTGCTCACTGTGACTCAGTGCATAGATTATACCAGAATCAAACCCACACTCACAGCTCACTGTGTCTCAATTCATAGCCTATACAAGCACACACATACACACACAGTCACAGACAAGCAAATCTCACTGTAACTCAGTATACATCCTATAATAGCAAACACACACACACCACACTGTGATCCCTTGCTTACACTACAGCAGCACACTGACATGCATACAGCTCACTGTGACTGAATTCATGGCCTATACAAGCATGCACACACACACAGCTCTGTAACAGTCAATGCACAGCCATCATTGCATGCACAAACACACACAAACCCATGATAGTGACTCAGTTTATGGTCAATACCAGCACACACACACCTCACTGTGACTGAATGAACAGAGTATACCAGTGCAGAAATACACAAAATAAACACAGCTCACTGTGACTCAATTCACACTCTATACCCTCACATTCACAGACACATTTTGCAGTCACTTAATGCTCAACCTATTCCCTCACACATGCACGCACACACACACATGGTTCACTGTGACCCCATGCACAATATCTAACAGCACACACACACACACACACACACACAGTTCACTGTGAAACAATCCAAAGCATATAAAGCACACTGTCACATACCGACACATGCAGCTGAATATGAATCAAGCCACAGCCCATACAAGTCTATAGGTATGCACACACACAATGACACTCTGTTATCTAATGCACAGCATTTAACAGCACATATACAGACACACACACACACACACACACACACCACTGTTATTCAATGCATAGCCCATAGACATCCACTGATAGACACACAGGGCTCACTGTGACTGAATGTGCAGACAAAGCAGCACACAAACACACACACACACAAACCTCAATGTGGCTCAATATCCAAACTTTATGTGCACAGACACACTCATAGACACACCTATCTGTGGCTGAATGCTCAGCTTAAAGCAGCACATTTGTATGCACACACATAGATGGTTCACTGGCAGTCATTGCACAGTATGTAACCACACACACACAGAAACACATGGCTCACTGTGACACGGTGCACATTGTATAACAGGACCACACACACAGAGCTGGCTGTGACTCTAAGCAAAGCATATACCAGCACACACACACACAGACACACACACACAGCTCACTGTGTCAATGCAAAACCTATAAGAGCACACACAGACACACACAAACACTCACACAACTCACTCTACTCAATGCCCAGCATATACCTGCACACATAAGGTCACTCACACATACCTTAATGTGATTATTTATTCAGCCTATACCAGCACACACACACACACATGGCTCACTGGGAGTCAAGGCACAATATGAAAAAAACCATACACACACAGCTGTCGGTGACTCAGTGCACAATGTATACCAGGGCTACCCCAACTCTCACTGCTCCCTGTGGATCAATGCAAATAATATTCTGCAACACATACACACACACAGCTCACTGTGAATCAAGGCATACAGCACATACAGAATACAGCACATCCCTCACAACCACAAACACATATGCACACACAAACACACACAGAGTCCACAATGTGACTCAATGCCCTGGCTATACCTGCACACACATGCACATTGACAAACACACTTCACTGGGACTCAATGCTCAGACTGTACCAGCACACATGTATGCATAGACACACACACATGGCTCATTGTGACCCATTGCATAGATTATACCAGCACCAAACCCACACTCATAGCTCACTGTGCCTCAATTCGTAGCCCATACAAGCACACGCATGCACACACAGACACAGAAATACAAAGCTCACTGTTAATCACTTTACATCTTATAATGGCACACTCCCACAAACACACCACACTGTGACTCATTGTTCACATTACAGCTGCACACTGACATGCCTACAACTAACTGGGACTGAATTAACGGCCTATACAAACATAGACACACACAGCTGTCTAGGAGTTAATGCACAGCCTATCATTGCATGCACAAACACACACACACACATGGTCGTGACTCAGTTCATAGTCTATACCAGCACACACACACACACACCTCACTGTGACTGAATGAACAGACTATACCAATGTAGAAATACACAAAATGAACACAGCTCACTGTGACTCAATTCACACTCTATACCTGCAGACAAATGAACATTCACACACACATTTTGCAGTCACTCAATGCTCAACCTATTCCCCCACACATGCACGCACACACACCATGGCTCACTGTGACACCATGCACAGTATCCAACAGCACACATGCAGACACACACACAAACATACACAGTTCACTGTGAAACAAAGGCTTATACAAGGACACTCTCACATTACGACACACACAGATGAATGTGAATCAAGCCACAGCCCATAAAAGTCCAAATGTATGCACACACACATATGACCCTCTGTGACTGAATGCACAGCATTTGACAGCACACATACCGACACACACACACACACAAACACACAACTATGATTCAATGCACAGCCATACACATCCACTGATAGACACACATGGCTCACTGTGAATAAATATGCAGCCTATACCAGCACACACACACACACACACACACACGTCTCAATGTGACTCCATGCCAAACCTATATTTGCACACACACTCACACTCATAGAAACACCAATCTGTGACTGAATGTTCAGCTTAAACCAGAACATAAGTATGCACAGACACACGTGGCTCCCAGGGAGTCATTGCCCAGTATATAGCCAGAAAAACACAGAATCACAAGGCTCACTGTGACTCGGTGCACAGTGTATAACAGGACCACACCCACACTCAGAGCTCACTGTGACTTTAAGCAAAGCATATACCAGCACACACAGATAAACAGACACACACACAGCTTACTATGTATCAAAGCAAAATCTGTAACAGCACAGACACACACACTCACACACACGTCAGTGGACTCAATGCCCAGCCTATAACTGCACACATATGGTCACTCACACACACACCTCAATATGACTCTATGCTCAGCCTATACCAGCACACACTTATACACACACACACACACATGGCTCTGTGAGAGTGAATGCACAGTATGAAAACACACACACACACACACTCACGGCTCTCTTTGATTCAGTGCAAAATATATACAAGGACCAACTCAACTCTCACTGCTCACTGTGGATTAGTGAAAATCATATACCACAACACATACACAAACACAAAGCTCACTGTGAATCAAATCAAAGTGAATAGAGCACATATCCACTCAACCACACACACACATGTACACACACACACAGATGCCTCTATGTGTACTGAATACCCAGCGTAAACCTGCTCACACACGCACATTCACAACCACAACTTACTGTGACTCAATTCGCAGCCTGTACCAGCAAACATATATGCATATACACACACACAAGGCTGACTGTGAGCCAGTGCATAGATTATACTGGCACCAAACCCACATTCAGAGCTCACTGTGCCTCAATTCATAGCCTATACAAGCACACACATACACACACAGCCACAGACATGCAAATCTCACTGTAACTCCGTGTACATCTTAATAACAACACACACATACATACACACCACACTTTGACTCACTGCTCTCACTACAGCAGCCCAATGACATTCATGCAGCTTACTCTGACTGAATTCACAGCCTATACAAGCACACACATACACACAGCCCTCTAGGAGTTAATGCAGAGCCTATTATTGAATGCACAGACACACACACAACCGTGATTCAGTTCATAGTCTATATCAGCACACAAACTCACACCTCACTGTGACTGAATGCACAGAGTATACCAATGCAGAAATACACAAAGTGAACACAGCACACTGGGATTCAGTTCACACTCTATACCTGCAGACACAGGCACACTCACACACACATTTTGCAGTGACTCAATGTGCAAAGTATTCCCTCACACATGTATGCACAGAAACATACTGCTCACTGTAAAAACATGCACAGTATCTAACAGCACACACACACACACACAGCTCACTGTGATATAATCTAAAGCGTATAAAAGCACACTCCCACATATCAACACACGCAGCTCAATATGGATCAAGCGACAGCCCACACAAGCCCAAAGGAATGCACACACACACACATATGTCCCTCTGTGACTGAATGCACAGCATTTAACAGTATACACAGACACACACACACACACACCACTGTGATTCAATGCAAAGCATATACACTTACACTGACTCACACACACGACTCATTCTGGATGAATGTGCAGCCTATTCCAGCACACACAGAGACACACCCTCAGATGGCTCAATGTGACTCAATATCCAGCTTATACCTGCATACACATGCACTTTCCAAAACACACCTCTCTATGAGTCAGTGATCACCCTGTACCAGCACACACGTATGCATATACACACATGGCTCACTGTGACCCAGTGCATATATTATACGAGAAACAAACCCAAATTCACAGCTCACTATGCCTCAATTCATAGCCTATACTAGCATACACATACACACACAGCCACAGACATGCGAAGCTCATTGTAACTCATAGTATATCTCATAATGGCACACACTTCCCCCCACACAAAAACACACACCATACTGTGACTCTGTTCCCACACTATAGCAAGACACTGATATACATACAGCTCACTGTGACTGAATTCATGGCTCATACAAGCACTCACACACAAACAGCTCTCTATTAGTCAATGCAGAGCCTATCATTGCATGCACAAACACACACACACACATGGCCGGGACTCAGTTCATAGTCTATACCAGCACACACACATACACTCACTCTGACTGAATGAACAGAGTATACCAAGGCAGAAATACACAAAATGAACACAGCTCACTGTGACTCTACACTCTATACCTGCAGACACATGCACATTCACACACACATTGTGCAGTCACTCAATGCTCAACCTATTCCTTCACATATGCATGTACACTCATACATGGCTCACTGGGACATCATGCACAGTATCTAACAGCACACACACAGACACACACAAACACACACTGTTCAGTGTGAAATGATCCAAAGCATATACAAGCACCCTGTCACATAACGACACATCCATCTGAATGTGAATCAAGCCACAGCCCATACAGGTCCAAATGAATGTACACACATATGACACTCTGTGACCAAATGCACAGCATTTAATAGCACACATACCGACACACACACACACACACCACTGTGATTCAATGCACAGCCCATACACATACACTGATAGGCGCACGTCTCACTGTGACTGAATGTGCAGCCTATACCAACAAACACACACACAGACACACAAGACTCAATGTGACTCAAGGTCCAAAATATATGTACACACACACTCACACTCATAGACACACCAATCTGTGACTGAATGCTGAGCTTTAAGCAGCACATACATATGCACAGACACACGTGGCTCACTGGGAGTCATTGCCCAGTATATAACCACACAAACACAGAGTCACAGGGATCACTGTGCCTCGGTGCACAGTGTATAAGAGGACTACACCCACACTAAGAATTCTCTGTGACTCTAAGCAAAGCATATACCAGCACACACACAGACGCAGACATGCACACACAGCACACTATGTGTCAATGAAAAACCTATAACAGCACACACACACACACACACTCAAACACACCGTCAGTGGACTCAATGCCCAGCCTATAGCTGCACACAAATGGTCACTCTCAAACACACCACAATGTGAGCCTATGCTCACCTTATACCAGCACACGTGTATTCACACACACACACACTCACACATGGCTCAGTGAGAGACAATGCACAGTAGAAAACACACACACACACAGCTCCCTTTGACTCAGTGCACAGTGTATACCAGGACCACCCCCACTCTCACCGTTCACTGTGGATCAATGCAAATCTTATACAACAACACATACACCCACAAATCTCACCATAAATCAAGCCAAAGTGAATACAGCACTGCCATCACAACCACACACACACATGCACACACACACACACAATGACTCTGTGTACTCAATGCCCAACCTATACCTGCACACACGTGCACTTTCACAATCACATTTCAATGTGACTCAATGCTCACCCTGTACCAGCACACATGTAGGCATATACACACCCACAGGGCTCACTGTGACTCACTGCATGATTATACCAGAATCAAACTGACACTCACAGCTCACTGTGCCTCAATTCGTTGCCTATAGAAGCACACACATACACAGAGCCACAGACACGCATATCTCACTGTAACTCAGTGTACCTCCTATAGAGGCACACACACACACACAACACTGTGACTCCTTACTCACACTACAGCAGCCCACTGACATGCATACAGCTCAATGTGACGGAATTCACGGCCCTTACAAGCACACACACACACACAGCTCTCTAGGAGTCAATGCACAGCCTATCATTGCATGCACAAACACACTCGCACACATGACCATGACTCAGTTCATAGTCAACACCAGCACACACACACCTCACTGTGACTGAATGAACAGAGTATACCAGTGCAGAAATACACAAAATGAACACAGCTCACTGTGACCCAATTCACTCTCTATACCCTCACATTCACACACACATGTTGCATTCACTTAATGCTCAACCTATACCCTCATACATACACACACACACGCACATGGCTCACTGTGACAGCATGCACAGTATCTAACAGCACACACACAGACACGCACCCACAGTTCACTGTGAAACAACCCAAAACATATACAAGCACACTCTCACATACTGATACACACAGCTGAATGTGAATCGAGACACGGCCCCTACAATTCTAATGGTATGCACACACACACATATGACCTTCTGTGACCGAATGCACAGCATTTAACAGCACACACAGACACACACACACCACTGTGATTCAATGCACAGCCCATACTCATCCATTAAGAGACACACATGGCTCACTGTAACTGAATGTGCAGCCTATACCAGCACACACACACACACACACACACACACACACACAAGTCTCAATGTGACTCAATGTCCAACGTATATGTGCACAGACACTCACACTCATAGACAGACCTACCTGTGACTGAATGCTCAGCTTAAACCAGTATGTTAGTAGGCACACACACACATGGCTCACTGGCAGTAATTGCACAGTATGTAACCAAACACACACAGAAACATATGGCTCAGTGTGACAAGGTGCATATTTTATAACAGGACCACACCCAGACTCAGAGCTGACTGTGACTCTGAGCAAAGCATATACCAGCACACACACAGACACAGACACACACACAGCTCACTATGTGTCAATGCAAAACTTATAAGATCACACACAGACACACAAAAACACTCACACAACTCCCTGGACATAATGCCCAGGCTATACCTGCACACATATGGTCATTCACACTCACCACCTTGTGATTTTTATTCAGGCTATACCGGCACACACGTATTCACACACACACACAGACACACATACACATGGCTCAGTGGGAGTCAATGCACAGTATGAAAAAAAAAGCAAACACACACGGCTGTCTGTGACTCAGAGCACAATGTATACCAGGACCACTCCAACTGTCACCACTCATTGTGGATCAATGCAAATCATATTCTGCAACACATGCACACATACACAACCACTGTGAATCAAGGCAAAGCTAATACAGCACATCTCTCACAACTGCACAAAGGCACACACAAACACACACAGACACCAGAATGTGACTCAATGCCCAGGCTATACCTGCCCACACATGCACATTCACAAACACACTTCACTGTGACTGAATATTCAGACTGTACCAGAAGAAATGTATGCATAGAGACACACCCATGACTCACAGTGACACTTTGTATAGATTATACCAGCACCAAACCCACACTCATAGCTCACGGTACTTCAATTCTTAGCCGACACAAGCACACACATACGCACACAGCCACAGAAAGACAAAGCACACTGTAACTCACTTTACATCTTATAACAACACACTCCACCCCACACACCACACTGTGACTCATTGCTCACATTACAGCAGCACACTGACATGCCTACATCTCACTGTGACTGAATTCACGGCTTATACAAACATACACACACACAAATATCAGTCTATATCAACAAATAATAGTCTATATCAGCACACACACTCACACCTCACTGTGACTGAAGGCACAGAGTATACAAATGCAGAAATACACAAAGTGAACACAACGCACTGTGACTCATTTCACACTCTATACCTGTAGAAACAGGCACACTCACACACATTTTGCAGTGACTCAGTGTGCAAACTATTTCCTCACACATGCATGCACACACACACACTGCTCAATGTAACACCATGCACAGTATCTAACAGCACACACACACAGTGTACTGTGACATAATCCAAAGTGTATAAAAGCACACTCCCACATACCAACACACACAGCTCAATGTGAATCAAGCTACAGCCCACACAATACTAAAGGCATGCACACACACACACACATGTCCCTCTGTGACTGAATGCAGAGAATTTAACCATACACACAGACACACACACACACACCACTGTGATTCAATGAAAAGCATATACACATACACTGCCTCACACACATGACTCACTCTGGATGAATGTACAGCCTATTCCAGCACACACACACAGACACTCAGACGCCTCAATGTGACTCAATATCCAGCTTAAACCTGCACACACATGCACTTTCCAAAAGACATCTCACTGTGAGTCAATGATCAGCCTGTACCAGCACACACGTATGCATATACATACACACATGGCTCACTGTGACCCAATGCATATATTATAACAGGACCAAACCCAAATTCACAGCTCACTGTGCCTCAATTCATAGCCTATACAAGCATACACAGCCACAGACATGCAAAGCTCATTGTAACTCAGAGTACATCTTATAATGGCACCCTTCCCCCCACACACAAACACATACCACAATGTGACATTTTCCCACACTACAGCAGCACACTGACATACATACAGCTCACTGTCACTGAATTCATGGCCTATAATAACACACACACACAGACACAGCTCACTATGATTCAATGAACATCCTATCCATGCACGCAAACACACACATAGATGTTACACAGTTCATATTTTATACAAGCCCACACACACAAATGGCTCGCTGGGACACAACACAAAAACTAAACCAACATATATGGAAACACACACAAACACACACACAGACACCTCAATGTGATCAATGCCCAGTCTATACATGTACACATATGCACATTCACAAACACACTTCTCTGTGACTTAATAGCCTGTAATGGCACGCACATATGCATACACACACACACACACGTCTCACTGTGACCCAATGCATATATTATACCAGCACCAAACCCAGACTCACAGCTCACTGTGCCTCAATTCATATCCTAAACAAGCACACACATACACACAGCCACAGACACACAAACCTCACTGTAACTCAGTGTACATCTTAATAACAACACACACATACACACACACCACACTGTGACTCAGTGCTCACACTACAGCAGCCCACTGGCATTCATACAGCTTACTCTGACTGAATTCACAGCCTATACAAGCACACACATACACACAGCCCTCTAGGAGTTAATGCACAACCTATTATTGCATGCACAAACAGACACACACACATGTCCGTGATTCAGTTCATAGTCTATATCAGCACACAAACCGACACCTCACTGGGACTGAATGAACAGAGTATACCAATGCAGAAATACACAAAATGAACACAGCTCACTCTGACTCAATTCACACTCTATACCTGCAGACATTTACACATTCACACACACATACTGCAGTCACTCAATGCTCAACCTATTCCCTCACACATGCATGCCCACACACACATGGCTCCCTGTGACACCATGCACAGTATCTAACAGCACACACACACACACATTGTTCACTGTGAAACAATCCAAAGCATATATAAGAGCCCTCTCACATACGGACACACGCAGTTGAATGTGAATCAAGCCACAACCGATACAAGTCCAAAGGTATGTACACACATCTGACCCTCTGTGACGGAATGCACAGCATTTCACATCACACATACAGACACACACACACACACACACACCACTGAGATTCAATGCAGAGCCCTTACATATCCAATGATAGACACACATGACTCACTGTGAATGAATGTGCAGCATATAGCAACACAAACACACACACACAAGCCTCAATATGACTCAATGTCCAACCTATATGTGCACACACACTCACACTCATAGACACAGCAATCGGTGACTGAATGCTCAGCTTAAACCAGCACATATGTTTGCAGAGACACATGTCGCTTACTGGGAGTCATTGGTCAGTATATAGCCACACAAACACAGAATCACCGGGCTCACAGTGACTCATGCAGTGTATAACAGGACCACACCCACACTCAGAGCTCACTGTGACTCTAGGCAAAGCATATAGCAGCACACACACAGACAGCCACACACACACAATTCACTGTAAAACAATCCAAAGCATATACAAGCAGACTCTCACATACCGACACACGCAGCTGAATGTGAATTAAGCAACAGCCCATACAAGTCCAAAGATATGCATACACAAACATATGACACTCTGAGACCGAATGCACAGCATTTATCAGCACACAGACACACACAAACACACACACGCCACTGTGATTCAATGCACAGCCCATACACATCCACTGATAGACACACATGGCTGTGACTGAATGTGCAGCCTATAACAGCGCACAAACACACACACACACGCCTCAAAGTGACTCAATGTCCAACCTATATGTGCATAGACACCCACACTTATAGACACACTAATCTGTGACTGAAGGCCCAGCTTAAACCAGCACATTTGTATGCACACACACACATGGCTCAGTGGCAGCCATTGCAGAGTATGTAACCACACACACACAGAAACACAAGGCTCACTGTGACACGGTGCACATTGCATAACAGGACCACACCCACACTCAGAGCTGAGTGTGACTCTAAGAAAAGCATATACCAGCACACACACAGACACAGACACACACACACAGCTCACTATGTGTCCAAGCAAAACCTATTAGAGCACACAGAGGCACACACACTCTCACAACTCATGGGACACAATGCCCAGCCTATACCTGCACACATATGGTCACTCCCACACACCACAATGTGATTCTTTATTCAGCCTATACCGACACACACATATTCACACACACACACACACAAACACACGTCTCAGTGGGAGTCAATGCACAGTATGAAAAAAAACACATACACACGTCTGTCTTTTACTCAGTGCACAATATATACCAGGACCACCCCAACTCTCACTGCTCACTGTGCATCAATGAAAATCATGTTCTACAACAGAAAGACACACACACAGCTCACTGTGAATCAAGGCAAAGCGAATACAGCACATCCTTCACAACCACACACACACATGCACACACACACAGACTCCACAATGTGACTCAATGCCCTGGCTATACCTGCACACACATGCACATTGACAAACACACTTCACTGGGACTCAATGCTCAGACTGTACCAGCACACATGTATGCATAGACACACACACATGGCCCACTGTGGCCCATTGCATACATTATACCAACACCAAACCCAATCTCATAGCTCACTGTGCGTCAAACCGTAACTCAGAGTAAATCTTATAATGGCACACCGCCCCCCCACACAAAAACACACACTACACTGTGACACTTTTCCCAAACTACAGCAGCACACTGACATGCATACAGCTCACTGTCACTGAATTCATGGCGTACACTAGCACCCCTCCCCACACACAAAGCTCACTAGGAGTCAATGAACGTCCTATCCATGCACATAAACACACACATAGACGTTACTCAGTTCATATTTTATACCAGCCCACACACACAAATGGCTCACTGTGACACAACACACAAACTAAACCAACACATATGGACATACACAGATACACACTCACAGATGCCTCAATGTGACTCAATGCCCAGGCTGTACCTGTACACATATGCACATTCAAAAACACACTCCTCTGTGACTTAATAGCCTGTAACAGCACGCACGTATGCATACACACACGCACACACGTCTCACTGTGACCAATACATATATTATACCAGCACCAAACCGACACTCACAGCTCACTGTGCCTCAATTCATAGCCTATACAAGCACACACATACACACAGCCACAGACATGCAAATCTCACTGTAAATCACTGTCCATTCTATAGTGTCACACACAGACACACACACACACCACACTGTGACTCATTGCTCACACTACAGCAGCCCACTGACATGCATACAGCTCAATGTGACGGAATTCATGGACCATAAAAGCACTCAAACACACACAGCTCTCTAGGAGTCAATGCACAGTCTATCATTGCATGCACAACACACACACACATGACCATGACTCAGTTCACAGTCTATACTAGCACACACACACATCACTGTGACTGAATGAACAGAGTATACTAGGGCAGAAATACACAAAATTAACACAGCTCACTGTGACTCAATTCACACTCTATACCTGCAGACACTCAATTCACACTCTATAACCTCACCTTCAAACAAACATTTTGCAATAACTCATTCTCAACCATTTCCCTCACACATGCACACACACACAGACATGGCTCACTGTGAGACAATGCACAGTATCTAACATCACACACACAGACACCTACACATACACACAGTTCACTGTGAAACAATCCAAAGCATATAAAAGCACACTCTTACATACCGACACACGCAGCTGAATGTGAATCAAGCCACAGCCCATACAAGTCCAAAGGTATGCACACAAAAACATATGACACTCTGTGAATGAATGCACAGCATTTATAAGCACACAAACAGACACACACACACACACCACTGTGATTCAATGCACAGCCCATACACATCCACTGATAGACACACATGGCTCACTGTGACTGAATGTGCAGCCTATAAGAGCGCACAAACACACCCACCTACACACACACTTCAATGTGACTCAATGTCCAATGTATATGTGCACAGACACTCACACTCATAGACAAACATATCTGTGACTGAATGCCCAGCTTAAACCAGCACATTCGTTTGCACACATACACATGGCTCACTGGCAGTCATTACACAGTATGTAACCACACACACAGAGAAACACATGGCTCACTGTGACACGGTGCACATTGCATAACAGGACCACACTCACACTCAGAGCTGACTGTGACTCTACGCAAAGCATATACCAGCACACACACAGACACAGACACACACACACACAGCTCACTATGTGTCAAAGCAAAATCTATAAGAGCACACACAGGCACACACACTCTCACAACTCACTGGACACAATGCCCAGCTTATACCTGCACACATATGGTCACTCCCACACACCACAATGTGATTCTTTATTCAGCCTATACCAGCACACACACACACACACACACGTCTCAGTGGGAGTCAATGCACAGTATGAAAAAAAACAGATACACACGTCTGTCTTTTACTCAGTGCACAATGTATACAAGGACCACCCCAACTCTCACTGTTCACTGTGGATCAATGAAAATCATATTCTGCAATACAAACACACACACACAGCTCACTGTGAATCAAGGCAAAGCTAATACAGCACATCCTTCACAACCACACACACACATGCACACACACAGACTCCACAATGTGACTCAGTGCCCTGGCTATACCTGCACACACATGCACATTGACAAACACACTTCACTGGGACTCAATGCTCAGGCTGTACCAGCACACATGTATGCATAGACACACACACATGGCTCACTGTGACCCATTGCATACATTATACCAACACCAAACCCAATCTCATAGCTCACTGTGCGTCAATCTGTAGCCTACACAAGCACACACATACACACACACAGCCACAGAAAGACAAAGCTCACTGTAACACTCTTTACATCTTATAAAGGCACACTCCCACTCACACACCACACTGTGACTCATTGCTCACATTACAGCAGCAAACTAACATACCTACATCTCACTGTGACTGAATTCACGGACTTTACACACATATACACACGCAGCTTTCTAGGAGTCAATGAACAGCCTACCATTGCATGCACAAACACACACACACACATGGTTATGACTCAGTTCATAGTCTATACCAGCACACACACACACACCTCACTGTTACTGAATGAACAGAGTATAACAATGTAGAAATACACAAAATGAACACAGCTCACAGTGACTCAATTTACACTCTATACTTGCAGACACATTCACATTCACACACACATTTTGCAGTCACTCAATGCTCAACCTATTCCTTCACACATGTATGCACACATACCATGGCTCATTGTGACACCACGCACAGTATCTAACAGCACACACACAGACACACACACAAATATACACAATTCACTGTTAAACAATCAAAAGTATATACAAGGACACTCTCACATACCGACACATGCAGCTGAATATGAATCAAGCCACAGTCCATACAAGTCCAAACGTATGCACACACAAACATACGACCGTCTGTGACTGAATACACAGCATTTAACAGCACACACACCGACACACACAGAATCACATGACTGTGATTCAATGCACAGCCCATACACATCCATTAATAGACACACATGGCTCACTATGACTGAATGTGTAGCCTATACCAGCACACAAACACACAGACACACATAGGCCTCAATATGACTCAAAGCCCAACCTATATTTGCACAAACATTCACACTCATAGAAACACCAATCTGTGACTGAATGCTCAGTTTAAACCAGCACATATGTACGCATAGGCACACGTGGCACTTTGGGAGTCATTGCCCAGTATATAACCACACAAACACAGAATCACAGGGCTCACAGTGACTCGTGGACGGTGTATAACAGGATGACACCCACACTCAGAGCTCACTGCGACTCTAAGCAAAGCATATAGCAGCACACACACACACTCAAACACACATCAGTGGACTCATTTCCCAGTTTATAACTTCACACAAATATTCACTCACACACACACATCTATGTGAGTCTATGTTCAGCCTATACATGCACACATGTATTCACACACACACCCACACACATGGCTCAGTGGGAGACAATGAACAGTAGAAAACACACAAACACACACACAGCTCTGACTCAGTGCACAATTTATACAAGGACCACCCACACACACACCTCTCACTGTGGATCAATGCAAATCATATACCACAACACAAACACACACACAAAGCTCACTGTGAATCAATGCAAAGTGAATACAGCACAACCCTCACAACCACACACACACATGCACACACACACATAGATGCCTCTATTTGTACTCAATACCCAGCCGATACCTGCACATACAGGTACATTCACAAACACACTTCACTGTGACTCAATTCTCAGCCTGTACCATCACACATGTATGCATATCCACACACACACGGCTCACTGTGACTCAGTACATAGATTATACCAGCATCAAACCCACACTCACAGCTCACTGTGCCTTAATTCTTAACCTATACAAGCACACACAAACACACACAACCACAGACATGGAAATCTCACTGTAACGCAGTGTACATCCTATAATGGCACACACACACACAAAACACACTGTGTCTCATTGCTCACACTACAGCAGCCCACTGACATGCATACAGCTCATTGTGAGTGAATTCACGGCCCATACAAGCAGACACACACAGCTCTCCTGGAGTCAATGCACAGCCTATCATTGCATGCACAAAGACACACACACATGACCGTGACTCAGTTCATAGTCTATACGAGCACACACAAACCTCACTGTGACTGAATGAACAGAGTGTACCAGTGCAGAAATACACAAAATGAACACAGCTTCCTGTGACTCAATTCACACTCTATACCTGCAGACATTCAATTTACACTCTATAACCTCACCTTCAGACACATATTTTGCAGTAACTCAATTCTCAAACATTTCCCTCACACATGCACACACACACACACACATGACTCACTGTGAGACAATGCACAGTATCTAACAGCACACACACAGACACCCCCCCACACACACACAGTTCACTGTGAAACAATCCAAAGCGTATACGACACTCTCACATACCAACACATGCAGCTGAATGTGAATCAAGCAACAGCCCATAAAAGTCCAAAGGTATGCACACAAAAACATATGACACTCTGTGACTGAATGCACAGCATTTATCAGCACACAAACAGACACACACACACACCACTGTGATTCAATGCACAGCCCATACTCATCCACTGATAGACACACATGGCTCACTGTGACTGAATGTGCAGCCTATAACAGTGCACAAACACACACACATGCCTCAATGTGACTCAATGTCCAACCTATATGTGCATAGACACTCACACTCATAGACACACCTATCTGTGACTGAACGCCCAGCTTAAACCAGCACATTCTTATGCACACACCCACATGGCACACTGGCAGTCATTGTACAGTATGTAACTCCCCCCCACATAAACACATGGCTCACTGTGACATAGTGCACATTGTATAACAGGACCACACCCACACTCAGAGCTGAGTGTGACTCTAAGAAAAGCATATACCAGCACACACACAGACACAGACACACACACACAGCTCACTATGTGTTAATGCAAAACCTATAAGAGCACACACAGACACACACACTCTCACAACTCATGGGACACAATGCCCAGCCTATACCTGCACACATATGGTCACTCCCACACACCACAATGTGATTCTTTATTCAGCCTATACCAGCACACACATATTCACACACACACGCACACATGTCTCTGTGGGAGTCAATGCAGAGTATGAAAAAAAAAACATACACACGGCTCTCTTTCACTCAGTGCACAATGTATACCAGGACAGCCCCAACTCTCACTGCTCACTGTGGATCAATGCAAATCATACTCTGCAACACACACACACACACACAGCTCACTGTGAATCAAGGCAAAGCGAATACAGCACAACCCTCACAAGCACACACACACATGCACACCCACACAGAGATGCCTCTCTTTGTACACAATTCCCAGCCTATACCTGCACCCTCATGCACATTCACAATCACTTTTCAGTGTGAGACAATGCTCAGCCTGTACCAGCACACATGTATGTATATACACAAACACATGGCTCACTGTGACTCAGTGCATAGATTTTACCAGCATCAAAACCACACTCACAGCTCACTGTGCCTCAAATCGTAGCCTATACAAGCACACACATACACACACAGCCATAGACACACAAATCTCACTGTAACTCAGTGTACATCTTATAATGGCACACACTCACACACCACACTGTGTCTCATTGCTCACACTACAGCAGCCCACTGACATGCATACAGCTCACTGTGACTGAATTCACGACCTATACAAGAACACACACACACACAGCTTTCTAGGAGTCAATGCACAGCCTATCAATGCATTCACAAACACACACACACACATAACCGTGACTCAGTTCATAGTCCATACCAGCACACACACACCTCACTGTGTTGAATGAACAGAGTATACCAGTGCAGAAATACACAAAATGAACACAGCTCACTGTAACTCAATTCACACTCTATACCTGCACTCAATTCACACTCTATAACTTTATATTCACACACACATTTTGCATTCACTCAATTCTCAAACATTTCCCTCACACATGCATGGACACACACGCATGGCTCACTGTGAGACAATGCACAGCATCTAACAGCACACACACAGACAAACAGACACACACACAGTTCACTGTGAAACAATCCAAAGCATATACAAGCACACTCGTACATACCGACACACACAGCTGAATGTTAATCAAGACACAGCCCATACAAGTCCAAAGATATGTACCCACATATGACCCTCTGTGACCGAATGCACATTTAACTGCACACATACAGACACACACACAAACACACACCACTGTGATTCAATGAAGAGCCCAAACACATCCAATGATAGACACACATGGCTCATTGTGACTGAATGTGCAGCCTATAGCAATACAAACACACACACACAGAAGCCTCAAGGTGACTCAATGTCAAACCTATAGGTGCACACACACTCACAATCATAGACACAGCAATCTGTGACTGAATGCTCAGCTTAAACCAGCACATACGTTTGCAGAGATATACGTGGATCACTGGGAGTCATTGCCCAGTAGATAAACACACAAACACAGAATCACAGGGCTCACAGTGACTCATGCACAGTGTATAACAGGACCACACCCACACTCAGAGCTCACTGTGACTCTAAGCAAAGCATATACCAGCAGAATCACAGACAGAGACACACACACACAACTCACTGTCAATTCAAAACCTATAACAGCACACACACACAGACACACTCAAACACACGTCAGTTAACTCAATGCCCAGCCTATACCTGCATACAAATATTCACTCACACACACAACTCAATGTGAGTATATGCTCAGCCTATACAAGCACACACATATTCACACACACACACACGTGGCTCATTGGGAGACAATGCACAGTAGAAAACACACACACACACACACACACAGCTTTCTTTGACTCAGTGCACAATGTATACCAGGACCACCCCAACTCTCACCGCTCACTGTGGATCAATGCAAATCATATTCTGCAATAGAAACACACACACACAGCTCACTGTGAATCAAGGCAAAGCGAATACAGCACATCCCTCACAACCACACACACACACGCACACACACACACAAAGGCTCCACAATGTGACTCAATGCCCTGGCTATACATGTGCACACACATGCACATTCAAAAACACACTTCACTGTGACTCAAGGCTCAGATTGTTCCAGGACATATGTATGCATAGACACACACAGATGGCTCACTGTGACCCATTGCATAGATTATACCAGCACCAAACCCACACTCATAGCTCACTGTGCCTCATTTCGTAACCTGCACAAGCAGACACATACACACACAGCCACAGAAAGACATAGCTCACTGTAACTCACTTCACATCTTATAACGGCACACTACCACATGCACACCACACTGTGACACATTGCTCACATTACAGCAGCAAACTGACATGCTTACACCTCACTGTGACTGAATTCACGACCTTTACAAACATAAACACACACAGCTTCCTAGGAGTCAATGAACAGCCTATCATTGCATGCACAAACACACACACACACATGGTCGTGATTCAGTTCATAGTCTATACCAGCACACACACACACACCTCACTGTGACTGAATGAACAGAGTATAACAATGTAGAAATACACAAAATGAACACAGCTCACTGTGACTCAATTCACACTGTATACTTGCAGACACACGCACATTCACACACACATTTTGCAGTCACTCAATGCTCAACCTATTCCCTCACACATGCACGCGCATACACACATGGCTCACTGTGACACCATGCACACTAACAGCACACACACAGACACACACACAGTTCACTGTGAAACAATCCAAGGTGTATACAACACACTCTCACATACCGACACATGCAGCTGAATTTGAATCAAGCCACAGCCCATACAAGTCCAAGGGTATACACACACACACATATGACCCTCAGTGTCTGAATGCACAGAATTTAACAGCACACAAACAGGCACACACACACACACCACTGTGATTCTATGCACAGCCCATACCCTCCACTGATAGACACACATGGCTCACTGTGACTCAATGTGCAGCCTATAACAGCACACACACACACACACACACACATCAATGTGACTCAATGTCCAACCTCTGTGTGCACAGACACTCACACTCATAGACACACCTATCTGTGACTGCTCAGCTTAAACCAGCACATTCGTATGCACACACACACAGCTCACTGGCAGTCATTGCACAGTATGCAACCACCCACACACAGAAACACATTGTTCACTGTGACTCTGTGCCCATTTTAAAACAGGTACACACCCACACTCAAAGTTGACTGTGACTCTAAGCAAAGCATACACCAGCACACACACTGACACAGACACACACACACAGATCACTATGTGTCAAAGCAAAACCTATAAGAGCACACACAGACATACACAATTACACAACTCACTGGACTCTATGCCAAGCCTATACCTGCACACATATCGTCACTCACACACACCTCAATGTGATTCTTTTTTCAGCCTATACCGGCACACATGTTTTCACACACACACACACACACACACACACAGGGCTCAGTGAGAGTCAATGCACAGTATGAAAAATACATACACACAGAGCTCTCTGTGGCTCAGTGCACAATGTATACCAGGACCACCCCAACTCTCACTGCTCACTGTGAATCAATGCAAATCATATTCTGCAACACATACACACACACACACAGCTCACTGTGAATCAAGGCAAAGTGAATACAACATATCCCTCACAACCACACACACACATGCACACACACACACACTCCACAATGTGACTCAACGTCCTGGCTATACTTGCACACACATGCACATTCATAAACACACTTCATTTTGACTCAGTGCTCAGACGGTACCAGCACACATGTATGCATAGACACACACACATGGCTCACTGTGACCCACTGCATACATTATACAAGCACCAAACCCACACTCATAGCTCACTGTGCCTCAATTCATAGCCTACACAAGTACATACATACACACACAGACACTGAAAGACAAAGCTCACTGTAATTCATTTTACATCTTATAACGGCACACTCCCACACACACACCACACTGTGACTCATTTCTCACACTACAGCAGCACACTTACATGCCTACATCTCACTGTGACTGAATTCACAGCCTATACAAACATACACACACACAGCTCTCTAGGAGTCAATGCACAGCCTATCATTGCACACACACACACACACACCCTCATACATGGTTGTGACTCAGTTCATTGTCTATTTCAGCACAGACACACACGGTTCACTGTGACACAACACTCTAAACCAATACAAATGGACCCACGCACACACACACACACACACACACACGACTCAATGTGACACAATGCTCTCTCCATACCTACACAGACAGACACACAGACGTCTTACTGGGACTCAGTCCGCAGCCTATGCCAACAAATACTCACACACATTCATGGATCACGTTGACTCAATGCACAGAGTATATCAGCATATATACTTGCACACACACATGGCCCACTGTCAATCAATGCACAGCTTATAACAGCACACATGCAAGCACACACGAACACATGGCTCTCTGTGAATCAAACCACAGTCTCTAACAGCACACACACACACACACACAGAGAGCTCACTGTGACTCAATACGCATCCTATGGCAGCACACACATACAAACACTGACACACCTCACTGTGACCTAATGCACAGCCTATACTAACACACAAACACACTCAAACACACAGACAGTTCACTGTGACTCAATGCCTGGCCTATACCTGTGCACACACACAAACACACATCCTCTTCGCTGTGACACAATGCATAGCCTCTATGATCAGAGAGTCACACACACACAAACACACATCTCACTGTGAGTCATTGAGCAGCCTGTATCTGCACACACACACACTCACTCATAAAGCTCTCTATGTCTCAATGCTCAGCTTATACCAGTTCACAGTTATGCACACACACACACAAGGCTCACTGTGGCTCAGTGCACAGTATCTAATGACAAACAAGCATACACACACATGGCTCTCTGTGACTCAGTGCTCAGTCAATACAAGTAGCACAGCTGCACTCACAGCTCACTGTGACTCTATTCAAAGCATATACAACACATGCACACATATACAGCTCACTGTGAATAAATGCACAGCCTATACCAGCAGAAAACCAAACATCCACAGACACAGATCATTGTGAATAAAAGCAGAGCCTCTACAGGCACACATGGATACACACACACACATCACTCGTTGTGACTAAAGGCACAGTAACTGTGCACACACACACACAAACACCTTGCTGAACTTCCATGCACAACCTATACAAGTACACACACACACAGTTCTCACAGTGACACAATTCATAGCTTACACGAGCAGAGAGTAACACTCACACAAACACACATGTCTCACTGTGAGTCATAGACTAGCCTATACCTGCACAAACCCACACATTCACACATACAAATAAATGGGACTCAGTGCTCATCCTATACCAGCACACACTTATGGAAGCATACACAAATGGCTCACTGTGACTCAATTCACAACTTATGACAGCACACATTCATAAACACATACACCTGGTTCACTGTGACTCAATCCACAGTCTCTAACATCACACATACACCTCTCACTGTGACTAATTGCACACTTCCACCAGAAAACACACACACACACACACACACGGCTCACTGTGATTCAATGCCCAGCATATATTTGAACATACATGCTCACACAAACTTCATTGTAACTCAATGCACAGCCTATACCAGTGCACCCACTCACACACACTCACACACACACCTCATTGTGACTCAATGCCCACTGTATAAGTGCACACAGAGACCCACTCAGACATCCACATAAATGTGAATCAGTGTCCACCCTATATGTATGCACACACTAACACTCATAAACACACCTAACTGTGACTGAATGCTCAGCTTAAACCAGCACATACATATGCACACACACACATATCTCACTGGGAGTCATTGCACAGTATGTAACCCCAGACACACAGAATCACATGGCTCACTGTGCCTCAGTGCACTGTGTATAACAGGACCACACCCACAATCAGAGCTCACTGTGACTATAAGCAATTCATATACCAGCACACACACAGACACACACACCCACAGCTCACTACATGTCAATGCAAAACCTATAACAGCACACACACACACTGACACACACACACCTTACTGGACTCAATGCCCAGCCTATACATGCACACATATGGTCACTCACACACACACTTCCATGTGACTCTATGCTCAGCTTATACCAGCACACATGTATGCACACACACACATGGCACAGTGGAACTCAATGCACAGTATTAAAAAAAAACCACACACACACAAATGGCTCTCTGTTACTCAGAGCACAAAATATACCAGGACCACACCCACTCTCACAGCTTACTGTGGATCAATGCAAATTGTATACCACAGCAGATACGCACACACACAGCTCACTGTGTACAAAGGCAAAGCGAATACAGCACAACACTCACACCTACACATACATCTCACCATGAATCAATGCACAATGTACACAAGCACACAAGCATGCTCACACACATGGCTCTCTGTGACTGAATGCAGAGTATCTAACAGCACACATATACAGAGAAAAACCTCCCTGTTACTGCACAGTCTATCCACTCACACACAAAACACACAGCTCACTGTGACAAAATGCACAGCCTACACGAGCACACATATACACACACAGCCACAGACATGAACGGCTCACTGTATCTCAATGTACATCTTATACTGGCACGCACACACATACACACCACTGCACCAAAATATGACTCAATGGTCAGATTATATCAGCACACACACACACAAACACACAGTTCACTGAGAATGAAAGCAAAGTGAATACAGCACAACCCTCACATGCACACACACATCTCACCTTGAATCAATGCACAGCCTATACAAGCACAGAAGCATTCACACACACACGGCTCAATTTGACTTAATGCAGAGTATCTGACAGCACACAGACACACACACAAACCTCACTGTGACTAAACATGCCACCTATCCAAGCACATACACATGCACACGGCTCACTGTGACTCAATGTGCAGCCAATACAATCACACACACAAACACACAGCTCACTCTGACAAAACACACAGCCTATACGAGCACAAACATACACACACAGCCGCAGACATGAACGGCTCACAGTAGCTCAATGTACATCTTATACTGACAAACACACACACACACACACATACAAAAACCCAACGCACCACACTGTGACTCAATGGTCAGATTATAGCAGTGCACACACCTGATAACAGCTCACTATGTGTCAATGCAAACCCTATAACAGCATGAACACTGACACACAAACACATGGCCCTGATTCAGCTGTCTACACTAGCAAAACACACACAGACATGGCTCACAGTGACACAATACCTAGCCTACACCTGAACACACACACACACACGTCACTTTGACTGAATGCACATAGCACCAACGCAGACATACACAAAATAAACATGGCTTACTGTTCCTCAATTCTCACTCTATACCTGCAGACACATGCACACTCACACACACATTTCACTGTGACTCAATGCAAAACCTACTCCATCACACATGCATACATACACAAGCATAGCTCATTGAGACATCATGCACAGTATCTAACAGCACACACACACACACACACACTCACAGCTCACTCTGAAACAATCCAAAGCGATTACCAGCAAACTCTCATGCACTGACACATGCAGCTCACTGTGAATTAAGCCACAGCCCATACAAACCAAAAGGCATGCACACACACACACACATGACCATCCGTGACTGAAAGCTCATCATTTAAGAGCACACACATGGACACACACACACAAAACACTGTGATTAAATGCACAACAAATACACGTGCACTGTCACACACACATGGCCCACTGTGAATGAATGTGCAGCCTATACCAGCACACACACACACACACACACACACACAGATGGCTCAGTGTGACTCAATGCCCAGCCTATACCTGTACACACATGCACATTCACAAAAAGACTTCACTGTGACTCAATGCTCAGCCTGCACCAACACACATGTATGCATATACACACACACATGGCTCACTGTGACCCAGTGCATAGATTATGCCAGCACCAACTCACACTCACAGCTCACTGTGCCTCAATTCATAGCCTATACAAGCACACACATACACAGCCACAGACATGCAAAGCTGACTGTAACTCAGTGTACATCTTATAATGGCACACCCACACAAACACACACACACACCACACTGTGACTCATTTCTCACACTACAGCAGCCCACTGACATTCATACAGCTTACGCTGACTGAATTCATGGCGTATACAAGCACACACACACACAGCCCTCTAGGAATCAATGCACAGCCTAGTATTGCATGCACAGACACACACACATGGCCGTGACTCAGTTAATAGTCTATACCAGTACACACACGCACACCTCACTGTGACTGAATGCACAGAGTATACCAATGCAGAAATACACAAAATGAATACAGATCACTGTGACTCAATTCACACTCTATACCTGCAGACACATGACCACTCACACACACATTTCAGTGACTCAGTGCTCAAACTATTCCCTCACACATGCATGTACACACACACACGGCTCACTGTAACACCATGCACAGTTTCTAACAGCACACACACACACACACACACACAGCTCACTGTGAAATAATCCAAAGCATATACAAGTACACTCCCACATACCGACACACACAGCTCAATGTGAATCAAGCCACAGCCCAAGCAAGCCCAAAGGCATGCACAAACACACACATGACCCCTGTGACTGAATGCACAACATTTAACAGTACACACACAGACACACACAAACCACTGTGATTCAGTGTGCCACCTATACAGGTACACTGAAACACACACATGGCTCACTGTCACTGAATGGGAAGCCTATACCACCACACACACACATACACAGAGAGGGCTCAATGTGACTCAATGTCCAGCCTATACCTGCACACACATGCACTTTCACAAACACACTTCGCTGTGACTCAATGACCAGCCACATGTATGCATATACACACACACAGCGCTCACTCTGACCCAGTACATATATTATACCAGCACCAAACCCACACTCACAGCTCACTGTTCCTCAATTCATAGCCTATACAAGCACACACATACACACACAGCCACAGACATGCAAAGCTCATTGTAACTCAGAGTACATCTTATAAAGGCACAACCACACACACACACCACACTGTGACTCTTTGCCCACAATACAGCAGCACACTGACATGCATACAGCTCACTGTGACTGAATTCATGGCCTATACTAGCACACACACACACACAGCTAACCAGGAGTGAATGAACTGCCTATCCATGCATGCACACAAATGCATAGCTGCAACTCAGTTCATATTTTATACCAGCCCCCACACAGAAATGGCTCACTGTGACACAACACACAAACTAAACCAGCACACATGGACACACACAGACACACACACACACGACTCACTGTGACACAATGCACCCTCCATGCCTGATTCGACACAGAGACACTCGGATGACTCACTGGGACTCAGTCCACACCCTATACCAACAAACACTCACACATACTCATGGATCACAGTGACTCAATGCACAGACTATATCAGCACACATACACTCACACACAGCTCACTTTCATTCAATGCACAGCTTATAACAGCACACATACATGCACACATGCCCTCATGGCTGTGAATCAAACCACAATCTCTAACAGCACACACACACACATACACACACACACACCTCACTGTGACTAAATGCACAGCCTATAGTAACACACAAACACACTCACATACACACAGCCCACTGTGACTCAATGCATGGCCTATACCTTTGCACACACACAAACACACTCACAAACCCCTCACTGTGACTGAATGCATAGCCTATATGGTCAGAGTCACACACACACAAACACACATGTCTCATTGACTCACATGTGAGTCATTGACCAGCCTATACCAGCACACACACACACACACTCACACCTAAACCTCTCTATGACTTGATGTGCAGCCTATGCCAGTCCACACTTATGAACATGCACACAAATGGCTCACTGTGACTCAATGCACAGTATCTAACTGCAGACAAACAGACACACACACATGGCTCCCTGTGACTCAGTGATCAGTCTATACAAGTAACACACTTGCACTCACAGCTGACTGTGACTCAATTCAAAGCATATGCAACACACACTCACACACACACATACACAGCTCACTGTGAATCAAAGCACAGCCTATACCAGAACAAAGCCAAACACCCACACAGACAGATCACTGTGAATAAATTCAAAGCCTATATAGGCACACATGCATACACACACAGACACATCACTCACTGTGACTGAAGGCACAGTAACTGTGCACACACACACACAAACACCTCACTGAGACCCAATGCATAGACTATATAAGTACACACACACACAGTTCTAACAGTGACTCATTGAATAGCCTAAATGAGCAGAGAGTCACACTCACACAAACACACATGTCTCACTGTGAGTCTTAGATTAGCCTATAGCTGCACACACACACATTCACACATACACCTAAATGTGACTCAATGCTCTGCCTATATCAGCACACACTTATGGACACACACACAAACGGCTTACTGTGACTCAATCCACAGCCTCTAACATCACACACACACCCCATTGTGACTCAATGCACACCTACACCATCTCACACACACACACACACACACGGCTCACTGTGATTGAACACACTGCTTATTCCAGAATACAGACAAACACACACACATACATGCATAGCTCACTGAATTAATTCACAACCTACACCAGCACCCTCACAGACACACGTTTCACTGTGAGTCAATTCTCAGCATATACCAGCACACACAGACACAATCATGGCTCACTTTTACTCAATGCACAACCTATACCAACATACACACACACATACACGGCTCAATGGAACTGAATTCACTGCCTATACCACCACACACACACACATGGCTCACTGTGATTTAATGCACAACCTATACTCACACACACACACACAGCTCACAGTGACTCAATGCACAGCCTATTCCAGCACACATGCACACACCCCTATGGCTCACTGTCACTTAATGCATTTCCTATTACACATACACTCACACGCATACACATGGCTCACTGTGACTTAATGCACCGCCTCTTCAGGCCACACACACACAGACAGCTCACTGAGACTCAATGTGCAGCCTATACCAACACAAACACATACGGCTCACTGTGCCTCACCTCACGCCCTCTACCTCCACTCAGGCACACACACGGCTCACTGTGTTCCAATGCACAGCCTATACCAGAATACACGCACACACATACTCAGGAAACATTCACAGTGACTCAATGAATGGCCTATAAGAGCACACACACACTCACACATGCATGGCTCACTGTTATGCAATGCACAACACATACCAGCATACAGACACACACACACAATCAAAAACATATTCAGCTTCCTGGGACTCATTGAACAGCTATACCAGCATACACACACACACAAACACAGCTCACTGTTATCAAAGCACAGCCTATACGAGCACACACATACACACTTAAATATATGGCTCACTGTTATTGAATGCACAGAGTATAGCAACACACACACACAGACACAAACAGCTCACAGTTACTCAATGCACAGACTATTTCAGCACACACACACATGCATACACATGCTCACTGTGCCTCAACTCACACTCACTAATACCACACACACACACATGGCTTACTGTGATTCAATGTACTACCCATACCAGAACACACGACACACACCCATAAACACAAAAATGCTCACTTTGATAATGTATAGCCTATAAGAGCAAACACACACACACACACACACATATATGGCTCACTGTGACTCAATGCATGGCTCACACTGTCACACACACAGACATGCTCCAATGGCTCACTATGATGCTATACTCACCCTTTACCTGCACACACACACACACACACACACACACATGGCTCACTTTAATCAAAGCACAGCCTATAGCAGCACACACACACACACATATATGGCTCACTGCAATTGAATGCACAGCCTATAGCAACACATACACAGCTCATACTCAATGCACAACCTATTTCATCACATACACGCATACACACACTCACTGTGACTCAATACACAGCCTATACAGGCAGCACACACACACAGACAGCTCACTGAGACTCATTGTGCAGTCTATACCAACACAAACACACACGGCTCACTGTGCCTCAACTTACACCCACTACCAGCACACAGAAACATACATGGCTTACTATGATTCAATGCACAGCCTATACCAGAACACGCGACACACACACATACCTACAAAAACGCTCATTGTGACAAAGCACAGCCTATAAGAGCACATACACACATGCATGGCTCAGTGTGACTCAATGAACAGCCTATACCAGCATACAGACATACACGCACAAACACAAAAACACACTTGTCTAACTGGGACTCAATGCACAGTGAATACCAGCACACACACACATACAAAAATGGCTCACTGTGATTAATGCACAACCTATACCAGCACACGCACACACAAATGGCTCCCTGTGTTTGAAAGCAGAGCCTATTGAAAGACACACACACACGACTCACAGTGCCAAATGCACAGTCTATACCACTGCAAACACATACCTCACAGTGATTCAATGATTAGCATATACGGCACACACAGATACACACACACCTCATTGTCACTCAGTGCACAGCATACACCAGCACATGCACACACACATACATGGCTTCCTGTGACTCAATGCACATTCTATACCAACACATACATACACAAACACCTCACTGTGAATCAGTGTTCAAGCTATACAGCACACACATCCCTCAATGTGATTTAGTGCACAGCTCACACCAGCACACACACTCACATGGCCCATTCTGACTCAATGCACAGCTCTTACCAGCACACACACAAACATACACACAGCTCATTGTGACTCAATGCACAAGCTATACCGGCACTGACACATATAAACTGCTCACTGGGACTCAATGTGCAACTTATACCAGCACACTTACAGACACACACCACAGTGTGAGTCAATGCTCAGCATATATCAGCACACACAGACACACACATAGCTCACTGTGATTCAATGCCCTTCCTGTAACAGCACACTCACATACAGACACGGCTCACTGTGACTCAGTGTACAGCCTTTACCAGCACACACACAAACATACACATGGCTCACTGTAACTCAATGCAAAACCTACACCAGCACATTCACACACATACATGGCTAAATGGGACTCAATGCACAGCTTATAGCAGCACACACACACAAACACATATTCACAGGGCTCTCTGTGACTCAATGCACACATATACTAACACACTCACACACAGACACCTCATTCTGAGTCAATGCTTAGCCTATACCAGAAAACACCCTCACACCCATGGATCAATGTAACTAAATGCACATTCTATACCAGCACACACACAAGCAAAATCATACATGCATGGCTCACTGTGACTCAATGCCCAGCCTATAACAGCAACCACACACACAAACACAGGTCAATGTGAATCAATGCACAGCCCATACCAGCACACACACAAACATGCACACACACACACACACACACACACACGGCTTTCTCTGAATCAATGCACAGCCTATAGTGGCACACACACAGATGCACACACCTGGATCAGTTTAACTCAATGCACAGCATATACCAGGACACACACACACATATACACCCACACACAGCTCAGATTGATTCAATTCACAAACCATACCAGCAAACACACACACACAAACAGATGCACGGCTCATTATGGCTCAAGGAAAAGCCTATAGCAGCACACACACACACGGATTAATGTGACTCAATGCACGGCCCATTCCAGCACACACAAACACACACAGAGACTTATACATGACTCACTGTGATTCAATGCCCAACCTATACCAGCACACACACACACACCCATGGCTCAATGTGACTCATTGCCCAACCCATGCCAGCACACACACACATGCACAGCTCACTTGTCCTCAATGCACAGCCTATATCCACACACACACACACATGCATACACATGCTCACTGTGACTGAATACACAGCCTGTACATGCAACACTCACACACTGATGGATCATTGAGACTCAATGTGCCGCCTATGCCAACACACACACACACAGCTCAGTGTGCCTGAACTCACACCCACTACCAGCACACAGACACACACATGGCTTACTGTGATTCAGTGCACAGCCTATACCAGAACACACAATGCACACACATACACATAAGAATGCTCACTGTGAAAATGCACAGCCTATAAGAGCACACACACACACAAACATATACATGGCTCTCTGTGACTCAATGCACAGCCTATAAGAGCACACACACACATACACACCTCTCACTTTGAAAAATTGCCTGACCCATACCAGCACACAGAGACACACATGGTCTTCACTGTGACTCAATACACAGCCTATACCATCACACACCAGACATACTCCAATGGCTCACTCTGAATCTATGCTCAGCCTGTACCAACACACACACACACGGCTCACTTTGAATGAACACACAGCCTATTCCAGCACACACGCACACACACACACACGACTCAATGTGAGTCAAAGCACAATCTATAACAGCACACCCACACACAGATGGCTCAGTGTACAGTCTACAAGTGCACACACACAAACAAAATCACTTTGAATGCACAACCTATACCACACACACACACTCATGTTTCAATGAGACTTAATGCACAGCCTATAGCAGCACACAGACACACACACACAGTTCACAATGACTCAAAACACAGCCTACACCAGGAAACACACACACATATCAATGAGACTTAATGCACAGCATAGACCAGAACACAGACACACACACACAGCTCACAGTGCCTCAAAGCACAGCTTATACCATCACACACACAAACACATGCATGCCTCACTGTGCCTCAATGCACAGCCTATACCAGCACACAGACACCCATACACGGCTCACTCTGTCCCAATGCATGGCTTATAACAGCATACACACACACACACAGAAGCACGAGTTACTGTGATTCAATGCACTTCTTATACCAGCACAAACACACACATCACTGTGACTCAATGCTCAGCCTAGAGAGCACCCACACACAGACTTCAATGTGATTCAGTGCACAACCTATACCAGGACACACATTAACACATACACACAGCTCACTGTGTCTCACTGCAAGCCTATACCAGCACACACACACACACAAAAAGACACATGGCTCACTGTGAGTCAATACGTTGCCTATACCAGCCCAAACACACACCTTGCTCTGACTTAATGCTCAGCCTATACAGCACACACACACATTCACACACCTCAATGTGACTCATTGTATAGCTTATACCAGCAAACACACGCACTTGGTTCCCTGTAACTCAATTAACAGTCTATAAGAGCACACACACACGCACTTCTCACTTTGACAAATTGCCCAACCCATAACAGCACACATAGACACAGCAAATACTAAATTGTGACTCAATGCAAAGCCCATACCTTCACACACACAGACATGCTCACATGGCTCCTTGTAACTCTATGCTCAGCCTGTACCAGCACACACACACACACACACACACAGCTCGCTTTGAATGAATGCACAGCCTATTCCAGCACAAACACACACACACACACAGCTCAGTGTGACTCAATGCAAAATCTATAACAGCACACACACAAAGACGGCTCACTATGGCTCACTGCACAGTCTATAAGAGCACACACACACACACACAAACACAGTTCCCTTTGAATAAATGCACAGCCTATACCAACATACAGAGACACACATAAATGGCACACTCTGGCTGAATGAACAGTCTATACCACACACACATTTCAATGAGATTTTATGCCTAGCCTGTAGCAGCACACATACACACACACAGCTAAGAGTGGCTCAAAGCACAGCTTATAACATGACACACACACAAAAAACACATGCACGCCTCACTGTGACTCAATGCACAGCCTATATCGTCAAACACACACACACATACAGGGCTCACTCTGACCCAATGCACAGTGTATAACAGCACACACACACACACACAAACATACTCGGCTCAGTGTGACTCATTACACAGCCTATAACAGCACTCTCAAAACTCACTGTGACTCAATGCACAGTCTATATCAGCACACACACACACACATGCACACACAGACACATGGCTTATTGTGACTCAATGCTCAGGCTATAGCAGCACAAACACATACCTTGTTGTGACTCAATGCTCAGCCTATACAGCACACACACAGACGTCAATGTGACTCAGTGCACAACCTATACTGCACACACACACACACAAGACACACCGTGACTCAATGCACAGCCTATACCTGGACACACACACTAAAACCTACACATGGCTCACTGTGTCTCATTGCACAGCCTATACCAGCACACACACACACAAAAAGACACACGGCTCACTGTGACAAAGTATGCAGCCTATACCAGCCCAAACACACACCTCACTGTGACTCAATGCTCAGCTTATGAACCACGCACACACACATGCACACAGTTCAGTGTGACTCATTATATAACATATACCAGAACACACACACACTTGGCTCCCTGTGACTCAATTAACAGCCTATAAGAGCACACAAACACACACACACTTCTCACTTTGACAAACTGCCCAGCCCATACCTGCACACACAGACACAGCACGGACTTCATTGTGACTCAATGCACAGCCCATACTGGCAAACACACAGACATGATCATGTGGCTCACTGTGATTCTACACTAAGCCTGTACCAGCACACACACACATGGCTCACTTTGAATGAATGCACAGCCTATTCCAGCACACTCACACACACACAGCTCAGTGTGACTCAAAGCACAATCTATAACAGCACACACACAAAGACTGTTCACTATGGCTCAATGAACAGTCTAAAAGAGCACACACACACACACAAACACACACAGCTCACTTTGAATGAATGCAAAACTTTTACCAATGCACACAAAACACACACATATAAATGGCACACTGTGAACGAATGCAAAGCCTATACCAGCACACACAAACACACACAGGTATCAGTGAGACTCAGTGCCCAGCCTATAGCAGCACACAGACACACACAAACACAGTTCACAATGACTCAAAGCACAGCCTATACCAGGACACACACACACACACACAAACACATGCTCACCTCACTGTGAGCAAATGCACAGCGTATAACAGCACACACACACACACAGAGGCATGGTTTACTGTGACTCATTGCGCCACCTTTACCAGCACACACTCACACACACCCTTCTCTGTGAGTCAATGCTCAAGCTATATAGCACACACACACACACCACTCAGTGTGGATCAGTGCACAGCCAATACCAGCACATACACACACAGGGCTCACTGTGATTCAATGCACAGACTATTCCAGCACAAACACACACATCCATTGCTCACTGATTCAATGCACTGCCTATTACAGCACACACACACACACATACACATGGCTCACTGTGACTCAACACACAGCCTATAAAGGCAACACACACACAGACGGCTCACAGTGACTCGTGCAGCCTATACCAACACAAACACAAATGGTTCACAGTGCCCCAACTCGCACCCTCTACCAGCACTCAAGCACACACACGACTCACTGTTTCAATGCACAGACTGTACCAGAATACACCCACAGACACACATACACAAGAAAACGTGCACTGTGGCTCAGTGCATGGCCTATAAGAATATATACACACACACATATGCATAGATCACTATTATGCAATGCGCAGCCTATACCAGCATACACACACACACAAAAACACATCTCACTTTGATCAAAGCACAACCTAAACCAGCACACACACACACACACACACACACACACACACATATGGCTCACTCTGATTGAATGCATAGCCTATAGCGACACATACACAAAGACATTCACAGCTCACAATGATTCAATGCACTGCCTATACCAGCACAAACACACACCTCACAGTGACTCAGTGCTCAGTGTATACAGCACACACAGACACACACACACCTCATTGTTACTCAGTGCACAGCATATACGAGCACACACACACATACATGGCTTCCTGTGACTCAATGCACAGTCTATATCAACACACACATAAACACACACACCTCACTGTGAGTCAATGTGCAGGCTATACAGCACACACAAACACACAAATGACTCAATGCAATTTAGTGCACAGCTTATACCAGCACACACACTCACACTGATCACTCTGGCTCAATGCACAGCCCTTACCAGCACACACACAAACATACACACAGCTCACTGTGATTCAAGGCAAAACCTATACAAGCACACAGACACATACACCACTAACTGTGAATCAATGTGCAACCTATACCAGCACACTCACAAACACACACCTCACTGTGAGTCAATGTTCAGCCTATACCAGCACACACATACACACCCATGGCTCACTGTGATTCAATGCCTTGCCTATAACAGCACACTCACATACAGACATGACTCACTGTGACTCAATGCACAGCCTTTACAAGTACACACACAAACATACACATGGTTCACTGTAACTCCATGCACAGTATACACCACCACACACACACACATACACGGCTCAATGCACATCCTATAGAAGCACACATACACACACACATATTCACATTGCTCCCTGTGACTCAATGCACAATGTATACTGGCACACTCACACACAAACACATCACTCTGAGTCAATGTTGAGCCTATACCATAAAACACACACCCACCCCACAGATAAATGTAACTCAATGCATAGCCTATACCAGCACACCAAAACACACACAAAAAATCACTCTTGCAGCGCTCACTGTGACTCAATGCCCAGCCTATAACACCACCCACACACACAAACATGGCTCTATGTGACTCAATGCACAGCCTATACCAGCATACATACACACACACACACACACACGGCTCCCTGTGAATAAATGCACAACCTATACTGGCACACAAACAGACACACACACACCTCTCTGTGACTCAATACAAAACCTATAGCAGAACACACACACAAAGATACACATCTCACTGTGATCCCATGCACAGTCTTCACCAGGAAACACATACACACAGCACATTTTGACTCATTTCACAGCCTATAGCAGCATGAACACACACTCACAGATAAATGGCTCATTGTGATTGAATGAACAGCCTATGACAGGACACAGAAACACACACAGAGCTCCCTGTTATTGAATGCACAGCTTATACCAGCACACACAGACACAGAAACACATCTCACTGTGAACCAAACACAGCCTATATCAGCACATACACATGCACACACACATCCACACACAGATGGCTCAATGTGATTGAATTCACAGCCTATAGCAGCACACAAACACAGAAACACACAGTTTGCAGTGACTCAATGAACAGCCTATAGCAGCACAAACACACAGCTCACAGTGACTCAGTGTTCAGGGAAGCCCCCTACAGCACAAGAGACACATACACACCTCATTGTTACTCAGTGCAGAGCATATACCAGCACCCACATACACATACACCGCTTGTTGTGACTCAATGCACAGTCTATACCAACACACAGATACACAGAAACACCACATTGTGAGTCAATGTTCAGGCTATACAACACACACATACACACACACCTCACTGTAAGTCAATGCTTAGGCTATAAACACACACACACACACACCCCTCAGTGTGATTTAGGGCACAGCTTATACCAGGACACACACTCACACTGCTCACTCTGACTCAATGCACAGCCCTTACCAGCACACGCACAAACATACAAATAGGTCACTGTGAATCAATGCACAACCTATACCAGCACACACACATACATACACCACTTGTGATTCAATGCAGAAGCTATACCAGCACACTCACAGACATACATCTGTGAGTCAGTCAATTCTCAGCATATAGCAGCACACTCAGACACACCCACAGCTCACTGTGATTAAATACCCTGCCTATAACAGCACACTCACATATAGACAGGTCTCATTCTGACTAAATGCACAGCCTTTACCAGTAAACACACAAACATACACATGCATCACTGTGACTCAAAGCACAGCCTACACCAGCACATACACACACACATACGAGGCTCAGTGGGACTCAACACACAGCTTATAGCAGCACACAAACACAAACATATTCACATAGCTCTCTGTGACTCGATGCAGAGTGTATACTAGCACACTCACACACAAACACCTCACTCTGAGTAAATGCTCAGCCTATAACAACATACACACCCTCACACCTAAGGATCAATGTAACTCTATGCATAGCCTATACCAGAACACCAACACACACACACACAAAAACATACATGCACATCTCACTGTGACTCAATGTGCAACCTATAGTAGCATGCACACACACAGCTATTGTGACTCAGTGCCCAGCCTATAACAGCACCAACACTCACAAACACGTTTCAATGTGACTCAAGGCACATACACATGCACATACATACACATGGCTCTCTGTGAATCAATGCACAGCCTATACCATCACACACACACACACACACACCTCTCACTGTGACTCAATGCACAACCTATAGAAGCACACACACACACAGCTCACTTTGACTCAGTGCACAGCCTATAAGAGCATACACCCCCAAAAACACTGCTCACTGTGATCCAAGCACAGCCTATACCAGCACACACACACATATGGCTCACTGTGATTGAATGCACAGCCTATAGCAACACACACACACAGATACACACAGCTCACAGTGACTCAATGCACAGCCTATACCAGCACAAGCACTCAACTCACAGTGACACAATGATCAGCATATACAGCACACAAAGACACACACAGACATCATTGTGAATCAGTGTACATCATTAACCAGAACACACACACACAGATACCCATGGCTCACTGTGACTCAATGCACTGCCTACAGCAGCACACAGAAATACAACATGGCTCACAGTGACTCAATGCACAACCCATACTAGTACACACACAAACACACACATGGCTCACTATGTCTCAACAGCCTTACAACCACACTCACACACAAACACATCAAAGTGAGTAAATGCTTGGCCTACAACAGCAAAAAACCACCATAGTGACAGATCAATGTGACTCAATGAACAGCCACACCAACACACACACACACAAACATATGCACATCTTCACTGTGACTCAATGCACAGTGTATACCAGTACACACACAAACACACACACACACACACACACATAGATACAGCTTACTGTGGTTCAGAGTACAGCCTATAACAGCACACAAACACCAAACACGGCTCAATGTGCCTCAATGCACAGCCCATACCAGCACATACACAAATGTGAACACCTCTCATTGTGACTCAATGCAGCCCTTAACAGCAAGCACACACAAACACACACATACCTGGATCTGTTTGACTCAATGCACAGCATATACCAAGACACACACACACACAGACACACACACACAGTTCACATTGATTCAATGCACAAACAATACAAGCAAACACACACACACAAACAGATGCATGGTTCATTATGATGCAAGGCACAGCCTATACCAGCAAACACAAACACATATTAATGTGACTCAATGCACAGCCCATTCCAGCACACAAAAAACACACACAGACTAATACATGGCTTACTGTAATTCAATGCACAACCTATACCAGAACACATGACACACACACACACACACACACAAATACACTCACTGTGACATTGCTCAGCTTATAAGAGCACACACACACACACACACACCTCTCACTTTGACAAATTGCCCAGCCCACACCAGCACATGCAGACACACACGGACTTCACTGTGACTCAATGCACAGCCCATACTGTCACCTACACAGACATGCTCCCATGGCTCACTGTGACTCTATGCTCAGCCTGTACCAGCACACACACACACGGCTCACTTTAAATGAATGCACAGACTATTCCAGCACACACACACACACACGTACACACCTTAGTGTGAGTCAATGAACAATTTATAACAGCACACCCACACACAGATGGCTAACTATGGCTCAATGCACATTCTATAAGTGCACACACACACACAAACAAGTTTATTTTGAATGAATGCACAACCTTTACCAAAACCCACACACACCTAAATGGCACACTCTGAATGAATGCACAGCTTATACCACACACACACACATTCATTTCAGTGAGAATTAATACACAGCCTATAGCAGCACAGAGACACACACACGGCTCACAGAGACTCAAAACACAGCCTATACCATGACACACACACACATACAAACACACACGTGCCTCACTGTGACTCAATGCACAGCCTATACCAGCACACACAGAGACATACACGACTCACTGTGATCCAATGCACAGCCTATAACAGCACACACACACAAACACAAGCACGGCTTACTGTGATACAACGCACTGCTATACCAGCTTATGCACAAACACATCCCTCCCTGTGAGTCAATGCTCAAGCTATACAGCACAAACCCACACACACACCACTCATTGTGGTTCACTGCATAGCCTATACCAGCACACACATACACGGTTAACTGTGACTCTATGAACAGCCTATACTGGCACACACACACATAGCTCAATGTGACTCAATGCACAGCCTATTCCAGCACTCATACACACACCTATGGCTCACTTGCACTCAATGCCTGCCTATTACACATAGACACACACACATAGACAAACACATGCATACACATGGCTCACTGTGACTCAATGCACAGGCTATACAGGCAACACACACACAAGGACAAGTCACTGAAACTCAATGTGCAGCCTATAACAACATAAACACATACGGCTCACTGTGACTCAACTCACACCCTCTACTAACACTCAGGCACACTCATGGGTCAATGTGTTTCAATGCACAGCCTATACCAGAACACACACACACACACACACATACACAGAAAAACGCTCTGTTACTCAATGCACGGCCTGCAAGAGCACACACACACACACACACACACATGCCTGGCTCACCGTTATGCAATGCACCACATATACCAGCATACAGACACACACACAAAAACATATTCGGCTTTCTGGGACTCAATGCACAGCCTATACCAGCACACACACACACACACACATGGCTCACTATGATCAAAGCACAGCCTATACCAGCACACACACACACACACACACACATATATCATTCACTGTTATTGAATGCACAGCCTATTGCAAGACACACACAGACACACACTGCTCACAGTTACTCAATGCACAACCTAATTCAGCACACACACACACTCATGAATAAACACACTGTGACTCCATACACAGCCTCTACAGGCAACACACACACGGACGGCTCTCTGAGACTCATTGCGCAGCCTATACTAACACAAACACACACGGCTCACTGTGCCTCACTTACAACCACTACCAGCACAAAGACACACACATGGCCTATGTGATTCAATGCACAGCCTATACCAGAAAAAATGACACACACACATACACACAAAAACTCACTGTAACAGAGCACAGACTATAAGAGCACACACACACATGCATGGCTCAGTGTGACTCAATGCACAGCTTATAACAGCATATAGACTCACACTCACAAACACAAAAACACACTTGGCTCACAGGAACTCAGTGCACAGCTTATACCATCACACACACACACACACACAAATGGCTCACTGTGATCAATGCACATCCTATACCAGCACACACACACAAATATAAATAGCTCACTGTGATTGGAAGCAGAGCCTACTGAAAGACAAACACACACACACACAATGGCTCACAGTGCCTCAATGCACAGCCTATATCAATGCAAACACACACCTCAGAGTGATTCAATGCTCAGCATATACAGCACACACAGACACACACATGCCTCACTGTTACTCAGTGCACAGCATATAACAACACACACACACATACATGGCTTTCTGTGACTCAATGCACAGTCTATACCAACACACACACACACACACCTCACTCTGAGTCAATGCTCAGGTTATACAACACACACACATGCACACAACCCTCAATGTGATTTAGTGCACAGCTTATACCAGCACACACATTCACACTGGTCACTCTGACTCAAATCACATCTCTTACCAGCACCCACACAAACATACACACAGCTCACTGTGACTCAATGCACAATCTATACTGGTACACACACACATAAACTGCTCACTGTGATTCAATGCCCAACCTATAGCAGCACACTCACAAATACACACCTAACTGTGAGTCAATGCTCAGCACATACCAGAACACACAGACACACCCATGGCTCACTATGATTTAATGCCCTGCCTATAACAAAACATTCACATACAGACGTGGCTCACTGTGAATCAATGCACAGCCTTTAACAGTACACACACACAAATATAAATGGCTCACTGTGATTGGAAGCAGAGCCTATTGAAAGACAAACACACACACACAATGGCTCACAGTGCCTGTGTGTATACATGGCTCACTGTGACTTGATGTACAACTCACACCAGCACACACCCAAACATACATGGCTCAATGGGACACAATGCACAACCTATAGCAGCACACACACACTCATATTCACAGGGCTCTCTGTTACTCAATGCACAGTGTATGCTAGCACACCCACACACAAACACCTCTGTTTCAATGCTCAGCCTATACCAGCAAACACACCCTCACACCCATGGATTAATGTAAATCAATATAATCTATACCAGCACACACACAAACAGAAACACATATAAACGGCTCACTGTGACTCAATGCCCAGCCTATAACGTCACCCACACACAAAAACATGGCTAAATGTGACTCAATGAACAGCCCATACTAGCACACACACACACAAGCACACACACACACACGGCTCACTCTGAATCACTGCAGAGCCTATACCGGCAGACACACAGATGCACATATCTCTCTGTGACTGAATGCACAGCCTATAGCAGCACACACAGACACAGACACACAGCTCACTTTGACTCAGTGCACAGCCTATACCCGCATACACACACACTCACGCATAAATGGCTCATTGTGATTGAATGCACAGAATACAGCAGCACACAGACACACACAAACATAGCTCACTGCGATCCAAGCACAGCCTATAACAACAAAGACACACACAAACACACACATATATATGGCTCACTCTGATTGAATGCACAGTCTATAGCAACACACACACACAGACATACATCTCACAGTGACTCAATGCACAGACTATACCAGTACAAACACACACCTCACAGAGGCTCAATGCTCACAGTATACAGCACACACAGATACACAAACACCTCATTGTGACTCAGTGCACTGCATAAACCAGAACACACACACACAGACATGCATGGCTCACTGTGACTTAATGCACTGCCTATGACAGCACACACAAAAACACACCTGGCTCACTGTGACTTAATGCACAGCCCATACTTGTACACACAAACACAAACATGGCTCACTGTGTTTCAGTGCACAACCTATACTACCACACTCACACACAAACACCTCAGAGTGAGTCAATGCTCAGCCTACAACAGCAAACAACTCCCACATCGATGGATCAATGTGACAGAATGAACAGCCTATACCACCAAACCAACACACAAATACACACAAACACACACACATGTTTACTGTTACTCAATGCACAGTGTATACCAACACACACACACAGATACAGCTCACTGTGACTCAGAACACAGCCTATAACAGCACACACACACCAAACATTGATCAATGTGCCTCAATGCACAGCCCATACCAGCACACACAGAAACATGGACACTTCTCACTGTGACACAATGCACAGCCTATAACAGCAAACACACACAAACACATGCACATACCTGGGCCAGTTTGACTCAATGCACAGCATATACCAGGACACACACACACACATACACACACACACAGCTCACATTGATTCAATGCACAAACCATACCAGCAAACCCACACACACAAACAGATGCTTGGCTAATTATGACTCAAGTCAGAGCCTATAGCAACACACACACACACACGGATTAAGGTGACTCAATGCACCACACATTCTAGCACACACAAACACACACACAGACTTATACACGGCTCACTGTGATTCAATTCCCAACCTATACCAGCACACACACACATACACGGCTCAATGTGACTCATTACCCAACACATGCCAATACACACACACATGAATGGCTCACTGGTCCTCAAAGCACAGCCTATACCAGCACACACACACAAGCAGGCATACACATGGTCACTATGACTGAATACACAGCCTATACATGCAACACACATGGATGGATCACTGAGTCTCAATGTGTCACCTATACCAACACACACACACAGCTCACTGTACCTCAACTCACACCCACAACCAGCAGACAGACACACACTGGGCTTACTGTGATTCGATGCACAGCTTATACCAGAACACATGACACACACACATACACACAAAAACACTCACTGTGACAATGCACAACCTATAAGCACACAAACACACACACACATGCATGACTCTCTGTGACTCAATGCACAATCTATAATAGCACACTCATGCCTCTTATTTTGACAAATTGCCTGGCTCATACCAGCACACACTGACACACACGGACTTCACTGTTACTCAATACACAGCCCATACGGTCACACACCAGACATGCTCTCATGGCTCACTCTGAATCATGCTCAGCCTTTACCAGCACACACACACGGCTCACTTTGAATGAATGCACAGCCTAGTCCAGCAAAACACACACACACACACACACACATGGCTCAGTGTGAGTAAATGCACAATCTATAACAACACGCCCAAACACAGACAGATTACTGTGGCTCAATGCACAGTCTACAAGTGCACACACACACACAAACAAGCTCACTTTGAATGAATGCACAGCCTATACCACACACACAGACACACACACACCTTTCCTTGAGATTTAATTCACAGCCTTTTGCAGCACACAGACACACACACACACGGCTCACAGTGACTCAAAACACAGCCTACACCAGAACACACACACACATATCAATGAGACAATGCACAGCCTATACCAGCACAAACACATACACGGCTCACTTTGACCCAATAAATGCCATGTAACAGCACACACACACACACACACACACAGGCATGGCTTACTGTGACTCAATTCACTGCCTATACCAGCACACACACACACACACAAACATACATGACGCAGTGTGACTCATTACACAGCCTATAACAGCACTCTCAAAACTCACTGTTACTCAGTGCACAGTCTATACCAGCACACACACACACACACACACACACACACACAGCTCATTGTGACTCAATGCTCTGCCTATACCAGCACACACACCTAGCTGTGACTCAATGCTCAGACTATACAGACACAGACTTCAGTGTGACTCAGTGCACAACCTATACTGCACACACACACACACACAGCTCACAGTGACTCAATGCACAGCCTATACCAGGACACACACACTAACACATACACATGGCTCACTGTGTCTCTTTGCACAGCCTATACAGGCACACACACACTCAAAGACACACAGCTCACTCTGACAAAATATGCTGCCTATACCAGCCCAAACACACACCTTGCTGTGACTCAATGCTCATCCTATAAAGCACACACACACATATGCACACACCTCAATGTGACTCACTGTATAGTGTATACTAGCACACACACACACTTGGCTCTCTGTGACTCAATTAACAGATTATAAGGGGACACACACACACACACACACACACACACACTTCTTACTTTGACAAATTGCGCAGCCCATACCAGCACAGACACACCACAGACTTCATTGTGTCTCAATGCACCGCCCATACTGGCACACACACAGACATGCTCACATGGCTCATTGTGACTATATGCTAAGCCTGTACAAGCACACACACACAAGGCTCACTTTGAATGAATGCACAGCCTATTCCAACACACAAACACACACACACAGCTCAGTGTGACTCAATGCACAATCTATAACAGCACACACACAAAGACGGCTCACTGTGGCTCAATGCACAGTGTATGAGTACACACACACACAAACACAAACACAGCTCACTTTGAATGAATGCAAAACCTATACCAATACACACACACATAAATGACACACTGTGACAGAATGCAAAACCTATACCAGCACACACACACACACACACACACACACATTTAACAATGAGACTTAGTGCCCAGCCTATAGCAGCACACACACAGACAAAAACACAGCTCACAGTGACTAAAGCACAGCCTATACCAGGATTCACATACACACACACAAACAAACGCATGTCTCACTGTGACCCAATGCACAGCCTATAACAGACACACACACACACACACAGGCGATGTTTACTGTGACTCATTTCACAGCATTTACCAGCACACAAACACAGACACACCCATCTCTGTGAGTCAATGCTCAAGCTATACAGCACACACACACACACACCAGTCAATGTTGCTCAGTGCACAGACTATACCAGCACATACACACACATGGCTCACTGTGACTCTATGCACAGAATATACTGGCACACACACACAGACACACACACAGACCTCACTGTGATTCAATGTACAGGCTACTCCAGAAGACACACACACACATCCATTGCTCACTGTGACTCAATTCACTGCCTATTACAACACACACACACAAACACACATACACATGGCTCACTGTGACTCAATGCACAGCTGATAAAGGCAACTCACACACACAGATGGCTCACAGAGACTCAATGTTCAGCCTATACCAACAGAAACACATATGGCTCATGGTTCCTCAACTCACACCCTCTACCAGCACTCAGACACACAGACTGCTCACTGTGTTTCAATGCACAGCCTATACCAGAACACAACCACACACACATGTACACAGAAAAATGCTCACTGTGACTCAATGTACGGTCTATAAGAGCACACAGACACACACACACATGGCTCATTGTGACTGAATGCACAGCCTATAACAGCATACAGACAAGCACACACACACACAAAAATATATTCGGCTCCCTGGGACTCAACGCAGATCCTATACCAACACACACACACATAAACAGGGTTCACTGTAATCAAAGCACAGCCTATACCAGCACACACACACACACACACACACACAAATATATGGCTCACTCTGAATGCACAGCCTATGGCAACACACACACACTCAGGCAAACACAGCTCAAAGTGACTCAATGCACAGCCTATACCAGCACAAGCACACACCTCACAGTGACTCAGTGCTCAGTGTATACAGCACACACAGACACACACAAAACTCATTGTTACTCAGTGCACAGCATATACCAGCACACACACACATACACAGGTTCCTGTGACTCAATGCACAGTCTATACCAACACACACATACACACACAAACTCAGTGTGAGTCAATGCTCAGGCTATACAGAGCACACATAACACTCAGTGTGATTTAGTGCACAGATTATACCAGCACACACACTCACACTGCTCACTCTGACTCAATGCCCAGCCCTTACCAGCACACACACAAACATTCACACAGCTCACTGTGACTCAATGCACAACCTATACCAGCACACTCACAGACACACACGTCATTGTGAGTCAATGCTCAGCATTTACCAGCACACATAGACACACCCACGGATCACTGTGATTCAGTACACTGCCTATACAACACATACACCTACAGACATGGCTCACTGTGACTCAATGCACAGCCTTTAACAATACACACACAGACATACACATGGCTTACTGTGACTCAATGCACAACCTATACCACCACACACACACACACACATTCACGGCTCAATGGGAATTGATTCACAGCCTATAGCAGCACACACACACATATATTCACATGGCTCTCTGTGACTCAATACAAAGCCTTTATTAGCATACTCACACACAAACACATCACTCTGAGTCAATGCTCAGCCTATACCAGCAAACACACCCTCACACCCACAGATCAGTGTGACTCAATCCACAGCCTATACCAGCACACCAACACACACACACACACACAAAAAAAAACACCTGCATGGTTCACTGTGACTCAATGCACAGCTTATACCAGTGCAAACACACATTTCAGAGTGATTCAATGCTCAGTGTATACAGCACACACAGACACACACACACCTCATTGTTACTCAGTGTACAGCATATACCAGCACACACACACATAAATGGCTTTCTGTGACTCAGTGCACATTCTATACCAACACACACATCAACACACACACCTCACTGTGAGTCAGTGCTCAGACTATACAGCACAGAAACACACACCTGTCAGTGTGATTTAGTGCAGAGCTTATACCAGCACACACACTCACACTGCTCACTCTGACTCAAGCAGAGCCCTTACCAGTACACACACAAACATACACACAGCTCACTGTGACCCAAGGCAAAACTTATACAATCACACACAAACATACACCACTCACTGTGACTCAATGCGCAACCCCTACCAGCACACTTACAGACACACATTTCACTGTGAGTCAAAACTCAGCATATACCAGTACAGACATACACACCCATGGCTTACTGTGATTCAATGCCTTGCCTATAACAGCACACTCACATACAGACACAACTCACTATGACTCAATGCACAGCCTTTACCAGTACACACACAAACATACACATGGCTCACTGTAACTCAGTGCACAACATACACCAGAACACACACACATATACACGGCTCAATGGGACTCAATGCACAGCCTATAGCATCACACACACACATATTCACAGGGTTTCCTGTAACTCAATGCACAGTGTATACTGGCACACTCACACACAAACACCTCACTCTGTCTATGCTCAGCCTACACCAGCAAACGCACACTCATACCCACAGATCAGTATAACTCAATGCACAACCTATACCAGTACACCAAAACACACAAAGAAAAACACACTTGCAGTGCTAACTCTGTCTCAATGTCCAGCCTATACTAGCACACACACACACAGCTCATTGTGACTAAATGCACAGCCTATAACAGCACCCACACACACAAACACGGTTCAATGTGACTCAATGAACAGCCCATACCAGCACACACACATTTGGACACACAGCTCTCTGTAAATCAATGCACAGCCTATGCCAGCAGACACACACACACCTCTCTGTGACTCAATGCACAACCTATAGCAGCACACACACACAGAGGCCCATACCTCACTGTGACTCAATGCACAGTCTACACCAGCAAACACATACGCACAGCTCACTTTGACTCAGTTCACAGCCTATACCAGCATACACACACACACTCAAAAATAAATGGTTCATTTTGATTGAATGCACAGCCTGTGTCAGGACACAGAAACACACACATGGCTTACACTTACTGAATGTACAGCCTATACCAGCACACACAGACAGAGCAACATGTCTCACAGTGAGCCAATAACAGCCTATATTAGCACACACACACACACACACATAGCCCACTGTGATTGAATGCACAGCATATAGAAACACACACACACAGACACACACAGCTCACAGAGAGGCAATGAACAGCCTATACCAGCACAAACACACACCTCACAGTGACTTAATGCTTACCATTTACAGCACACACAGACACACACACACCTCATTGTTACTCAGTGCACAGCGTATACCAGCACACACACACACATACATGGCTTGCTGTGACTCAATGCACAGTCTATACCAACACAAACATACACAGACACACCACACTGTGAGTCAATGCTCAGGCTATACAACACACACATACAAACACACACCTCACTGTAAGTCAATGCTCAGGCTATAGAGCACACACACACACACATAAACCCTTCAGTGTGATTTAGTGCACAGCTTATATCAGCACACACACTCACACTGCTCACTCTGACTCAATGCACAGCCCTTACCAGCACACACACAAACATACAAATAGCTGACTGTGAGTCAATGTACAACCTATACCAGCACACACACACACATACACCACTCACTGTGATTCATGCACAACCTATACCAACACACTCACAGACACACACCTAACTGTGAGTCAATGCTCAGCATATACCTGCACACTCAGACACACCCATGGCTCACTCTGATTAAATGTCCTGCCTATAACAGCACACTCACATACAGACAGATCTCACTCTGACTAAATGCACAGCATGTACCAGTACACACACAAGCATACACATGGCTCACTGTGACTCAAAGCACAACCTACACCAGCACGCACCCATACATGCACGGCTCAATGGCACTCAATGCACAGCCTATAGCAGCACACACACACAAACATTCACATGGCTCTCTGTGACTCAATGCACAGAGTATACTAGCACACTCACACACAAACACCTCACTCTGAGTAAATGCTCAGCCTATAACAGCAAACACACACTCACACCCATGGATCAATGTAACAATGCACAACCTATAGCAGAACACAAACACACACACACAAACACACATATGCACGGCTCACTGTGACTCAATGTGAAGCCAGTACTAGCACACACACACACAGCTACTGTGACACAATGCCCAGCCTCTAAGAGCACCCACACTCACAAACATGTTTCAATGTGACTCAATGCACAGCCCATACCAGCACACACATGCACACTCACCTATGCACACACAGCTCTCTGTGATTCATTGCACAGCCTATACCATCACACACACAGATACACACACCTCACTGTGACCCAATGCGCAACCTGTAGCAACACACATGCACACAGACACATATCTCACTGTGACTCAATGCACAGCTTACACCAGCACACATGTGCACACAGCTCAGTTTGACTCAGTACACAGCCTATATCAGCATACACACACACAAAATCACAGCTCACTGTGATCCAAGCACAGCCTATTCCAGCAAAAACACACACATATACGGCTCACTGTGATTGAATGCACAGACTATAGCAACACAAACACAGACACACAAAGCTCACAGTGACAATTCACAGCCTATACAAGCACAAAATCTCAACTCACAGTGACACAATGATCAGCATATACAGCACACACACACACATTATTGTGACTCAGTGCACAGCATTAACCAGAACACATACACACAGACACCATGGCTCATTGTGACTCAATGCACTGCCTATAACAGCACACACAAATACAAAACGGCTCCCAGTGACCCAATGCACAGCCCATACTAGTACAAACACAAACACACACATGGCTCACTGTGTCTCATTGCACAGCCTATACTACCACACTCACACACAATCACCTCACAGTGAGTGATCAGGCTACAACAGCAAACAACCCACGCAGTGACCAATCAATGTGACTCAATGAATAGCCTATACTAACACACCAACATACACACACAAACACACACACATCTTTACTGTGACTCAATGCACAGTGTATACCAATACACACACACACATAGACACAGGCACAGCTCACTCTGACTCAGAGCACAGTCTATAACAGCACAGAAACACCAAAAACGGCTCAATGTGCCTCAATGCACAGCCCATACCAGCACACACACAAACATGGACACCTCTCACTGTGACTCAATTCAGCCCTTAACAGCAAACACACACAAACACATGCACACACCTGGATCAGTTTGACACAATGCACAGCATATAGCAGGACACAGACACACACATACACACACAAATGGCTCACATTGATTCAATGCACAAACAATACAAGCAAACACACACACACAAAGAGATGCATGGTTCATTATGACTCAAGGCCCAGCCTATACTAGCACACACGCACACACACACACACATGGATTAATGTGACTCAATGCATGACCCATTCCAACACACACATACACAAACAAAAATTTATATACTGCTCAGTTTGATTCAATTCCCAACCTATACTCACACACACCCACACACACACACATGGCTCAATGTGACTCAATGCCCAACCCATGCCAGCACACACGTACATGCACAGTTCACTGGTCCTCAATGCACAGCCTATTCCAGCACACACACACACACACACACACACGTACACACACTCACTGTGACTCAATACACAAACTGTACATGCAACAAACACATGGATGGCTCACTGAGACTCAATGTGCAACTTATACTGATGCACTCACACACAACTTACTGTGCCTCAACTCACACACACTACCAGCACACACACACAGCTTACTGTAATTCAATGCACAGCCTATAACAGAACACACGACAGTCACACATACACACAAAAACGCTCACTGTGACAATGCACAGCCTATAGGAGCACACACACACTTGCATGGCTCATTGTGTCTCAATACACAGCCTATAAAAGCACACACACACACACACACACACACACCTCTTACTTTGACAAATTGCCCAGCCCACGCCAGCACACAGTCACACACGGACTTCACTGTGACTCAATGCACAGCCCATACTGTCACACACACAGACATGCTCCCATGGATCACTGTGTCTCTATGCTCAGCCTGTATGAGCACACACACACATGGCTCACTTTGAATGAATGCACTGCCTACCCAGCACACAAACACACACACCCACACACACACAGTTCAGTGTGGGTCAACGCACAATCTGTTACAGCACACCCACACACAGTTGGCTAATTATGGCTCAATGCACATTCTATAAGTGCACACACACACCCACAAACAAGCTCACTTTGAATGAATGCACAGCCTATACCACACACACATACACACACAAACGTTTCAATGAGAATTAATACACAGTCTATAGCAGCACACAAACACCCACACACATGGCTCACCAAGACTCAAAACACAGGCTATACCATGACACACACACAAAAACACATGCATGCCTCACTGTGACTCAATGCACAGGCTATACTGGCACACACACACACACACGACTCACTATGACCCAATTCACAGCCTATAACAACACACACACACACATACAAACACAGGGATGGCTTACTGTGACTCAAGGCACTGCCTATACCAGCATACACACACACACACCCCTCTCTGTGAGACAATGTTCAAGCTATACAGCACAAACACACAAACACACATCACTCATTGTGGCTCACTGTGCAGCCTATACCAGCACACACACACACACACACAGTTAACTATGACTCTATGCACAGCCTTTACCAGTACACACACAAACCTACACATGGCTCACTGTGACTCAGTACACAACCTACACCAGCACACACACACACATATATGGCTCAATGGCACTCAACACACAGCCTATAACAGCACACACACACAAACATATTCACATGGCTCTCTGTGACTCAATGCACAGAGTATACTAGCACACTCACACACAAACACCTCCCTCTTAGTCAATGCTCAGCCTATAACAGCAAACACACACTCACACCCATGGATCAATGTAACAATGCACAGCCTATACCAGAACACAAACACACACACACACAAACACACACATGCATGGCTAACTGTGAATCAATGCCGAGCCTATAACATCACACACTCACACAAACACGGCTCAATGTGACTGAATGCATATCCCATACCAGCACACACATGCACACACACACACACACAAGGCTCACTCTGAATCAATGCAGAAACTATACCAGCAAACACACAGATACACACACCTCTCTTTGACTCAATGCACAGCCTATAGCAGCACACACACCCACAGACACATATCTCACTGTGACTCACTGCACAGTCTACACCAGCACACACATACACACAACTCACTTTGACTCAGTGCACAGCCTATACCAGCATACACATACACACACACACACACACACGTAAAAGTCTCACTGTGATTGAATGCACAGCCTATGGAAGCAAACAGACACACAAAAAATGGCTCGCTGTGATCCAAGCACAGCCTATAACAACACACACACACATATGGCTCACTCTGAATGCACAGCCTATAGTAACACAGACACATACATCTCACAGTGACTCAATGCACAGCCTATACCAGTAAAAACACACACCTCACAGAGACTCAATGCTCACCATATATGGCAGACACACACACACCACATTGTGACTCAGTGCACTGCATTAAGCAGAACACACACACAGAGACATCCATGGCTCACTGTGACTCAATGCTCTGCCTATGACGGCACACACACACACACAGCTCACTGTGTCTCAATGCACAGCATATACTACCACACTCACACACAAACACCTCATAGTGAGTCAATGCTCAGCCTACAACAGAAAGCAACTCCCAATGCGATGGATCAATGTGACTCAATGAACAGCTTATACCAACATGCCAACACACACAGACACACAAACACACATGCATGTTTACTGTTACTCAATGCACAGTGTATACCAACACACACACACACACACACACACACAGATACAGCTCACTGTGATTCAGGGCACAGACTATAACAGCACACAAAAACCAAACATGGGTTAATGTGCCTCAATGCACAGTCCATACCAGCACACACACAAACACAGACATATCTCACTGTGACTCAATGCACAGCCCATAACAGCAAACATACACAAACACACACACATACCTGTGTCAGTTTGACTCAATGCACAGCATATACCAGGACACAGACACACACATACACACACACATGGCTCACTTTGATTCAATGCACAAACCATACCAGCAAACACACACACACAAAGAGATGCATGGCTCATTATTCTCAATGCACAGCCTATAGCAGCACACACACACACGGATTAATGTGACTCAATGTACAGCCCATTCTAGCATGCACAAACACATGCACAGATTTATACATGTCTCGCTGTGATTCAATGCCCAACCTATACCAACACACACACACACACACACACACACACACACACACGGCTCAATGTGACTCAATGCCCAACCCATGCCAGCACACATACACATGCACAGCTCACTGGTCTTCAATGCACAGCCTATACCAGCACACACACACGCACACATACACACACACATACACTCACTGTGACTCAATACACAGCCTGTACATGCAAAACACACACATGGATGGATCTCTGAGATTCAATTTGTCGCCTATACCAACACACACACACACAGCTCACTGTGCCTCAACTCACACCCAATACCAGCACACAGATACACACATGGCTTACTGTGATTCAATACCCAACCTATACCAGAACACACGACACACACACATACACACAAAAATGCTCACTGTGACAATGCACAGCCTATAGGAGCACACACACACACACACGCATGGCTCTCTGTGATTCAATGCACAACCTATAACAGGACATACACACACACACATACACACACCTCTTACTTTGACAAATTGCCTGGCCCATACCAGTACACACAAACAAACATGGACTTCCCTGTTACTCAATGCACAGCCCATACCATCACACACCAGACATGCTCCCATGGGTCATGGTGAATCATGCTCAGCCTTTACCAGCACACACACGGCTCACTTTGAATGAATGCACAGCCTATCCCAGTGTGAACACACACACACACTCACATGGTTCAGTGTGAGTCAATGCACAATCTATAACAGCACACCCACACACAGACAGATAACTGTGGTTCAATGTACAGTCTACAAGTGCACACACACACACAAACAAGCTCACTTTGAATGAATGCACAGCCTATACCACACACACACACACACACGTTTCCTTGAGATTTAATTCACAGCCTTATCAACACAGAGATACACACACATGGCTCACAGTGACTCAAAGCACAGCCTACACCAGGACACACACACACACACACATACATGTATCAATGAAGCGTAATGCACAGCCTATAGCAGCACACACACAGACACAACTCACAGTGACTCAAAGCACAGCTTTCACCATGACACACACACACACAAACACGTGCACCTCACTGTGACTCAATGCACAGTTTATACCAGCACACACACACACATACACGCCTCACTCTTACCCAATGCATGGTATATAACAGCACACATACACACACACACACACACACACACAGAGGCATGGATTACTTTGACTCAATGCACTGCCTATACCAGCACACACACACTCACACAAACATACACAGCTCAGTGTGACTCATTACACAGCCTATACAAATGCTCTGAAAACTCTCACTGTTACTCAATGCACAGTCTATACCAGCACAGACACACACACACACACACGCATACACACACACAGGGCTTATTGTGACTCAATGCTAAGGCTATACCAGAACAAACACACACCTCTCTGTGACTCAATGCTCAGCCTATAGAGCACACAGACACAGACCTCAATGTGACTCAGTGCACAACCTATAGCAAACACACACACACACACACACACGACTCACTGTGACTGCATGCACAGTCTATAATAGGTAACACACCCTAACACATACAGACGGCTCACTGTGTCTCATGGCACAGCCTATACCAGCAAACACACACACAAAAAGTACACGGCTCACTGTGACAAAATATGCAACCTATGCGAGCCCAAACACACACCTTGCTGTGACTCAATGCTCAGCCTATAGATCACACACACACATGCACACACCTCAATGTGACTCATTGTATAGCATATACCAGAACACACACACACTTGGCTCCCTGTGACTCAATTAACAGCCTTTAAGAGCACACACACACACACACACACACTTCTCACTTTGATGAATTGCCAAGTCCATACCAGTACACACAGACACAGCACGGACTTCATTGTGACTCAATGCACAGCCCATACTGGCACACACACAGACATGCTCACATGGCTCACTGTGACCCTATGTTAAGCCTGTCTCAGCATACACAGCTCACTTTGAATGAATGCACAGCCTATTCCAGCACACACACATACACACACACACAGAGCTCAGTGTTAATGCACAATCTATAACAGCACACACACAAAGATGGCTCACTATTGCTCAATGCACAGTCTATAAGAGCACACACACAGAAACACAAACACAGCTCACTTTGAATGAATGCAAAGCCTATACTAATGCACACACAAACACACACACATAAATGGCACACTGTGACTGAATGCAAAGCCTATACCAGCACACACACACACACACACACATGCACACACATGTAACAATGAGACTTAGTGTCCAGCTTATAGAAGCACACACACACACACAAACATGGCTCACAGTGACTAAAGCACAGACTATACCAGGATACACACACACACACACACACAAACACACATACCACACTGTGACCCAATGCACAGCCTATAACAGCACACACACATGGCTCACAGGCAAGGCTTACTGTAGTTCATTTCACAGCCTTTACTAGCACATGCACACACAGATACCCCTCTCTGTGAGTCAATGCTCAAGCTATAGAGCACACACACACACACACACACACACACACACTACCCAGTGTGGTTCAGTGCAGAACCTATACAAGCACATACACACACATGGCTCACTGTGACTCTATGCACAGTGTATACCAGCACACACACACACACACACACACACACACAGCTCACTGTGATTCAATGCACAGAGCATTCCAGCACAAACACACACATATCCATTGCTCACTGTGACTCAATTCACTGCCTATTACAACACACACACACACACACACACGTACACATGGCTCACTGTGACTCAATGCACAGCCTGTAAAGGTAACGCACAGACACAGATGGCTCACAGTGACTCAATGATCAGCCTATACCAACACAAACACATATGGCTTACAGTGCCTCAACTCACACCCTCTACCAGCATTCAGATACACAAATGGTTCACTGTGTTTCAATGTACAGCCTATACCAGAACACAACCACACACACATGTACACAGAAAAACACTCAATGCATGGCCTATAAGAGCACAAACACACACACACACACATGCATGGCTCACAGGGACTCAATGCTGATCATATACCAGCACATACACACACACACACATAAACACGGCTCACTGTAATCAAAGAACAGCATATACCAACACACACACACACACACACACATATGGCTCACTCTGTTTGAATGCACAGCCTATAGCAACACACATACACAGCCAAACACAGCTCAAAGTGACTCAATGCACAGCCTATACCAGCACAAACACACACCTCACAGTGACTCAGTTCTCAGCATATACAGCACACACAGACACACACAAACCTCATTGTTACTCAGTGAACAGCATATACCATCACACACACACACATACATGACTTCCTGTGACCCAATGCACAGTCTATACCAACATACACATACACACCTCACTGTAAGTCAATATTCAGACTATACAGCACACACACACACACACACACCCCTCAGTATGATTTTGTGCACAGCTTATACCACAACATTTCACATGACTCACTCTGACTAAATGCACAGCCCTTCGAGCACACACACAAACATTCACAAGCTCACTGTGACTCAGTGTACAACCTATACCAGCACACACACACACACACTGTTCACTGTGATGTAATGCACAACCTAAATCATCACACTCACAGCCACACTCCTCACTGTGACTCAATGCTCAGCATATACTAGCACACAGAGACACACCCATGGCTCACTGCGACTCAATGTACTGCCTATAACAGCACACGCACATACAAACATGGCACACTGTGACTCAATGCACAGCCTTTACCAGTACACACACAAACATACACATGGCTCACTGTGCTTCAATGCACAACCTATATCAGCACACACACACACACATACATGGCTTAATGAAACTCAATGCACAGGCTATAGCAGCACACACACACACATATTCACATGGCTCTCTGTGACTCAATGCACAGTCTATACTAGCACACTCACACATAAACACCTCACTCTGTGTCAATGTTCACCCTATAACAGAAAATACACACCCATCCCCACAGATCCATGTGACTCAATGCACAGCCTATACCAGCACACCAACACATGAACACACACACAAATATACACATGCACGGTTCATTGTCACTCTATGCACAGCGTCTGCCAGCACACGTACACACAGACACATACACTCGGCTCACTGTGACTCAAAGCAAATATTCTACCAGCTCATACAAACACACAAACACACACACACAGCACATTGTGACTCAATGTTCAGGCTATAGCAGCACACACACACCTTGCTCTGACTCAATGCTCAAACTATACAACACACACACAGGCCTCAATGTGATCCAGTGCACAACCTATACCACACACACACACACATGACTCACTGTGACCCATTGCACAACCTATACCAGCACACACTTCCACACACACACAGAAAGATACATGGCTTCCTGTGACTCAATGTACAGCTTATACTAAGACACACATACTATACATACACACGGCACACTGTCTCATTGCACAGCCTATACCAGCACACACAGACACAAAACACACATGGCTCACTGTTACTTAATGCAAAGGTTATACCAGCCCAAACACACATCTCACTGTGACTCAATGCTCAGCCTATACTGCACAGACACACACACGCACACACCTCAATGTGACTCATTGTACAGCATAAAGCAGCACACACACAGGTGTCTCCCTTGACTCAATTCACAGCCTATAAAAGCACACACACACAGACACAAACACATGCACATCTCTCACTTTGACAGATTGCCCAGCGCATACCAGCACACAAACACATGGACTTCACTGTGACTCAATGCACAGCCCATAGCATCACAAACACAGACATGCTCACATGGCTCACTGTGACTTTATGCTCAACCTGTACCAGTGCACACACACATGGCTCACTTTCAATGAATGCACAGCCTATTCCAGCACACACACACACAAACACACACACACACAGCTCTGTGTGAGTCAATGCACAATCTATAACAGCATACTGACACAAAGATGGCTAACTATGGCTCAATTCACAGTCTATAAGTGCATACACACACACACACAAACAAGCTCACTTTGAATGCATGCACAGCCTATACCAACACACATGCACACACACACATGAATGGCACACTCTGAATGCACAGCCTATACCAGCACATACACACACACATACACACATATCAATGAGACTTAATGCACAGCCTATAGCAGCACACAGACACATACACACGTGGCTCACAGTGACTCAAAGCACAGCCTATACTATGACACACACACACACAAACACACACATGCCTCCCTTTGACCCAGTGCACAGCTTATAACAGCACACATACACACACACACATACAGGCACAGCTTACTGTGTGACTCAATGCACTGCCTACACCAGCATACATACACACACACTCACCCCCCACTGTGAGTCAATGTTCAAGATATACAGCACAAACACACACACAAACCACTCAATGTGGCTCAGTGCACAACATATACCAGCACATGCACACGCATGGCTATCTGTGTCTCTATGCACAGCCTGTACCAGCATGCACACACACACACAGTTCACTGTTACTCAATGCATATCCTATTCCAGCACACACACACACACACACACACACATGGATCACTATGACTCAATGCACTGACTATTACACACACACACACAAGCATACACATGGCTCACTATGACTCAATGCACAGGCTATACAGGCAACACACACACAAGGACAGCACACTGAGTCTCAATGTGCACCCTATACCATCACAAACACATACAGCTCACAGTGCCTCAACTCGCACCCTCTACCAGCACTCAGGAACAAACATGGCTCACTGTGCTTCAATGCCCAGCCTGTACCAGAATACACCCCCCCACACACATACATAGGAAAATGCTCACTGTGGCTCAGTGCACGGCCTATAAGAGCACAAACGCAAACACACACATGCACACATGCAGGGCCCACTGTTATGCAATGTACAGCCTATACCAGCATACAAACACACACGCACACAAAAAATAATTTATTCGGCTACCTGGGACTCAATGCACAGCCTATACCAGCACACACATACACACACACACATATGGCTCACTGTGATTGAATGCACAGCCTATAGCAACACACACACAAAGACACACACAGCTCGAAGTGACACAATGCATAGCCTATATCAGCACAAACATACACTTCACAGTGACTCAATGCTCACAGTTTACAACACACACAGACCCACTCACACCTAGTTGTTACTCACTGCACAGCATATACCAGCACACACACACACACACTTGGCTCCCTGTGACTCAAATCACAGCCTGAAACAGCACACACACACACATACATGGCTCACTGTGACACATGCACAGCCTATAACAACACACACACACACAGGCCTGGCTTACTGTGACTTATTGCACCACCTATACATGCACACACACACACAACCCTCTATTTGAGTCAATGCTCAAGCTATACAGCACACACTCACACGCCACTAGTGTGGCTCAGTGCACTGCCTATACCAGCACATAACACACACAGCTCACTGTGATTCAATGAACAGCCTATACCGGCATACACACACACACACACAGAGCTCACTGTGACTCAATGCACAGCCTATTCCAGCACGAAAACACACAAATACACGGCTCACTGTGACTTAATTCACTGCCTATTACAGCACACACACACACACACACACACACACATACACATGGCTCATTGTGACTCAATGCCCAGCTGATATAAGAAACACACACACACAGGTGTCTCACTGTGGCTCATGTGCAGCCTATACCAACACAAACACATATGGCTCACTGTTCCTCAACTTGCACCCTCTACCAGCACTGAGACAAACGGATCACTGCATTCCAATGCACAACCTATACCAGAACACACATACACTTCTCAATGGGACTCAATGAACAACCTATACCAGCACACACACACAGATATATACACATGGCTCACTGTGACTCAGTGCATAGCCTACACTACCACATTCACACACAAACACCTCACAGTGAGTCAATGCTCACCCTACACCAGCAAACAATCCCCTCTTCAATCAATGTGACTCAATGAACTGCCTATACCACCACACCAACACACACACACACACAAAGACACACATGTTCATTGTGACAAAATGCACAGCATATTACAGCACACACACACACAGATACAGCTCACTGTGACTCAGAGCACAGCCTAGAACAGCACACACACACCAAACATGGCTCAATGTGCGTCAATGCACAGTCCATATCAGCACACACACAAACGCAGTCACCTCTCACTGTGATTCAATGCACAGCCCATGACAGCAAACACACAGAAAGACACGCACACACATGGATCAGTTTCACTCAATGCACAGCATATAACAGGACACAGACACACACAGACATAGAGACACGCATGACTCACATTGATTCAATGCACAAACCATACCAGCAAACACACACACACAAACAGATGCATGTTTCATTATGATTCAATGTACAGCCTATACCAGCACACACACATACACACACACACACATGGATTAATATGACTCCATGCACAGCCCATTCCAGTACACACAAACACACACACAGTCTTATACACGGCTCACTGTGACTCAATGCCCAAACTATACCAGCACACACACACACACATACGGCTCAATGTGACTCAATGTCCAACCCATGCCATCACCCACACACATGCATGGCTCACTGGTTCTCAATGCAGAGCCTATTCCAGCACACACACACACATACACACACACATGCATACACACGCTCACTGAGACTCAATCACAGCCTGTACATGCAATGCACAAACACAGATGGCTCACTAAGACTCAATGCACGACCTATACCAATACACACACACAGAGCTCACTGTGCCTCAATGCACACCCACTACCAAAACACAGACACATATATGGCTTACTGTGATTCAATGGACAACCTATACCAGAACACATGACACATACACACAAAAACGCTTACTGCAGCAATGCACAGCCTATAAGGGCACACACACACACACACATACACACATGCATGGCTCACTGTGACTCAGTGCACAGCCTATACCAGCATACAGCCACACACGCACAAACACAAAAACTCCTTTGGCTCACTGGGACTCAATGCACAGCATATACTAGCACACACACAAACAAACAAAAAAACGGCTCAGTGTGATCAATGTCCAGCCTATACCAGCACATACACACACACATATGTGGCTCACTGTGATTGAATGCAGAGCCTATTGAAAGACACAAGCACACACACAAACGGCTCACAGTGCCATTTGCACTGCCTATACCAGTGCAAACGCCTCACAGTGATTCAATGCTCAGCATATACAGCACACAAGCACGCCTACAGCTCACTGTGACTCACTGCACTTCCTACTACAGCACACATATACAGACACAGTTCACAGTGACTCAATGCACAAACTATACGAGCACACATACATGACTCAATGGTACTCAATGCACTGCCTATACTATCACACACACACACACGGCTAACTGTGACTCTATGCACAGTCTATACTGGCTCACACAATCACACAGCTCACTGTGACTCAATGCATTGTCTATTACACACACACACACACATACATATTGCTCACTGTGACTCAATGCACAGCCTATACAGGCTACACACACAGACATGAAGAGCTCACTGAGACTCAATGTTCAGCCTATACCAACACAAACACATACGGCCCATTGTGCCTCAACTCGTACCCTCTACCAGCACTCAGGCACACACATGGCTCACTGTGTCTCTATGAACAGCCTATGCTAGAACAAACACACACATACACAGAAAAATGTTCACTGTGACTCAATGCACAACCTATAAGAGCACACACACACACACACATGCATGGCTCACTGTTATGTAATGTACAGCCTATACCAGCATACAGACACACACGCACACACAAACATATTCAGCTTCCTGGGACTAAATTCAGAGCCTATACCAGCACACACACATACACAAACATGGATCACTGTGAACAAAGCACAGCCTATACCAGGACACACACACACACACACACACACACACACACATATAAGACTCACTGTGATTGAATGCACAGCCTATAGCAACACACACACAGACACACACAGCTCACAGTGACTCAATGCACAGCCTATACCAGCACAAACACACACCTCACAGTGACTCAATGCTCAGTGAGTACAGCACATACAGACACAGCTAAACCTCATTGTTATTCAGTGCACAGCATATATCAACACACACACCCACATACATAGCTTCTTGTGACTCAATGCATGGTCTATACCAACACACACATACACACACACACCTCACTGTGAGTCAATGCTCAGGCTATACAGCACACACACACCCCTTATTGTGATTTAGTGCACAGATTATACCAGCACACATAGTCACACTGCTCACTCTGACTCAATGCCCAGCCCTTACCAACACACACACAAACATTCACACAGCTCACTGTGTCTCAATGCACAACCTATATCAACTCACTCACAGACACACAAGTCACTGTGAGTCAATGGTCAGCATTTACCAGCACACACAGACACACCCACGGATCACTGTGATTCAGTGCACTGCCTATACAGCACACACACCTACAGACACGGCTCACTGTGACTCAATGCACAGCCTTTACCAGTACACACACAGCCATACGCATGGCTTATTGTGACTCAAGGCACCACCTATACCAGCACACACACACACACATTCACAGCTCAATGGGAATCAATTCGCAGCCTATAACAGCACACACACACACACACATATTCACATGGCTCTCTGTGCTCAATGCACAGCCTTTATTAGCATACTCACACACAAACACCTCACTCTGAGTCAATTCTCAGCCTATACCAGCAAACACACCCCCACACCCATGGATCAGTGTGACTCAATCCACAGCCTATATCAGCACACCAACACACAAAAACACGCCTGCACGGTTCACTGTGACTCAATTCACAGCCTATACCAGCATGCATACACACAGCTCACTGTGACTCAATATCCAGCCTATAACAGAACACACACACACAAACATGCCTCAGTGTGACTCAGTGAACAGCCCATACCAGCACACACACACACATGCACACATGCACACATGGCTGTTTGTGAATCAGTGCACAACCTATAGCACACACACAGACACATGTCTCGCTGTGACTCTATGCAGAGACTATACCAGCACACACACACAGAGCTCACTTTGACTCAGTGCACAGTCTATACCAGCATACACACATACACACACACACATATAAATGGCTCACTGTGACTGAATGCACAGCCTGTGGCAGCACAGAGACACACACACAGCTCTCTGTGACTGAATGCACATAATATACCAACATACACACACACACACATAAATGGCTCACTGTGATTGAATGCACAGCATATAGCAGCACACACACACAGATATGGCTTACTGTGACTCAATGCACAGACTATAATAGCACACATACACACACAGACACACACACACACGGCTCAATGTGACTCAATGCACAGCCCGTAACAGCACAAACAGAAAAACAGACATACCCTTATAAACATTGTTCCCTGTAACTCAAGGCACAACCTATACCAGTATACACACACACACATCACTCACTGTGACTCAATGCACAGCCAACACCAGCACACACACATACACTGACACACACACACATACATATGGCTAATTGTAAATCAATGCACAACTTATAACAGCACACAGACACACATACATTGCTCACTGTGAAAGCACAATCTGCACCAGCACACACACATACATGGCTCACTGTGACTCAATGCACAGCCTATACCAACACACACACACACAGTTCAATTTGACTCAATGCACAGCCTATACCAGGACACAGACACACACATACACACAAACACACGGCTCTCTGTGAGTCAATGCACAAACCATACCAACACACACACAAACAGATGCACGGCCCATTGTTACTCAAATCACAGCATACACAAGGACACACCCTCACACACACAGCTCACTGTGACAAAATGCACAGCCTATAACAGCACACACACACACACACACACACGGCTCAATGTGATTCAATGCACAGCTCATACCAGCACACACACAAACACAGAAACCTCTCACTGTGACTCAATGCACAGCCTTTAGCAGGACGCACACACAGACACACACACACACACATAGCTAACTGTTACTCAGTGGACAGCCTATTAAAGCACACGTCTCACAGTGACACAATGCACAGCCTATAACAGCACACACACACATGACTGAATGTGACTCAATGCACAGCCAACCCTGCACACACAAAACAACACACACAAACTTACACATGGCTCACTGTGACCCAATGCACAACCTATATCAGTTCACACACACATATACATGGCTCACTGTGTCTGGAATGCACATACCACAAGAAAAAAAATTACACATTAATATCCCTTATGAGTACAATGGAAAATTCCTTAACAAAATACTAACAAATCAAATCCAATAGCATATAAAAAGGATTATTTATCTTGACCAAGTGGATTTATCTGAATAACAAAAGTGTTTAACATATGAAATCAGTCAGTGTAATAATTAATAAATGAAGTGCAAAGCACTATATGATCATCTCATTTGTTACATAAAAACCTTTGAAAAAGTCCACCTTACATTTTCATGGTAAAAATACTTAACTAACCAGAAAGAAAGGTGCATTTCCTCAGTCTATTTGAAGATTTTATGAAAAACCTATAGGTAACATCATATACAGTGTTGCAAGACATAACACATTTGCCCACTCTAGGCAATTCTATAAACCTTTGCACTGGGGGTTGTATACAGGGAAATTAGGCAGGAAAAAAATACATACAAGTAAGAAAGGAAGAAATAAACTATCCCTATTTGCAGATGACCTGTTCGTTTATACTGAAAATCCCAAAGAATTATCCCCAAAACTATGAGTTGATAAAGAATTCAGCACTTTTACAGTAAAAGAGATCAATACACAAAATTATTTGTCCTGGTATGGACAATTGACAAGGAAAATAAGAAAGCAATTCTACTTACATTAGAATTGAAGTAAAGAAAATACATCAGGCTAACTTTAAGGAAGACAAAGACTCCTGCGATGAAAACTATAAAACAGTGTTGCAAGAAATTAAATAAGATCTAAATAAATGGAAAGACATCGTATGTTCATGCATTGGAAGACAATAATAAGGTGGGAATCCAAGTTTTCTAGAAAGTCAATGCCATGTTTATCAAAATCTCAATGCACTCTTTGCAAAATAAAAAAACTAAACTTTAATTTCATGTGGAATTCTATGGGGCCCCATAAAGAATAAAAGTACTGAAAGAGAAGAATAAATTTGGGGGACTCATTCTTCCTGATTTCAAATCTTAATACAAAGTAACTGTTATCATTAAATCAACTATATTCCCATAGAAGACAAAAAATAAATTAAAACCAAAACCAAAACCCTCCCAGAGTATAACAGTAATAATTAGATTAATGGAATAAAATTAGGAATCCAATAATAAACTCATACATAATGCCAATAGAAATTGGCAAGCATATGAATTCCATCCAACAGGGAAACAACAATGATGTTTGGACAACTGGATATACACAAGAAAATGAATATATTTGGAGCCTTACCTCATGCAAAATTAATGCTAAGTGGATCCACAACTTATATATAAGAATCTATACCATAAAAGTTTTAGAAGAAAACATGAGGTAAATTTTCAGGATGTTGGATATGGGAATGGATCATAGCTATGGTACTACAAGCATGAGAAGCAAAAGGAAAAATAGACAAATTGGACTTAATGAAAATTTAAAACTTTTGTGCTTCAAAAGTTCTTATCAGGAAAGTAAAAAGATAATCTACAGAATGGAAGAACATATTTGGAAATCACATATCTTATATGGATTTAATATTCTAAATATACATAAAGGATTACCGAAACTGACCAAAAAAAGATAAACTCAATTGAAAAATGGGTAGAAGTTTTGTAAATATTTCTCCAGAGAAGGTATACAGATCACTAAAAAATATTTTTAAAGATTTTCAATAATATTAGTCTTAAGGAAATTCACATTAAAATTACAATAAATGCCACTAAACACCTACTAGGATGGCTATAGTTAAAAATATGGAAAATAACAAGTTAGCCTAAAGTGTAGAGAAATCAGAGCACTTGAACATTGTTGCTGGGACTCTAAAATGGTATTTCAATGAAAAGAAATAAATTACTAATAGATGCTACAACATGTCCTTTGGGTATATGCCCAGGAGAGGGATTGATGGATCATATGGTAGTTCTAGTTTTAGTTTTCTAAGGAACCTCCATACTGTTCTCCATAGTGGGTGTATAGACTTACATTTCCAGCAACAATGTAGGAGGGCTCCCTTTTTCCACACCCTCTCCAGCATTTATTGTTTGTAGACTTTGTGATGTTGGCCATTCTGACCAATAACTTGAATTACATTTCTCTAATATTTAATGATGTAGAGAATCTTTACCTGTACCTTTGGCCATCTGTATGCCTTTTTCAGAGAAATATCTTTTAGACCTTCTTCCCATTTTTTGATTGGGTTGTTTATTTATTTGATATTGAGCTATGTGAGCTATTTGTATAATTTGGCGATTAATACTTTGTCAATGTCATCATTTGCAAATATTTCCTCCCATTCTGTAGACTGTCATTTTGTTTTATGTATGGTTTCCTTTGCTATGCAAAAACTTATGTTTAATTAAGATCCATTTCCTTAATTTTGTTTTTATTTCCACTACTCTAGGAGACAGAACCAAATAGATACTACTGCAATTTATGTCAAAGAGTGTTTGGCCTATGTTTTCCTCTAGGAGTTTAATAATACCAGCTTTACATTTAGTATTTAATCAGGTTTGAGTTTACTTTTTGTATTATATTACAGAATGTTCTAATTTCATGTAGCTGTCCAGTTTTCTGGATATGTAGCTGTTCAGTTTTCTCAGCACGAATTGTTGAAGAGATTGTTTTTTTCTCATTGTATATTCTTGTCTTCTTTGTCATACATTAATAACCTTATATGTGTGGGGTTATTTCTGGACTTACTATCTTATTTCATTGATCTATGTTTCTGTTTTTTGTTCCAATACCAACTGTCTTGATTATTGTAGCTTTTGTCCTGAAGCTTTGTTTTTCTTTCTCAAGATTGTTTTGGCTATTCAGGGTCTGTTGTGTTTCCATATAAATTTTTTTTTGTTGTTCTATTTCTGTGAAAAATGGCGCTGGTAATTTGATACAGATTGCATTGAATTTATAGATCACCTTGGGTAGTATAGTATTTTGATAATACTGATTCTCCAAATTCAAGAACATAGCGTATGTTTCCATCTGTTTGTTTTGGCCTCAGTTTCTTTCAACAGCAACTTATAGTTTTCGGAGTATAGGAGGTATTTTATTCTATTTGATGCAATGGGAATTGTATTGTTTCCTTAATTTCTCTTTCTGATTTTTCATTGTTAGTGTATAGCAATGCAACAGATTTCTGTATGTTAATTTTGTATCCTGCAACTTTACCAAATTAATTATTGAACTGTAGTAGTTTTCTGGTAGTGTCTTTACAATTTTCTATGTATAGCATCATGCTACTTGCATAGTGGCACTTTTATTTCTTCTTTTCCAGTTTGAATTATTTTATTTTTTTTCTTTTTCTAATTACTGTCTTTAGGCCTTCCAAAACTATGTTGAATAAAAGTGGTGAGAATGGACATTCTTGTTTTGTTCCTGATCTTAGAGGAAATGCTTTTAACTTTTCACCATTGACTATGGTGTTAGCTGTGGGATTGTCATATATGACCTTTATTATGTTGAGGTAGGATCCCTCTATGTCTACTTTCTGGAGAGTCTTTATCATAAATGGGTGTTGAATTTTATCAAAAGTTTTTATGCATCAATTGAGATGATAATATGTCTTTTTATTCTTCAATTTTTGATGTGGTGTATTACACTGATTGATTTGTGGATATTGAAGAATCCTTGCATCCCTGAGATAAATCCCACGTAATCATCATGTATTATCCTTTAAATGTGTTGTTGGAGTCAGTTTGCTAGTATTTTGTTGAGGATTTTTGTGTCTATGTTCATCAGTGATATTGGTCTGTAATTTTCTTTTTTTGTGATATCTTTGTCTGGTTTTGGTATCAGGGTGATGATGGCCTTTTAGAACGAGTTTGGGAGTATTCCTCCCTCTGCAATTTTTTGGAAGATTTTGAGAAAGATAGGTGTTAACTCTTCTTTAAATGTTTGGTAAAATTTGCCTGTGAAGCCATGTGGTCCTGGACTTCTGCTTGTTGAATTTTTAATTACAGTTTCAGTTTCGTTTCTTGTGATTCGTTTATATATTCTAATTCTTCCTTGTTCAGTCTTGGACAGTTGTGTCTTTCTAAGAATTTGTCCAGTTCTTCAAGGTTGTCCATTTTATTGGTATATAGTACTTGTAGTAGTCTCTTATGCTCCTTTGTATTTCTGTGACATTAGTAGTAACTTCTCCTTTTTCACTTCTAATTTTATTGATTTGGGCCCTCTCCCTTTTATTCTTGATGAGTCTGGCTAATGTCTTATCAACTTGGTTTATATTTTCAAAGAAAAGTCTTTTAATTTCTTTGATTTTTTCTACTGTTTTTTCTTTTTTTCTTTTTTAGTCTCTATTTCATTTATTTCTGCTCTGATCTTTATGATTTCTTTTGTTCTACTAACTTTGAGTTTTGTTCTTATTTCTCTAGTTGCTTTTGTGTTAGGTAGTTTATTCGAGATTCTTCTTGTTTCCATTATGTCACTATAAATTTCCCTCCTAGAAATTCTGTGTCCCATAGGTTTTGGATCATTGTGTTTTTCTTTTCATTTGTCTCTATGCAATTTTTGATTTCCTCTTTGACTTCTTCAGTCATCCATTGATTGTTTAGTAGCATATTGTGTAGCCTCCATGTGTTTGTGTGTGTGTGTGTGTGTTTTAATTTACTTATTTATTTATGGCTGCATTGGGTCTTCATTGCTGCGTGTGGGCTTTGTCTAGATGTGGTGAGCAGGAGCTAATCTTCTTTGCAGTGCATGGACTTATCATTGTAGTGGCTTCTCTTGTTGTGGATCATGGGGTCTAGGTGCATGGGTTTCAGTAGTTGTGGCATGTGGGCTAAGTAGCTGTGGCTCATGGGCTTTAGAGTGCAGGCTCAGTAGTAGTGTTGCCCTGACTTAGTTACTCCACGGCATGTGGGATCTTCCTGGACCAGAGTTTGAACCTGCATCCTCTGCAGTAGCAGGTGGACTCCCAACCACTGTGCTACCAGGGAAGTCCCATGTGTTTGCGTCTTTTTAGTTTTTTTCTTGCAGTTGATTTCTAATCTCATAGCATTGTGGATGGAAAAGATGCTTGATACAGTTTCACTTTTCTTAAATTTACAAAAGCTTTCTTTTTGGTCCAGCATGTGATCTATCCTGGAGAATGTTCTGTATCCATTGAAAAGAATGTGTATTCTGCTGCTAATCTATCTGGTCTGTTGTGTCATTTAAAGCATGTGTTTCCTTATTAATTTTCTGTCTGGATGATCTGTCTATTCGTGTAAGTAGGGTGTTAAATTCCCCCACTATTATTGTGTTACTGTTAATTTCCCCTTTTATGGCAGTTAGTATTTGCCTTATATGTTGAGGTGCTCAAATGTTGAGTGCATATATATTTATAATTGTTATATCTTCATCTTAGATTGATCCCTTGATCATTGTGTAGTGTTGTTCTTTGTCTTTTGTAAGGATCTTTATTTTAAAGTCTATTTGGTTTGGTATGAGTATTGCTACTCCAGCTTTCTTTTGATTTCCATTTGCATGGAATATCTTTTTCCATCTCCTCACTTTCAGTCTGTATGCTTCCCTAGGTCTGAAGAGGGTCTCTCATAGACAGCATATATTTGGGTGTGTTTCTTATACATTCAGTCAATGTCTTTTGGTTGGAGCATTTAATCCACATATATTTAAGGTAGTTATCAATATGTATGTCCTTATTGCTATTTTGTAAATTGCTTTCGATTTGTTTTTGTACGCATTTCTCCCTCCTTTTCTCTTTTGTTCTCTTGTGATCTGATGACTTTCTTCTGTGCTGTATTTAGATTTCTTTTTCTTATTTCTGTGTATGTCTATTAGAGAATTTTGGTTTGCTGTTACCATGAGGTTTTGATATAGCAGTCTATATATATACAACGTTGTTTTAATTTGCTGGTCTCCTAATTTCAAATGCTTTACAAATATCCTGCATATGTTCTCTTCTCCTCTCTTGATTATTGGTTTAGTTATCATATTTGTGTGTGGATCATTTCCTAATTTTACTGTATGTTTGCCTTTACTGATGAGCTTTCCCATTTCATAATTTTCTTGTTTCTAGTTGTGACCATTTCTTTTCCACCTAAACAAGTTTTTTTTTCTTTTTTTTAAAACCTTTGTTGTAAAGCTGGTTTGGTGGTGGTCAATTCTTTTAGCTTTTGCTTGTCTGTAAAGCTTTTGACTTCTCCACTGAATCTGAGTGAGAGTTTTGTTGTGTAGAATTTTCTTGGATGTAGGTTTTTCCCTTTCATCACTTTAAATATATTGTTCTACCTCTCTTCTTGGCTGCATAGTTTCTGGTGAAATATCAGCTCATAACTTTATGGGGGTTCCCTTTATGTTATTTGTTGCTTCTCCCTCATTGCTTTTAATATTTTCTCTTTAATTTTTGTTAATTTAATTACTATCTGTCTTAGTGTCTCCCTCTTGCATTTATCCTGTATGGGACTCTCTGCACTTCCTGCACTTAGGTAACTACTTCCTTTCCCATGATTTGTTAGTTTTCAGCTATTATCTCTTTAAATATCTTCTCAGACCATTTCTCTCTCTCTTCTTCTTCTGGGACCCTTATAATGTGAATGTTGGTGCATTTGACAATGTCCCAGTGTTCTCTTAAACTGTCTCTTTTTAAAAAAATTTTTTTTCTTTATTCTGTTCTGCAGCACTGATTTACACCATCTGTGTTCCTGCTCACTTCTCCATTCTTCTGCCTCAGTTATTCTGCTATTAACTCCTTCTAGTATATTTTGTATTTCTGCTATTGTATTCTTCAACTCTGTTTGGTTGTTCTTTATTTTTTGTAATTCTTTGCTTACAACTTCTTGTAATTTCTCACTCTGTACAGCCATTCTTTTCCCAAGTTCTTGGATATGCTTTATGATCATTACTCTGAATTCTTTCTTGGGTAAATTGCCTATTTCCACATGACTTACTTGTTCTTCTGGGGTTTTATGTTGCTCCTTCAATTGGAACATATTCTTCTGCTGTCTCACTTTGTCAAAATTTATATTTGTATTTTTGTGTATGTGGATGGTTAGTTATGGTTCTCAAACTTGGAGAATTGTCCCTCTATGAGGGATGTCCTATGTGTCCCATCAGTACACTCCCATCTCATCACACAAGGGCCAGTGACCATCTGATCTTGAGGTAGGTTATGAGTTGTGTTTGCAGACTCAGTTCCATAGTGTGTGAGCTTTTAGTTTTCTTGCTTCTGTTGTCTACTCCCTGGTGAGTGAGGCTGGTCAAGAGGCTTGTGCATGCTTCCTAGCGGGAAGGGCAAATGTCTGCCCACTGGTGGTGCAGTTGGATCTTGGGTCTCTGGTGGGCAAGGCCATGTCAAGTGGTGTGTCTAGAGGTGGCTGTGGGCTCAGGAATTCCTTAGGCAGCCTGTCTGTTGGTGGGTGTGGCTGTGTTTTCACTTTTTGGTTGTTTGGCCTGAGGTGTCCCAGCACTAGATGCAGTTGGGTGGGGCATGTTCTTGGTGCTAATATCCTAAGCGAGATGTCAGCCTTTATATGCATGCTCCCATGTATGTTTGACACCAGCTTTTATGTTCTGAGAGAGAGCTGCAGCCACCCTCCCACCGTCCAGGAGATCCTCCAAGGTCAGCAGGTTAGTCTGGCCCAGGCTCCTATGAAGTCACCAACATTCTCCTGGGTCCTGGTGCACACGAGACCATGTATACATTCTCCCAGAGTAGAGTTTCTGTTTCCCCCAGTCCTGTGGATATCCTGTGATCAAGACTGCTGAGCTTCAAAGCCAAATGCTCTGGGAGCTCCTCCTTCCAAAGCTAGACCTCCAAGGCTTGGTAGCAGGGTGTGGGGCTAGAACTCTCACTGCTGTGGGAGAACCTCTGCAATATAATTATTCTCCTGTCTGTGTGTCACCCGCCCCGGGAGCTATGGGATTTGATTATATCATGACCCTCCTTCCAACTCATTGTGATTTCTTCTTTGTGTTTGGATGTAGAAGATGTTTTTTGGTAAGTTCCAGTCTTTTTTACTGATGGATGTTCAGCAGTTAGTTGTGATTTTGGTTTACTCATGGAAGTAGATGACCTCAAGGTCCTTCTGCTTTGCCATCTTCTCTTCCCTCCTCACATGTGACCCCCAAGGGCAGGTGGGCCTTCAGCTGGCAGGGTCTATCTGAAGTGTGATGACAGTGCAACCATGGGTTGGGTTGGGGTTGAGGGTCACCTTCCCTTCAGCCTCCAGGGCAGCTCAACAAAGGTGGAGGGAAGAGACACCAAGCTAGGAGTTCAGGCTCTGTGGGGATTTGGGCTCCATGCCAGAAAGGTGTCGGGGATGCTCAGCACTCTGTCCCTCAGGGAGGGAAGTGAGGGCACCAGGGAAGGGGGTGGCATTGGAGGGAGGAAGTGGGGCACGAGTGGGTGGTGAGGGTTGGTGGCTCTGCTGACAGCTTCCATCTTCTGATGAAACACACACCTGTAAGTGCTTACTTTTAAGTAAACTAAATAGAGTTGTTTTATAAATCTAATTTTGATAATATTTTGTAGAGGTAGACATGTCTCATGTATAATGTACACACAGACATGTAAACAGATGAAAATAGAGATCCCATAGCTTCACTTTAAAAACTTAGTTATGAAGTTATTACAATATAAACTTACTGGTTTATAACTAAGAGTTAGAATACATTAAATTTTCTTGCTCAGATGACCTAAGTATCTACTACTTTTGCAAAAGACTTTTAAGATTTGTACTTGTCCTTGATAATTTCTTAAGGAGACTATGAATTCGATTTGGAGTGAAGGAGCCTTTCCAGCTCTTTGAGTTTACAAAGGTCACATTTTCCCTTTCTCCCCTTAGATTGAGTTAATAAGGCTCAGTCTCAAGTTATTGTGGATTGTATTTTCATTTCTGATTTGTAGAGATTTGTAAGGTAGAGGCAGTTGCTTTTAACTTTCCAAAGAACTGGCTTGTAGCCCAAAATGATATCAAAACATTGATTTGATAAGTTATATTTTCTTTCACTTTGTTTTACAAATCAGTGAGAAGAATTTCAACTAAACTGAAATTCAAGGGTTCTATATTTTAGAATTTTAGGTTTACTTATCATGCCTTCAAAAGTTCACACAAGGCATTCAACAAAGTTCCCCTTTCTAAGTGTACATTTTATACCCTGAGCAAAATCTCTATCATTATTTTTTGTTAGTTCCTAGATATTTCTCCCAGTTTTTACTTTATATTGTATGGCTCAGGTAACCTAATTAATATTTCCTGAGGGGCAGATTCCTATGCCCTGTCTTATATTACCAAGCACAGGAAGCATTCCCTAGTGAGATATGTTATACCACAATATAATCAAGCCCTGTCTTATATTACCAAGCACAGGAAGCATTCCCTAGTGAGATATGTTATACCACAATATAATCAAGCAAAAGAGGTATAACCATCTTATACAAACCCCATTTAAATATAACAATTTTTGAAAGGTTTCATCTCATTTCTTTCTCTTTTAGTTTCTATTAGGATCCAATCAACAAACATTAGTTTTGCAAGGAGACTTGTATATTTCATTACTTTTTATTCTCTGACCATTTTATCTATTTTTGTAGGAAAGGCTCTGGGATCACCAGTGAAGGGTTGAGCTAAGGCTCTATTGTCAATATTTTACCTTGATTAATTGGCCTAACTGTTAACCCAATTAATTGCTGATCAGGCGTCTCAGTGTAATTGTCATCCAGACTTTTAAATATGTATATTTAAAGTGGGTTAAACAGAGCAAACTTGTTTGGGACCCTTTAATGCTGGGGACTCTAGTAGGTGCTCCTCTTGGCCCATTCAACCTTAGGTACTGTTGTGTCAAAACCTTTGGTTTTAAACCCATTAATGTTCATTTTATTTATTCCATTTAAAAATAACTAAAGAAGGGACTTCCCTGGTGGCACAGTGGTTAAGAATCCATCTGCCAATGCAGGGGACATGAGTTCGAGCCCTGGTCTGGGAAGATCCCACATGCCATGGAGCAACTAAGTGCGTGTTCAACAACTACTGACCCTACACTCTAGAGTTCGCGAGCCACAACTACAGAAGCCCATGAGCCTAGAGTGTATGCTCCATAACAAGAGAGACCACTGTAATGAGAGGACTGCACATTGCAATGAAGAGTAGTTCCTGCTTGCTGCAATGAAAGAAACATTGCTGTCCTGTGGACAGCAACAAACACCCAACACAGCCACAAATAAATAAATTTTTAAAAACTAAAAATAAATTTAAAAATAACTAAAGATTTCTTTATTCATTTGGAATAAGTCCCTTTAAAATTTCCATCTCATTGGGAAAAAATCTCTAGATCTTCATTTAAAAAATTTATTCCTGTTAATTAAACTAATTAAATATCCTATTATGCTAATGTTTTTATTAGTATTTGTAAGACCCCTTGAGAAGTGGAAACCACAAATAAGTCTTCCCAAACTGTTTTTTTGTTTGTTTGCTTTACATTAAGGGAGTTCTTAGGTTAACAATTTTATATATCTATATCTATCTATACCTACCTATAGATATTGATAGCTATAGATATAGATATCTATGTAGATATAGATATATAAATTCCACCTTTTAATTTGTGGTTTTCCCCCATAAGTACCAATAAACATCTGTTTTAATTAATGCTCTATAAAAATGTACCAATTTAGAAATTTCTCCCATTTAAAGTATCTACCATCAGGCCATTAATGAGATACTTCTTAATAGTGACACAAACCAATAAGATGCAAGAGGCACCCCCACAACAGTGTGTGAAGGATGCCACCTAAACAAGATCCAGAGAGTTTATTCCAAGAAATAGTGTACAAAAGTAAAGGCCTTCCATTTACAGCCTGACAAAATGAAGGCTAAGATGGCAAAAATTCTCTGGGGGTTAGCCCATTCAGACAAAAGCATGCTCAGAATTTCAGTCTACTAGATGGGCTGCCAAATGTACACCATATGTGTATACTTTGGATGCTAAAGACCAATATCTCAAAATGCACACACACACAATGCTGAAGATTGATAGAACATTTATATCTCAAAAGTACAGGAAGAAAAATGCAAGTTCCCCCTAAAGAGCTTTTGTTGCTTTAAGGTCAGTAGTCTGAAAAAATGTTTTTTATCAAGTTAATTTTTTCTAACTTAGCTTTGTACAGAATAAGAGTGAGACTTTCTTTAATTCCCAAGTATGAAAGTACTTGTAAGTATGAACTTTGTACATACATAAATCTAACTGGAGTGTTATTTGGAGGTTGGCACTCTGATGCCCCATATTTCTCTGTTTGAGGAAGCCTATTTTCCATTTTAAAGTTGAATTTGTTAGGGATACATTTTCACTTTTATCTCAACAAATTCTTGTTAAAGTAGCCAACTGGAGGAAAGATGTCAGGTCAGCCTTCTACCTAACCAGTTAGCCTAGACCACTTAGTATCTTTCAACTGAGAAAATCCCAGTGTCTTTCAAGTAGGTTTCCCCAGTATTTTTCGTCTGGGGGAAACTTTCCCCCAGTGTCTTTCAACTGTGTTCCCCTAGTATCTTTCAACTAGGTGGTCACTCTCCTATAACTTTCAACTGGGGAGACAGGCACCTGTTAGACACCGCCAAATAAAGCTCAGAATCATCAACCAATAGTTGAGAGATACTAAAATCAGGAGAGACTCACCCAAATTCATTTAGGCTTCCTGAGGAGGTGGATGGACTCAAGGGGCCTCTGCTGGTACCAAGGCTTCAGATCCTTCCAGAGTTCAGGCAAAGGAGAGGAATCCTCTCTGAGTCCCTTCAAAGTCTCCAAAACTAGATTGAAAAAAAATTCACAATCTAATAGTTAAGAATTATGTTTCATTTGTGGCATTACTGGGGACTTAAACCCTGAAAGACAGCCTCCCATATAGCTCTGAGGGGCTGTTACAAAGAGGCAAGGGAAGAGCCTGGACATATAGCAGTTTTTGCAACAAGAACTAGGTAGTCAGGATGTCAAAATATTACTGTTAATTAAAGAAAACAAGATACTTCAAGTTAATAAATTTAGTACTTTTCTCTGGATGGTAAGATGCAAGAGTTTGGGCTCATAGAAAGCATTCCTTTGATATACACCTCAGCTATCTATGGTCAGTATCATGTTCTTTCCCATTCTAAGTGCTCTCAGTGTTCATTGTTGGGGTTGGCTGCAGTGGCTGAGGGCTTGAGGGTGGGCATTCCGCTTCCATTCTGAGTTCCCTAGGTTTCAACTTCAGGTGTGGCTGCAGAGCTGTGGTGCATTAATGGTCACAACATCCTTTGTTTATTAATACAGCAGGTGACATTTTTTCATCCACAATAATTACTTATTTTAATCAAAGAATTTACTTGATTATTAATATATCTTCTAACAAGTGTTGAAGCCACTTGAAAGTAGGCTTGCTTTAAGAAAATGGAAAATCACGCCAGCCACTTTGAGGTAGACACATTCAGATTCTGTTGCTAAGAGCAGCCTGGCTTTTCCCCTCCTCCCCTCTCTGCCTTGCTTTTAAAAAGCAGCAGCTTAAAAGACTCTATTGTGTGGAGGGGAGCAATATGCTAATTTGAGGTGCACTTCCCCTCGGAGTCTTTTTTGAGCCTGTCATAGGTGAGATATGACTGATGTAAAAGAGAAGGGGAGCGCTTCCCTGGTGGCACAGTGGTTGAGAGTGCCTGCCAATGCAGGGGACAGGGGTTCATACCCCAGTCCGGGAGGATCCCACAAGCCACGGAGCGGCTGGGCCCGTGAGCCATGGCTGCTGAGCCTGTGCTTCCGGAGCCTGTGCTCCTCAACTGGAGAGGCCACAACAGTGTGAGCCCTGCGTACTGCAAAAAAGAGGGGGAGGCAGCAGGGTTCTTATTGCACTCAGAGAAAGGGGCTGAAGCCAGCCGTGGCCACTCCAGGCACCCATGATGCCCCTGAGATGTGCAGGCCCCCCTGAGCTGTGTGGGTCCCACTGAGCTTTTACTGCACTTTCCCTCAGCACTGCCTCTTGGGAGGCCAGCCTCCTACCTTCTCAGGAAAGCAACGTGTTTAAAATTATTAAGAAGGCATGGTTGAAAAGTTATGCAAGGGACTTGGCTAGCCTTTGACTTCCTACAGAAGCCATAGCAAAAACAAATAATAATAAAGAAAGAAAAGAAGGGAAACTGATGTTTTGAAATGGCAGTAAAACTTTTACTGTGCCAAGGCAATGACTGAAGGCTTATCTAGATACTTGTTTTTTCAAAGTCAGTCTTATCAGGGGTTTAGTACAATTTGGGGTATATTTATTTCAAGTCTTCAGGTTATTCACTTGGCTCTCTTACCCCCAGATAAATGGATACCTAGTTTTAAAATGCAAAATTCAACTGATTAAAATTTAGAGGTGTTATTGGCTTTACTCAGCAATTCATAAATGGAGCAGCATCCAATCTAGCACATAGAAAGGAGCTCTGAAGAGCTTTACAAGGCAGGAGAGTTTTATAGACCCCAAGTGAGCAGGAGTAAGGAAATTATCCTGGATATTTGCAGTGTTTAAAGGAAGGTTACTTTCCTTATATGGAGCAAGGGGAGTTCTTCCTTTTCAGGGAGAGCCGAGCATAGAAGTTTAGTTAAGTTTGGTTTGCTGAGGTGGGACTTAGCAAGAGTGAATCCATCTAGGATGTAGTCTGGTCAGTTTAATAGCAGTTAAGGTTTTATGTGTTAAACTTTTATTATTATGGGACATATAGAGCCAGGATTTCTGTACAATGAGATGATACTATTGGATGAACAATCTGGTGTTCATAATGTAGGCTGAAAAAACAATACAAACACAACAAAAAATGCACAACCCAAAAGTTGAGAATTATGTTTTAGTTGGAGGACTTTCTGATTCTGAGATGCAGCCACTCAAGTAGCTCTGAGGGGCTGTTACAAAAAGGGAAGAGAGGATATATAGGAGTTTTTGCAACAAAAACCAGGTAGTCAGCACATCAAAAGATTATTGTTTATAAAAGAAAGCAGGTATCTCAAGTTAATGTATCAACATTCTCTATCTTGAGTTTATTCATGAATAAATAAGAATTGAGATAAAAGGAACTATTATGTGTCCTTTCTTTTCTTTCTTTGTCATCATTTTAAGTATGTGGTCAAAATGCCACAAGTAAGAAAGGATGTAATAGGATTCATTGACCATTTGTGTTTATTTGAATCTTATGGCTTTCATCCTGTGTTCAAAGCAAGTTCTGATTAAAACAAAGCATAGTTTTTTGGGTCTATCAGAGCTCTTACTCAGTCCTAAATGTAATATGCTTACCTTCTACACATGCTTAGCCTCACTGAACTCACACTCATCATAGGACCACCTGAATTCTATAATCATGTGACATAAGTGCTATAAGAAAACGAGACATCAATAAACACATATCTCTTTTCCTCATCCACATGTTCCATTTTCCCAGTAGAATTCACTTTAAAACATAAGTTGAAAAATAAAATTATGAAGAAATTGAAGGGTAACAATAGCAGAGCATTACACTAATTAATTATAAGGGCCCTTCTGAGAGCAAACCATGTGCCACTGCATGAAACTGGCCCTGATTGCATGGTTCTTTAATATGAAGAAAGAAGTGTGTGTGTGTGTGTGTGTGTGTGTGTGTGTTCATGTGTTTTGCCCAATTAAGTACCCAGGTGTTAGAAACACTCTACATCCTCCATATTCTAGAAGACAGTTTTTCCTGTTTTCTAAAGTCTTCTTAGGGGCACATTGTTTATAACCTCACTCTTTTATTTCATAGTTGCACATATTTATTTGTAGCTTAAGTATCACATCCAATCCATACCTACTCAGGGATGTCTGCAGAGATGTGAGGGTGGGAAGTGCCCTTAGAAGTCCCATCAGTCCAGCCAAAGGCACAGAAATGAACACTTCAGGGAATGGGAAAGCTCTTGAAGGATGTAGAATCACCAGCTAGTCCTTCCTGCTTCTACCTCCCTCTACATTTCCGTAGCAGTTTCCACCTTGAAGCTCCCAAGAGTAACCCGCGATGGTCCTCCAGCCGCAAAACAGCACGTGTTTCTCTGCACACGCTTTAAAAATACCAGCATAGGCTTTATTCTTTAACAAATTAATTAGAAAAGTCAGAGTGCCGTTCTTCATACATGTTTATTTTTCAAACATCCGGGTAAAGCAGGACACTCGAACATGAGAAATGGCCGGCGTTAACTTGCTCGGACTGGCCTGCAGGCGCCTCCTTCCCGTTTCTGTTGGCCAATTTTTTTTTTTTTTTTCCCACCGTTGACCAGTAGGGACGTGTATTTAGCTCTTGTCGCCATATTGGAAATAGCCCCCCCCCCCCCGCACCGTGCCCAGTTTTGTAGTTTTGTGTTTGGATCTCAAACATGCTAATTTTGTATTTTTTTTTTAACCAGATATTTAATTTCTAAATAGCCAATGTTATTTGTCTGTGTTCCTGGTCTTGGTATGAAACACCAATGGCCTCCCCCATCATGCCACTTCAGCTTTTGAGAAACCGTAGAAAGTTTTGAATGTTAATTCTGTAGAGGACGCTGAGCCTGCAAGCTTCCTGTATACACACCGGGGTATTTTTGTGGAACTGAGCTTACTTTGCATCTAGAGCAAATTTTACTTCATCAGTTTTCACCCTTTGATCATTGATTTTTCTTTCTTTTTTTTTAAACATCTTTATTGGGGTATAATTGCTTTACAATGGTATGTCATTTTCTACTTTATAACAAAGTGAATCAGTTATACATACACACACGTTCGCATATCTCTTCCCTCTTCCAGTTCCACCACCAGTTATTTGAGCTTGAGCAAGACACAACTTCTCTCTGTTGCAGTTTCGTCATCTGTAAAATGAGAAAAATAGTGTATCTATTTTTAATTTTTACTTCATTTATTTATCTTTATTTTTGGCTGCGTCAGGTAGTAAGTGTAGCATGCAGCATCTTTGTTGAGGCATGCAGCCTTCTATCTAACTGTGGCCTGTGGGTTTTCTCTCTCTAGTTGTGGTGTGTGGGCTCCAGAGCACATGGGCTCTGTAGTTTGCTGCATGTGGGCTTAGTTGCCCCGAGGTCTGTGGGATCTTAGTTCCCTGACCAGGGATAGATCTCACATTCCCTGCATTGGAAGGCAGATTCTTTACCACTGGACCACCAGGGAAGTCCCCCAAATAACGTATTTAATGTAAAATGTGCAGACAAAAAGTTGTCACTGACTATCTACTTCTACAAGGATTAGATCACTGTCCACTGCAGTCTCTGACCTTCAACACCCCTGAAAGGAGTTCAGGGTGGAGATCAGGAATGAGGCCCTCTGTGCTCTGGGAAAAAACTAGGAGATCAAGTCTTCAGATAGGTGGTGTTTTCAGGAGAAAACTTTATAAGGCCAGGTCTTACATCTCCTCATGTCTAGAAAAGCACTAAAATTATTAACAGGGACATCTGCTCCTTGTGACTAGCAGCAATCTTCCACTGATACGTGTGCTTTTTTGCACATACCTCACTTCACCAAAATCACCTATATGCTGGCTCCTGCCTTACCTCTCCAGAGTGGTTTCTCAGAGCTTTCTGAGATGCTACATGCCAGGCTATAGTCCTCATTTTGCCCCCAATAAACTTAACTCACAGCTCTCACATTGTGCAGTTTTTTCAGTTAACAACTGTAATACATAATATAAAAGTGGAATTTATTTGATTGTATTGTGGTAAAAAATAACATGTAATGTACCCTCTTAACAAATTTTCAAGTGTATAGTTCATTATTGTTAACCCTGTACACACTGTCGTACAGCAGATCTCTAGAACTGTTTCATTTTGCTTGACTGAAACTGCGTACTCTCCAAACAGCAACTTCCCATTTCATCCTCTTGACTCTACCCAGCCCGTGGCAAGCACCATTCTTCTATCTGCTCCTATGCGTTTGACTACGCTGGATTGTTTATGTAGGTGCATTTGTGAAGTATTTGTCTGAATCTGGGTTATATTTAACATAATGTCTTCCATATTGTCATAACCTACTATAAGGTAAGATTTCCTTTTTTATAATATTCCATTGTGCATTGGCATGAACTTTGTCTCTTTCTCCTTCTTCCCCTGCAAATCTAAATTTTGAAACTCGAATCCCCAATTTTTTTAGTTTGATGTAGTTTCCACTTGTTTACTTTAGTTTTAATTGCCTGTGCTCTCGGTCCCATATCCAAGACATGGTTGCCAAAGCCAATATCCAGAGGCTTTTACCCTATATTTTCTTGTAGAAGTTCAACAGTTTCAAATCTTACATTTAAGTCTCTAATCAATTTTTCCTTTATTTTTGTGTATGGTGTAAGATTAGGTCTCAGTTTCATCTTGAAGAGACTCTCCTCATTGACTAGTGTTGGAACTCTTCCTGAAGATTGTTTGATTATACATGTGGGTTAATTTCAGCACTCTTTATTCTGTTCTTTGGTCTATATGTCTTTTTACCAGTCTTATGACTGTTTTGATTACTGTAGGTTTGTAATATGTTTTAACTCAGGAAGTATGAGACATTGTAAGGTTTCTCTTTCTCAAGATTATTTTAGCTCTTCAGGGTCCTTTGTTGTTCCACATGAATTTTAGGATTATTTTTTCTATTTCTGTGAAACATGCCCTTTAGATTTTCATAGCGATTGTATTAGATTTTCAGATTGCTTTGTGTAATACAAACATTTTAACCATATTGAGTATTCCAGTTCACAAACACAGGTTTATTTATGCTTGTTTTTTCTCCTTACTTTATTTCAGCAATGTTTTATAGTTTTTAGCAAAGAGTATTTTGCCATCTTGTTAAGTTTATGTCTATGTATTTTGTTTTTTTATGCTATTGAAAATAGGATTTTTTTTTTACTGAAGAATAGTTGATGTAAAATATTATGTTGGTTTCAATTATACATCAAAGTGATTTATTTAAATATATATTTTGAGGTTACTTTCAACTATAGGTTATTACAAGATACTGAATATAGTTCCCTGTGCTATACAGTAGGTCTTTGTTGATTATCTGTTTTATACATACTGGTGTATATATGTTAATCCCATACCCTTAATTTGTCCCTCACCCCTTTTACTCTTTGGTAACCATCCATTTGTTTTCTACATCTGTGGGTCTGTTTCTGTTTTGTATATAGATTCATTTATATTTTTTTAAGATACCACATATAAATGATATCATAGAGTGTTTGTCTTTCTCTGACTTACTTAACTAAGTATAATATTCTCTAAGTCCATCTATGTTGCTGAACTTTTCAGAGTGGGAAGTGTGTAGATTCAGGCCTGACCTTCTTAGTCCTGGTATGGGTGGGCTGGGCATCCAAAAACCCAGGAATTTTATACAGTGCTTTGAGGAAGACTTATCATAGCAGAGGTTTGACCAGTGTTGAGGATCAGTAAGGGACAGTGTCTGAGACCCTCATTATTTTACCAGTACCTACTGGCCGGCTCTGGTAGAGATTTTAAAATTTTCATAGGCCCACATTTTGGGGGCAGGACCTATTCAGTGACTTTTATTGGGGAACAGTAGAAGATGTGTAGCCTTCTGTGTCTTGTGGAATAATTACACATATACCAACTGGGCTGATGAGGGAGAAGGAAGGAAAGAATATAGGAAGTGGGGTCCAGTATGGAAACTCCAAGCAGTCTTCTCAAAGAAGATTAAACTGTGTCAGGTGGCCTTTTCTTAGGAATTCCCCCTTCACCTCTTCTACTCCCACCCCCTGCACCAGTACTGTGATCAAACTCTCCCACCCAAACTCCCAAGACACTTCTCCAAAGCTAGTTTTTTCAGAATTTGTAGCCCCAGAACATTTGCATTCTACAGCTTCACTTACAAAAAAGAAGTTACCAGGGGATTTTAATTCCTATTTTTTCTGTATCTATTTTTGTCAGAAGCATCAACTTTCTTCCCTGATTGTGTATATCCTTCACACCTTACTTTCCTTCACATTAGTCTCCCCCTTCCATTTTTCTACTTTTTCTCCTGTTTCCTTATCATACAGCTGCCTCATGATAAACGATGTTAAAACTCCAAAAAGGCAACTGGAATATCCTCCTTACCAGCCTCCTCCTGACTCCCATCCATCTTATTTTATATTACCCCCTTGAATTCTGGTTTTTTTTTTAATACAGCCGTGTTTTGTTAGTTATCCATTTTATATATATTAATGTATATATATATCCAACCCAATCCCCCAATTCATCCTACCACCATATGTGTACGTATAGCTGATTAACTTTGTTATACAGCAGACACTAGCACAACATTGTAAAGCAATTATACTCCAATAAGGATGTTAAAAAAAGGTTGAAAACACACACACAAATATATATATATATATATCAGCCACCTTTGGTGGCTGCACAAAGCATTGTAGCACAACAGACATCCCTAAATTTCTTAGTCCAAATAGTATTAGATAACCTAGTTGCCTTATAAAATGTGTAGTCATAAAATATTTCTCCATCAGAATATACATCCATGTTTGTTTACTACATTTGAATAATTTACTCAATTCTGAAGTTTCTGTGATGGGAAAGTGATTTTGCAAAACCAAATGGCTCAACTTTTAAAACTGCTTTGCATGGAGAAACTTGTGCTGTAATTCAGACAATGTTGTGCTTTCATACCAGATGAGACCTCTAATATAGCTAATCTAACAACTCACATGAAAAATCAAACATGTACTAGTCCAGGGGAAATCTTGGGTAAATGGCTCAGTTCTGAGGTTCACAACTGAAACCTCTGCTAATTATATTCTTATTGTTGTTGGCTATACTATGTTGAATACAGTAATATCTCTTGTGCCTCTTGATGTATGTTCAAAACTCCAACTAAAACAATGATGTCTAAATGACATGAAACTATTTATTATATTTCTATATAAAACGATGGGCATGCACAAAGCCCATACAGTGTAAAACTGGCATAAGTCCAATAGGACAGCTTGGAATTTACTATCAGTCTTTGCCAAGCATTCTACTAACCTAACTGCCTAAAAAGAAAGAAAGAGCCCAACTATTAAGACTTGGCATCAAGGAATATAGTGGATCCAGGTCAGGTAAATAACCACCCAGTCATCAGGGAACCAACATTTGATTACCTAAATCTTTCTATTGAAAAATCAATGATCGGTGAGCTGCAGCTAAAAGCACGGACCCCAGAGACGGGCGCGAGCCATGGCTAAAAGAGCGACCCCAGAGACAGGCGTGAGCCGCAGCTAAAAGCATGGTCCTAAGAGACAGGCGCGAGCCGTGGCTAAAAGCACGGACCTCAGAGATGGGCGGGAGATGCTAAAGCTGCTGCTGCCGCCACCAAGGGGCCCATGTATGAGCACAGGTCACTATCCACACCACTCTTCCGGGGAGCCTGTACAGCCAGGTTCCCGGGATCCAGGGACATCTTCCCAGGGAGGATGCACAGCGGGCCTCAGGCTGGTGCAACGTCACGCCGGCCTCTGACGCCGCAGGCCCACCCCGCATGCCGTGCCCCTCCCTCTCCTCGGCCTGAGTGAGCCAGAGCCCCCGAGTCAGCGGCTCCTTTAACCCCGTCCTGTCTGAGCAAAAAACAGATGCCATCCAGCGACCTACATGCAGAGGTGGGGCCAAATCCAAAGCTGAGCCCCTGTGAGCTGTGAGAACAAAAAAGAGAAAGGGAAATATCTCCCAGCAGCCTCAGAAACAGCGGATTAAAGCTTCACAATCAACTTGATGTACCCTGCATCCGTGGAATACATGAATAGACAGCGAAACATCCCAAATTGAGGTGGTGGACTTCAAATGCAAGATCTATGATTTTTTCAACTTTTCCTCTTTTTGTGAATGTGTATGTATATGCTTCTGTTTGAGATCTTGTCTGTATAGTTTTGCTTCCACCATTTGTCCTAGGGTTCTATCCATACATTGTTTTTTTGTTTTTTAAAAAATTTTTTTTCTTAATAATTAATTTTAATTTTAATAATTCTATTATACTTTAACTTCTTTCTTTCTTTCTTTCCTTCCTTCCCTCCTTTAGACAATGAATCATCCTAAATTGAGGAGGTGGTCTTTGAGAGCAAGTTTTATGATTTTTTCCCCTTTACCTCTTTTAGTGAGGATGTATGTGTATGCTTCTGTGTAAGACTTTGTCTGTATAGCGTGGCTTCCAACATTAGTCCAAAGGTTCTATCCATCCCCCCCTTTTTTTTTCTTTTTTCCCTAAATAATTATCTTTTAATTCAATAACTTTATTATACTTTACTTCATTCTATTTTACTGTATTTATTTTCTGTCTTTTTACCTTCCTTCCCTCTTTCCTTCCTTCCTCCCTCCCTCCCACCCTCCCTCCCTCCTTTCTTTCCTTTTTGCCTTCCTTCCTTCTTTTCTTCTTTCTTTCTTTCTTTCTTCCTTTCTTCCTTCCCTCCTTCCTTCCTACCTCCCTTCCTCCCTTCCTTCCCTCCTTTCTTTGTTTCTTTCTTCCTACTTCTACTAATCCTCTCTACTTTCTCTCCCTTTTAATCTGAGCCATGTGGATAAACGGCTCTTGCTGCTCCAGCCAGGAGTCAGGACTCTGCCTCTGAGGTGGGAGAGCCAACGTCAGAACACTGGTCCACAAGAGACCTCCCAGCTCCACATAATATCAAACAGTGAATATCTCCCAGAGACCTCCATCTTAACACCAGCACCCAGCTTCACTCAATGACCAGTAAGCTACACTGCTGGAAAACCTATGCCAAACAACTAGCAAAACAGGAATACAACCCCACCCATTAACAGAGAGGCTGCCTAAAATCATAGTAAGTCCACAGACACCACAAAACACACGAACAGACGTGGACCTGCCCACTAGAGAGACAAGATCTAGCCTCATCCACCACAAAACAGGCACTAGCCCCCTCCACCAGGAAGCCTACACAACCCACTGGACCAATCTTAGTCACTGGAGACAGACATCAAAAACAACGGGAACTACGAAGGTGCAGCCTGAAAAAAGGAGACCCCAAACAGAGTTAGATAAACAAAATGAGAAGATAGAAAAACGCACAGAAGATGAAGGAGCAAGATAAAAATGCACCAGACCTAACAAATTAAGAGGTAATAGGCAGTCTACCTGAAAAAGAATTCAGAATAATGATAGTAAAGATGATCCAAAATCTCGGAAATAGAATGGACAAAATGCAAGAAACATTTAAGAAGGACCTGGAAGAAATAAAGATGAAACAAGCAAAAATGAACAACACAATAAATGAAATTAAATGTACTCTAGATGAGATCAATAGCAGAATAACTGAGGCAGAAGAACGGATAAGTGACCTGGAAGATAAAATAGTGGAAATAACTACTGCAGAGCAGAATAAAGAAAAAAGAATGAAAAGAACTGAGGACAGTCTCACAGACCTCTGGGACAATATTAAACACACCAACATTCAAATTATAGGGGTTCCAGAAGAAGAAGAGAAAAAGAAAGGGACTGAGAAAATATTTGAAGAGATTATAGTTGAAAACTTCTCTAATATGGGAAAGGAAATAGTTAACCAAGTCCAGGAAGCAGAGAGAGTCCCATACAGGATAAACCCAAGGAGAAATACGCCAAGACACATATTAATCAAACTGTCAAAAATTAAATACAAACAAAGCATATTAAAAGTAGCAAGGGATAAACAACAAATAACACACAATGGAATCCCCATAAGGTTAACAGCTGATCTCTCAGCAGAAACTCTGCAAGCCAGAAGGGAGTGGCAGGACATACTGAAAGTGATGAAGGAGAAAAACCTGCAACAAAGATTACTCTACCCAGCAAGGTTCTCATTTAGATTTGATGGAGAAATTAAACCTCTACAAACAAACAAAAGCTGAGAGAGTTCAGCAACACCAAACCAGCTTTACAACAATGGCTAAAGGAACTTCTCTAGACAAGAAACACAAGAGAAGGAAAAGACCTATAACAACAAACCCAAAACAATTTAGAAAATGGGAATAGGAACAAACATATCGATAATTACCTTAAATGTAAATGGACTAAATGCTCCCACCAAAAGACACAGATTGGCTGAATGGATACAAAAACAAGACCCATATATATGCTGCCTACAAGAGACCCACTTCAGACCTAGAGACACATACAGACTGAAAGTAAGGAGATGGAAAAAGATATTCCATGCAAATGGAAACCAAAATAAAGCTGGAGTAGCAATTCTCATATCAGAAAAATAGACTTTAAAATAAAGACTATTACAAGAGACAAAGAAGGACACTACATAATGATCAAGGGATCGATCCAAGAAGAAGATATAACAATTGTAAATATTTATGCACCCAACACAGGAGCACCTCAATACATAAGGCAAATTCTAACAGCCATAAAAGGGGAAATCGACAGTAACACATTCATAGTAGGGGACTTCAACACCCCACTTTCACCAATGGACAGATCATCCAAAATGAAAATAAATAAGGAAACACAAGCTTTAAATGATACATTAAACAAGATGGACTTAATTGATATTTATAGGACACAATCCAAAAACAACAGAATACACATTTTTCTCAAGTGCTCATGGAACATTCTCCACGATAGATCATATCTTGGGTCACAAATCAAGCCTTGGTAAATTTAAGAAAATTGAAATTGGATCAAGTATCTTTTCTGACCACAATGCCATGAGACTAGATAACAATTACAGGAAAAGATCTGTAAAAATTAAAAACACATGGAGGCTAAACAATACACTACTTAATAATGAAGTGATCACTGAAGAAATCAAAGAGGAAATTAAAAAATACCTAGAAACAAATGACAATGGAGACACAACGACCCACAACCTACGGGATGCAGCAAAAGCAGTTCTAAGAGGGAAGTTTATAGCAATACAAGCCCACCTTAAGAAGCAGGAAACATCTCGAATAAACAACCTAACCTTACACCTAAAGCAATTAGAGAAAGAAGAACAAAAATACCCCAAAGTTAGCAGAAGGAAAGAAATCATAAAAATCAGATCATAAATAAATGAAAAAGAAATAAAGGAAACAATAGCAAAGATCAATAAAACTAAAAGCTGGTTCTTTGAGAAAATAAACAAAATAGATAAACCTTTAGCCAGACTCATCAAGAAAAAAAGGGAGAAGACTCAAATCAATAGAATTAGAAATGAAAAAGGAGAAGTAACAACTGACACTACAGAAATAAAAATGATCATGAGAGATTACTACAAGCAACTCTATGCCAATAAAATGGACAATCTGGAAGAAATGCACACATTCTTAGAAATGCACAAACTACCAAGACTGAATCAGGAAGAAATAGAAAATATGAACAGACCAATCACAAACACTGAAATTGAAACTGTGATTAAAAATCTTCCAACAAACAAAAGCCCAGGACCAGATGGCTTCACAGCCGAATTCTATCAAGCATTTAGAGAAGAGCTAACACCTATCCTTCTCAAACTCTTCCAAAACATAGCAGAGGGAGGAACACTCCCCAATTCCTTCTACGAGGCCACCATCACCTTGATTCCAAAACCAGACAAGGATGTCACAAAGAAAGAAAACTACAGGCCAATATCACTGATGAACATAGATGCAAAAATCCTCAAAAATATACTAGCAAACAGAATGCAACAACACATTAAAAGGATCATACACTATGATCAAGAGGGGTTTATTCCAGGAATGCAAGCATTCTTCAATATACGCAAATCTATCAATGTGATAAACCACATTAACAAATTGAAGGAGAAAAACCATATGATCATCTCAATAGATGCAGAGAAAGCTTTTGACAAAATTCAACACCCATTTATGATAAAAACCCTGCAGAAAGTAGGCATAGAGGGAACTTTCCTCAACATGATAAAGGCCATATATGACAAGCACACAGCTGACATCATCCTCAATGGTGAAAAACTGAAAGCATTTCCACTAAGATCAGGAAGAAGACAAGGTTGCCCACTCTCACCACTCTTATTCAACATAGTTTTAGAAGTTTTAGCCACAGCAATCAGAGAAGAAAAGGAAATAAAAGGAGTCCAAATCGGAAAAGAAGTAAAACTCTCACTGTTTCCAGATGACGTGATACTATACATAGAGAATCCTAAAGATGCTACCAGAAAATTACTAGAGCTAACTAATGAATTTGGTAAAGTAGCAAGATATAAAATGAAAGCACAGAAATCTCTGACATTCCTATATACTACTGATGAAAAATCTGAAAGTGAAATCAAGAAAACACTGCCATTTACCATTGCAACAAAAAGAATAAAATACCTAGGAATAAACCTACCTAGAGAGACAAAAGACCTGTATGCAGAAAATTATAAGACACTGATGAAAGAAATTAAAGTTGATACAAATAAATGGAGAGATATACCATGTTCTTGGATTGGAAGAATCAACACGGTGAAAATGACTCTACTACACAAAGCAATCTACAGATTCAATGCAATCCCTATCCAGCTACAACTGGCATTTTTCACAGAACTAGAACAAAAAATTTCACAATTTGTTTGGAAAAACAACAGACCCCAAATATCCAAAGCAATCTTGAGAACAAAAAACGGAGCTGGAGGAATCAGGCTCCCTGTCTTCAGACTATACTACAAAGCTACAGTAATCAAGACAGTATGGTACTGGCACAAAAACAGAAAGATAGATCAATGGAAAAGGATAGAAAGCCCAGAGATAAACCCACGCACATATGGTCACCTTATCTTTGATAAAGGAGGCCGGAATGTACAGTGGAGAAAGGACAGCCTCTTCAATAAGTGCTGTTGGGAAAACTGGACAGCTACATGTAAAAGTATGAGCTTAGATCACTTCCTAACACCATACAAAAAATAAGCACAAAATGGATTAAAGATCTAAATGTAAGGCCAGAAATTATCAAACTCTTAGAGGAAAACATAGGCAGAACACTCTATGACATAAATCACAGCAAGAACCTTTTTGACCCACCTCCTAGAGAAATGGAAATTAAAATAAATAAATGGGACCTAATGAAACTTCAAAGCTTTGGCACAGCAAAGGAAACCATAAACAACGCCAAAAGACAACCCTCAGAATGGGAGAAAATATTTGCAAATGAATCAACTGACAAAGGATTAATCTCCAAAATTTACAAGCAGCTAGCCCATGCAGCTCAATAAGAAAAAAACAAACAACCCAGTCCAAAAATGGGCAGAAGATCTAAATAGACATTTCTCCAAAAAAGTTATACAGACTGCCAACAAGCACATGAAAGAATTCTCAACATCATTAATCATTAGAGAAATGGAAATCAAAACTACAAGGAGATATCATCTCACACCAGTCAGAATGGCCATCATCAAAAAATCTAGAAACAATAAATGCTGGAGAAGGTGTGGAGAAAAGGGAACCCTCTTGCACTGCTGGTGGAAATGTGAATTGGTTCAGCCACTGTGGAGAACAGTAATGGAGGTTCCTAAAAAAACTAAAAATAGAGCTACCATATGACCCAGCAATCCCACTACTGGGCATATACCCTGAGCAAACCAAAATTTAAAAAGACTCATGTACCAAAATGTCCATTGCAGCTCTATTTACAGTAGCCCAGAGATGGAAACAGCCTAAGTGCCCGTCGTCAGATGAATGGGTAAAGAAGATGTAGCGACCTGGAAGAAAGATGGCGGAAGAGTAAGACGCGGAGATCACCTTCCTCCCCGCAGATACACCAGAAATACATCTACACGTGGAACAACTCTTACAGAACACCTACTGAAGGCTGGCAAAAGACCTCAGACCTCCTAAAAGGCAAGAAACTCCCCACGTACCTGGGTAGAGCAAAAGAAAAAAAGAAAAAACAGCGACAAAAGAATAGGGACGGCACCTGCACCAGTGGGAGGGAGCTGTGAAGGAGCAAAAGTCTCCACACACTAGGAAGCCCCTTCATGGGCAGAGACTGCAGGAGGCGGAGGAGGGAGCTTCGGAGCCGCAGAGGAGAACACAGCAACAGGGGTGCGGAGGGGAAAGCGGAGAGACTCCCGCATAGAGGATCGGTGCCGACCGGCACTCACCAGCCCGAGAGGCTTGTCGGCTCACCTGCCGGGGCGGGCGGGGCTGCGAGCTAAAGCTCGGGTTTCGGTTTCAGACGGAGCGCAGGGAAAGGACTGGGGTTGGCGGCTTGAACATAGCCTGCAGGGGTTAGTGCACCACGGCTAGCCGGGAGGGAGTCCGGGGAAAAGTCTGCACCTGCCAAAGAGGCAAGAGACTTTTAACACACGGCGGGCCTCAGGCTGGTGCAGCATCACGCTGGCCTCTGCCGCCGCAGGCCCGCCCCGCACGCCGTGCCCCTCTCTCCCCTCGGCCTGTGTGCGCCAGAGCCCCCGAATCAGAGGCTCCTTTAACCCTGTCCTGTCTGAACGAAAAACAGACGCCCTCCAGCGACCTACACGCAGAGGCAGGGCCAAATGCAAAGCTGAGCCCCTGGAAGCTGTGAGAACAAAGAAGTGAAAGGAAAATCTCTCCCAGCAGCCTCAGAAGCCGCGGATTAAAGCTCCACAATGAGCTTGATGTACCCTGCTTCTGTGGAATACATGAATAGACAGTGAATCATCCCAAATTGAGGTGGTGGACTTCATATGCAAGATTTATGATTTTTTCCCGTTTTTCCTCTTTTTGTGAAAGTGTATGTGTACGCTTCTCTTTGAGATCTTGTCTGTATAGCTTTGCTTCCACCATTTGTCCGAGGGTTGTATCCGTCCATTGTTTTTTTTTTTTTTAATTTTTTTTTCCTTTTTTTTTCTATAAGAAAAAAATTTTTTTTCTTAATAATTAATTTTAATAATTCTATTATACTTTACCTTCCCTCTTTCTTTCTTTCCTTCCCCCCTTTATACAACGAATCATCCCAAGTGGAGGAGGTGGTCTTTGAAAGCAAGATTTATGATTTTTTCCCCTTTACCTCTTTTCGTGAGGGTGAATGTGTAAGCTTCAGTGTAGGATTTTGTCTGTATAGCGTGGCTTTCAACATTTGTCCTAAGGTTATACCCGTCCTTTTTCTTTTTTTTTTTTTTTTCTTTTTTCCCCTAAATAATTATGTTTTAATTCAATAACTTTATTATACTTTACTTCATTCTATTTTACTGTATCTACTTTCTGTCCTTTTCCCTTCCTTCCTTCCTCCCTCCTCCTTTCTTTCCTTCTGGCCTTCTTTCCTTCTTCTTTCTTTCTTCCTTCCTTCCCACCCTCCTTGCTCCCTTCCTTCCTTCCTTCCCTCCTTTCCTTCTTGCTTTCTATCTTCCTATTTCTACTAATTCTCTCTACTTTCTCTCCCTTTTAATCTGAGCTGTGTGGATGAAAGGTTCTTGCTGCTCCTGCCAGGAATCAGGACTCTGCCTCTGAGCGGGGAGAGCCAACATCAGGACACTGGTCCACAAGAGATTTCCCAGCACCACATAATATCAAACGGCGAAAATCTCCCAGGGATCTCCACCTTAACACCAGCACCCAGCTTCACTCAACGGCCAGCAAGCTACAGTGCTGGACAACCTATGCCAAACAACTAGCAAAACAGAAACACAAACCCACCCATTAACAGAGAGGCTGCCTAAAATCATAATAAGTCCAGAGACACCCCAAAACACACCACCAGACGTGGACCTGCCCACCAGAGAGACAAGATCCAGCCTCATCCACCAGAACACAAGCACTAGTCCCCTCCACCAGGAAGCATACACAACCCACTAGACCAACCTTAGCCACTGGAGACAGACATCAAAAACAACGGGAACTATGAACCTGCAGCCTGCAAAAAAAAAAAAAAAAAAAAGGAGACCCCAAACACAGTAAGGTAAGCAAAATGAGAAGACAGAAAAACACACAGCAGATGAAGGAGCAAGATAAAAATGCACCAGACCTAACAAATGAAGAAGTAATAGGCAGTCTACCTGAAAAAGAATTCAGAATAATGATAGTAAAGATGATCCAGAATCTCGGAAATAGAATGGAGGCAGGGATGGAGAAGATGCAAGAAATGTTTAACAAAGATCTAGAAGAACTAAAGAACAAACAAACAGAGATGAACAACACAATAACTGAAATGAAAAATACACTAGATGGGATCAATAGCAGAATAACTGAGGCAGAAGAACGGATAAGTGACCTGGAAGATAAAATAGTGGAAATAACTACTGCAGAGCAGAATAAAGAAAAAAGAATGAAAAGAACTGAGGACAGTCTCAGAGACCTCTGGGACAACATTAAACGCACCAACATTCGAATTATAGGGGTTCCAGAGGATGAAGAGAAAAAGAAAGGGACTCAGAAAATATTTGAAGAGATTATAGTTGAAAACTTCCCTAATATGGGAAAGGAAATAGTTAACCAAGTCCAGGAAGCAGAGAGAGTCCCATACAGGATAAACCCAAGGAGAAATACACCAAGACACATATTAATCAAACTCTCAAAAATTAAATACAAAGAAAGCATATTAAAAGCAGCAAAGGAAAAAAAACAAATAACACACAAGGGAATCCCCATAAGGCTAACAGCTGATCTCTCAGCAGAAACTCTGCAAGCCAGAAGGGAGTGGCAGGACATACTGAAAGTGATGAAGGAGAAAAGCCTGCAACCACGATTACTCTACCCAGCAAAGATCTCATTCAGATTTGATGGAGAAATTAAAACCTTTACAGACAAGCAAAAGCTGAGAGAGTTCAGCACCACCAAACCAGCTTTACAACAACTACTGAAGGAACTTCTCTAGACAAGAAACACAAGAGAAGGAAAGGACCTATAACAACGAACCCAAAACAATTTAGAAAATGGGAATAGGAACATGCATATCGATAATTACCTTAAATGTAAATGGACTAAATGCTCCCACCAAAAGACACAGATTGGCTGAATGGATACAAAAACAAGACCCATATATATGCTGTCTACAAGAGACCCACTTCAGACCTAGAGACACATACAGACTGAAAGTAAGGGGATGGAAAAAGATATTCCATGCAAATGGAAATCAAAAGAAAGCTGGAGTAGCAATTCTCATATCAGACAAAATAGACTTTAAAATAAAGACCATTACAAGAGACAAAGAAGGACACTACATAATGATTAAGGGATCGATCCAAGAAGAAGATATAACAATTGTAAATATTTATGCACCTAACACAGGAGCACCTCAATACATAAGGCAAAAACTAACAGCCATAAAAGGGGAAATCGACAGTAATACACTCATAGTAGGGGACTTCAACACCCCACTTTCACCAATGGACAGATCATCCAAAATGAAAACAAATAAGGAAACACAAGCTTTAAATGATACACTAAACAAGATGGACTTAATTGATATCTATAGGACACTCCATCCAAAAACAACAGAATACACATTTTTCTCAAGTGCTCATGGAGCATTCTCCAAGATAGATCATATCTTGGGTCACAAATCAAGCCTTGGTAAATTTAAGAAAATTGAAATTGGATCAAGTATCTTTTCCGACCACAACGCCATGAGACTAGATATCAATTACAGGAAAAGATCTGTAAAAAATACAAACACATGGAGGCTAAACAATACCTTACTCAATAATGAAGTGATCACTGAAGAAATCAAAGAGGAAATTAAAAAATACCTAGAAACAAATGACAATGGAGACGCAACGACCCAAAACCTATGGGATGCTGCAAAAGCAGTTCTAAGAGGGAAGTTTATAGCAATACAAGCCCACTTTAAGAAGCAGGAAACATCTCGAATAAACAACCTAACCTTACACCTAAAGCAATTAGAGAAAGAAGAACAAAAATCCCCCAAATTTAGTAGAAGGAAAGAAATTATAAAAATCAGATCAGAAATAAATGAAAAAGAAATGAAGGAAACAATAGCAAAGATCAATAAAACTAAAAGCTGGTTCTTTGAGAAAATAAACAAAATAGATAAACCATTAGCCAGATTCATCAAGAAAAAAAGGGAGAAGACTCAAATCAATAGAATTAGAAATGAAAAAGGAGAAGTAACAACTGACACTGCAGAAATAAAAACGAGCATGAGAGATTACTACAAGCAACTCTATGCCAATAAAATGGACAATCTGGAAGAAATGGACAAATTCTTAGAAATGCACAAACTACCAAGACTGAATCAGGAGGAAATAGAAAATATGAACAGACCAATCACAAACACAGAAATTGAAACTGTGATTAAAATTCTTCCAACAAACAAAAGCTCAGGACCAGATGGCTTCACAGCCGAATTCTATCAAGCATTTAGAGAAGAGCTAACACCTATCCTTCTCAAACTCTTCCAAAACATAGCAGAGGGAGGAACACTCCCCAATTCCTTCTACGAGGCCACCATCACCTTGATTCCAAAACCAGACAAGGATGTCACAAAGAAAGAAAACTACAGGCCAATATCACTGATGAACATAGATGCAAAAATCCTCAACAAAATACTAGCAAACAGAATCCAACAGCACATCAAAAGGATCATACACCATGATCAAGTGGGGTTTATTCCAGGAATGCAAGCATTTTTCAATATACGCAAATCTATCAATGTGATAAACCATATTAACAAATTGAAGGAGAAAAACCATATGATCATCTCAATAGATGCAGAGAAAGCTTTTGACAAAATTCAACACCCATTTATGATAAAAACCCTACAGAAAGTAGGCATAGAGGGACCTTTCCTCAACATAATAAAGGCCATATATGACAAACCCACAGACAACATCATCCTCAATGGTGAAAAACTGAAAGCATTTCCACTAAGATCAGGAAGAAGACAAGGTTGCCCACTCTCACCACTCTTATTCAACATAGTTTTGGAAGTTTTAGCCACAGCAATCAGAGAAGAAAAGGAAATAAAAGGAATCCAAATCGGAAAAGAAGTAAAGCTGTCACTGTTTGCAGATGACATGATACTATACATAGAGAATCCTAAAGATGCTACCAGAAAATTACTAGAGCTAATCAATGAATTTGGTAAAGTAGCAGGATACAAAATTAATGCACAGAAATCTCTGGCATTCCTATATACTAGTGATGAAAAATCTGAAAGTGAAATCAAGAAAACACTGCCATTTACCATTGCAACAAAAAGAATAAAATACCTAGGAATAAACCTACCTAGAGAGACAAAAGACCTGTATGCAGAAAATTATAAGACACTGATGAAAGAAATTAAAGTTGATACAAATAGATGGAGGGATATACCATGTTCTTGGATTGGAAGAATCAACGTTGTGAAAATGACTCTACTACCCAAAGCAATCTATAGATTCAATGCAATCCCTATCAAACTGCCACTGGCATTCTTCACAGAACTAGAACAAAAAATTTCACAATTTGTATGGAAACACAAAAGACCCCGAATAGCTAAAGCAATCTTGAGAGCGAAAAACGGAGCTGGAGGAATCAGGCTCCCTGACTTCAGACTATACTACAAAGCTACAGTAATCAAGACAGTATGGTACTGGCACAAAAACAGAACGATAGATCAATGGAACAGAATAGAAAGCCCAGAGATAAACCCACGCACATATGGACACCTTATCTTTGATAATGGTGGCAGGAATATACAGTGGAGAAAGGACAGCCTCTTCAATAAGTGGTGCTGGGAAAACTGGACAGCTACATGTAAAAGGATGAGCTTAGATCACTCCCTAACACCATACACAAAAATAAGCTAAAAAATGGATTAAAGGCCTAAATGTAAGGCCAGAAACTATCAAAGTCTTAGAGGAAAACATAGGCACAACACTCTATGACATAAATCACAGCAAGATCCTTTTTGACCCACCTCCTAGAGCAATGGAAATAAAAACAAAAATAAACAAATGGGACCTAATGAAACTTCAAAGCTTTTGCACAGCAAAGGAAACCATAAACAAGACCAAAATACAACCCTTAGAATGGGAGAAAATATTTGCAAATGAAGCAACTGACAAAGGATTAATCTCCAAAATTTACAAGCAGTTTATGCAGCTCAATAACAAAAAAACAAACAACCCAATCCAAAAATGGGCAGAAGACCTAAATAGACATTTCTCCAAAGAAGATATGCAGACTGCCAACAAACACATGAATGAATGCTCAACATCATTAATCATTAGAGAAATGCAAATCAAAACTACAATGAGATATCATCTCACACCAGTTAGAATGGCCATCATCAAAAAATTTAGAAACAATAAATGCAGGAGAGGGTGTGGAGAAAAGGGAACCCTCTTGCACTGCTGGTGGGAATGTGAATTGGTTCAGCCACTATGGAGAACAGTATGGAGGTTCCTTAAAAAACTAAAAATAGAACTACCATATGACCCAGCAATCCCACTACTGGGCATATACCCTGAGAAAACCAAAATTGAAAAAGAGGCATGTACTAAAATGTTCATCGCAGCTCTATTTACAATAGCCCGGAGATGGAAACAACCTAAGTGCCCATCGTCAGATGAATGGATAAAGAAAATGTGGCACATATACACAATGGAATGTTACTCAGCGTTAAAAAGAAACGAAATTGAGCTATTTGTAATGAGGTGGATAGACCTCGAGTCTGTCATACAGAGTGAAGTAAGTCAGAAAGACAAAGACAAATACCGTATGCTAACACATATATATGGAATTTAAGAAAAAAAATGTTATGAAGAACCTAGGGGTAAGACAGGAATAAAGACACAGACCTACTGGAGAACGGACTTGAGGATATGGGGAGGGGGAGGGGTGAGCTATGGGAGGGCGAGGGAGGGGCATGGACATATATATACTAACAAACGTCAGGTAAATAGCTAATGGGAAGCAGCCGCTTGGCACAGGGATATCAGCTCGGTGCTTTGTGACTGCCTGGAGGGGTGGGATAGGGAGAGAAGGAAGGAGGGAGACGCAAGAGGGAAGAAATATGTGAACGTCTGTATATATATAACTGATTCACTTTGTTATAAAGTAGAAACTGACACACCATTGTAGAGCAATTTTAACCCAATAAAGATGTTAAAAAAAAAAAAAAAGATGTGGCACATATACACAATGGAATATTACTCAGCCATAAAAAGAAACAAAATTGAGCCAATTGTAATGAGGTGGATAGACCTCGAATCTGTCATACAGAGTGAAGTATGTCAGAAAGAGAAAGATAAATACCGTATGCTAACACATATTTATGGAATTTAAGAAAAAAAAATGTTATGAAGAACCTAGGGGTAAGACAGGAATAAAGACACAGGCCTGCTGGAAAATGGACTTGCGGATATGGGGAGGGGGAGGGCTGAGCTGTGATAGGGCGAGGGAGGGGCATGGACATATATATACTAACAAACGTAAGGTGGATAGCTAGTGAGAAGCTGCCTTTTGGCACAGGGATATCAGCTCGGTGCTTTGTGACAGCCTGGAGGGGTGTGATAGGGAGGGTGTGAGGGAGGGAGACGCAAGAGGGAAGAGATATGCGAACGTGTGTGTATGTATAACTGATTCACTTTGTTATAAAGTAGAAAATGACATACCATTGTAAAGCAATTATACCCCAATAAAGATGTTTAAAAAAAAAAGAAAGAAAAATCAATGATCAAAGGGTGAAAACTGATGAAGTAAAATTTATACCTTAAGACATGACAATAAAATTTAAACCTAAAATTCTCTTTCTCTGGACATTTGGGTCTCATCCCTCCCCTTTAAGTGTGCAATATTTATAAACATTATAAATTAACCACACCTCCTCAAAGATGGTAGCATCTGCTCAACCGTAAAGATCATTTTTCCTTTTTTTTTTTTTCTGAAGCTAGCAAGTAACTTTTTAAAAGAATAGTGTTCTTTCCCAACTCTCTAGGGCATCATTGTGACTTGCTTATTGCTTTGTACCTGCTTACTTGGACTATATATCCATGGTGAACTTTATGTAAAATATCAGTATGTCATTTTGATGTATGATCCTTTGTCTCAAGGACTGCATTTCAACTTCTAATAGTAAGAACAGATTTCAGAGCTCTCTGAGAGTCAGTCTCCCAGGTTATAATCCTCAGTTTGACAAAAATAAAATTCTTTTTTTCTTCTTAACTTGATTGTTAGTTGAATTTTCATGGACAGCAAGACATTTTATTCTTTTTGATCAACTGTAAATTGGATTGTTTTCTTAATTTCTCCTTCTGGTAATTCGTTGTCAGTGTATAGAAACCCAACAGATTTATATTAATTTTGTATTCTGCAAATTGATCCAACTTATTGATGAGTTCTAGTGGTTTTTTGTAGCGTCTTTAGGATTTTCTATGTATGACATAGTCATCTACAAACAGAGAGAGTTCTGTTCTCCCTTTTCTATTTGGATTCCTTTTATCTCTTTTTCTTCTCCAATTGCTGTGTCTAGGACCTCCAAAACTGTGAGTTAAAGTGGTGAGATTCGGTATCGGTGCCTTGCTCCTGATCTTAGAGGAAATGGTTTCAACATTTCACCATTGAGTACCTTGTTAACTCTTGTCATATATGGCCTATGTTATGTTGAGATATGTTCCTTCTGTACCAACTTTGTTAAGAGTTTTTTTTTATCATGAATGGATGTTGAATTTTGTGAAAAGCCTTTTCTGCATCTATTGAGATGATCATGTGGTTTTTATTTTTTAATTTGTTAATATGGTGTATTACGTTGGTTGATTGGCAGACATTGAACTACCCTTGCATCCCTTGGATTAATCCCATTTTTTCATGGTGTATAATCCTTTTAATATATTGTTGGATTCAGCTTCCTTATTTATTTACTTTGGTACACAGGCCTCTCACTGTTGTGGCCTCTCCCGTTGCAGACCCCAGGCTCCGGATGCGCAGGCTCAGTGGCCATGGATCACGGGCCCAGCCACTCCATCGCATGTGGGATCTTCCCAGTCTGGGGCACATACCTGCGTCCCCTGCATTGTCAGGAAGACTTTCAACCACTGCACCACCAGAGAAGCCCTTCCTTATGTTTTGTTGAAAATTTTTGCTTTGGTGTTCATCAGTAATTATCTTTTGGGGGATATTTTTGTCTGGGTTCAATATTAGGGTGGTCTTGGCCTCATAGAATGAGTTTGGAAGTGTCCCTTGCTCTGCAATTTTTTGGAGTATTTCCAGAATGAGAGGCATTAAGCCTTCTTTAAATGTTTATTAGAATTCACTTTGAAGCCATCTCGTCCTTTTGTTTGTTGGGAGTTTTATTGTTTTTGTTTTTGCACTATGCAGGTCTCTCACTGTTGTGGCCTCTCCCATTGTGGAGCACAGGCTCTGGATGCTCAGCAGCCATGACTCACAGGCCCAGCTGCTCTGCAGCATGTGGTATCTTCCCGGACTGGGGCATGAACCCTTGTCCCCTGCATTAGCAGGTGGACTCTCAACCACTGCGCCACCATGGAAGCCCTGTTGGGAGTTTGTATACTGATTGAATTTCATTTTATCACTTATCAATTTATCACTCAGATATATGAGAAATCATGCATCAGTGTGTTTAAGTGAAGTTCTCTTGTTATGAGTGAAATTCCATGACCTTTTCCTATATCATGAATAATGTTAAGGGCCATGTATGTATAATGTGCATGTGATGTGCTCTGTTACTATGCTTTCAAATGGCAATTGAGTTATCTCAGTATCATTATTAAAATGTCCATTTTTTATACTGAGATATTCAAAAATTTCACATGTATTTGTGTGGAATTTGTGCTTTTAATTCTGTGCCACTGCAAGGGGTTTATATTATTTCATTTTCTTTTTGTCTATTCATGTGTAACAGCCAAGTGTACCATTATACAAGCTTTGAATTGGGCTTGAGACATAGTAGGACTAATTTCTTTCATCTCCCCACATTTTTGGGGGGAGCTTTCCTTTTCCATTTATTTTGTTGTTACTCTTACATCTTTACTTTCTGGTATGCTCATACTGCTCTTCAGTGAGGTTTATTTTTTCCTTAGTTGTGTTAGAATATACATAAGATAAAATTGTCTGTTTCAATCCTTTTTTTCTCCTTTTCTCTTTTCTGTTTTTCATGTAATACTTAACAACGATATTATTATTTAACCATTTTTAAGGGGCAGTAAGAACATTGACAATATTGTGCAAACGTCACCACTGTCCATCTCCAAAAATCTTTCATCATCCTAAACAGAAACACTGTCCCATTAAATGAGCACACCAAGTTACCACTTTCTTCCAGTGCCTGATAACCTCTATTGTACTTTCTGTCCATATTGTTGTTGTAGTTAGGTTATTGAAAGAGTTCTGCACTAAGATATTGCAGAAGTTGTGGCTATTCCTGGCAATTTACTTCAGAGATTGCAGTAAGGCTGCTGTTAACCCAGAATTCCAAGAACAGAGTTGTGTCTGAGACAAAACAAACAAACAAAATTTTAAAACTCCACCTTTTATTTAAGATTTTATGACTTCAGCCTGAAAAATACGGGTTCAAGAAGCACTTTGATTCTATTCTGTCACACTAAAAAATGGAGGAAAGTTATAGAGGCAAAAAGTTTATAAATTGTTTGTCAAGTATTGTAACTAGAGAAAGCAAGAAGTAAGGGTGTCTGTTAAGCAAATATTTGCCGCAGGTGTGAAATGCTTGCATAATTACAAGGGGAAACGTTGTTACCATAAACTTGCAACTGGCATATGTTATTCCAAATATGGCTGGTGGTGTTCTTGGGGTTATACAGTTCATAGAATGTTCAACTTCTTAGTGGTACAGGGACACAACTGAGGACAGATGCTCAATGGCTGCCCAACTCTGCTTGTTATGTCAGAACTGTAATTACTCCATTATGATTTCAATCTTTCATTACTGTGTTGAGTAGTTTCTGCAAAGGTTGTGATTTAACTTCCTTGTCCCATTTCTGCAGAGATTGAAATTTTGCTTCTTAGGTAGTTACTGCAGAAGTTGATTAGTTTGCCTCTCTATTCACTACAGAGGCTGTGTTTCTTTCTTGGGCTGATTGTTTCAGAACTGTGTCTTAGCCTTCCTGGGCCAATTGCTGCAAAGGTTGTATTTATCTCTCTCACTGTTGCTGCAGAGGTTATGGTTTGGCTCCTGTCTACCTGATGAAGAATTTGTGGTTAGCTTTCCTAAAGATCACTGCAGAGTTTTGTGGGTCAATTTCTGCAGAGGCTGTGGTTAAACCTTCAAAGGTGGTCAAAGTGATTGTGGTTAGGCTTTCTGGGATAGTTGCTTCAGAGGTAGTGGCTGGCTTCCTGTGTCAGTTGCTGCAGAGCTGTTCTTATTTTTCCTGCGTGGATTGCCATACATTTGGTTTCCTTTGTTAGGTAGATTGCTATAGAGATTTGGTTAAACTTCTCAGCTTGACTATGTTCATGCTCAATGGATACAAGCTACAGAAGTTGCAGTTAGACTTCCTATGTGATTTTTACATCTAGGTTTTAGTATTCAATGTGGTTTGGCAAACAGTTCTGGAAATAACTGCCACTGAGAAGATTATGTATTACAATTCCGAAGTACTGAAACCATATCATGTTATGAGGAGGAGCCATGCTGGTAAGCAGCAGTGTCAGTCAAGAGACAGAAGGAGCAAGTAAAAATGCATGGAAGAGCCTTTATTGTGCTTTCCTTATGAAGAATAAGGCAAAGCAGAGTAAGCAGCCTTAGCATTGACTGGAGTATATTCGCTTCCTAGAGTTGGCTGGTACTTAGCCCTGGGGTAACTAGGACAGGTGGATAGTGGCCTGAGTATTAGAACCAGATAAAGTGGGTGGTTGACATATGGGCTTCAAATTGGTTGGTGCCCTGGGCATGCTTTCTGCTATCTCTAGGCAGTAGCTAAATTTGGGAAGGGCAATCCTTTCCAGTGTCAGAAAGACCCCAAGATGTCAAAGCATAAAAAGAAGTGCTTACTATAATTGGCCCTGTGATAGTCCACTGTCATATTAAGAACTTTAGGGGTGTTGATATCATGTTCAATGGTAAGGTCCTGGGCTGGAGGTGATATTGAATATTGTCTGAGGCGATGTCATCTGCAATGATGAGTTCCTGAGCAAAGGTGATGTTGTGTGGGATGAGGGAGTGCATTATCATTGTTAAGTGGATACCCACTTGAGTTGATATGTCTCTCATATTTCTTTCGCTGTAGTATTATAATAAGGCTGAGTTTGTTGGAGCCCTGCGTAAGTCTGTAGGCAGACCCTCTAGATTTGGTCAGTTGCTATGGGCCATTTCTTTACTTATTGGTTTGGTGATGAGCAAGCCAGTGAAGTAGTTGGGTCATACAGCTGATATTACCCAAGTTCAATGGCCTGTGGGTCTAAGCATTAGAGCCCCAGCATTGATTAAGCCCATGGAGTTTTATGGACTTAAAACTTTAAGCAAATTTTCATTTAAGCAAATGTTACAGTATCATTAATTTATAACCTGTGCTACAGAAGTGCAACAGTGTCCTTTTATTTTCTTATATAAATTACTTTAGTGCATAAGAAGTTTTTAATATACTTACATATAATCTATTATATACATATTTTACTATATACATTTTGTTATTCAAATTTGGATTTCCACTTTTGTCAAATGATGGATCTTTCTTTTAGTTTAGTCATTGTAACTTATTGTACATTTATATTATTACATAAGATCTATTATATACATGTCAGTATATAATTTATCTATTTACCTTTTTTTTCTTTAGGATTATATCTAGGGTTGTTTTGTATCTAGAGTTTGCTTTTCCCTTTTTAAAATATTTATTTTAGGCTTTTAGCCCTGAAGCCAAGATTTTGAAGTTTTTCTGTCTATGGCTGATTAAAGGAAAAAGGGGATAGGAGAAATTCTGTTCGCCTGTCTCTAGATAGCAGTCTCTCTCTGGAATGGCACAGGCAGCTCCCTGATCTCAATATTAGCAACATTTGCATGAAGAACAATGCTTCCCAGGCTGCCACTGCTGTGTGGCAGAACCAGTTGGTAAGATAAATAGTCTAGCGGCATATCATTTCAATCTGAAACTAAACCACCCTGCTTGCTGTACCAATTGTTTTAATGTGGGTTTTATTATTGTTGAGGCCACAGGTCAGGAGAGGAAATCAGTTGAAAAGAGCATCTTCTCATAGTTACCAGGAGGACGGGCACACCATGTCATGGTGGGCCACATAGAGAGGTAGCAGGGCTCATCAGCAGACAGAAGGAGTCAGGAGAAAACAGGGGGTGATCTTTCATTGAATGGAAATTCCTTTTAAGAAGTTGGTGAGGCAGGAAAAGGAGGCTTAGGATTGGCTAGCTTTAATAATTTCAGTACACTGTGCCACTTTCTACAGGTGTCTCTGTAGTTAGCAACCTTCTGTGTTTCACTCAGAGGTTGCGGTTTGGCCTCCTAGGCTGCTTGATACATAGGTTTGTTTAGGTTTCCTGGATTGATGCTGAATGGTATGTGGTTTGCTCAGATGGTTGATCTGGAGGTTTTTTAAGCTCTTTGGGCAGATTTCTGCAGAGGCTTTGGTTAGGCTCCCTTGGATAGTTGACACAACATTATAGTGTGACTTCTGGATTTGTTGCTGCATAGGCTGTTGTTAGTTTTTTGGGAGTAAATGCTACAGATTTACTTTAGGCTTCTTAGGCAGATTGCTGGAGAATTTGTATTTTGGCCTCAAAGCTGGTATCTGCTTATCCTCGTTGATTTCCGGAGAGGTCATGATTGTAGTTGCTGCAATTGCTGTACATGGGCTTTACTATTTATGAGGGCTATTATAGTTCCCAGAACACTTCAACCTTGGGATTGTTGTAAATTATTTTGCCTATCTGTAAAGTTTTTCCCCAAGTATCTATATAAATCTTCCCTTCCAGACTTCCCTGGCGGAGCAGTGGTTAAGAATCCCCCAGCCAATGCAGGGGACACATGTTTGAGCCCTGGTCTGGGAAGATCTCACATGCTGCAGAGCAACTAAGCCCGTGTGCCACAACTACTGAGCCTGCGCACTAGAGCTCGAAAGCCACAACTACTGAGCCCAAATGCCACAACTACTGAAGCCCATGTATCTAGAGTCTGTGCTCTGCAACAAGAGAAACCATCACAATGAGAAGCCCATGCACTGCAATGAAGAGTAGCTCCTGCTTGCTGCAAACTAGAGAAAGCCTGCATGCAGCAATGAAGACCCAACACTGTCAAAAATAAATATTTTTTTAAAAAAACTATCTTTGCCCAAATGTGCTCTCTTCAATGAGTGAGAAGTTCTCCTGACTTCTCATATTTAAATTAATACCACTTTTCTATCATATTCATTTCTTGTCCTTGATTTTCCTTAATTTACTACTTCATTTTAACTTTATATTTTAAAGTTCATCTTTATTGTCTGTCTCGATCCTCAGAATGAAAGTTCCATGGGAAACAGATTTTTATCTATCTCGTTTACTGCTATTACACCATTCCCTAAAACAGAGTCTGACACTCTCGTAGATGCTTATAATCAAATTTGAAAAGGATAAGAGAACACAGCATAACTATGTTATGACTATTCTCTTTTAAAAATTCCTGAAAGGGGGAATTTATAAAATTTATTGCTAAAAAACTCCAAATAGGCATTAATAATATAAGCGATTCAATAGAAAATGGACAAGGAACATGATTTGTATTTATAAAAAAAGGAAAACATTCATGATCTTTAAATTTAGGGAGATGTCCAACTTCACTCTTCATAAGAGAAATGAAATATAACATTACTTTAAGACGGTAATTTTCATTTATCAAATTGGCAAAAACTAAAAGCTTAACTATTGACAAGCCTGTCACAAACAGGAATTTACACCGATGGCACTCCTATAGAGGACAAATTGGCAATATAGAGCAAAATGACTTACCTTAGATTTTAAGTGAGAGTAAAGTTTCAAAAAATAATCACTCAAATTATTTCTAAAAATATTCACCTTTACTGACACTAATTTTGCTTCTCTATCACTATGTTTTGCACCATCTCTTCCCTCCAGCAGAAAGGGCTTCCCACAGAATTACATTTTTTAAGAGTTCCAAATTGTTCCCTCACATCACTCATATCTTTTCTGTTTTTTCCATGGTTAGTGTGTGCATACCCACAAAAAAAACTTAAATATATATTAATATTAATACATAAATAGCAAATATGAACATACATAATTTTTAAATATAAAAATACATGTAAATAAAATACATATAAATAAATTTATATTGTATACATAAGGTGTGTGTTATATATTGTAATAATGTATACATAGGTTTTCCTGCTTAATATTTAATGAAAAAATAATTTATATTTTAATTATGTTTTATTTATTCGTTTTGCTTTTCACTTCATTTAGAATATGGCGGGCTTCCCTGGTGGCGCAGTGGTTGAGAGTCCACCTGCCAATGCAGGGGACACGGGTTTGTGCCCGGTCCGAGAGGATCCCACATGCCGCGGAGCGGCTGGGCCCGTGAGCCGTGGCTGCTGAGCTTGCGCGTCCGGAGCCTGTGCTCCACAATGGGAGAGGCCACAACAGTGAGAGGCCCACATAACACAAAAAAAGAAAAAAAAGAAAAAAGAAAGAAAAAAAGAATATGGCTACATGAAATAGGGACATTTTTAATTAAAGGCACTGCTCTGATATAATGGCATTGACAAACTTTTATGCCTGTTTCCCTCTTCACATATCCTAGGCTCTCCCCGCTTCCAAAACACTTTGAACCCCCTGTCAGATACTTCAGGAGGAGTGTAATACCCAGAAGGGACCATGCCCTGTGAAAATGGGTAGGTCTGAAGGGAAACCCAGGTTGAGGTCCCTTTTTGGTGGCAGGCATTATGCGACAATTCAGCCACTGAGGTCCTCTTTGGCTTCATGTTTAGAACTTGGCTAAAACCAAATCCATGTTTTAGAGGATTTGGTTTAGCTGCTGCTCAGCTTCTCTGTCTTATCACGAACAGAAGTTCAACTTCTGCTCAGTTCAGAGAGTCAACAGGAGTTCACGGTCTCTAAAAGCCTACACATCATTTGTAGTTGGGATCTAAACTTCAGGTATCACCTGAGGTATGCCTTTGGGTCTATGGACCAGGGCGCCATTTAGGGGATGTTTATTTTGGAGGGGACCTATAGGAGATGGAGATTAGGGACTGAGGGGAGGGATTTGGGAGTCTCTTTGGTGGCATACCCTTTTGCAATAGGGCTTAGAAATATTTGGAGGAAGGTCTTTGATGTCCATGTTTCGATAGCACATGGTATTTGCAATGTTCTCCAAAGGGAGGTGGATTTGGGTAAAATTTGAGATTTCTAATCAAGGCAGTATTTGAGGAAGATTGTTTAAGTAAGGGTCCTAGTACAAGTGTTGGGAGCTTGCCAAAATGGCCGTTGTGACCTAGGTTCCATTATAGGGTCCTTCAAGCATTTGGAGACATGGGTCAATAAGATTGGATGCATCAGGGCTCACTTTTTTAGTTAAGACAGTCTTCAACTCAGGCTAAGAAGGGATACTGGAGCCTAGTCAACTGGGATCTTGCTGAGAAACAGGGTATCACTAGGACTTCATTTGCTATAGCTTTATTCACCATTTATGAAGATATGGGGCCCTTCTTGTCAGGAAAGGAGAAAGGACAGTTGTGCTGAAGGGACACAGATATTATTGTACAAATCTACACGAATTGGTTATTCATGAGGGAGACTATAGTCCCAATTTAGAGAGCCTTTATTTAGGACAGTTGTACATCTATAATGAAGAGTATGGTTTTTGCTCATTCATGTACATAAACCACGTATAGATTCCCCTAACAGGTTATAGAGTTTTGAGCCTTGCATCTAGTGAAGGTGTAGATACTTCTGTATATGAGGAGGGAAAAGCCTTCTGGTCCAGTATGTCAGTTACCTGCAAAGGTTCTAAATGAAAAATCCAGCACTGTTCTTTCCCAGCTTTGTGATCACAGGCAATTTTTTTGCAGCATCCATTGGTGGTATGAAGGTGATGATAAGAAGAACAGCAAATACTTACATGAACTTTACAGTGTGGGGAATGTAAGTCTTTATCAGGTGTCATAATACACCAGACAATTTAATAGTACTCCAACTATTAATGTTAATTAGGTAGTACTTACTGTGTGTCACACTCTTTTTTAAGCACTTTATTCATATTTAGTCATTTAAACTCTACCACTGGGGTAAGTTACAATTATTATCCTCATTTTATAGATGACCCATAGAAGTGAGGTGCCTGTCTTCAGGTCACACAGCTGGTACATGGAAAGAATTACTGTGAGGGTCCAACACTTCTCTTGGGTCACCTTTGAGCTGAAACACAAAAGAACTTTTGTTTCTTCCTCAGGAAGGACAGCTAATGAGTTATGTCAGAAAATGATAGAGTAAGGCCCTCCAAAAATTCTCTACATTACAAAACTACAAAGTTGTCAGACTCAACTTTTTCAGAACTCTGGAAATTGACAAAATTTCACAGGAACTAAGGAGTATTTATGTGTTTAAGAATGACTGAATCTTGGTAACATCAGAAAGCTCTAGAGACTTTAAATTGTCCCAATCCCATCCTCCTTTTTTCCAACTTAATAATGGTACACTTTGAAATAGTATGCACTCCTTTTGCATCCCAGTAGCCACCAGAAGGAGGAGAACAGAATTCTTTCAAAACCTCACCTCCAAATATTTGTCATTATCTGATATGTCTGAGATGTTCCTTGGAAGACTCCATTTGCAAGACACACTATACTTGACAGAATTTGGAGCTCTCCAAGTGCAAATGAACTTTACACTGAGGAGTTGTCGAAATAATTATAGGAGCAGAAAGAAAATTTGAAGAAGTAATGCCAAGAAACATCTCAAATTTGATGCAAAACATCAATGTACAGATTCAACCAGCTAAACAAACTCAAAGCAGGATTACTCAAAGAGATCCATACCAAGGCATGTCATAATCAAACCACTGAAAGCCAAAAACCAAGAGAGAATTGTGAAAGCACTGTGAGGCAACCCATCACATGTAAGAGATTCTCAATTAGACCAAAAACAAAGATTTCTCATCAGAAACCATGCAGGGCAGAAGACACTTGGATGACATTCATAGTGCTAAAAGAAAAACAAGAACAAAAACTGTCAACCAAGAATTTTATATCCAGCAAAACCATCTCTTGAAAATGTGGACAAAATTAAGACAATTCATGATAAACAAAAAACAGAGAGGATTTATTGCTAACTATCTGCCGTACAAGATGAGATAATTCCTGGAGGGAGTCCAAATTGAAATGAAAGAACCTTTGATGTTAACTCAAAGACAGAGAAAGAAATAACATCAGTAAAAATAATTATATAGGTAAATACAGAGGATAATTTAAACGAATATTTTGTTTGTATGATTGTAGTCTCAATAATAGTCCCCAAATATGCCCACATTTTAATCCCCAGGACATGTATGTTATTTTATGCAGAAAACTTTGCATATATGATTAAATTAGAGTCTTCAGATGGGAAATTGTCTTGGGTTATCTTGGATGGATCTAATCAAGGTGTTTCCTATAAGAGGAATGCAGGAGATATCGGAGTCAGAGAAGGAGCCAGTGTGATGACAGAAGTAGATAATGAAGTGATGTATTTGAAGATAGTAGAAGGGGTTACTAGCCTAGGAATACTGGCAACTGCTATGCAAAAAAAGGGCAAGGAAATATATTACCCCAGCAGAGCCTCCAGGTGGACCCAGTCCTGCCAACATGTTGAGTTTAGCCCTGTAAAATGGATTTGGGACCTCTAACATTTAGGATTGTAAGAGAACAATTTGTAATGTTTTAAAACACTGGCTTTCTGGAAATGTGTTGCAGCAACAATAGTAAACTAATGCAGTTACTTTTTTTCTCTTACCAGATTTAAAACACAACTCCACAGGAATAAAATAATTAATTGGTGCTGATGTATAGAGTGTATAAAGATGTAATTTATGATAAAAACAGCACATGAAAAAGGGAGATAAACTACATAAAAGCAAAAATTCATATTTTGAAATTAAGTTGGTATTAATCTGAACTAGGTTGTTAGAAACTGTCAGTTTAATTTATAACAACCTAACTCCAGAGCAACCACTAATAAAATGACTGTAAACTGTATGTAGTAGAAGAAATAACAAGTAACCATAAAAATGGTACACTAAAAGTTGTCCAGTTAAAAAGCAGATTGGCAGTATGGATTTTTAAAAAACATGGCCAACTACATGTTGACAAAGAGACAAATCTTAGAGTGAAACAAATAGATTTTAAGTAAAAAGTTGCAAAGAAAAGTTTTATACAAACAATAACCAAAAAAGAGCTATAGTGACTATACTAATGGCAGACAAAACAGATTTTAAATAAAAAATTTTATGAGACAAATGACAGTATATATTACTATATTATTATATTAGATTAATAATATATTATTGATAAAGGGGTAAATCTGTTGAAATACATAAGAATTATAAACATATGATCAACTAACAAAAAAGTTCCAGATACCTGAATGAAAACCTGACAAAATTTGAGAGAGAAATAAATAGGCTCAACAGTATATCTAAATAAATGACAGAACATAAGATCACCAAGGGAAGAGAAGACCTAAACAACACTATAATATAAAGCAGGTGGACTTAACAAACATGCACAGAACATTCCAACCAAGAACAGGATACACTCTCCTTTCAAGTGGACTAGGAATGTTCTACAGGATAAACTCCACTTTAGGACATAAAACAAGAGTCAATAATTTAAATCACACCATGTATGTTCTCTGACCACAAAGGAATGAATAATGGGAAATCAATAATGGGAGGAAATTGTGAAAGCTTGTAAGTATGTGGAAATTAAACAACACATTCCTAAGTAATCAATGAGTCAAAGAGTGTCCAAGGGATATCAGAAAATACTCAGAAGTGAATGAAAATGAAAACACAACATACCAAAACAACGGATTCAGCAAAAGCAGAACCCAGAGGAATATATATATATGCATATATGCAAGCCTACATAAAAAGGAAGAAAGTGTTCAGAAACTGGATAAAAAGTCTAACCCCAAAGCAAAGTGAAAGAGGAAAGTAATAAATGTTAATATGAAAATAAATAAAATAATATAAATAGAAAAAGCATAAAGAAAATCAACAAAAACCCAAAGTTGGTTCTGTGACAAGATTATTAAAATTGATAAACCTTAGGTAGACTGAAAAAATGAAGAGAGAGAGAGAGAGAGACGACTCAATTACTGAAACCTGAATGAATAAGGTAAAATGGCTATGAAAACATACAGAAAGAAAGAGAATTGTTAGGAATTCGCTTGGACATTACCTTCAACTATATGAAATAGTCAAGTTAGTGGAAAAACAGAGTGACTAAAACTAAGTAAAAAAACTAGAAAATCTGAATAGACCTGTAACAAAGAGGTTGGGTTTGTAATCAAAATTTCCACAAATAAAAGCATGGGGCCAGATTTTTTTTACAGTGTACTCTATCAGATGTTTTTCTGAGCATGCCAGTGGCAAAATGTCAAAGACACAGGTGTACTGTATATTAGCAATCAGTTAATGTCATATCTTATCATTATTCAACAGAAATGCATTGGGTGCTTATTGTGTATCAGGAGGTTTGTTAAATTGTGGTGCCTGTGATGACTTGGTGTGTTTTTCTTATTTCATGGGCACTGGTAACATTAGCATTATGCTTTCAGGGTCACTCTGGAAGGGTGTTCAAGGCTTCATTATGAAATAATGTCCCCAAATGAAAGTTTCTCTGGTGCCTGGGTATATCTTCACCCATAATCAATTTCATATTAATAGGAAAAACATGTATTCATATATAAATATTATGTTAATATTTAAACTTAACATTTAATGTTTAGTGCATAGACAGCATTGCTGTAAACTTTTTACACAGTGGTAAGTATTCATTTTATCTTATTTCCATGTACATAATATTTCAGATTTCATAACATATTGACCATATCAGGTAACTGCTGTTATCACAGTTGTATAGAAGAGCACAGTGAGGCATTGGTCCCTAGTCACTTATTAAGTTCAGGAGTGAGTACTGGAAATCAGAGCGCTCAGGTGGCAGAGTAGAAATTTTAAATGCTTAAAATATGTGCTGTTAAAAAGAATCATAAGCAGTTCCGGGAAACTTTAGAACCCGTTTACTTTCATATGCCTCTGTTGCAAGTCTCTTTCGGCACGGACTTCCACTCAGGAAGTCCCTTAACACCTAGTGTCTTGTGTAATTCGAGACCAAAAGTCTTTCTTCTCTAGCTTGCTGTCTTCCCTCAGAGTGATTCAGCGATGTAACTATGCGTGTTTCAGTTTATACAAATTTTACTGAATGCAGCCACTAGGTGGAGCTGTCTTCCTTCTGCCGTCAGCACACGTAATGAGTCACACAAGGGTTGCTGACGTCACCAGTGATTCACTATTGGTGCGACGGCGAGTAGGACCAAACTTCTTGTTTGGGCTTCCGTCTCAACGGCCGGCATTTTATACATAGGGGCGGATGCTGGGGCGGGGCCGATGTTACTCTGTCTTGCCTGTGTTCTGAAATCTGACCTCAGGGCTCCAGAGGTCCAGTTCCTACCTTTAGAGTGTCGGGTCCAACATATCTAGCCAAGAGCTTTATTCCCTCACAGATCTAGCATGTTATAGCGCCAGACTCAATATTCCCAGTCAGTGTATTACATTGAAGGCCTTAAACCAAAATTACTATCCTCACAGCTTCCAAGAGGAACTGGAGCCCTGACAAGGTCTGTTTCCCTCTCATTTCCCTAAAAGAGACCTTTCTCTAACATGTTTACTCACACTTCACTCCTTTTTTTCCTCCTCCTAATCACCTTTCAGAGCTAAAAAAGTACAACACTATGGAATACCACAGACCCTGACTCGTTCTCAGAGAACCCGTCCTCACATCTCACCCTGGTAGTCTCATCTGTCAGAGATCACTGTACGCAGCATTTCTACCTCATATATATATATTTTAGCATTTCCCTTCAAAGACCTTTATTATCTGCCGTTAAAGACCTTCCTTTCTATGGCATCTTCAAGAAGTGCCCCCACACCAGCATTTCTACTTAGTCGTCGACCTTCCCAAACTCCATTTTAGCATTTTCCATCAAAAACACCTCCGAATCCAACTTTGTCCTTCACTAAAATGCTTTACTACTAACCCAATATCTGCTGTTAGAAAATACCCCGCATTTCATCGTCTCAGAATTCTTTGCAGATAATCCCAAGTATCTTCTCTGAGAAGCTCCCGGGGGGACCAGATACCAGGTAGGAATTCTTCAGGTACATAATCTGGCAGACATCCTTTCCTGCACCAGTATTTGATAGACCCTTTCAGATTTTGGTTCTCACCACCCCTATCAGAGACTCACCTTCACAGTCTTGCCCAGGGCTCTACCTGTGCATTCAAAAGCAAACAGGTTTTCCCACCTTCTTTTAAGATCCTGTTACCCCACATCTTGCCTTATAGTCTCCCCCTAGGGCCTCTCCAGTTGCCAATATCTTCATTCACAAGCCCTCAACTTCTGCTTTCAGCCTCATAGGCCCCTATATCGTTATACAACGCCTCCCCCAGAATGCTTCCATCATACTAGATCCCCTTCTCAGCATCTGTTCGGCCTGCATGGTGCTCTGCATCATTAGCCACAGAAGCCCAGCCAGACTTCACAATCTATCCAGTGTCTGCTCACTCAGTCTTTCAGTCTTTTATCTTCCTGAAACTCTTTATCCTCCATTCCTAGGGAAAATCAACTGTCTGAGCTCAGCCTCCTCTTTCCTCCCTCTCAGAGTAGCTCTAGTACCTAGCATGTCTTCATGTTTCCGTTCTTGAAATGAGGATGCTAGTACTTAAGTTCTTCTCTCCACCAGAGTTACCACTAACAAAAGAGAAAAGCCTCCCCGTATCTGGCTCACCTCTGACCCTTTTTCTAAAGATGTCCACTTTGCCACTATCAAAGAAACATTGTATGTCTGGGCTTGATCCAAAAGCAAGCTCTGATTGCCCTTCTGCGTGTTCTGTAATGTTCAAAGCGCCATCAGAACCGACCAACGTGTCTTTTCCCTAAATCTTGGAGGTGGGATGGTATTGTGGTTGTTAGGAAAGTACCTTTTTTTTTTTTGCGATATGTGGACCTCTCACTGTTGTGGCCTCTCCCGTTGCGAAGCACAGGCTCCGGACGCGCAGGCTCGGCAGCCATGGCTCATGGGCCCAGCCGCTCCGCGGCATGTGGGATCTTCCCGAACGGGGGCACGAACCCGTGTCCCCTGCACCCGCAGGTGGACTCTCAACCACTGCGCCACCAGGGAAGCCCTGAAAGTACCTCTTATTTAAGTGTTTTTTTGTTTGTTTGTTTTGATTTTTTTGCTGTCTTGCTGAAACTCTTTCCCCCTCCATTGCTAGGGAATATGCCCAAAACAGGCAGTGCAACAGACATAGTTAAGGGTCTTTACTCCCGGCAGCTGTGAGTATGGCTGAGCCTGGGAATGTGAAGCAGGAGGGGGCACAGAGAGGATAGAGTTGGGTGGGCCAAGCCCTGAACTAGAGTCTCCTTCAAATCTGGCAGGTATGTCCTGGGCCATGAGGCTATGAAGCATCTCCAGACTTCCACTGTGCTGGTGTCGGGCCTTCGGGGCCTAGGGGTGGAGATTGCGAAGAACATCATCCTTGGTGGGGTCATAGCTGTCACCCTCCATGACCAGGGCACTGCCCAGTGGGCTGACCTCTCATTCCAGGTACCTCTTCCTGTATCCCTTCCCCTTGCCCAAGCACCAAACCCCCTGGTGTCTGCATTCACTTCACTCCTTTCCTTCTTGTACCTCCTTGTAGTTCTACCTAAGGGAGGAGGACATCGGTAAGAACGGGGCTGAGGCATCACAGCCCCGCCTTGCTGAACTCAACAGCTATGTGCCTGTCACCACCTACACTGGGGCCCTTGTTGATGACTTCCTTAGTGGTTTCCAGGTACTTTGCAGCATCACCCTGCCACCTGACTTACACTCTCAGATCCTCTTCCTGGTTGGTTTGCTCAGTATTTATTTAATGGACCAGCCCTGTGGGTGCTTTCCCTGGGGTTTCCCAGAGAACTTGGGCACTGGAACTCCTGATACAGCAGTAGGAACTTATCCTGCTGAATAAGGAAGGGAATTTAGATTCCCTACAAATCATTGCTGAGCAGGCTTTGCTTTGTTCTGTTTTGTTTTATTTGAGAATTGAAGCAAATGAGTGTAGGATTTGGGGATAAACCCAAACTTTGACTGGGAACAGACTGTGACTCATTGTTTGACTCCCAGGACATGCAGGGTTGTAGGCAGGCAGGAATGGGTGTTTTTCAAATAAGTGAATTAGTTGGTCTTCAAATTCCGTCCTCCTAATACTGCTTTACTTTTCTTGTCATAGTGTGGGGTTTCGTATTTCTCTTCATTGAGTTTTACCCTCACTGAGTATGACACACATACTTTGTAAATATTTGTAGAAAAGATCTGAACCAGTAAGCTTTAGTCCTGACATTCTGCCAACCCCTGGCCTGCCTTTCTCCTTTATTTTCTTATTTCCCTTCACCCCAATGCCAGTCCCTTTGCGTGAGCTTCCTTCTTGTTACAGGTGGTGGTCCTTACCAACTCTCCTTTGGAGGACCAGCTGCGGGTGGGTGAGTTTTGTCACAGCCATGGAATCAAGCTGGTCGTGGCAGACACTCGGGGTCTGTTTGGGTGAGTGCCTGCTTATGCCTTTATCCCCAACTCCTCCCAGGCCCAGGCTAAGACCCCCTGGCTCCCAGTGCTGTAATGCTACTCTCAGCCCATCAGGTTTTCCACTCTCCATGTTCGCCTCTCCCCAGTTGGCACGAGCACTGATTGCCGGCCGTGATGGCTAAGCTTTCTTAGGAAGTATTCACTATGTCTAAGTGTCTCAGGCACCAGTCCTGTTGTCTCCTTTTACAGGCAGTTATTCTGTGACTTTGGAGAGGAGATGATCCTGACGGATTCCAATGGGGAGCAGCCTCTCAGTGCTATGATTTCTGTGGTTAGCAAGGTAAGGACATTGGCCCCAGGGGTCCTGGCAGGCATGTGGGTAGCCATGGTCCTCCTTTATGCTCCTGGTACCCTGATCCTACCTCTGAGGCTTTCTTTACTTCTCTTCCAACCAGGACAACCCTGGTGTTGTAACCTGCCTGAATGAGGCCCGACACGGGTTTGAGAGCGGTGACTTCGTCTCCTTCACGGAAGTTCAGGGCATGAATGAACTCAATGGCATCTCTCCCCTAGAGATCAAAGTCCTGGGTATGCCAAGACTGGGGGGAGCAAGAAATGGTTGCCCAGATCAAAGAGAGAATTGTCCCTGTGGTGTGGGCTGACCCACAGCCCAAGAGGTGACATATGTCTGTAGTCTTGACTTGTACCAAAGTCCAAGAGGAGATGCCTCTCTGAAATCTGACTTGGGACTTAGAAGAGATGAGTCCAGGTAGCCTTAATAAAAACATGTGAACTGAGCTACTGACAGAAAAGGTTTATACCACTAGTATTTGATTCCATTATTATTTTTTGGCCCATTGACTATATCTCTTTCTTTCTTTAAACTATTTCAGAATGTATAGTATAACAATCTCTAAGTGATACTTCATCACCGCACATATTAAAGAAAACCTTACAACAAAATATTTCTACTTTCTGATTCACCATTTGCTGTCGTCATATATTTTGTGTGTGCCATAAACTTCTCAATACATCATTTTTGGCTTCACAGTTGTATTGTTGAAAAGATTTAAGAAAGTTTATTTTTACCCACATAATCACCATTTCCAGTATACTTTTCTGTGGCTCTAGATTTGCATCTGATGCCATTTTTCTTCTGCCAAAGAAAGCCTTTAACATATGTTGTGGAATGGGGTCTCCTGGTGGTGATTCTTTTAGCTTTTTAATGCTTGAAATCTCATTTTGCCTGTGTTTTTGAAAGATGTTTTTAGAGAGTGTAGCATTTTAGATTTCATTGCTTTAAAGATACTGCTCTATTGTCTTTCCTGCCTTATTTTCCACAGGAAGTCTGCTATTCTTATCCTTGTTTTTCTGTATCTAATGTGCTTATTTTCTCTATCACTGATCTTAATCAATGGGATTATGATGTACATTAGTATAGCTTTCTCCATGTCTCTTTTGCAGTTTATTAAATTTATATTAACTATGGGTTTATAGCTTTATCAAATTGGGAAAATTTCTGGCCATAATTCTTTTCGAAAATATTACTTTCACAGCTCACTGCCACCCCATTATCTCTTTCCAGAACTCGAATTACGTGTATATTAAGCCACTTGACTCTTTTGTCTTTTTCTCCCACTCTCTGTTGTATTTTGGATAGTTTCTTCTACTTTGTTAAATCTCCTAATTTTTTCTTGTGTGTTAATTTGTTAATCACATCTGTTATGTAAAAGCACTGGTCAAGAACATTAAAAACAACTATTATAAATATATTTCACATGTCAAAGAAATTCCCAAAAAAGGGGTGGGCCGAAAGAGTTTTTGAAGAAATAATGGCCAAAAATTTACAAATTTGATGAAAACTAAAGCCACAAATCCGTTTTCTGGTAAGTTTTGATGGATGGAAGGTAATTGTGAATGTTAGTTTTTTGGAGTTGAATTTTGTGTTCCTTTAATATTTTTGAGTTTGTTCTAGAGAAATTATGTAGTTGCCATAAGATCCTTTCAGGGCTTACTACTTTTTCTCTAGAGTGGCATTTAGACTTAGGGTGTCTGTGCTGTCTGAAGAAATCAGCATTGTGTTTTGGGGGTTTTTTTTAATGATGTACTATACCTTATTTATATTTCTTAATTGAAGGATAGTTGATTTAATGTTTAATGTTGTGTTACTTTTTACTTTACAGCAAAGTGACTCAGTTATCTATATATACATTCTTTTTCATATTCTTTTCCATGATGGTTTATCTCAGGATACTGAATAGTGTTCTGCGTGCTCTACAGTAGGACCTTGTTGTCTATCCATTCTATATATAGTAGCTTACATCTGTTAACTCCAAACTCTCACTGTTTGGGGGAGGGGGTTGGGGGAGGAAGGGAGTGGGAGGTTTTCCCATTCCTGTTTTGATAGTGCTGTTGGTCTTCAGAGGGAGTGAATTGACAGATAACCCTTCATTCTTTTCATCCCCCAGGTCCCTACACCTTTAGTATCTGTGATGCCTCCAATTTCTCTGACTATATCTGTGGAGATGCTGTCAGGCAGGTCAAAGTAACTAAGGAGATAAGCTTTGTGAGTATGAGCAGGAGGGTGTGCTGTAGGGTTCCAGGCATCTCTATGTCTTTTACTTTTCTCATTCTGATATCTTGCTCTCCACAGAAATCCTTGCCCACTTCACTGGCAAAGCCAGACTTCGTGATAACAGATTTTGCCAGGTATTCTCGCCCTCCTCAGCTGCTCATTGGCTTCCAGGCCTCACACCATTTCTGTGCCCAGCATGGCCAGCTGCCTTGGCCCCACAATGAGGTAGATAGGTGGGCAAGCCAGCCAGGTCCTTGAACCAAAGCTCCACTATGCCTCTTCATCTATTTAGTTTTTCTACCTCTCCCTCTCCCTACAGTGGTGTGATTGTTCTTTTTCTCCTTCCAGGAGGATGCAACAGAACTGGTGACCCTAGCACAGGCTGTGAATGCTCAAGCTCTGCCAGCAGTGCAGCAAAAGAGTCTGGATGAAGACCTCATCCGGAAGCTGGCTTATGTGGCTGCTGGGGATCTGGCACCCATAAATTCCTTCACTGGGGACATGGCTGTCCAGGAGGTTATGAAGGTCAGTGCGAGTGGAGAAGGACAGTGCTGGGAGTGGGCCAGGTTCCTTCCTGGCCCCGCTGCTTGCTGTCCAGCTCTGATTAACCAGTGATCACTTCCTCTTTCTTACCCCCTCCTCAGGCCTGCTCTGGAAAGTTTATGCCTGTTATGCAGTGGCTGTACTTTAATGCCGTTGAGTGTCTCCCTGAGGACCAAAAGGACTTTACAGAGGACACGTGCCTTCCAGCATGTGATTGGGGCCCTTGGAGAAGGCATTATTGTGGTTCTTTTTAAGGTGACTTCTCTAACCCTCTCTTCCCTTCACATGACTCAGTGCCAGAACCGTTATGATGGGCAGGTGGCTGTATTTGGCTCTGGCCTGCAAGAGAAGCTGGGCAAGCAGAGATACTTCTTAGTGAGAGAGATGCTTCTGGTCAAAAGCTACCTTTATGTCCCCTAGCCCCTGGCCACCTCTTCTGGAGTCTCCTCTTGGCTTACAAAGGGAGGGTGTTTGGTTGTACCCTCATCTCATCCCTTTCTCCATTTTCTTCATACCAGGTCCTTTATTCCCCAGTCTTGTGCCTCTTTCCTTAGATGACCGTGGATTTTTATGGCCCTGGGACTTAAATATGCAGTAGTAGATCCTCTTACCCCCTCTTGCCGTCTCCAGGGGGAGTGAGGACTGATGAGTGGCTTTGTTAGGCCAATGACCCTAACCATCTTCTGTCTCTCTTCTTGGCCACCTCCCAGGTGGGTGCAGGGGCCGTTGGCTGTCAGCTGCCCAAGAACTTTGCCATGATTGGGCTAGGCTGCGGGGAGGGCGGGGCAATCACCATTACAGACATGGACAGCATAGAAAAATCCAACCTGAATCGACAGATTCTGTTCTGACCTTGGAATATCAAGGTGAGTGGAATGGACATGGTAAGTGGTTGAGCTTTGTTTCTCACTTTTCTCCTGTCTTTTTCTTGTTATCTGTCTTATTGTCTTAGGACTTTTTTTTTTATGGTACGCTAGCCTCTCACTGTTGTGGCCTCTCCTGTTGTGAAGCACAGGCTCCTGACGCTCAGACTCAGCAGCCATGGCTCACGGGCCCAGCCGCTCCGTGGCACGTGGGATCTTCCCAGACCGGGGCACAAACCCATGTCCCCTGCATCGGCAGGCAGACTCTCAACCACTGCGCCACCAGGGAAGCCCACCTTAGGACTTTTTTGTTTCTCTCTTTCCTTCAGTTCTTCCCTTATTTCTTTTTCTCTGCCATTCAGCCTTCCTTCCAGCAGATATTTATTGAGAACTTAAGACATCTTTCATTTGTGAGTTTGCACCTGTCCCCACCCATTTTTTTTCCTTTGGTTTTTGGTTACAGCTTATGTGGAACTATAGAAGCTAGGTTATAGAGGGATCTATCTGGGAAGTATTCTGCAGGTTTCTGCTTATGTCTAGTGAGAAGACTTAGTAAATGTGAGATTCTCAAATGGAGTAGAGGTTGGCAGCACTCTTTCCTCAAGTCCAAAAGATTACAACTGTTTTAAGAATACTAAGACATTATGTCCTTTTATCCTCATTTGATCAGGTGAAAGGGTAATTTTCCACTCTGCTCTAGAAGGCTGTACCTAACTCAAAGACATAATATTTTCCAAATGACCAGACCAATTCATGATAATACAGAATTGTGCATTAACTAAATAACCATTCAAAATACAGAGAAAGGCAGTGGGTATTGATGTGGATTCAGTATTTCACCTTGCAACTAAACTTTGAAGTACTATCACTTGTCAAGTTTTGATGTATTTTTTAAAAAATATCAACAGTCATCTGAAAATGTTATTGAAACATTTTTCTGTAAGGCTGGATATCCCTTAATCTTTCAAGCAAAACGTGTAATAGATTAAAGGCAGTAGATAATGAAAATTCAGCTATCTTCTAAGATATTATGTAACTTAAATTTGCAAAACTGTAAATACAGTTTGACTCCTGTCATTAAAGTTTTGTATTGGAGTTTTTTTCATAATGTTTGTACTATATAATGGAATTATTCCATTTTTATTAATTAATTAATTTATTTATTTTTGACTGTGTTGGGTCTTTGTTTCTATATGAGGTCTTTCTCTAGTTGTGGCAAGCAGGGGCCACTTTTCATCATGGTGCATGGGCCTCTCACTACCGCGGCCTCTCTTGTTGTGGAGCACAGGCTCCAGATGCACAGGCTCAGTAGTTGTGGCTCATGGGCCTAGTTGCTCCACGGCCTTTGGGATCCTCCCAGACCAGGGCTCGAATCCGTGACCCCTGCATTAGCAGGCAGATTCTCAACCACTGTGCCACCAGGGAAGCCCCTCCATTTTTAAATGGAGTAATAATATTTTAACATTTCTGAGTTTAAATGTCTAATGTAGGAAATCTTGATAGCTGTGCATCACATAAAAAAAACCCACCTCTTTTTAAGATCGTTATTTTGGACAACTGCTACAGCCAATAATAAATACAATAGCACAGTATGTGGTTAGAACATAAGAAGGTGAAAAATACTGTGTGGGGTCAAGAATGAAAAACAAGATAAAGAACTGGAAGTGCCGTGAGAGGGTGGTTTGCAGTGTGGTAAAGGAAATCCTCATTGGAAAGGTGGTATTTCCACAGAGGATTAAAGGTTATATACGAGAAGAGGAAGAAATCTCAGGGAAGAGTATGCCAGGTGAAGGTAACAGTGTGAGCAAAACCCTGAGGTTGGAATATGCCTGCTGTGTTTAAGGAGTAGAGACAGAGACAGACCATGGTAAGAGAGAAGGTTGTAAAAGTAATGGGACCAGCTGATTTCACCCTCAGTGAAAGTGGGAATCAATAGAGGGTTTTGAGAAGGAGAGGAATGTGATCTGACTTGGACTTTCAGAGGATCCTTTTTGTTTTTGTAAGTTGAGAGGACCTTGGTTTTCTTTGGGTGAATGCACTCCAACTCTGGGTGCTAGTAACTAAAAACAACAATGGATGTTCGGTAGACAAAAGAACAGATACTCAAGCCATTGTCTCCTATTGTATCACTGTTTTCCTTTTTTATTCACCCCATTCCCCATTTGTCCCAGCCCAAGCTGTGTGGCATTTGTCATAGACCACAGAGCGTCTTGACCTCAGAGCATAGGTCTTGTGCATCATTACATAAATCAGTTTTCAGAACAGCTCTGTAAAGTTTTGTTGGGTGATTATATGAATGACAGTTCTGTTTCTCCATCCCTACCCAGAAATTGAAGTCTGATACAGCTGCTGCAGCTGTGAGCCAGATAAATCTACACATCCAGGTGATGAGCCATCAGAACTGTGTGGGCCCTCACACAGAGCATGTGCATGATGATAACTTCTTCCAAAACCTGGATGGTGTGGCCAATGCCTTGGACAATGTGGATGCCCGTGAGTTTTGGGGGTGGGTGAGGATGATGGGAGAGTAATGTGTGTGTTTTAGGGAGTATGTGTCACCGTGTCCTATCCTGATGTCACTTTCCCCACCCTCACCTGCTGCAACTTTCTCACAGGCACGTATATGGACCGCTGCTGTGTGTACTACCGTAAGCCACTTCTGGAGTCAGGCACACTGGGTACCAAGGGTAATGTGCAAGTGGTTATCCCCTTGCTGACAGAGTCGTACAGCTCCAGCCAGGACCCTCCTGAGAAGTCCATCCCCATCTGCACACTGAAGAACTTCCCGAATGCCATCGAGCACACTTTGCAGGTGATCAGCCTTGCATGGAGAAAGAGGTGGAACAGATAGGTACCTGGACAGTGTCTCAGATGCCAAACTCTTGTTATTCAGATGATGAAGCCTCAGTGTATGTAACATCTGCCCTCTCTTTAACTCTCCTTCACTCACTTTAAACCTAGCAGCCTAAACATTTCAAAATGATTTATTTTTAACTTGAAATTTCTATTTTGGAAACATACAGGGAAGTATTATTTATACCATGTAAAGTACTTATGTAAGAAGTGTATGTCTAAAAGTTGAGGATATTTTTCTTTGTATACAGGATACTATTTTCTTGTTGAACAAAATTAACTTAATATCATCTCTGCTAGTTATTTAAATATCTCTAATATTAAGTCCATATTTAGGACTAATTTTCTAATTGTTTCCCAAAATATGTTTAATAGCTTGTCAGCATACTTGTGTTTATATAATACACATACATATAGAACAGCATACCTATCATGTAGATTGACAAAGTAAAAGCACCTCATTAACTGGCCCTCAGAACTTGTCCCTAATTACTGTCCCCTTTCAAACCACAAATAACCATCATTTTATCAAAATGATTGTTAATGCAGTCTTTGAGGCTATGTTTAGGAAGTATGGGAATAGGAAGAAAATGAGCAGTAACAGTTCAGTGTGTCACTTTTCCTTCCAGAATGGATGAGTTTATACTTGTGGACTCAGTTCAGTATGTGTCTTTCTCACTGTCCATACATCCCATGTTGGGGTGTGTGTGTGTGTGTGTGTGTGTGTGTGTGTGTGTGTGTGTAGATACAGAGAGACGGAGAGAGAAAGAGATGTGTTTGTGTGTGTGTGTTCATTTCTCTCTATATAAAACCTCTGCTAGGTTATGGTTCTATTACTGTGTTTCTCTCTACCCAGAATGCAGAAAGGCCAATAAAAAGGCTTTAAAAACAGATATACTACGTGCCCTTGGACTTAACCTCTTCATGCTTTAGATTCCTTATCTGTAAAATTGGAATGACAGTAATAACTCTCACAGGACTTCCGTAAAGCATTTACACTTAATATGTCCTTGTGACTTTCAAACTAAGCTTTAAATGTGTACTTGTTTGCTTATTTCATATTAACTCCATGAGGTGTAGTTTTACTGTTAGAGTGTATGTTTTTGAAATGAGGATACACAAGTGAAGATATACCTGATGGTCACAAAACTGTGGCAGAGCTGGCATTTGAACCTGGATTTCCAGCATCAAGACCCTCCAGATCACTTCACCAGTGACTGTTTATCGACCTCCTAATTCTCAGGGGGCAAACCTCTATCTTACTTTCTGCCCAGTTCCCAGAACCTGCATAGAGATCATTCATGTTTTACTCTTGGTGTGAACTTTTTCTTTTATTGAGGCATGACATATCTAGGGTAAGGTGTACATCTTAATAAATTCTGCATGAATGTACACTTGTGTGTTAACCTCTGCCCAGATTAAGATCATTGGTTTTTAAATTTAAGTGGTGGGGTTTTGACAAGTGTGAGGAGCCACATTGGGAGGGCTTCCTTCCTCTGTTCTCCCATAGCAGCCATACTCTTCATATTTGCTGTATTTCCTGATGGTGTTCCTGATGCCTACAGAAACTTGTTTACCATAACCCACGTAGTGTTTATTTGCTCTGTCTACAGTGGGCTCGGGATGAGCTTGAAGGTCTCTTCAAGCAGCCAGCAGAAAACGTCAACCAGTACCTAATGTGAGTATGTCTGTCCAAATCCTCGCTCACCCTGTCTCCTGCCTGTCAGTCAAAGCATTCTGTAACTAGTGTAACACTTAAGACCTGGCCTACTTTTCGAATAAACTAATGATTCCTTGGATCTTATAACCTGGGGAGTCAGCACTGACTTTTTATGGAGTTAAGCTCACTCTGGGATCACTGTGTAATTCTGAGTTTATGTCCCCTCTAATTCTTGATAGAAATTCATCGTTTGTGGAGCAAACACTGCACCTGGCAGGCACCCAACCCCTGGAGGTGCTGGAGGCTGTGCAGCACAGCCTGGTGCTTCAGCGGCCATATACGTGGGCTGACTGTGTGACCTGGGCTTACTACCACTGGCACCAACAACATCAGGCAGCTGCTGCACAACTTTCCTCTGAACATTGTATTATACTGTTGTGGTGTCCATTTGTCAGAATAGGCTTACTGGAAGAAGTTTGCTACAAGCTTTTGACATGATTCATTGCAGTTAGTCCAGTTGTGGAAAGCCCACCAAGTCCCAGAGATCTCATAAAATGATTAAGCGAGTGATTTTTGAAGTCAAAGACCTGTCCCTCCCGACCTCTGTCCTCTACCTGCCCATCCCTGTTCTCTCAAGCAAGATACTTGGTACCTATTTCCCTTAGATATGAGATGAGTCATTCCAGATTCCCAGTCAGGGCTATAGAGATTGTAGAAGAGAAGTTTTGGTGTTAAGAACACAGGACCTAGGTGGGTTCAAGTCTCAACTGCATTTGATATTGGGACTAATCATATATTTCCTATCTGTACCTCAGTATCCTCATGTAGGAAGTAGGAATAATGGTGACCTAATTTCATGAGAGTTTTATGAGGGCTAATTGATATTTATTAAGTACATGCTTGGCAATCCATAAAAGCTCTGTGTCTGGCACAAAGTGAGTGCCCAGCGATATACTAAGTTGGGACTTCTGGGCTTGAAAATGAGGAGTCACAATTATCAGAAAGACCCCTCCTCTCAGGTCCCACTCCCCCCAATCTTTCTGTTTTCCTAGCGTACAAGCTCAGGAGCCCCTTTCTGGTCTGGGCCTAAACGCTGTCCACACCCGCTCATCTTTGATGTCAGCAATGTAAGTCTCCTCCCTCAGGTCTCCTACAGTCGGGTAAAATGTGGGTACGTGGATAGGAAGGAGGCTGCGGCTTCTTAGGTGAGTACTGATATGCTTACCCCTCCATACTTTGCGTTCTCTTAGCCCCTGCATCTGGACTATGTGATAGCTGCTGCCAACCTGTTTGCCCAGACCTATGGGCTGAGGGGCTCTCAGGACTGAGCTGCTGTGGCCATACTCATTCAGTCTGTGCAGGTCCCTGAATTCACCCCGAAGTCTGGTGTCAAGATCCATGTTTCTGACCAGGAAGTGCAGACCACTTCCTGTGTTGGTGAGGGTATTTAACTAGTTGGCCTAGAGCTAGCATCCTACTTATCACCTGTCTATGCAAGCCTCCTCTGTACTTGTGTTCTGCCACTGGCTCTGCTCTGAGATCTCCGGCCTAAGATTTATCCACACTGTCCTTTGGTGCTTGCTTCTTCCAATTTAAAATAAGGTTGGTTGGTTGAGGCAAATTCTCTGATGCGCTACTACTTTGTTCTTCCCACTCTTTCTCTCTCAGGTGCACCAGCTGTCCATCTCTTTTCTGTGTGTGTGTTTGCTTTGTTTTGTTCTTTCCTCTGTTTCTTTTTGTGTTCATATGCAGGGACAAATGGATATGATCTTTACCAGTAGTCTCTCTGCCTTGATTTCTTCCCTGTTTCATTTCATTATAGATCTCCTAATCCTCCTCCCCACCTTCCTTTGGTATGCCTCTTTACCTTACTTTTTTTTTAAGTATTTATTTATTTTGGCTGTGTTGGGTCTTCGTTTCTCTGCGAGGGCTTTCTCTAGTTGCAGTGAGCGGAGGCCACCCTTCATCGCGGTGTGCAGGCCTCTCACTGTCGCAGCCTCTCTTGTTGTGGAGCACAGGCTCCAGACGTGCAGGCCCAGTAGTTGTGACTCACAGGCCTCGTTGTTTCATGGCATGTGGGCTCCTCCCAGACCAGGGCTCAAACCTGTGTCCCCTGCATTAGCAGGCAGATTGTCAACCATTGCACCACCAGGGAAGGCCTACCCTATTTTTAACCTCCGTATATCTTTCCTCATCTCCCTCTCTAGATCGCCCTCCTCATCTCTCCATCTATAACTACGCCCCAACTCAAATTTCCCTCCCTCTCCCCTAGCCAGTCTCATGCTCCGTAAGTCTTCCTCTACATTTTATCTTCTTTGTATATATGCTTCAATTTCTTCATCTGTATATCTCGCCCCTCCTCATATATCTACCCCATTTCACTTCCCAAGTAACTACTCTCTCATGTTCCTCTTCTTATATTTTCTTTATATATCTCCCTACGTGTCTCCCTTTCAGGTATTTTGTACTTTCTCATTCTCTGCACATTCTCTTAATCTTCACCTTTATTCCTTTGGTCTCTGTCTTCAAATTTTCTCAGGTTTATCCCATTTCATATTACTCTCCTCTTTGCTGTCTCTGCATTTTCTCCCAATGCCCCTTTCTGTATCTTTTATCCCGGTGTCTCCTGTTTTCCCTTATATCTTCCTTCATGTCTCCCCTTCTCTCTCTCTTTCTCTTTCAGTATGTTCTCATTGACATCCTTTTTTTAAAAAACTGTAAGAAACAAAAGATTTACCATCTTAACCTTCTTTAAATATAGTAGACTTCCATTTTGGAAGGCTTAATATTTCATTGAATGGATTTTAAGGCTTAATATTTTAAGGCTTAATATTTCATTGGATGCATAGATCACGTTTTCTATCCACTCATTCATCAGTGAACAACTTCTGTTGCTTTCACCTCTTACCTGTTATGATTAGTGCTGCTGTCTAAATCCTTTCTTAGTGGCTTTATCTGTTTCCCTCAATGTCTCTAGATATATCTCCATGTCCCACACACCTGTCTGCCTTTTTCTTTTCTGAGGTGTTTTCTGCCCTATCTTTCCCCCTTCCTTTTACTCTTTCCCACGACGTCTCTCCTTTTCAAATCCTTTATCTGCCTGAACATCTCTGCCCCACCCTGGACTCCTGCTTTCACCTCAGACCCTGGCCTGGGATCTAACATGTATCTAAGGACTAACATGTATTATGACCTCCCTTTCTGTAGATGATAACAGCCTGCAGGATCTCAAGGCCATGCTGCCCAGCCCAGAGAGCCTCCCTGGGTTCAAGATGTACCTCATCAACTTTGAGAAGGTGCTGTGATGGGGACCTTCAACAGTGTAGGAGGATGGGCTGAGCCATCCTAAGCTTTTGTGGGGATTACAGGCCTGCCACATGGCCCAGTTATCTTTCGTGGTCTGAGCCAGCATTTGGCTGGTCTGGCTGGTAATTGAGGTGAATATACATCAATCCCCAGTATCCAGGAAACCTTTTTTTCCTTTAACTCTGTCTCTCCTGTTCTTCCTCTGTCTCCACTCACAATAGGATGATGACAGCAACTTTCATATGGATTTCATTGTGGCTGCATCCAATCTCTGGGCGGAGAACTATAACATTCCCCCTGCTGACCAGCATAAGGTAACAATAGTCTAGACCTAAGCTTGCACACTTTTCCAAGTTCGAGCCTGTCACATTTGGGCTTTTCTGTAGACCTTGACTGTCTCTAACAACTACGTCTGCTCATCACCTTCTGCATTACAGAGCAAGTTGATTGCAGGGAAGATCATTCCAGCCATTGCCACGACCACAGCAGCTATAGTTGGCCTTGCATGTCTGGAGCTGTACAAGGTGGTGCAGGGACACCAACAGCTTGAGTCCTATAAGAACAGCTTCATCAACTTGGCCCTGCCCTTTTTCAGCTTCTCTGAGCCCCTTGCCCCACACCATCACGAGGTAAGGGCTTGCTTTTACAGAAACCTTTGGTGTTGCCCATCAGTGAGTGACACTGTGTGTGTGTGTGTGTGTGTGTGTGTGTGTGTGTAGAGGTTGTGTGTATCTTATCTCCATAGAACTGGCTCTGGTTTTCATCATACCAGGTTATAGACTTTCTTTAATTTTGTGTATCTTTTGTTCATTGGTTGAGCCTGTGCAAAGTAGGAATGGAACTGGCATGTTTGTCAAATAAAGAGGAACATATGATCTGGGCTTCCTCCCGTTTTACTCTTTGTGCTTTACTCTTTTCTTTGTCCCACAGTACTATAACAAGCAGTGGACATTGTGGGATCACTTTGAGGTACAGAGGCTGCAGCATAATGGTGAAGAGATGACCCTCAAGCAGTCCTTGACTACTTTAAGGTAAGGACCTTTCACTCACTGCACCTGTGGTGATGTTGCCCAGGTTACTGGTACTGTCCATCCCAGTGACACTCTTGCCCCTCCTCCTTTCCACCCTCTTCAGACAGAGCGCAAGTTAGAGATCACCATGTTTTTCCAAGGTGGATCCATGCTCTACTCTGTTTTCATGACAGCAAGCAAGCTCAAGGAATGGTTGGATCAGCCATGAGTTGGGCCAGTGGGCAAGCAGAAACAGGCCCTGCCTGGGATGGGAAGCATCAGCTAGTTATGTGGCTCATGTTCACTGTTCTACTTACTTTAGTTGTCTCCGTAAGTCCTTTCCTCTCTTTCTGCTTCCCTGACCCTCTTTTTCCTCACACCAGGATGACAGCAATAGTGAGATGAGTATGAAAGCAAAAGCTGGGACACCACATTCAAGCACTGGTGCTTGAGCTGTGCTGCAACGATGAGAGTGGTGAGGATGTGGATGTCCCCTATATACGATACACCATTTGCTGATCCCTCTACACCCATCTACCTCATTCTCAGTCAAGTCAATCTATTTCCATTTCTCTCATAGTTGTGGCCAACGCTAAGCATTAAGTTCTTCTGAGAACTTTTTTGTTGTTGTTGTTGCTGCTTTCTACTGTTTGGAGTTGGAATTCTTAATAAAGAGTTATTAATCCAAGTGTGTCATATCCTTCTTTTGTCAAAGGCCCTTACCCTGTGGTCTGTGGGAAAGACCAGCCCTTCTTTAGCTCTGTAGGTTCAGGTGATAATACAAAATGCTCAGTCCCTATACACCATTATGGAATTTGCCTCACATCCAAGCTTATGAGAAAAGATTAAATCCAACTGTTCTGGTAAATCATTGGTTTGCTATTTTTTCCTTTGTCCTCTTTTTTTCTGTTTAAAAAGAAATAGAGGGGGAGTTGAGGAAGACAGCGGAAGAGTAAGAGGCGGAGATCACCTTCCTCCCTACAGATACATCAGAAATACATCTACACGTGGAACATCTCTTACAGAACACCTACTGAATGCTGGCAGAAGACCTCAGACCTCCCAAAAGGCAAGAAACTCCCCACGTACCTGGGTAGGGCAAAAGAAAAAAAGAAAAAACAGAGACAAAAGAATAGGGACGGCACCTGCACCAGTGGGAGGGAGCTGTGAAGGAGGAAAAGTCTCCACACACTAGGAAGCCCCTTCATGGGCGGAGACTGCGGGTGGCTGAGTAGGGAGCTTTGGAGCTGCGGAGGAGAGCACAGCAACAGGGGTGCAGAGGGCAAAACAGAGAGATTCCAGCACAGACAATCAGTGGTGACTGGAACTCACCAGCCCAAGAGGTTAGTCTGCTCACACGCTGGGGTGGGCGGGCCTGGGAACTGAGGCTCGGGCTTCAGTTGGAGTGCAGGGTGAGGACTGGTGTTGGCGGCGTGAACACAGCCTGCAGGGGGTTAGTGCACCACGGCTAGCCGGGAGGAAGTTAAGGGAAATGTCTGGACCTACTGAAGAGGCAAGAGGCTTTTTCTTCCCTCTTTGTTCCTTGGTGCGCAAGGAGAGGGGATTAAAAGCACTGCTTAAAGGAGCTCCAGAGATCTGTGTGAGTCACGGCTAACAGTGCAGACACCAGAGACGGGCATGAGATACTAAGGCTGCTGCTGCCGCCACCAAGAAGACTGTGAGCAAGCACAGATCACTATCCGCTCACCCCTTCCGGGGAGCCTGTACAGCCTTGTACTGCCACGTCCCGGGATCCAGGGACAACCACCCCAGGAGAATGCACAGTGCACCTCAGGCTGGTGCAATGTCCCGCCGGCCTCTGCTGCCGCAGGCTTGTTCCACCCTCTGTGCCCCTCCCTCCCATGGCCGGAGTGAGCCAGAGCCCCCGAATCAGCGGCTCCTTTAACCCCGTCCTGTCTGAGCGAAGAACAGACACCCTCCAGTGACCTACACGCAGAGATGGGGCCAAATCCACAGCAGAGCCCTGGAAGCTGTGAGAACAAAGAAGAGAAAGGGAAATCTCTCCCAGCAGCCTCAGAAGCAGCGGATTAGAACTCCACATTCAACTTGATGTACCCTGCAGCTGTGTGGGTACAAAGAATCATCCCAAATTGAGGAGGTGGACTTTGAGAGCAAGATTTGTGATTTTTTTCCTCTTTTCCACTTTTTGTGAGTGTGTATGTGTATGCTTCTGTGTGAGATTTTGTCTGTATAGCTTTGCTTTCACCATTTGTCCTATGGTTCTGTCCTTCCGTCTTATTTTTTTCTTTTTTACTTAAAGAATGTTTTTTCTTAATAATTGTTTTTTATTTTTTATCTTAATAAGTTTATTTTATTTTTATTTTTTTTTTAAACATCTTTATTGGGTTAAAATTGCTCTACAATGGTGTGTCAGTTTCTACTTTACAATAAAGTGAATCAGTTATATATATACAGACGTTCACATATTTCTTCCCTCTTGCGTATATCTCCTTCCTTCCTTCCCTATCCCACCACTCCAGGCAGTCACAAAGCACCGAGCAGATATCCCTGTGCCAAGCGGCTGCTTCCCATTAGCTATCTACCTTACGTTTGTTAGTATATATATGTCCATGCCCCTCCCTCGCCCTCTCATAGCTCACCCCTCCCCCTCCCCATATCCTCAAGTCCGTTCTCCAGTAGGTCTGTGTCTTTATTCCTGTCTTACCCCTAGGTTCTTCATAACATTTTTTTTTCTTAAATTCCATATATATGTGTTAGCATACGGTATTTGTCTTTGTCTTCCTGACTTACTTCACTCTGTATGACAGACTCGAGGTCTATCCACCTCATCACAAATAGCTCAATTTCGTTTCTTTTTAATGCTGAGTAATATTCCATTGTGTATATGTGCCACATCTTCTTTATCCATTCATCTGACGATGGGCACTTAGGTTGTTTCCATCCCCGGGCTATTGTAAATAGAGCTGCGATGAACATTTTGGTACACGCCTCTTTTTCAATTTTGGTTTTCTCAGGGTATATGCCCAGTAGTGGGATTGCTGGGTCATATGGTAGTTCTATTTTGAGTTTTTTAAGGAACCTCCATACTGTTCTCCATAGTGGCTGAACCAATTCACATTCCCACCAGCAGTGCAAGAGGGTTCCCCTTTGTCCACACCCTCTCCAGCATTTATTGTTTCTAGATTTTTTGATGATGGCCATTCTAACTGGTGTGAGATGATATCTCATTGTAGTTTTGATTTGCATTTCTCTAATGATTAATGATGTTGAGCATTCTTTCATGTGTTTGTTGGCAGTCTGCATATCTTCTTTGGAGAAATGTCTATTTAGGTCTTCTGCCCATTTTTGGATTGGGTTGTTTGTTTTTTTGTCATTGAGCTGCATAAGCTGCTTGTAAATTTTGGAGATTAATCCTTTGTCAGTTGCTTCATTTGCAAATATTTTCTCCCATTCTGAGGGTTGTCTTTTGGTCTTGTTTATGGTTTCCTTTGCTGTGCAAAAGCTTTGAAGTTTCATTAGGTCCCATTTGTTTATTTTTGTTTTTATTTCCATTGCTCTAGGAGGTGGGTCAAAAAGGATCTTGCTGTGATTTATGTCATAGAGTGTTCTGCCTATGTTTTCCTCTAAAAGTTTGATAGTTTCTGGCCTTACATTTAGGTCTTTAATCCATTTTGAGCTTATTTTTGTGTATGGTGTTAGGGAGTGATCTAAGCTCATACTTTTACATGTAGCTGTCCAGTTTTCCCAGCACCACTTATTGAAGAGGCTGTCCTTTCTCCACTGTATATTCCTGCCACCATTATCAAAGATAAGGTGTCCATATGTGCGTGGGTTTATCTCTGGGCTTTCTATTCTGTTCCATTGATCTATCGTTCTGTTTTTGTGCCAGTACCATACTGTCTTGATTACTGTAGCTTTGTAGTATAGTCTGAAGTCAGGGAGCCTGATTCCTCCAGCTCCGTTTTTTGCTCTCAAGATTGCTTTAGCTATTCGGGGTCTTTTGTGTTTCCATACAAATTGTGAACATTTTTTTTCTAATTCTGTGAAAAATGCCAGTGGCAGTTTGATAGGGATTGCATTGAATCTATAGATTGCTTTGGGTAGTAGAGTCATTTTCACAATGTTGATTCTTCCAATCCAAGAACATGGTATATCCCTCCATCTATTTGTATCGTCTTTAATTTCTTTCATCAGTGTCTTATAATTTTCTGCATACAGGTCTTTTGTCTCCCTAGGTAGGTTTATTCCTAGGTATTTTATTCTTTTTGTTGCAATGGTAAATGGGAGTGTTTTCTTGATTTCACTTTCAGATTTTTCATCACTAGTATATAGGAATGCCAGAGATTTCTGTGCATTAATTTTGTATCCTGCTACTTTACCAAATTCATTGATTATCTCTAGTAGTTTTCTGGTAGCATCTTTAGGATTCTCTATGTATAGTATCATGTCATCTGCAAACAGTGACAGCTTTACTTCTTCTTTTCCGATTTGGATTCCTTTTATTTCCTTTTCTTCTCTGATTGCTGTGGCTAAAACTTCCAAAACTATGTTGAATAAGAGTGGTGAGAGTGGGCAACCTTGTCTTCTTCCTGATCTTAGTGGAAATGCTTTCAGTTTTTCACCATTGAGGATGATGTTGTCTGTGGGTTTGTCATATATGGCCTTTATTATGTTGAGGAAAGGTCCCTCTATGCCTACTTTCTGTAGGGTTTTTATCATAAATGGGTGTTGAATTTTGTCAAAAGCTTTCTCTGCATCTATTGAGATGATCATATGGTTTTTCTCCTTCAATTTGTTAATATGGTGTATCACATTGATAGACTTGCGTATATTGAAGAATCCTTGCATTCCTGGAATAAACCCCACTTGATCATGGTGTATGATCCTTTTGATGTGCTGTTGGATTCTGTTTGCTAGTATTTTGTTGAGGATTTTTGCATCTATGTTCATCAGTGATATTGGCCTGTAGTTTTCTTTCTTTGTGACATCCTTGTCTGGTTTTGGAATCAAGGTGATGGTGGCCTCGTAGAAGGAATTGGGGAGTGTTCCTCCCTCTGCTATGTTTTGGAAGAGTTTGAGAAGGATAGGTGTTAGCTCTTCTCTAAATGCTTGATAGAATTCGGCTGTGAAGCCATCTGGTCCTGGGCTTTTGTTTGTTGGAAGATTTTTAATCACAGTTTCAATTTCAGTGTTTGTGATTGGTCTGTTCATATTTTCTATTTCTTCCTGATTCAGTCTTGGTAGTTTGTGCATTTCTAAGAATGTGTCCATTTCTTCCAGATTGTCCATTTTATTGGCATAGAGTTGCTTGTAGTAATCTCTCATGCTCGTTTTTATTTCTGCAGTGTCAGTTGTTACTTCTCCTTTTTCATTTCTAATTCTATTGATTTGAGTCTTCTCCCTGTTTTTCTTGATGAGTCTGGCTAATGGTTTATCTATTTTGTTTATCTTCTCAAAGAACCAACTTTTAGTTTTATTGATCTTTGCTATTGTTTCCTTCATTTCTTTTTTGTTTATTTCTGATCTGATTTTTATAATTTCTTTCCTTCTACTCAGTTTGGGGTTTTTTTGTTCTTCTTTCTCTAATTGCTTTAGGTGTAAGGTTAGGTTGTTTATTCGAGATGTTTCCTGCTTCTTAAGGTGGGCTTGTATTGCTATAAACTTCCCTCTTAGAACTGCTTTTGCAGCATCCCATAGGTTTTGGGTCGTTGTGTCTCCATTGTCATTTGTTTCTAGGTATTTTTTAATTTCCTCTTTGATTTCTTCAGTGATCACTTCATTATTGAGTAATGTATTGTTTAGCCTCCATGTGTTTGTATTTTTTACAGATCTTTTCCTGTAATTGATATCTAGTCTCATGGCGTTGTGGTCGGAGAAGATACTTGATACAATTTCAATTTTCTTAAATTTACCAAGGCTTGATTTGTGACCCAAGATATGATCTATCCTGGAGAATGTTCCATGAGCACTTGAGAAAAATGTGTATTCTGTTGTTTTTGGATGGAGTGTCCTATAGGTATCAATTAAGTCCATCTTGTTTAATGTATCATTTAAGGCTTGTGTTTCCTTATTTATTTTCATTTTGGATGATCTGTCCATTGGTGAAAGTGGGGTGTTGAAGTCCCCTACTATGAATGTATTACTGTCGATTTCCCCTTTTATGGCTGTTAGTTTTTGCCTTATGTATTGAGGTGCTCCTGTGTTAGGTGCATAAATATTTACAATTGTTATATCTTCTTCTTGGATCGATCCCTTAATCATTATGTAGTGTCCTTCTTCGTCTCTTGTAATGGTCTTTATTTTAAAGTCTATTTTGTCTGATATGAGAATTGCTACTCCAGCTTTCTTTTGATTTCCATTTGCATAGAACATCTTTTTCCATCCCCTTACTTTCAGTCTGTATGTGTCTCTAGGTCTGAAGTGGGTCTCTTGTAGACAGCATATATATGGGTCTTGTTTTTGTATCCATTCAGCCAATCTGTGTCTTTTGGTGGGAGCATTTAGTCCATTTACATTTAAGGTAATTATCGATATGTATGTTCCTATTCCCATTTTCTAAATTGTTTTGGGTTCGTTGTTATAGGTCCTTTCCTTCTCTTGTGTTTCTTGTCTAGAGAAGTTCCTTTAGCAGTTGTTGTAAAGCTGGTTTGGTGGTGCTGAACTCTCTCAGCTTTTGCTTGTCTGTGAAGGTTTTAATTTCTCCATCAAATCTGAATGAGATCTTTGCTGGGTAGAGTAATCGTGGTTGCAGGCTTTTCTCCTTCATCACTTTCAGTATGTCCTGCCACTCCCTTCTGGCTTGCAGAGTTTCTGCTGAGAGATCAGCTGTTAGCCTTATGGGGATTCCCTTGTGTGTTATTTGTTTTTTTTCCCTTGCTGCTTTTAATATGCTTTCTTTGTATTTAATTTTTGAGAGTTTGATTAATATGTGTCTTGGCGTATTTCTCCTTGGATTTATCCTGTATGGGACTCTCTCTGCTTCCTGGACTTGGTTAACTATTTCCTTTCCCATATTAGGGAAGTTTTCAACTATAATCTCTTCAAATATTTTCTCAGTCCCTTTCTTTTTCTCTTCATCCTCTGGAACCCCTATAATTCGAATGTTGGTGCGTTTAATATTGTCCCAGAGGTCTCTGAGACTGTCCTCAGTTCTTTTCATTCTTTTTTCTTTATTCTGCTCTGCAGTCGTTATTTCCACTAGTTTATCTTCCAGGTCACTTATCCGTTCTTCTGCCTCAGTTATTCTGCTATTGATCCCATCTAGTGTATTTTTCATTTCAGTTATTGTGTTGTTCATCTCTGTTTGTTTGTTCTTTAGTTCTTCTAGATCTTTGTTAAACATTTCTTGCATCTTCTCCATCCTTGCCTCCATTCTATTTCCGAGATTCTGGATCATCTTTACTATCATTATTCTGAATTCTTTTTCAGGTAGACTGCCTATTACCTCTTCATTTGTTAGGTCTGGTGCATTTTTATCTTGCTCCTTCATCTGCTGTGTGTTTTTCTGTCTTCTCATTTTGCTTATCTTACTGTGTATGGGGTCCCCTTTTTTTTTTTTTTTTTTTTTTGCAGGCTACACGTTCGTAGTTCCCGTTGTTTTTGATGTCTGTCTCCAGTGGCTAAGGTTGGTCTAGTGGGTTGTGTATATTTCCTGGTGGAGGGGACTAGTGCTTGTGTTCTGGTGGATGAGGCTGGATCTTGTCTCTCTGGTGGGCAGGTCCACGCCTGGTGGTGTGTTTTGGGGTGTCTCTGGACTTATTATGATTTTAGGCAGCCTCTCTGTTAATGGGTGGGGTTGTGTTTCTGTTTTGCTAGTTGTTTGGCATAGGTTTTCCAGCAGTGTAGCTTGCTGGCCGTTGAGTGAAGCTGGGTGCTGGTGTTAAGGTGGAGATCCCTGGGAGATTTTCGCCGTTTGATATTATGTGGTGCTGGGAAATCTCTTGTGGACCAGTGTTCTGAAGTTGGCTCTCTCCCCTCAGAGGTAGAGTCCTGATTCCTCAATTTGGGATGAGTCACTGTCTATTCATGTATTCCACAGAAGCAGGGTACATCAAGCTGATTGTGGAGCTTTAATCTGCGGCTTCTGAGGCTTTTAGGAGGTCTGAGGTCTTTTGCCAGCCTTCAGTAGGTGTTCTGTAAGAGTTGTTCCACGTGTAGATGTATTTCTGGTGTATCTGTGGGAAGGAAGGTGATCTCCGCGTCTTACTCTTCCGCCATCTTTCTTCTCTCTTATCTTAATAAGTTTATTTTATTTTATCTTACTTTATTGTATTTTATTCTCTTTCTCTTTCTTTCTTTCTTTCTTTCTTTCTTTCTTTCTTTCTTTCTTTCTTTCTTTCTTTCTTTCTTTCTTTCTTTCTTTCTATATTTTCTCCCTTTTATTATGAGCCATGTAGAGGACAGGCTCTTGGCACTCCAGCTGGCAACAGGGCTGTGCCTCAGAGGTGGGAGAGCCAACTTCAGGACACAGGTCCACAACAGACCTCCAAGTTCCACATAATATCAAATGGCGAGAATCTCCCAGAGACCTCCATCTTAACACCAACACGCAGCTTCACTCAACAATGAGCAAACTACAGTGCTGGACACCCTATGACAAACAAATAGCAAGACAGGAACACAACCCCACCCGGTAGCAGAGAGGCTGTCTAAAATCATAATAAGGCCACAGACACCCCAAAACACACCACCAGACGTGGACCTGCCCACCAGAAAGAAAACATACGGACTCATCCATGGGTACACAGGAACTAGTCCCCTCCACCATGAAGCCAACACAACCTACTGAACCAACTTTAGCCCCTGAGGACAGACACAGAATACAACGGGAACTATGAACCAGCAACCTGAAAAGAGTAGACCCCAAACACAGTAAGATAAGCAAAATGAGAAGACAGAAAAACACACAGTAGATGAAGGAGTAAGGTAAAAACCCAACAGAGCTAAAAAATGAAGAGGAAAGAGGAAGTCTACCTTCAAAAGAATTCGGAATGATAGTAAAGATGATCCAAAATCTGTGAAATAGAATAGACAAAATGCAAGAAACATTTAACAAGGACCTAGAAGAAGTAAAGAAGAAACAAGCAATGATGAAAAACACAATAAATGAAAATAAAAATTCTCTAGAAAGGATAAATAGCAGAATAACTGAGGCAGAAAAACAGATAAGTGACCTGGAAGATAAAATAGTGGAAATAACTACTGCAGAGCAGAATAAAGAAAAAGAATGAAAAGAACTGCAGACAGTCTCAGAGACCACTAGGACAACATTAAACGCACCAACATTCGAATTATAGGGGTCCCAGAAGAAGAATAGAAAAAGAAAGCAACTGAGAAGATATTTGAAGAGATTATAGTTTAAAACTTCTGTAATATGGAGAAGGAAACAGTTAATCAAATCGAGGAAGCACAGAGAGTCCCATACAGGATATGTTTCCAAGGGGAAACATGCCAAGGCACATATTAATCACACTATCAAAAATGAAATACAAAGAAAACATATTAAAAGCAGCAAGGGAACAAAAAACAAATAACACACAAGGGATTCCCCATCAGGTTAACAGCAGATCTTTCAGCAGAAACTCTGCAAGCCAGAAGGGAGTGAAAGTACATATTGAAAGTGATGAAGAAGAAAAACCTACAACCAAGATTACTCTACCCAACAATGATCTCATTCAGATTTGATGGAGAAATTAACCCCTTTACAGACAAGCAAAGCTGAGAGAGTTCAGCACCACCAAACCAGCTTTACAACAATGGCTAAAGGAACTTCTCTAGACAAGAAGCACAAGAGAAGGAAAAGACCTATAACAACGAACCCAAAACAATTTAGAAAATGGGAATAGGAACATACATATCGATAATTACCTTAAATGTAAATGGACTAAATGCTCCCACCAAAAGACACAGATTGGCTGAATGGATACAAAAACAAGACCCATATATATGCTGTCTACAAGAGACCCACTTCAGACCTAGAGACACATACAGACTGAAAGTAAGGGGATGGAAAAAGATATTCCATGCAAATGAAAATCAAAAGAAAGCTGGAGTAGCAATTCTCATATCAGACAAAATAGACTTTAAAATAAAGACCATTACAATAGACAAAGAAGGACACTACCTAATGATCAAGGGATTGATCCAAGAAGAAGATAAAACAATTGTAAATATTTATGCACTGAACATAGGAGCACCTCAATACATAAGGCAAATACTAACGGCCATAAAAGGGGAAATTTACAGTAACACATTCATAGTAGGGGACTTTAACACCCCACTTTCACCAATGGACAGATCATCCAAAATGAAAATAAATAGGGAAACACAAGATTTAAAAGATACACTAAACAAGATGGACTTAATTGATATTTATATGACATTCCATTCTAAAACAACAGAATACACATTTTTCTCAAATGTTCATGGAACATTCTCCAGTATAGATCATATCTTCTCTCAACAATCAAGCCCTGGTGAATTTATGAAAATTGACATTGTATCAAGTATCTTTTCTGACCACAACGCTATGAGACTACATATCAATTACAGGAAAAGATTGGTAAAAAATACGAACACATGGAAACTAAACAATACTTAATAATGAAGTGATCACTGAAGGAATCAAGGAGGAAATCAAAAAACACCTAGAAACAAATGACAATGGAGACATGATGACCCAAAACCTATGGGATGCAGCAAAAGCAGTTGTAAGAGGGAAGTTTATAGCAGTAAAATCCTACCTTAAGAAACAGGAAACATCTCAAATAAACAACCTAACCTTACATCTAAAGAAATAAGAGAAAAAAGAACAAAAATGTCCCAAAGTTCGCAGAAGGAAATAAATCATAAAGAACAGATCAGAAATAAATGAGAAAGAAATGAAGGAAATGATAGCAAAGATCCATAAAATTAAAAGCTTTTTCTTTGAGAAGATAAACGAAATTGATAAAACATTAGCCAGACTCATCAAGAAGGGAGAATACTCAAATCAATAGGATTAGAAATGAAAAAGCCGAAGTAACAACTGACACTGCAGATATACAAAAGATCATGAGAGATTACTACAAGCAACTCTATGCCAATAAAATTGACAACCTGGAAGAAATGGACAAATTTTAGAAATGCACAACCTGCAAAGACTGAATCAGGAAGAAATATAAAATATGAACAGACCAATCACAAGCACTGAAATTGAAACTGAGATTAAAAATCTTCCAAAAAACCAAAAGCCCAGGACCAGATGGCTTCACAGAGGAATTCTATCAAATATTTAGAGAAGAGCCACCACCTATCCTTCTCAAACTCTTCCAAAATATACCAGAAGGAGAAACACCCCGAAACTCATGCTATGAGGCCACCATGACCCTGTTACCAAAACCTAACAAAGAAAGAAAAGTACAGGCCAATATCACTGATGAATATAGATGCAGAAATCCTCAACCACATGCTAGCAAACAGAATCCACCAGCACATTAAAAGGATCATACACCATGATCAAGTGGGGTTTATTCCAGGAATGCAAGGATTCTTCAATATACGTGAATCAATCAATGTGATACACCATATTAACAACTTGAAGAAGAAAAATATATGATAATCTCAATGGATACAGAGAAAGCTTTCGACAAAATTCAACACCCATTTAAGGTAAAAACCCTGCAGAAAGTAGGCATAGAGGGAACTTTCCTCAACATAAAAAAGGCAGTATATGACAAGCCAACAGCCAACATCATCCTCAATGGTGAAAAACTGAAGCCATTTCCAATAAGATCAGGAATAAGACATGGTTGCCCACTCTCACCACTCTTATTCAACATAATTTTGGAAGTTTTAGCCACAGAAATCAGACAAGAAAAAGAAATAAATGGAATCCAAATCAGAAAAGAAGTAAAGCTATCACTGTTTGCAGATGACATGCTACTATACATAGAGAATCCTAAAGATGCTACCAGAAAACTACAAGGGCTAACTAATGAATTTGGTAAAGTAGCAAGATATAAAATGAAAGCACAGAAATCTCTGGCATTCCTATACACTAATAATGAAAAATCTGAAAATGAAATCAAGAAAACACTCTCATTTACCGTTGCAGCAAAAAGAATAAAATATCTAGGAAGAAACCTACCTAAGGAGACAAAAGACCTGTATGCAGAAAATTATAAGACACTGATGAAAGAAATTAAGGATGCTACAAATAGATGGAGAGATATACCATGTTCACGGATTGGAAGAATCAACATTGTGAAAATGACTCTACTACCCAAAGCAATCTATAGATTCAACGCAATCCCTATCAAACTGCCACTGGCATTTTTCACAGAACTAGAACAAAAAATTTCACAATTTGTATGGAAACACAACAGACCCCGAATAGCTAAAGCAATCTTGAGAGTGAAAAATGGAGCTGGAGGAATCAGGCTCCCTGACTTCAGACTATACTACAAAGCTACAGTAATCAAGACAGTATGGTACTGGCACAAAAACAGAACGATAGATCAATGGAACAGAATAGAAAGCCCAGAGATAAACCCACACACATATGGACACCTTATCTTTAATAATGGTGGCAGAAATATACAGTGGAGAAAGGACAGCCTCTTCAATAAGTGCTGCTGGGAAAACTGGACAGCTACATGTAAAAGGATGAGCTTAGATCACTCCCTAACACCATACACAAAAATAAGCTCAAAATGGATTAAAGACCTAAATGTAAGGCCAGAAACTATCAAAGTCTTAGAGGAAAACATAGGCACAACACTCTATGACATAAATCACAGCAAGATCCTTTTTGACCCACCTCCTACAGCAATGGAAATAAAAACAAAAATAAATAATTGGGACCTAATGAAACTTCAAAGCTTTTGCACAGCAAAGGAAACCATAAAAAAGACTAAAAGACAACCCTCAGACTGGGAGAAAATATTTGCAAATGAAGCAAATGACAAAGGATTAATCTCCAAATTTTACAAGCAGCTTATGCAGCTCAATAACAAAAAAACAAACAACCCAATCCAAAAATGGGCAGAAGGCCTAAATAGACATTTCTCCAAAGAAGATATGCAGACTGCCAACAAACACATGAAAGAATGCTCAACATCATTAATCATTAGAGAAATGCAAATCAAAACTACAATGAGGTATCACCTCACACAAGTTAGAATGGCCATCATCAAAAAATCTAGCAACAATAAATGCAGGAGAGGGTGTGGAGAAAAGGGAACCCTCTTGCACTGCTGGTGGGAATGTGAATTGGTTCAGCCACTATGGAGAACAGTATGGAGGTTCCTTAAAAAACTAAAAATAGAACTACCATATGACCCAGCAATCCCACTACTGGGCATATATCCTGAGAAAACCAAAATTGAAAAAGAGTCATGTACCAAAATGTTCATTGCAGCTCTATTTACAATAGCCCAGAGATGGAAACAACCTAAGTGCCCATCGTCAGATGAATGGATAAAGAAGATGTGGCACATATACACAATGGAATATTACTCAGCGTTAAAAAGAAACGAAATTGAGCTATTTGTAATGAGGTGGATAGACCTCGAGTCTGTCATACAGAGTGAAGTAAGCCAGAAAGAGAAAGACAAATACCGTATGCTAACACATATATATGGAATTTAAGAAAAAAAATGTTATGAAGAACCTAGGGGTAAGACAGGAATAAAGACACAGACCTACTGGAGAACGGACTTGAGGATATGGGGAGGGGGAGGGGTGAGCTATGAGAGGGCGAGGGAGGGGCATGGACATATATATACTAACAAACGTAAGGTAGATAGCTAATGGGAAGCAGCCGCTTGGCACAGGGCTATCAGCTCCGTGCTTTGAGACTGCCTGGAGGGGTGGGATAGGGAGGGAAGGATGGAGGGAGATGCAAGAGGGAAGAAATGTGTGAACGTCTGTATATATATAACTGATTCACTTTGTTATAAACTAGAAACTGACACACCATTGTAGAGCAATTTTAACCCAATAAAGATGTTAAAAAAAAAAAACTAACTAAAAATAGAATTACCATATGACCCAGCACTCCCACTACTGATCATGTACTCTGAGAAAACAATAATTCAAAAAGCGTCAGGTACCACAATGTTCATTGCAGCACTATTTACAATAGCCAGAACATGGAAGCAACCTAAGTGTCCACTGACAGATGAATCGATAAAGAAGATGTGGCCCATATATGCAATGGAATATTACTCAGCTATGAAAAGAAATGAATTTGAACTATTTGTAGTAAGGTGGATAGTGTTGTATGTCAGAAAGAGAAAAGCAAATCCCATATGCTAATACATATATATGGAATCTTTTTAAAAAGGGACAGGAATAAAGATGCAGATATAAAGAATATACTAAAGGACACGGGGAAGGGGAAATGTAAGCTGGGACAAAGTGAGAATGTGGTATCGATATATACACGCTACCAAATGTAAAAGGGATGGCTGGTGGGAAACAACTGCATAGCACAGGGAGATTAGCTCAGTTCTCTGTGACCCCTTAGAAGGGTGGGATAGGGATGATGGGAGGGAGACAGAAGAAAGAGGGGATATGGGGATATGTGTATACTTCTGGCTGATTTGGTTTGTTATACAACACGAGCTAAGACAATTGTAGAGTAATTATACTCCAATAAAGAGCAATTATACTCCAAGAAAGAGAGCAATTTTACTCCAAAAAAGATGATTTTTTAAAAATCCAGATTCATCACTTAAGAAATGCTAATTTCCACACAGCATAACATAATTAAGTCACGTTTTCTGCCACTGTATAATAAGTATTATATTTTATCCAGGGGCCAATAGCATATTCATCATTTTGTCTTAAGATTATCTAAAGCACATTCTTTGGTAGAAATGTTCACATTTTTACCAACAGTCTGTTTATAATGTATTCTCTAAAATGATAGGGTCTTTCTTTACTGTGCTCCTTAATTCCACCTGAGCCCTCACCCAAGTTACATTTAGTATTCTTATGTCTAGTCTCTTCTAGGCAATCTAGGCTTTCTTTATTATGTACCTGGGAACTCTTCCAGCTTTTGCCCATTACTCATTACTACATCCAGTTCTACAATTGTAGTTATTTGTTACAGCAGCACCCTATTACCAGCACTTTCTGTACCAAAACCAGTATTGGTTTTGTATGGCTCCTGTAACTTAATACTACAAACTGAGTGGCTTAAAACAACATAATTTCTTCTCTCACTGTTCTAGAGGCTGGGAGTCTGAAATCAAGGCAATGCTTTCTTTGAATCTTCTGAGGAAGTATTTTTCTTCGCTTTTTCCTAGTTTCTGGTGGTTTCAGCAATACTTGAAGTTCCTTGGTATATAAATATAGTACGGCAATCTCTGCCTCTGTCATCACATGGCGTTGTCCCTGTATGAATTTCTGTGTCTCTCTGCATGCCCTTCTTATAAAGATACCAATCACTGGATTAGGGCCCCTAATCCAGTATTATCTCACCTAAACCTGATTACATCTGCACAGGCTGTATTTTCAAATAGGGTCACATTTAGATACCAGAGATTAAGACCACATATGTTTTTTCTGGGGGGGGACATAATTCAACCCATAACAGCTATGTTCCAGAGTCTGAAGGGCATGTAAACTTCACACTGTTGGTTAAATTTTTTCACAGGACTATGGAGATCCAAGTGGCCTCAGCTTCTAAATATAGATTAGTCAGTTGAAGATTGATTGGGGACACAATAACCTAATTTAGATATTGAACAAGTATGTAAGGTAGTGGGGAAGAGTTAAGAGTCTGTTGCTTAGATGGGTCAATTATTCTGGGTCCCAGGAAGACACTGAATGTGCTCTGTCACTCTCCACAGACCTGTTTCACACTGCTCAGAAGCAGTCCCTAGTGGATTAGGGCTGGTTTGGCAACCAGCATCTGGGGTGTTCTTCAAAGGGCTGGAGTTTTAGGGACAGAGTTAGGGTACTAGGTGGGCTGCTAGGATCCCACAGTTCTGAAATGACCTGCCTACATTTCTTCGTTACCCATCACTCCATCCTCCTGAAATATCTGTACTTTCTCCCACTGCTCGTCATCTGTTTTTCTTCTCTTCTCTCTCTTGCTACCACATTCTTCCTTCTTCTGAAATATTAATGTCTTCTTTCTTTCATCTCCTACCCCTTTTCTCCTTTTGTTCTCCGCACTAACTTAGCATGTCCCATCATGTTGACTTTAATCTTCTCTTATCTGCCTTATTCACCTGGAGCTTGCCTCCTGCAGTTCATCACGAGTGTGTCACAGCTTACTGACTACTTCATCAACCACTACCTGGAGGAGCTCCACTTCTGCCACCTACTGAGTATGACGGGTGAGATTGCAGAGGTCTATGCAGAGCTGGTGAAACATGTTCTGGGCACCATCATTCTATTCTGTCCTGTATACTCAAGTTATGCCTTTGCCTTGAACACTTCCCCCTTGTCCTGCATACATTTCTCTTGGCTCTCCTAACTCCCTCTCCCTTTGTGATATGCTATCCCTCTTCCTAGACCAAGGTCTCCCACATTGTTTCTCAGTTTCCAGGCTACCAGCAACATGACTTGCAGGAGCTGCTGTAGTTCATCCTTGATTTGTGCATGAGGATCTCAGTCGGGTGAGGAAGATAGAATATGTGGTGCTGTGTGATGTCATTCAGGGTACTTTGCTCCTGAAAGACCCTCAGTTCTGAGAGCCTGATTAAAACCACTAGGACATCTGTTTCAGGGTTCCTTTGGCCTCCCTGGGATCCAACAAATGCACTATTATCTGTTAGTGTTCTCTCCACCGTGACTTAAAATTCAACCTCAGTCTCAAGGTTAGCTCTAACACCATATTGGCCCCAACTCCTAACCCAGAGTTAACCTCAGCCCAGTCTCCTTCCCAAAGCAATCTCCAACCCAACAGTGAACACAGTCTACAGATATCCAGGTAACTCTACCTTTTGACTTTATTGGCAGCTCTAACCACATATGCATCCATCCTTGCCCCAGAAAACAACTTCACTTTCCTGTATCTCTTTTTCAACCACCGCACTCTTGAGGTTTTCTTGTTTCTTCCAACTCTGTTAGTTCAGGAACTGCTTTACAGTTTACCTCAACCCTGCTGGCTTCCTTTCTCACATCTGTTCCTAATCTGAAACACCACAGAACAGTGTAGAATTAGTAAACCTGAACGAAAGCTAATATATCCTTCAGTCCAGGGGGTCACTTTACAAGTGGAAACAATAATTGAGGTCCAGAAAGGGTGGCATAAAGTCCATGTTGCCTATTATGGCCAACCTCCCTTTTTCCTGCTTCCCCTTTCATTTATTTATTCTAGTAATTCTTGCCCCTTCTCCTTCCTACCTCCAGAGCCTCACTGGCACAACCTGGCTGTAAGACGCACTATGATCTGCCATTCCAACAGGCACACTGAGTGTCATGAGTGCTGTTCCACCTTCCTTGTCCTCCTTCTTGTCATTTACATTGAGGTCATTTCCACATCGTAATCTTCATTAGCACCCCAGGACCTATGACAGAACATCCAAACTGTTTGGCCTCTAAGATCTGAAGCTACACTATCTCCCCCTCTCCCTCCTCCTCTGAGCCATTCTACCAGCCAGTCCTGGCAAGGGGGCCACGTCCTACCTTTGTTCTTTGTGTATGTGTTTCCTTAACATGAACACTGTGAGCTTTCATTTTTTGTACCTTTAAATGTCTCAGCCATCATTCCATGTCTTTCTCAATTATCACCTCCTTTGAGAAACCTTTCTTTTCTTTTACTTTTTTGGTAAAGTTTTATAATAGTCCAATCTACTAACTTTTTATCCTCTTCTCCTGTATTCTCATAGTATTTCTTTCACATTCATATATGCAGCTATTGCCAACATGATTTATGTTTGTATACTACAAAATTAAAAATTCATGGAGGGCAAGGACTATATTTGGTTCATTTTTTTGCATTTCTCATGGCCCATGAATATTTGATTGCTGAATTGACTAATTATTATCATAAACTGGCTTTCTAAGAAGCCCCAAACTGTTGGGAATGAAGTGTCTTGGGGTGCGTTACAATTTTTTTCTCATTCCTAGATAGAAGAAAAAAAATTCCTAGATGGGAAATAAGAAAACCAATGGTAGGATTTATCATAAACAAGGCTTTGGAATATTTTAATCTTTATCCTTATATTTTATACCCCAGTTTAAGATGAGAAAATCTTATGATATTCAATCCTAGGATATTCAAAAGGCTCATCAAATTTTGTAGGTTAACAGCCATAACCATTATGAACTTTAACTTGTTTTTCACAGGCTAACATTGTTTTACTTCAGTGAAAGTTAGTCATTACTTCTTGGAAACAAAAATTAAACAGAGTAACTGTAATTTTGCCAAGGTTGTATGCCTAAAGTGGGGATCTAAAGGACATTTTCTTAAAAGAGATGCATGCATGCCTGTCTGTGTGTCTCATCCTGTGAATTAAGACCAGTAAATTATAATGAGCCCCATGAAGTAAAAGCAAGTCTGTACTGAGTCTTCTGATATTTCCTCCTAGATGTTTAATTATCTACACTGCTTCTTGGATGTTATATTGAAGGTTTTTCATGGTCTTAGCCCATAATTCTTGTTTTCCTAGGCCAAAATTCTTTTTTAAATCCCCAACCAAGGATAGAACCCATGCTCCCTGTAGTGAAAGCATGGAGTTTTAACCACTGGACCACCAGAGAAGTCCCTAGGCCAAAATTCTTGCAACCATGTATAGAGTAGGATTTTTGGTCTTTAATTGCCTATTAGGCTGCCTGTTGGAGTTTACCCAGAGGCGTTTGGTGCTACCTGTACTACATGTACCTCCTTTACCAGCTTTTATAAAGAGGCAGAAGGAGCATCAGCCATGTACCATTTGGTTACTTGCTCTCATTTTCATAGTAAAAACTTCAACTACTCTCCTCCTGCTTGATCTACAAAGCATATGAATTAATCAGTATCTCAAAGTTTCTGCCCTTAAGTTTTGGCTAGAGACCATGACATTGTACACTCTACCATATGATAGTTATCAGCAGCCTGTAATGAGAAATGTCATCTTTGGAGGACTGTAAAAGACCTGCATGCAAGACCTGTATTCCTGCAAATCAGAGATGCCAGAGAGATTGTTGCTTGCAGATACTCGCCCATCCTGCAATGTTAATCAATCACAAAGCTTTTTCCTTCTGAGCATGGACTCAGCCACAAAACTTCCCAGCAAAATTATTTAGGCAGAGACCACGAATGGATCAGAGATGAAATGTGAGTGAAAGCTACTTGCTATCCTAACGAACAGTAAGCTAAATGCTACCCTGGATTAAGCCAGTCCATTCATAAAAACCTTAAAGTGATTGTCATTCTCTCTTCTAATTGGCATTCAGAAGCTTACAGTCAAACTGTAGCCCACCTTTAACAAGTACATTTTCCTCTGTGCTCACAAGGGAAAAGTTCCAGATCCAATGGCTTGCCTACTGGTTTATCTTATCATTGGCTGCATCATTCTCTTTCTTTTAAGTTCTCCTTTCCGTGATTCCTTCAACAATTTCCTTTATCCATTATTGTCTATATTTTCATAAGATGCCTCAAACGTTTATAGAAGTAAGCTATTGCTAGCTACATAAAAATTAACACAGTGACTTACACAGTCTGTATTTGGTCTCATTTCCTGTTATTTTTTAAGGCAAGAAATGAATGACATTTGAAACATTTTATATAAATGAAACAGAATTCTCAGGGTCCAAGTGAGCTCAATAAAAGTGTTCTGTTGAAAACTGTTCTTTTCTCTGTGTTCCTTCTAGCTCAACATTGTAAATGTTCCCACTGTCTTCAAGGCAGAAATGGAATGAAGGGGAGGAGGGGCAGAGAAGGGAACTGATATGTGATCTAAAATCTTTATTACTGGCATATGAAGAATTATATTTAGCGAATCTTGCTACTGTGGAGGAGAAAAATGTAGCACTCCGCCTGAGTTGAAGGGGAATACCTTCATGTTTTTAGACAAGAACCATGGGTCCATAGCCTCATTTCATTATACAAATGTCACCGGAACCAAGCTCTGGGGTCTGAGCAGGTTTCTCAGGAGACCTGGGCCCCCTCAGAGGCAACCCCTGAGGTCCCAGGGAATAGGTCTCACAGATGGGGGAGTGAAAGGGTGTAGCACGCATGATAGGGTGGGGTTGAGACACAGTGCACCTACATTTATGAGCTTGGACAGTTTGTTTGTTGGGGTGTTTTCAATTTTACATATAAGTGAGATTATATGATATTTGTCTTTCTCTGTCCGACTTATTTCACTTAGCATAATGCCCTCAAGGTTCATTTATGTTGGTTGTCCGAAATGGCAAGATTTCATTCTTTTTTATGGCTGAATAGTGTTCCATTGTGTATATATGGGCCACATTTTATTTATCCATTCATCCATCAATGGACACTTAGGTTATTTCTATATCTTGGCTATTGTAAACAATGCTGCAATGAACACAGAGGTGCATTTATTTTTCTGAATTAATCTTTTCATTTTCTTCAAATAAATACCCAGAAGTGGAATTGTTGGATCATATGGTACTTCTATTTTTAATTTTTTGAGGAACTTTCATACTGTTTTCCATAGTAGCTGCACCAATTTATATTCCCACATGGCTTCCCTTTTCTCCACATCCTCACCAACACTTGTTATTTTTTACCTTTTTGATAATAGCCATTCTAACGGGTATGAGGTGATATCTCATTGTGGTTTTGATTAGCATTTCCCTGACGATTAGTGATGATGAGCATCTTTTCATGTACCTGCTGACCATTTGTATGTCTTCTTTGGAAAAATGTCTATCCCCATCCTCTGTCCATTTATTTAAATTTTTATTTATTTTTGGCTGCGTTGGGTCTTTGTTGCTGCATGCAGGCTTTCTCTAGTTGCGGCAAGCGGGAGCTACTCTTTGTTGCGGCGCGTGGGCTTCTCACTGCAGTGCTCTGCCCATTTTTTAATCACTTTTTTTTTTGCTATTGAGTTGTATGAGTTCTTTATATATTTTGGATATCAACATCTTTTCAGAAAAATGAGTTGCAAATATTTTCTCCCATTCTGCAGGCTGCCTTTTCATTTTGTTGATGATTTCCGTTGCTGTACAGAAACTTTTTAGTTTGATGTAGTCTCACTTGTTTATTTGCTTTTGTTCCCTTTACTTTTGGAGTCAGGTCTGTAAAATCATTGCCAACACCAAATTTCATTCATTTCTTACCTTAAAAAATAACAGGAGATTTTGGAGTTCCCTGGCAGTCCAGTGGTTAGGACTCCACACTTCCACTGCTGTGGGCCTTGGTTTGAGGGAACTAAGATCCCTCAAGCCACACACTGCAGCCACAAAAAAAAAGGAAAAGAGATCAAATACAGACTGTAAGTCACTGTGTTAATTTTTATGTAGTTAGCAATAGCTTGCTTCTACAAGCTTTCTTCCTTTTCTACTTCCTTGAGGTGTAAACTTAGGTTATTTATTTGAGCTTGTGGAGCAGGAGGTAGTGTGGCCTGGGAGGGAGGGATATGATGCAACAAGGGCATGACCAGAGTGTGACAGGCATGGGTCCTGAGGGAAAGACTGGTAGACAATCAGGAAATGAATTCTTTCTCCCACAATTCCATTTTCTCTCTCAAGTTTTCTGACTCTCCCACAATTCTCCGTACTAACCCACAAATCTGTTTTCCCCCAGAACCCTCTTGCTCTTCCACAATTCTGTTTTCTTGCATTGTGCTCTGTGCTTTCCCAAAATCCTTGGTGCTCTCCACAATCCTCTATGTTCTTCCATAATCCTGTGCTCTCTCACAGCCCTCCAGTGCTTTCTCACAATCCTCTGTCTCTTCCACAGTTCTCCAACTCTTCCACAATTCCCCCAAGGCTTCTCACAATTCCTCATGCTTTCCCAAAATCCTGTGCTCTCCCATAATCTTCCAGTGATTCTCCATAATCCTCTGTTTCTCCTACAATCCTCCATGTTCTCCCACAATTCCCCATGCTTTTCCACAATCCTCCTGCTCTCCCACAATCCTCTGGGATCTCCCACAATTTTCCATGCTATCCCATAATCCTGTGTCTTCCCTTATCCTCTGCACTATTCCATAATTCTGTGCTGTCCCACAATCCCCTGTGCTCTTCCACAATTCTGTTTTCTTTTATAATTCTTTTTTCCCAGAATACTCCATGCCCTCCCACAACCTTCATTATCTCCCACAAGTCTCTGTTCTCCCATATTTTCATATCTTACCTACAATTCTCCCTGATGGGTAGGTAAGGGTTTTGGCTATAAGTGCCAGAATATGGCTATGGGTAACTGGTGTGTAGCCCTAACAGAACAGGCATGTTAGATTGATATGTGTGATCGTGAAGGAGCAAAACTGGCATAACCTAGGAGAGAGGAAATGACACATAGCAAGAGGGTATGGCCAGAAAGTGAGGAGTGGTCCAGCAGGAAGGATACAGGTACAGTAGGGGTGAATACTTCTTCTTTCTTTCTTTCTTTTCTTTTTTTTTTTTTTTTTTTTTGGCCATGCTGCATGACTTGTGGAATCTTAGTTCCCTGAACAGGGTTGGAACCTGGGTCCTCGGCAGTGAAAGCATGGAGTCCTAACCACTGAACTGCCAGAGAATTCCCGTGAATTCTTTTTCTTGATCTCCCACAATACCTTGTTTTTCCCGCATTTCCTTGTCTCTCCCACAGCTCTGTTTTCTCCCAAAATCCTCCCACTCTTCCACAATTCCCCATGCTCTCCCACAATGCTGTGGCTCTCCCACAATCCCATGTGTTCTCCTACATCCTCCACGCTCTCCCACAATCATTACAGTAGGTCTCCCTCCCAAATTCTGTTTTCTCTCAGAATTCTCTGTTCTCTCCCAAAATGCTCCATTCCCTCCCACCATTACCTATCTGTCTGAGAATTCTCTCCCATAATTTCATGTCTCTTCTAATTCTCTTTGACTCCTAGATAGGGAACATGGGTATAATGCAGCATAGAGTGGTTCTGAATGGAGAATAAAGTGTCAAGGAAACATCTGGGGAAGTGGCCATAACGGGAGAGGTGGGTTGGCAGCTTTAGGGGGCATGGTGATCATGAAGGTGCAAAGATGGCAAAGCAGAAGAGGCAGGGCAAATGCAAAGGGTGAATTCTCAGTCTCTCCCATAATACCCTGCCTTCCCCACAATTCCTTCTCTCTCCCCAAATTCCCTACCTCTTATATATCTCTGTTCTCATCCACTATTAACTGTTTTAACCCACAATTCTCTATTTTGTCACACAATTGTTGGTTTTCTCCCACAATTTTTTCTCTTCCAGATTTCTATTTCTCCCCACAAAGTACCTTTCCCACAATTCTTTGTTCTATCCCATAATTGTATCTTTCCCAAAATTCTTCGTGGTGCCTTAATAGTCAGCATGTGATTTAAGATATACAGCAGATGTGGCTCTGGCAGTAGCTTTGTAGTCACAGCATTGAGCAGAAGGCTTAGCTTACTGCAATAAGGGGGAAAAGGACATGGACTACATGAATGTTAGAAGCTTACCCAGGCTGTGTGGCTAACATGGAGTGCAAAGATTGTCTGGGAAAAGTAGGAACATGGAAGGGAGGAGGGATGGGAAGTGGTTCAGATGAGAAAGATTTGGTCAGGCAGAATGCAGGGGTGAGACTTTAGCAGGATGGGAAGGGCCATGAAGGAGCATAGGAGCAGCCAAGGGAATCTCCAGAGTCTGAGAGGCACAGGGGGCAGTGATTAGGACTGAGATCAGGTGGCAAGGCCAAGGTATAAGGGGCCAATTCTGTCTCTCTCACAATACCTTGTGTATTAAGGTTCTCTAGAGAAATGGAACCAATAGGAGATACACACATATACAGGGAGAGAGAGAGAGAAAGAGAAGAAGAGAAAGAGAAATATTTAAGGCAGCGGTCCCCAACCTTCTTGGCATCAGGGACAGGTTTCGTGGAAGACAATTTTTCTACGGATGGGGGGTGGGTTGGGAGATGGTTTGGGGATGATTAAAGGACATTACATTTATTGTACACTTTATTTATATTATTATTACATTGTAATATATAATGAAATAATTACAAAACTCACCATAATGCTGACAGGAGGCAGAGCTCAGGTGGTAATGCGAATGAAGGGGGCAGCTGTAAATACAGATGAAGCTTCGCTTACTCACCTGCCACTCACCTCCTGCTGAACAGCCCAGTTCCTAACACGCCACAGACCAGTACCGGTCTATGGCCCAGGGGTTGGGGACCCCTGGATTGACTGATTGTGGAGGCTTGATAATTCTATAACCTGCAGAGTAGGCTGGCAGGCTGGAGACCCAGGGAAGAGTTGAGCTGAGTCCAAACACAGTTGGCTGATAGAATTTCTCCAGGGAAGGTCAGTCTTTGTTCTATTAAAGCTTTCAACTGTTGGATGAGGCCCACTCACATGATGAAGGGCACTATGCTTTACTCAGTCTACTGATTTTAATATAAATATCATGCCCCTCCCAAGCCCTGCCTTCACAGAAGCATCCAGGATAATGTTTGACCAACATTGAGCACTGAGCACTGTAGCCTAACAAAGCTGACACATAAAATTAACCATCACACCCTGTCTCTTAAAATTCCTTGTCTCTCCCACAATTCTCTGTTCTTGCCCACAATCTTTCACTCCCTCCCAGAATTCTTTCTCCCATGATTCTTTTCTATCCCATAATTATTTTTCTCCCACAATTCTTTTTCTCACAAATTTCCCCATTCTCTTCCACACTTCTCCATTCCCTTCTATAATTATCCATTTTCTCCCATAATTTTCTGTTCTATCCCACAAGTTCCCATTTTCTCCTACAATTCTTTCTGTCAAAAAAATGTTCATTCTCTCTCACAAGTCTCTGTTCTCTCACACAATCATTTATTATAGCAAGTGACTAAAAATCTTGTAATTCTGTCTTTAAATGTGTATTTCCACCTGCCTATGAGTTTTCTGAAGATGGAAAAATTATAAATATGTAAGTTTCATCTAACATACTATATATTTCTCTCCTCAATGCTACTCAAAATGTTTCCCATCAGCAGGTGCCAGTTCAGACACTGTTACCAGACTAGGATGAGAAGGGGAACTTGCCCCAGAAAGGAAAACAATTCATTGCTTCCTTCATCCATAAAGTCTTGCTATGAAAAAAAAAAACAAAGCTGTCATTCTAACTAAACAATGTGCTTAGTGAGAGATCAGATTTACATTCTAGTTCAAGTTTCTTAGCTTTGACCAGTAACCAGCAGTTCATGGACTGGCATCTGAGCAGCACTGTCTTTTTTCATTTATAATCTAGTTCCTGGTGTATAAATAAGCAGTCACTGAAGTAGTCAACAAGCAGGCACTGAAGAGATAAACCAATCAATGAATCTTGAACAACATCATTCATTTAGCAATATTTCAAGAGTGTCTACAGATGCTAGGTACTGTGTTAAGTGCTGGGAATATAAAGAACTAACTTATCAAAGTCTCTGCTCTCATGGAATTGACTTTCTAGTAAACAACCAACAAACAAACAATCCAATATAAAAACAGATAAACAATTTCAATTCGTGAGATATAACAGGAAGAAAATGAAACAGATAATGTGACAGAGAGGGAGAAATGGGGCTACTATTCAAGGTGTCTTTTGTAAACAGCAAGTTTATACCTCCTGGGAGACTGCTTGAAAGGCAGAATCTCAGGTCATACCCCAGAATCACTGAGTCAGAGTCTGCATTGTAACAAGACCTCCAGGTGATCCCTATACCCAGTACAGCTTGAGAGGCTCTGGATATAACTTCAGATATGGTTGCCAAGAGAGAATCTTTAAAGAGATGGCATTTTAGCTGAGAACTGAATGATGAGAACAAGCCAGCCATGTAAATCTAGCAAAGATTGGTCTGAACAATGGGAACAGCATAGGAAAATGTTCTGAGATAGGAGTGGACAGGGGAAGGCCAGTGTGGATGGGATAGAGTGAGATAGGGACCTTGAACTCTCTACTGTTGGATATTTATCAAAAACCCTATATCAAGAACTGTTGATTTGGAGTGACTACACAAAAGGATACAAGACCTCTTTTCTACAAATCAGGGACACCCGATAGGGTTTTGCGTGCAGCCACTCACCCATTATACACCCATGACAGACACTGCTAATCAATCACAGAACTTCTTCCCTCTGAGCTTAGACAAAGCCACGAAAGTCAACATAGTTATTTAAGCAACCACTACATATGGCTCAAAGTTGACATATGGGTTGAAACCTATTTGCCATCCTGGGGAATGCTTATCAGATTGCTACCCTGAATTAAGCCAGACCATTAAGGGCCTGTGTAGTTTGATGACCAGAAAAATTTTGACGGTTCACAGAATTGATTAATGCACTGTGCTTTGTAATTGCGCCAACAGTTTACATTGAGGGGGCCTGTGTTTAACTCTTTATTTCCCACTTAGGTCACTACATCATCTATACTGTATACATCTATACATCTACACTGAAGAAATGGGATTTGTCCCAGGAAAAATTCAAGCAAAACTGTGTTTCTAAAAGAAGAAAATGTTGATTTTTATCTTATGAACACTGGAAGACCTTAAAATGGTAGCTCTCTCCTCTTTTCTATTGCCATTCATAAACTTGGGGGCAAATGTCTGGCCCATCTTAAACAATTATTTTGGATCTGATGGCTTATTCACTTAAATGCTAATCTTATCATCAGCTACATTAAGTTCCCCTTTCCCTGGCTCCTTCCACTACTTCGTTTATCCAGTAACGTCTATATTTTAGTAAAGTGCTTCAAATCATTTGTGGAAGAAGGTGAGGTAGAACTAACTGTACAAAATCAACTCATTAATTTGTACAGGCTGCATTTGGGCCAATTTCTTTGAGTTCATTTTCCAGGCAAAAATGACTAACATTTGAAACATTTTATAAATGAGGCAGCGTTCTTGGGGTCAGGGTGAGTTCTGTTGAAAGTGTTCTTTTCTCTGTGTTCCTTCTAGCACAGCATGTTGAATATTTCCACTATCTTCAAGCCATAAATGCAGTGGAGAGTGGGAAGAGAAGACAAAGTAACCAAATATGGTATCATAAAATCTTTATTGTTGGCATATGAAGAAATAAAAGCAGCAAATCTTACTGCTAAGAAGTGGAAATGTTATCTTTCTACACATGCAAGCAGGGTTTCAATGAAGATTTGAGAATTTATTGTGTAAAGAAGTGTACTAAGTCCTATAAAAGTGGCTTCCTATGTTTGCCACCCAAAATATTCCTACTAATCAAATCAGGAAGACCTGTGATTACCAAATCCTTTTCTACCTATCAACCTCTTGCCACATCTTTCTCTTGCTCCTCATTTCTTGTCATGTCCAAACTTGTTACTGTAAGCTCCTTGAGGCGTATTTATCAAGGGAGCATGCACTCAATAAATATGATTTGAATGAATGAATCTGAATGAATTTCTGTACAGGGGTGGAAAAGCTGGTTATAACCTCTACACATTTTCCTTGTGGACCAGAGCTGCAAATGGAGAGAATGAGGCTAGCAGAATAATCTCAGCGCACTCAGGGTGGCAACCAGAGTTTGAGCCTAAGTGTAATAGTGTCTCGACAGGCCTTAGACAGCAAGAGCTCACTGGAAAGGTCATCAGCCGGAGACACCAGGAAATACATTCTACTTACGCCATTCATCTGCCTAGCATTTAAGGTCCGATGAGGGACTAGAAGGAACACTGGTGACAGGTCTGGCTTAAAGAATGTGAAAACTGGCTGGAGAAAGCACGGTTCCATAATTCCAGTTCAGAGGATATGAAAACTGGGTCGAAGAAACTCTGATAAAGTGGACATGAAGACTAGAGGGAGAATGACGGTTGCAAGACCCGTCCAGGGTTTGCGTTTCCTTGAGCCACCTGCTCTCAGTATATCTAGTCTTGATGTTTGGAAATGGGAGAAACCTCAGGAAAGTAATTTTTAAGCCTGCGGTCTGATTTCACCTGACAAAACTTCGCCAGAGCTCAGTTCTCAGGGACCGGGAGGGTTTCTCTAGACACAAGGTGGGGGCCGCCCACGTGACCTCGAATTCCCACGACAAAGTCCTGCCCCAAGGGGTAGCGTGAGGTGCTAAGCGCGTCTTGAGGGGAGGGGCCAGAGCGGAACTCAGGGACGTAACCAAGGTGGAGAGGCTGGCCCAGGCGGAACTCCGGACCTGGTCGGGGAGAGAAGGGCGTGACTTTAGCGCCAGACCAAAGGGCAGGGAACTGCTCGGTCTGGAAGGGCGTGACCTAGGGGGGCATGGGCGTGGTCTGGGATGTGGGCACAATAGGGGCGTGGCTACGAGGGGCAAGGGCTCCAGCCGAGGGTCCCGGAGCGAGCTGCAACGATCGTGCTCTGGGGAAGGGCTCAGGTAAGGGTGCGCAGTTGAATGGAGTGGGGGTTATGGCGGGGTCAGGCCAGGTCTCGGAGCCCAGACAGCTGTTGGTCCTGTTGGTCCTGTGAGTAGCTGCCTGGGGACTACGGAAGTCAGTAGGGCATCGCCCCCCACCCCCCGTTCTCCCTCCCTCCCCGCAGACCTCTTCTTCTACTGTGGGAGTCACCAACCAGATGGCTGCACCTCCTTTGGGATTATTTGCACTCGACGGGTAAACAGATGTCTCAGGGAATTTGTCAGGCCGTGAGGGCAGTTCCTTAGGAGGGAGTTTTTGCTAGGGGCGGTTGGATGTGAATAACTCGAAAGTCCAACCTGCAGTGAAATAGCTGAAGACTGGAATACGAGCTACAAATCTGAGATTGCAGTTCCAGAAACCGAGGCGCAGCAAGCTGGGGGTCTTCCTTGTGTTTCTCCCCGCCCACTCACCACCTCGGAATATGCCTGGGTCTGAGAACGGAGTCACAAGCACCCCCAGGGCAGGGGATCTGCAGCACAGCTGTGTCACGTGGACAAATCTGAGCCTTCTCCATCCCGAAATTTCTCTTGCCTTTTGTGTGTGTGTGTGTGTGTGTGTGTGTGTGTGCCCCGCCCCAGAACTGGAGGAGAACCTCCGAAATACAAACATTGTTGATGTCTGTGAGCCTTTGTGGCATTCAGTGTTAAATGCTACTGCCTTGAGGCTGATGCAGCTTGTTAATATAAGTGCCCTTCTCTCTGGCGTATGTTCACTGGGAAAGTTTGAGAAATACGAGAAGTTAATGTGCACACCTTAGTTTGAATAGAGCTTGTTCTCACCCAGCCACTGAAAACCACATTGCTTTCTCCTTCCCCTTCTTCCTTTACTGCTAGTCTGGCCATCTTCGCTCTGCTATTAAAAGCCTCGCTGAAATATGGAAAGGAGTAGCAGATTTCTTTGGTGAGGGAAGCTGCCCCAGATCCTATCCCTTGTCTACCCCTCCACATCCCTCTGAACAGTCACTGTTCTTACACATTTTGGGAACAGAAAATCTTTCAGCTATCTAGGGCCTTCCTCCTTTACTCAGACAATTTTTACATAGTACCAAGACTGAAATTCACCAAAAGGCCAAGTGCAGCAGGCACCATTCTCTCTGCCTGTACACACCTGACCTGTTGTCCCTGGAGCCAGGCAAAATGTTGTGACTGCTCACAGAACTCAATAAAGATTGAGTAAATTACGAGTAAATATGAATTTTGGAAATCTGATGGAAGGAGGAAAATGCATTTCATCTCAATTGGCCACACTAGGGTAGTTAACTGCAGCACACAAAGCCGTTACTAGAAACGTATTGTGAAACCTTTGGCAACCCCAGATTGGGATCCTGCTCTCAGAGAAGTGGCTGAGAGGAAGAAGTTCAGCTTTCTCAGTCAAGACATGGCAACATAACCTCTAATTTCCATTTCAGGGGATTGCAAAAGGTTTGCTTCCTTTGGAAATCAGTAGGTGAGAAAAGGAAAAGTCAGTTTGATGAGCAACAAGGAATTCTTTTTTCCATGTAATTGTAACATTTAGTCAGAGTATTTTTTTTGCTGTTTTGCATAATATAGATGGCTTAATCAGGCAAAGTTCAAACTACTTTCATTTAATAAATGCATGACTTATACATGATTTTTTAGAGGCTTTCAGCATCGTCTTACTTTTCCTCACACACTTCCAAGTCTGCAAAAAGGCAGATAAGGGATGTAATTGTAAGACATACATAAATTATTAGTGAAAGCAAAGGTATACAGTACAGAAAACTTAGCTCTTCTGGGGCCCCTTCAACCCATGGGCCCATCTTTAAGGACAGACTTAAGTAAGGACAGATTTTCTGTGACATCCAGTAATGTCTGCTAGTAGTTTACTGCTACATATTATGTTTCATAATTAAACATTTGTGGTTTCACTAGCTTGGGCTTTATAACACTCATGGGTAAGTTTAAATAACCTCCTCTCAATAAATTCTAACTTTTAATGTAACAGAGAGGATTGGCCTTTGGCTTCAGCATAAAGCTAAAAGCTACAGGTATTGTAACCTAGCATTAGCTATATTTTCTTTCTATTAGTATTTCCCTGGAACCCTCCTTGCCCCTGACCTTCCGTGCTCCGTTCTTTCCTTGGTTGCCTTTGACCATTCCTTCTCCATCTCTTGGCCTCCTTAATCACTCCATTTTATTGGTCTCTATACACCTGTTACCCCTGGGGGGAGGGGATTTTCCTTCTCTCACTAGCCTCACGACCTCTCCTGAGCACCAGAGCTGCACTGCCACCTCTCCCTAGACCTTTCCTCTCGCCTGCCCCCTTGGCACCTCAAACCCAATAGAATTAGCAGTAAGAGTGTCATCTTTCCCTGCCCGCCAGCTCCTGTGCTGGAGTTTGTTCCTTTGTTCAGGGGTTCATCCTTGTTCTACCACAAGGTAGAATATTCTACCATATTCTTGCGCTTGGATTATTGTAATTTCACTTCATTCTCCACATGCCCAAATCTGAGCTGCTGATTTCTCACCCAAAACCTTTTCCACATGTAGTCTTCCCATCTCAGTTCGTGGCAAGTCCATCCCTGCAGTTGTTTAGGCCAAGGATCTGCCAGTCATCCTTGACTGCTTTCATTCACATCTTACGGGCTGTATCCCCAAGATACATTCAATACCCAACCACTTCTCACATCCTTAGTTCCAGCCCTGGATTATCCTGAATGAGATCCCTGTTTCTTTCTTCCATCCTGGTCGGTTTCCAATAGGGCACCCTGAATGATCTTTAAGGAACATAAATCAGATTACGCCCCACCTCTACTTCAGAAACTCCATTGTCTCCACAATGGGGAACCTTTACAATGGCCTAGATTTCTCCTTGATCTGGCATCCATTACCTCTGGACCTCATCTCCTATCACATTACTTTGGCTTCACTCCACTCCTGCCATATTGGCCACCTCACTGTCCCTTGAATGTGCCAGACAAACTCGCACCACAGGGTCTCTGCACAGGCATTTCCCTCTGCCTGGAATACCCTTTCTTCTGTGAGCCGTATAACTAATTCCTTCACCTCCTTCAATCCTTTGCTCAAGTATCATCTTCTCAATAAGGCCTCTTCTGAGCAATTTATTTAAAATGCAACACCCCCTCCCCTGTGGCACTCCAAATTTACCTTACCCTGCTCCACTCAATTAGTCTGTTTCCCCCTACTAGGATGTAAACTCTACAAGGATGGGGACTTTGTTTAATTCCCCTCTTGAGCCTAAAACAGTGCCTAGCAGTTAATAAATGTTCGATTGGTGACCTGATGAATGAAAGAATAAGAGTGATGGATTGAGTGAAGGATGCTTGAAGTAATCACCTCCTCACTGATTTTCCTGTCTCCCCTCTTTGCCCTCTCCTGTCCATCCTGTGCTGAGCTGACAGAGTCATCAGAAACTGTCAGTGCTTCATTCTATGCACACAGAATAACATGTGAAAGTCTTCTTGTCTCTTGGAAATTCATATTCCCTGAATTAATCTCAATCCCCATGCAGCTCTACCTTCCACTGTGTCCCCTGGGTATCTACTTAGCCAACACCTTAAAAAATATTCATAGCAGACTTGGGATGATGATAAGTTCGGTTACCTTTGGTTTTGTTACAGGAAAGAAGATTTGGGGGTTTTTTGGTCTAAAAATACAAAAGGTAATCTTCACAGTCTGCAGTGAGGTCAACTGCATCCTTAGCGGACAGACAGAGGTTCAGCTCTCCAGGCCACTACATGCAGCCCACCACTGGGTGGGCAATGGGGAAGATGACCAAGAGTGAGGGTGATGTCAGGTCCTCTGGAGCTCTCGTGTCCCCTAGCCCTAGAGAGCCAGTCTGAAAGTGGGCAGTAGACACTTCTTCTGGGCCAGGTGTCATCGGCCTCAGCAGTGGGCACAGGCAGCATGACTTCAGAGTGCAGGGCAGCACCCAAGGCATGGCCACGGCCCTGGCAGTCAGCCCCAGCCTGTAGTGTCAGCTCATCCTGGCCTCAGTGCTTTCCTGATGGCTCTCTGTGGAGCTAGACCAAGGATCATTTACCCAGACTTCTCCGGGGGCCATGTCAACAGGCCTCAGACCTCCCCACAGCTCCACACGTAGGGCCAAGTGCATGCCCACTTTTCTGTACAACTCCCTCAGCCATCAGGTATGCCTTTGGCCTTGTCTTATCACAACCTTCCCTTTGAAGAACAAACCAGCATGTCCCTTCTGTTGAGCGTACCTTACACTTGGCATTGTCTTCCTGGAAATTAGTAAGTTTCTTCTTTCATCTAGATTGTAAGCAAGAAAGGAGTCCTTTTCCACATGTTTTCCCACCTCCTCTGACATTGAGATTGATTACTGAACAAACTCAAGGCTCTTCCCTTCTCAACCCCAATTGTCCTCTCTGGCCTTGGCTCTTAAGCACCCCTGCCCTCCCTTAAATGTCCTAATCACCCCTGACATTATTCCTGTCTATCTCTCTGCCTTTGCGCCTCCTGTTAAAACTCTCTCTACCCTCTGACCCATGGTTCAGATGCTATCCCTCCTGAAACTTAGAACCTCTGCCCTTTACATTCTCATTGAATTAAGTCAGTGCTGTCATCACATCTGACTTTAAGAAGTATTTGTTTAAAAAAAAGTATTTGTTTAATTATGCTAAGTGAAATAAATCAGACTCAGAACAAAAATACTGTATGATTCCACTTATATGAAATATCTAGAATAGGCAAATACACAGAGACAGAAAGTAGAACAGAGGTTACTGGGGGCTGTGAGGTGGGGAGGAATTGGGAATTACTGTTGAATGAGTACAGAGTTTGTATTGGGGATGATAAAAAAAGTTTTGGGTATAGATAGTGGTGATTGTTACACAGCACTGTGAATGTATTTAATGCCACTGAACTGTACACTTTAAAAAAGTTAAAATGATAAGTATGTTTATTTTACTACAATAAAAAAGGTAACTTAAAAAAAGAGAAGTTATTTGTTTAAATAGTTTTTCTATGTAGTTTGCAAGCTTGTGAAAATAAGGAGAAAACACAACTTTTTCATCTTAACCCAGCACAGTGCTTTGCATGAGATAATCGCTCATTATTGCTTCAATTCAGGAATGGAAGTCAATGGAAAGGAGCACAGAATTAAGGCAAGGTTTCCCCATATCTCTTACCAATTTTTGAAATTTTACAAATTGATTTTATCACAGGGATTCCTATTTAGTTGGAATTATTTGATGATACTGTCTTAAAAAGAAAAAAATGACATTAAAAATCATCTAAAACTGCTTTCTATTTCCTTAATTTTTGTACTTATATCACGGGCAACATTTTAGCAAACTCAATCTGAGTAATAACAACTTCCATTTACATAATACTTAACAGGATTTTCTGGGATTTTTCTCAGACCTTACACCATTTGAAGTCACAGAAAGAGTCAACTTCTTGTACAGTGTTACTGAACAACTGTTTTTCCTGCTCCTCTGGTTCTGGACTCTTTCTTGCATACGTTGGAGGGTGTACATTAAGTCTTAATCTTGTTGTTTTGTTTTATTTCATTTGTTTTTGTCTGTGCTGTGCAGCAGGCGGGGATCTTAGTTCCCCGACCAGGGATTAGACCCGTGCCTCCTGCATTGGGAGCATGGAGTCTTAACCACTGGACTGCCAGGGAAGTCCCTTAAGTCTTAATCTTATACATTTCAGTTAATATAATCCTTTTACCCTGCTGATCTGCGATTATAAATTGTGCTGTTTCTTGCTGGACATAGTCTTATAAGTTAGAAGCTTAGTGCTTCCCTGGTAGGGTAGTGGTTAAGAATCCACCTGCCAATGCAGGGGACACGGGTTTGAGCCCTGGTCCAGGAAGATCCCATATGTCGCGGAACACCTAAGCTTGTGCGCCACAACTACTGAGACTGTGCTGTAGAGCCCACGAGCCACAACTACTGAAGCCCACGCACCTAGAGCCTGAGCTCTGCAACAAGAGAAGCCACCACAATGAGAAGCCCGCACACTGCAAATAAATAAATAGGTAAATAAATAAATAAAGTTAGAAGCATAAAGTTCTGAACTTGAGTACTCATCCAAGATTAGAGTGGAGATATCAAGAGAGAAGTGAAGTGTTTACATTAAGGGATAGGTAAGCTCTGGGAAAATATCCTGTTACTGGGCTTTTGTGCCATGTTTTTAAGTTTGAAAACCTGATCGTTTTCATATCCTGTCAATAAAGTATTACCATGGACTCTTTCATACAGATAATTTTCATGGAGAAGAAAGTATGAATTCGGAGGATATTTTCCTATGGAAAATAAAATCGTGGATAAGTTTCTAAGATGTCTCGGATTTGCTTCAAAATAATCCAGGGAGGGGAAGCGGGGTGTGGGGCATAAATAAAACTTGCTTAGCCACCAACAGATAATTGTTGAAATGAAGTATTAGGTACGTAGGCAGTTTTATTGCAGCATTTTCATTGTTTCTATAAGTTTGAAGTTTTCCAAAATAAAAAAAATTTTTAATGCAGAAATAGATTCTGAATTGAGGTGGCAAATTGTCCATTCTCTAAGGCTCAATTAATTCAGTTAATGATATTTCAAATATTAAGATATTTGAAAATGAGATACTCATTTTGTTCAAGGTACTATCAAGATAGTATCTTGAAAGTTCATTACCAGTCTCTATTTGAAATTGTGTCAGACTCTGCATATCTTAAATAAGATACACTTTGGCATACCTACTCCCTCCAAAAACATATATATACAAACACATATAAAACTATAAACAAATGTGATTTTAACTTGGTTTGAAAATAAACAACTTTTGGCAGTGTAGACATCCTTTAGGTGTCACAGGCCTAAAGACCCCAGGTTGGGAGTTAGGCGTGCAGGGGAGGAGCCTCCTTGGGAGTCACAAACTCCCTATCAGTCCCCTTTAATGTGGTGACCATGCATCCCCACTCCCTTAGTTCAGTGCGTTCATTGGCAAAGTGACGTTTATAACAGAGGGCATGACGCTAGGCTGAAAGGCTGGCTTGTCACCACGCTGTGCTTCATGTTACAATACTTGTGTGGGCACACGGCTTGTGGAGAGCCAGTTATAAAGAGATCTGTCTGGAGTTCTTGTAGGGTAGTGATAGGAAGTAACTGCTTCCTGATTTCACTGGACACATCTCAGGTGTGATTATCTCTCCTTTCCCTTGGGTGCAGCCTCCTCTCCTCCAGCTCAGAGCTAGCAGTGTCAAGGGCAGCAGTACAGGGAGAAGAACTAGTTCATGGCTAATTAATAGCAGTGAAGTATATCAACAGAGGGAGGATGAAATGAGAATGTGTGCCTCCTTGCTCAGCATCGCTTGGGGTCATAATGTGTTTTTTTTGTATCTAACACCCTTCTTGGAAAGATAGTATGAATGAATATAGTTCAGGTCAGTAAGTGACATGTCTTCTTGTCCTCTCAGTTTCCCTTTTGGTGCCTTTGCACCCCAGTCAATGCTAAATTGCTGAGAGGCCTCCTTTGGCAGGAAAAGGCAGACTCCAAGAGGCACCAACACCTGCTGAGAACTTTTTTCCTTCCCACATGATGTGCATTATTTTATTGAGGTAAAATTCGTATAACATAAAATCAACCATTTTATTTTTTATTATTTTTTATTTTTTGGCCACACCACGTATCCTGCAAGATCCCAGTTCCCCGACCAGGGATTGAACCCAGGTCCTCTGCACTGGGAGTACGGAGTCCTAACCACTGGACCACCAGGGAATTCCCAAAATTAGCCATTATAAAGTGTACAATTCGGGGTCATTTAGTACGTTCTCAATGTTGTGTAAACACCACCTGTGTCTACTTCCAAAACAATTATATCACCCTAAAAGAAAACCCCATGCCCATTAATCAGTTGCTCCCCATTTCCCCCTCTGTCCAACCCCTGCTTTCTGTCTCTGTAGATTTCCCTGTTCTAATATTTCATACGAATGAAATCATACCACATGTGACCATTTGCGTCTGGCTTCTTTCACTTAGCATTATGTTTTTAAGGTTCAGCACATTACAGCATGTACCAGAACTTCATTCCTTTTTAGGACCTATTTCATCTTTACTACATCCCTGCACCCAACACAGTGTTTAGAGCAAAGAAATGTTGAAGTGAAGATGCTTAGTGGCAGAATTCCCAACCTGAGAGGCTAGGTTAGGTTCATATTCAGGAAGGTCTCTCTTTCAGATCAGGCAGGATTTTGGGGGTCCTTCAGGTCTTACGCGGAGGGATATGAGACCCACTTCTTAAAGGACTAGCTTTTAAAAATGTTTCAGGGGGCTTCCCTGGTGGCGTAGTGGTTGAGAGTCTGCCTGCTGATGCAGGGGACATGGGTTCGTGCCCCGGTCCGTGAAGATCCCACATGCCGTGGAGCGGCTGGGCCTGTGAGCCATGGCCGCTGAGCCTGCGCGTCCGGAGCCTGTGCCCCGCAACGGGAGAGGCCACAACAATGAGAGGCCCGAGTACCGCAAAAAAAAAAAAAAAAATCAAAACAACAAAAAAAGTGTTTCAGAAGTATGAATAACCCTACAAATGGGTGACAAAGGCATCTAGGAAAAGGAAAAACCCTTAATACCATCCGAGAACATGGTGGCAGTCACTTCATAGCTCTCAGTTCTTGAAATTAGGATCAACATCTCCATCACCAACTAAGCCTCCTCGGGTCATTCCACCAATGGTCACCAAGCAGCCATTGTGTGCCAGGCACCGTGTCCCTAAAAGATGCAGTCATGACAGAGATAGACACTGTCTCAACTACCATGGGGCTTTAATGTTGGAGAGATGGAGATGCAAAGTAGATTTGTGACCTTCATTTAATTCAACTGCAGTAAGCACCACGACCAAGAAGGCGCTGGGCTCACCAAGAGAGGGCATGGTCATGGTGGGGCTTCTAGGAAGTAATATTGGGTGTGATCATCAAAGGGTCGATAGGAATTAACCAGGGAGGTCCAGGAAAGGAGGAGCACCTACATAAGCCCCGAGGCTAGAGGGAGCATCAGGAATTGGAAGAACAAAAGTCCACGTGGCTGGTGTGCAGGCAGGAGCGTGAAGAGGACGTAAGGCAGAGAGGTCAGCAGGGCCAGGGCACACAGTGTCCTGAACACGTGTTTGAATATATCTCAAGTAATCACTCTAAAGAGTTTGAAATTTATAGTGGAGCAAATGTATAACCAAAAAAAATTTTTTTTTCATTTCTGACCTTGGTTACTCACTTGGTATAGGGATAGGAGTTTTCAGGAAAAGTAGATAAGCAATATTGGTGGGTGGGAGGAGTTTGGTGGGGAAGGAGCATTCAAAATTGATACTACCATAATTTCAGAACACGCCAGTGAATGCCTTGGAAAGCATTGTCTTCAGAGATTTTCACTGTGAGCATGTGTGGCTGGGGGGCAGGGGGTGTAGAGTGGTCATCAGTTCAACCATAAATGAATATTCAAATTGAATCTATTTGTAGATTAGTTCAGAATTAGCCTTCTCCATTTTCCCCATGATCAAGGGACAGAGTGTTACACCTAAAATTGGCAAAGAGTGCTTCCCTGGTGGCGCAGTGGTTAAGAATCCACCTGCCAATGCAGGGGACATGGGTTCGGGCCCTGGTCTGCAAAGATTCCACATGCCTTGGAGCAACTATGCCCGTGTGCCACAGCTACCAATCCTGCGCTCTAGAGCCCACGAGCCACAACTTCTGAGCCCATGTGCCACAACTACTGAAGTCCACGCACCCAGAGCCCGTGTTCTGCAATTAGAAGCCCGCACACCACTACAAAGAGTAGGCCACACTCATTGCAACTACTGAAAGCCCACACAGCAACAAAGACCCAATGCAGCCACAAATAAATAAAAATAAAATTAATTAATTAAATTAATAAAAAAGAAAACTCGCAAAGAGTCACAGATTATATTTAAGCTTAGATTTCAAAACTGCTCATGACAATTTGGGCAGGATATATCATTACTATTACTTTTTTTTTTAGCAATCCAGATGCAGATTTATTTATTTTCTTTAATTCAGGCTCCCTGGAGGAAACTTTAATCTTTGTTTTCTCCTTATATATAAATAACATACTGGACTATTAACCTGGATTTCAGGGAGTAAATTTTTGTTTTTTTTAATTTAAGAAACCATACTGTAAACAGTCTTTCATTCTTGTGGATTAAGTGAGTCGTTTCTCTGGACCTCTAACATTTAGTAACCCTAAGGGAAAGGCAAGATGCCTCAGTCAGTCATCAGGACACTGCCAATGAGGTGACCAGTGAGTTTGAGGAATAAGAGTGGATAAACAACTGACTCTCATTTGTCCTCCCCCTCCCCATACTAATAATCTGAATGATGTTTCCCACAGGATCGGCCACCTCTGTTGTTTAAGGATTTTCCTCCTCTGTCCTCCTTTTGCTCTGGGTTATTAGGTTCCTTCAAGTTACTTGGGAGCTGATCAAGACTTCAAGATAAAGATGGTGATGATGAGTCGCCTGAGGGTCATTCTTCAAGCCTCTCCATTCTTCAAGCACAGTGGAGAAGGTTCCAGATTCCGAGGTCCATGCTAGCAAGGCCCTGCAGCCTCTACACGTGCACTTACAAAACCTGGAACCGAGCCTGTGAGTACATGGCTGCCTGGAGAGAGCAGAAGCCTGGTTGTTTCCTAACAGTCACATGTGTCTGCAGCTCTGATGTCAGTGGCATTCCAGACTGGGATTAGATGCCTTGAGAACTGAGAACGTAACCCATTATTTCTCTGTTTGTTCAAATATGGAAAACCTTTTTCTCCCGTAGGTTTATTGAGATATAACTGACCCAAGTCTAAGGTGTACATCATGATGATTTGATACACGTACATACTGTAAAATGATTACCACAGTACTGTGTAGAAAGGTGTTTTTTTCATCGATTTTGACTTGTTAAAATGATGTCATGCAGAAATAAGTCAAAGAAGTCCCAAGTTTCAAATACTTTGAACCTGTTATTTATTGATTTTTGTTAGCAATTGTCTTTTTACTAAAGTTGATCCATGGACTGCGAATTATTTCTGTGAGTCTGAACATTCTGGAATTTGTATGTTCATGTTTGCAAGCAGTTCAGTAGCTTCATACTCTGGAATATTCTGTCCCTTGTTACAAATTGCAGAAGAGTTGCTTCTAGCTGACCAGCCCACAAGTGTGTGCTCCTCTGTGAACCCAGCAGATCAAGTGAGGCAGCCAATGGTCCTTCCTGACACCACGGTGCTACTGCCATGGGCGTGGGTCGTCCTGTGCTGTCGGGGTGGACTGTGCACTGCAGATGCTGCATGGCATCCCTAAGTGTCCCTGTGGGGCCAAGTAACCCTGGTACAGAACCCCTGAGATGATCGGAGAGGATAATGTGTGTGTTGGTGGAGACATGAGTTTAAGGAAATGGTTAAGCATATCTGCTAAGTAGTTATGTATTTTCCACCATTCACAGTGAATTCACACAGAGTTTTCCAGTGTTGGTTTCCTTACAGATTCTAGCTTTCTCAACCTTTCCTCCTTGGGTTTACTCTCTTTGACCCTATTTTGCACATTAAACAAGGAATTTATTAGTAATGCTAATCTAAATCTATTGCCTTGAAACTGCTTCATAAATATGTTTTTACTGTAAGTTTATTTTGTTTCCTCCGATATTGACTGTGTTCTCATTAAACTGAGCTGATCTGAGTCATAATAAATTTCTGGTTGCTGGATGCGGCTTCCTACTACCATCAGGCCCACATCCTACCCAGACTGGCTTATTCTCAACACTGGCACTTTGCGGTCTAAGGGTTAACATGGAAAAAAAGTAGTCATATTTATCTAGTAACTAAATTTTGTTTGAGTATGAGGGCTTTCCTTATTTTCTTGTTTGTTTATACTTACAGAAAGTATTTGTCTTTATTTACAGAAAGATGGAAGTAAATCCAATATGCTCATTGTCTTTAGGATAGTTTGCTCCTTTTAGTGCTGACAGAACTCAGAAAGTATTGGCTCAGGGAGGTAGGGGCTTCCCTTGATTAATTTCCCACATCAGATGAAATGTTCTTGTTTGTAACTTACTAGAAGAAACAGGTCACAGTCACCATTTGATTTTGGTTTTTGAATATTACTCTGTCCCTCCTTGTCTCCCCCAGGAGAATATTTGGTCTTTGCTGCCCTGGGCCACTGAGCATGTCCTATTTGTATATCCTGGTCCCTCATCTGTTTAGTTGTAGAGACGATGCTCATTGATTCTGGAAGCTCAGTATCCCAGCGGAAGGCCCAATACACTTGTGACCCAGAGTGACGCAAGACCACTGAGGGTTAGTTAATGTGGAAAGTCCTTAGCTAGCGCCTGCCACACACTGAGAACTCGGCCTTGGCAGCGACCTCAAGTACCACAGTCATTATCATCATCACCACCTTCATCACTGTCGTATGCTCAGCACCTCCCTCAGATGTCTGACCATTGTTAGGATCTGGGAGCCGAGTAGGGAGTGACTGAAGGAGGAGGCTGTGGCGAATTTAGAAACAGCATCGCACTGGGGCCTGTGCCTCTGCCTTCACTCCGCACCATCCTTCTCCCCGAGGAATCACTGGCGTCAACTCAAACTGCTGTTGGCTGTGATCTCAAGTGGAAGACAGTAAATGTTGACAGTCCTAACCCTGCAGACTGGTGATATGATAAAATAAAGATAAAAGTCTGCATCTATTACCCACGATGAAAATAAAATCACTTTCATTTCTTGTATTATCTAGTGAAATTTAGCCTAAATTTCTGTCACAGAAAAAAGATTTAGGGTTTCCAGGCGGCGGGGACGGAGGTGGGCTTGGCGGGTCGCACGGCCTTGGGGCCGGAGCTCGGGTCCCCCGCTCGCCCCAGCGCCCGCCGCAGGCCGAGCCCCGCGCCCCGCGCCTCCGTCCTGGGTCGCGGTGGCGGAGGTGCGCCCGGGTCCGCGGGACAGGCGGGCGCAGAGGTCGTTGGTGTTTGGGGGTCCGGGGCTGCGGCGAGGTTCCGGCGCCTCCGCGGAGCACCTCGGGTCTGGGGCTGGGGGCGCCGCGGCTTTCTCTGCTCTCTGCACTCTCCCTGCTCTGCAGCCTCGAGAACAGGGCTAGGCAGCAGTAGTTTAATGGGGAGTTGGCCTGCTGGGAACTAGGGGCCTGCTGCGGTCTCAGTTCTTGGCTGGCCCCGGAACACCAGGTTGCCAGGCGTGTGACGGCAGCAGGTAGCAAGCAGTGAGCCGCTGGTGCGGTGATGAGCAGGAAACGAAGGACACTGGCTGTTGGCCTGTGAACCTAGGCAAGAAGGACCAGCCAACACAATCCAGACCAAGGTCCGTGGGCCCAGCTCCGTCCTGTGCGGCTGGTCAGTGGAATAGAACTGCAGGTGTGGTTCTTGTCACTCTAGGACTGGCTTCGGGACAGATCCTGCTGATAAGCAAGCCCAGGGCACCGCCCTCAGTTCTCCAGGAGAGTGAGCCTGAGTGGAGCCAGGGGGCTGTGCACCACTCAGCACGGCCACCCTGCGTGTTCAGTCTGCTGGCAAGGGCAGTGGGGAGCCGGGGCAAGTCATGGCCTTGTGAATGTCCTCTGATGAAAACGAGCCTGCAGGCTTATAGAGTAACATTTCTGTGGAACGTTGGTGTGCTGAAAAGCAGTTCTGTGTGCTTTTCCCCCTTGGTGTGGATCAGCAGTGCTGAGGCAGCAGGCATGATACAGAAGTGTGAGCAGAGACCGCCTAGAATCCCCAAACTCCAGGAAACTAGATGTGATGGCCAGCCTAGTGAAGAGGACAGGACGCGGGGGCGCGGGCAGGGCGGCAGCCCAGCAGGCGCCCCTCGTCTCAGGGCCCTAATCCTGGTTCCAGCCGGGTGGTCAGGGGAGCTGCAAGGTCTTCTGGACGAGCAGAGCCCACAGTCCTGAGCTGTTCTTCTCTGTGTTTGGGTCATCTCCCGCCATCCAAGGGGAGAAATCTAGATGAGGTTTAAGAACTAGTGCTTTAAGAATGTGGATCTCATAGTTGAAACCACGGAACACCTGTCTTCAGCCAAGGTGTTATGGTGAACGGAAGGATTCAACGCCTTTTCGAGGAGGGTGTCTCCATGTGGGCAGAACTAGAGAATAAATGGGTCTTGAATTTAAAAAAAAAAAAAGATTTAGACATGAGATCTTAGACCATAGGGAAATAAGTTTAATAATATTAATTTTTAATTTAATGAAATATAAAGAATGTCATTTAGAATGGAAATGGTACAGATTTGTTATTATTCTATTGATTCTTAATGTTCATGATCTCCCTAGTTTTAGAAGTAAGAGGAACATTTATTTTTAGGACAAATCTCAGTAGAATAGCACTGTATAAAATGTAGCTACTAGCCCCATGTGTGTATTTACATGTAAATATATATGTATTCAAATTGTATGGCCACCTGTGGCTAGCACTTACTATATTAGAAATTTCCATCATCAGAGAAACTTCTATTTGACAGGACAAGTCTATATTATAACTGAACTGTGTTAGAAAACTGTTCTATTATTTCTCCAATTCATTTTGAAGGACATTAATAAAGCCTGGAGAACAAGAGTATTCAAAAGCTTTTTTTGCAACGTCTTCACAGAGAATTCCATTAATCCTCGGATAATATAGGCTGGGATGCCCAGACTGTGTTGTCTTCCATTAATTTTCAAATAATCTTGAGAAACAGTGGACCTATTAAGAGCCCTTTGGAATTACAGTAACGGCCTCAGGGGTATCTGCAGCTACGGTAAACTAACAAATAGCCCTGAACTGACCACCAGGATATGTGGGCCTTAGTCTCCTGCACTGGTAACTGCATGTGATGCTGTGCTTACCTGGGCTCAGCATGAAAGTGCCTTTTACAACCCTGATGCTCTAACAAGGCAATTTGTGATTCTGTGACCATCCGCAACAAAGTCACATGGAGGGTCCCTGTGTATCCCATCACTGCAATAAGCCCTAGGCCTGCTAGGATGGTGTTCAATTTGACGAGGAAATAGCCCATCTCAAGAAAAAGGACAGTACAGGGCAAGGCACCGGAGAAAAAGCTAGGGACAGTATTGAGCAATAATGTCCAAAAGATACATAACGCAAGCCACATAGACACTTCTAAATTTTTTAATAGTCACACTAAGAAAGGGATAAACAGGTGAAATTAAGTTTAGTTATATACTTTAACTCGCTATATCCAAAATATTATCACTGTAACATGTAATCAATATAAAGATTATTAGTGAGGTAGTTTACAGGATTTTGTCCTAAGTCTTCAAAGCCCAGTGGGGTATCCTACAGTTTCAGCACTTCTCACTGACTGACCAAGGGGAGTAGCCTGGCAAGGTTCTGGAATAGCGTGGCAAGACCAGAGCTTGGGAAGAATGAGGAGAAATAAAATTAGATGGGCGAGGTGGGTTCCTACTAGGAGTACCTCGGTGCTTGGATGCAGAAGCTTGGACTTCACATAGTCTTTAACATGGGAACAACATGATGAAGGTGGTAATTTAGGAAAACTGATGGATGGCAAAACACAGAGGGGAGTTAGAGAGGAGGAAAAGTGAGCAAGAGGACATTTCCTTGAGGAAAACTCTGTGGTACAGGGGCCTGAATGAGGCTGGTGGTCATGGGCTGGACAAAGACGAGATAAACCTCAAAGATCCTTAAGGAGAAAACAACGTGGCACTCAGCAGAGTAAAAGGAAATAAAGATAAAATGGGAACGACCCCTTCCCAGTAATGCTCTTTATCTTGTACATTCAATCCACAAACAGGGACTGAAAGCCAGCTCAGTTCTTCATGGGGCTTGCAGAGCCGTGAGGGTGCAGATAACTAAGCATATATGCATATACTTATCATCATACCCATGTAATAAATGATTTGAAGGAAAAGATCAGAATGCTATGATTAATGAAAACAAGAGGGGATTGCATAAGAGGATAGGGAGGTGCGGAGGTGACACTTTTGCTGAAAAGGTGACAATTAGGCCAAGAAGAGGAGCCAGCCCTGAGCTGAGTGAGGGGAGATTGATTTCTGAGAAGGAGCAGGAACTGAGGGGCTGAAACAGGAATGATCCCGAAAGACGGACACCCCAGAGGCTGGAGCTGAAGATGGTACAAGCACAAAGTAAATCAAAGACAGGACCAGTCATGTAAACAGGAACTAAAGCTGACCACATCTTCACTGTGGAATCTAAAGGGATTGTGTTGCTCTCAGTGTTACATTAGTGACACCTTCCTAACGACAGTGTGACGTCGTGCCCTTAAACCATGGCTGACAGAATGACTCTATTTATTTCATTCTCCCCACACGAGAAGAAGGTGGAAACACAGGCTCCATTAGTCAGAAGACGTAATCACCTTCCGACTTTGAGGGGAAGTCTGAGTAACCACCAAGAAATCAATTTAATCTATATTTTGTTACAATGGAGGAAGAGGGAGGGAAGAGAGAACAAAACTGTGAATTTATCTTTAGCAAAACGCGCCCTGGGCAAAAGCTGGCTTCATGAAGGGGACAGTGACCAAGGGCTCCCTGGTGGGGGGATGCTCTGGGCTCCTAAAGGAGGAGGTTGCTGGGGGAAAGAAAACCTGGAAGCTGAACTTGTGAACCGAGGGAATACAAATTCACGGAAGCGTTATGACCATACAAGACCAGCTGAAGGAACAGGCCCAGTTTCCTTGGGCTGGTGTTTGTGTGGGTGAGAGAGTAGACTCTAGGCCATTTCCTGAATAAAGTGGGCGATGATTTGGGTGAAAAAGGACATCATCTTAGGGATCTGCTCCTTACTGCCTTCTCCCCTAGTTGCCTTACGAGACCCGCACGAGCTGGTTGTGAAGGGTGTGAATGCTCAAACCCTCAGCCTCAGTCTGAGCATCTCAGAGCAGACAGTGTTGTCAGGGTTCTTTGTGCCGGCGGGCAGCTTTAAGACTGAATCATGGCTGTTCTCGGGGTTTCTGGAAGTTTTAAAATATCAAATTAAAAATTAATCAGTATGGCTGATTCATTTTGTTGTGCAGTGGAGGCTAACACAACATTGTAAAGCAAGCATACATCAATAAAAATTAATTTAAAAAAAGTAATCAAATACAGCTTTTTATCCCAACAATAGCATTTGGATAATCAATACTCAAAGGGCATATACCCAGTAGGGCTCTACAGGGCACGAAAAAAAGGGAGGGAGGTATGGCTCCTCCCTGCAAGGAACTTGCATTCTGATCTGATAACAATATGACTATTGTACCAATTCATATGCGTTTTTCATTTTAGATTTCTGAAATAGAAAGTCCTCCTCTAAAGTAAGTTCTTGTTGTTCAGAAGTTATTTTACACTAAGGGACAAAACCCAAAACGTTGGGTTCGGACCTCTCTCGAGATGAGATTACCGCATTATATGAAAAAATTGAGGGCTTCCCTGATGGCGCAGTGGTTGAGAGTCCGCCTGCTGATGCAGAGGACACGGGTTCGTGCCCCAGTCCGGGAAGATCCCACATGCCACGGAGCAGCTGGGCCCGTGAGCCATGGCCGCTGAGCCTGCGCGTCCGGAGCCTGTGCTCTGCAACAGGAGAGGCCGCAAGAGTGAGAGGCCCGCGAACCCAGAAAAAAAAAATTGAGTGGGGAGATAAAAAGGTAATGCCCTGAGACTGCCTATTGGTTTTTGATCTAAACCAAGATTTCTTAACCTTGGCCTTAATGATATTTGGGGCCACATAATCCTTTCCTGTGAAAGCCCAACCTATATATGTAGGATGCTTAGCTGCATCCCTGGCCTCTACCCACTAGATGTCAGTAGCACCCTCCTCCAGTTTTGACCACCAAGAGTGTCTCCAGACATTGCCCAATGTCCCCCGGGGTCAGAATCGCTCCCTCCTTTGAGAAACACTGGTCCAGAAACTGCCTTGGAGCGCTCTGTGTCTATGCTGCTGGGGCACTTGTACCAAAAAATCCAAGGTTAAGATCCTGCTTTGGGCAGCTATCTCAGGAGGAGAACCGTTTCCTCTGTAACAGGAAACCAGAGGCAAGCTTGTTTTTTATGACAAGTGGAGTGCCAGTGACCCTGCCATGCACAGGGGGGTTTGACTGCACAGCACCTGCCTTGTCACTTTCGCCAATCCTCAGACTCATTCTCAGTGGTGGAGTGAGGTGCAGAGTCGTTGGTAATGATTTACCTTGATTGGTATTTTGTCCAGCTTTCCTGTTGGTCTTGGTTCTGCCCATCCGTGCTGATTCTAAAGGGCAGAGAGCTGGACCACCCGAATTACACATGTGGCTTCTATCCATCATGTGTGGATAGCTCTTTCTTTGTTATAAGAAGTTTCCTGAGATTTCTCAGGGACTTGCCACAAAGTCCTGGCGCTTGACTCTTTGGTAGAAAAATCACCGCCAGTGATGTCATCAGCACCCGTGTGGGACACAGTGTGCGTCTACACCTTAATATATACAGTGTCATAGCTATTCATGTGGCAGGACTCCAGGGACCTAAGCAATGCTAACATTCTGCCCAGGTTTTCCAGGATGGCTGCCTAATCCTCACAGCTGGCTCACGTAAGAGGTGAACCCAGCATACACGCTTACATGGGACCATATCATCCCCCCAGTGGGATTCCAGCTAGTGTCATCTCAAGGACAGCCCCTGATGTGCTTTCTCCTAGTGCACCCTCTCTGGAAGGGCGTGGACCTGGTCCCGGGGGGTGAGCGCCAGTAGCCCATCAACATCCTGTGGAGAGACAGTGTGTACCATCCTAGCTTAGAACCGCTCACCATCTCTTACGACCTGACCACCTGCCTCCGCGTCTGGAATAACGGGTACGCTTTCCTCGTGGAAAGTGAAGACTCTTCAGATAAGTCAGGTGAGAGCCAGACCTGTCTGTGGTCTCATCTGGGATAAAAGAGACAGTTTCATGTCAGCACAGGCCACATTGCAAGGCCTCCATGGGAGCGGGGACCTCTTTTGTTAGCAGTGGCACAGGACTCACTGGACTCTTTTTTTCGTTGTGTGATACACATAACATGAAATGTACTCTCTTAGCCTTTTTTAAAGTATATGGTTCAGTAGTATTAACTACATTCACACTGTTGTGCAACTGTCACCACCATCCATCCTCAGAGCTCTGTACCCATTAAATAATAAATCTTTATTTTTCCCCGCCCTCCAGCCCCTGGCAATGAACATTTTCCTTTTGTTTCTATGAATTTTACTTTTGGGTGCCTCATTTAAGTGGAATCATACAGTATTTGTCTTTTTATGATTGGATGATTTCACTGAGCATAATGTTTCCAGGTTCATCCGTATTGTAACATGTGTCAGAATTTCCTTCTTTTTGAAGGCAGAATAATATTCCATTGTATGTACAGTTAATCCACAGACAACACAGAGGTCAGGGGCACCAACCCTCCACAAAGTTGATAATCTGAGTATACCTCATGGCCAGCCCTCCATATCTGCATTCCTCCATATTCTCGGGTTCATCCAACTGGGGATCATGTAGTACTGGAATATTTACTTTAGAAAAAAAAATCCACGTATTAGTGGACCCGTGCAGTTCAACCCGTGTTGTTCAAGGGTCAGCTGTATATACCACATTTTGCTTATCCCTTCATCTGTTCGGGGACACTCGAGTTGCAGCCACCTTTTGGCACTGTGAATAATGCTGCTGTGAACATGGGTGTACAAATATCTTTTCAAGATGCTGTTTTCAATTCTTTTGGGTATATACCTAGAAGTGGGATTGCTGGATCCTCCTTGGACTTTTTTGAGTGTATGAAAAATGTCTCTTTTCATTTTTATGCACATTTCCATCTACTACTATAAACAGTATTTCCTGTTAATACATATATCTCTGTGTATAGATTCTATAGCTGATGTAGAAGATAGGGCATGAAGTTAAAACTTTGCTAGAAATTTATTTTCTATGTGTGTTGAATATGTGGTAATGTTCCTCTGCTTGCTGACTTTACAAATAACTTTTATATTAAATAGCAATACTATTTAGCCAGATTTTAAATGATAAAATTGCAATACAGTTGAGCCTTGAACAACACAGGTTTGAACTGTTTAGGTCTATTTATACATGGGTTTTTAAAAAATAACTACATTCTACAGTACTACACCATCTGCTGTTGCTTGAATCTACAGATGCAGATCCAAGGATAAGGAGAGCCAACTGTAACGTTAAATATGCTGATTTTCAACTGCGAGGTGGTTGGCACCCCTAACCCCTGCGTTGTTCAAGGGTCAACTGTACAGGGCAAAAGGCTAGTCGGGCAAGAAAAAGGCCTTTTATATTTGTGGTCACCCAATAACATGTATGTATTTTGTCATTCATTGATTTATTTATTCATTCAACACTTACTAAGTGCCAACCATGTGTCAGACATGGCACTGAGTGCTAGGAATAACAACTCAATTCTTGACCTCCCAGAGTTCAAAGTCTGGTGACAGAAGCACACATTAAATTAAAATGATAAAGCAAGTGTGATTTGAAGAAGGGTTTCTAAAAGTGCTGTGGGACCACAGAGGAGGGCGTGATGTGGACTGCTCAGAGGAGTCTACGACGATTTCACTAAGGAGGGGACGTTTGTGTTGGGTATTGAAAGATGAAACGGAGTTTGCCAAGAGGATTAGAAGGGCATTCCAGACTGAAGGAAAACCATGTGCAGAAGCAGATGTGCAGAAAGTGGCCAAAACCCAGAGTGGCCAGAATGAGAATGTGTGTTGTGGGAAGACTGGTGATCACTGAAGATTAAGAGGGTAGGTGGAGGGCTTCCCTGGTGGCACAGTGGACAAGCTTCTTTCACCAGAGACTTCCAACTTCTCTCCATACTCCAGAAAGACTTTTAAGCAGCAGAGTGGAGATGACCAGACTGTCAGCAAAGGAAAAGGGGGAAGCAGAAATCAATGTGGTTTTCAGTGGTTGATAGAGAATGAACTCTACTCTACATAAGGTGTGCACATCTTCATTATCTCCCCATATTTCTCAAGCTTTCTCAGCAAAAATAAACAAGAGGGAATTACACTAATAGCAACGACTTTCCAGCATCCTCTGAGCAGTAGCTTTCAACTCACGCCACAAAGAATTAGAGCCACCAACAGCGTCTGTATTTGGTAGGTTCCTCCCCTCTAGCTCCAGGACAGGGCACAAAAGAAAAAGAATAGAAGAAAGAACTGAGGAATAGAGAAGACTCAGACTTGTCCACATGATATAGCTGCTGGTCCCTTGCCCCGGGGGTGGTTGTGAATCCGTCCGTAGCCCTTGGTATAGTCAGGAAGAAAATCAACAACGCAGATACGAGTGAATCCTGTTTGCTGGGCCTCGGTTTCTGAAACTGCAACCCCCTTACTTCCCAGACTCTCTGGGACAGCTGTTCTACCTTTAAATGCACAAAACTGTAAGGGGGTGTAGTTTTCTGGTGACCCTCAAGCGGTGGAACAGGATTAGAGCAGAGGTGGAGTGACTCCCTGCCTCCCCTACCCCCATCATACAGAGAAGCCCGGCCGGGACTGTGGCCATTCTAGCGGGGCCAACAGCTGTCCCTGCTCCGGGGCCCAGTGCAGCGCGTGATCCTGTGTATGAGAGGATCCCTGTTCTCTCTGCTAGACTACGCTCCCCTGCTGCCCACGCCCCACATCGCCGCCAGACTTTACCCGAACGTTTCCCAGAGCGGGAACCACTCTGCTCGCTACCGGGATGAGAGCCTCATGCGCGCGGCCATCTTGGCCTCGCCCCCTTGTGCCTAGCCGCGCCCCTCACGCCGGCACACGTCATTTCGCTTAAACACGTCACGTCCCCGCGCGCCCGGCCCACGTCCCGACGAAGCTTAAAGTCCCGCCCTGGCCACGCTCCCCGTGTTGGAGCCCGAACCTGTTTTCCACCCAGCTCTGCACCTGCTCTCTGTCCTGACTACGCCCCTGCTGCCATCGTTCCGGGCCTCCGGCCGCGGTCACGCGCCGGCGCGCTAACTTGGGCCCACCCCTGGCCTCGCCATGGGCCCACCCCTCCTTGGAGCTGGACCATCTTTGTTGCACACCTTAGAACTGTAAAGCCACTCCCCCACGGACATGCCGCGCCCACGTTCACGGTAAGTCCTTACACTGCACCTACGCCAGGGCCCTCCTCTCTGTTACGTCACTTGCGTCCCATACGCTACTCCGTGGCCCCACTTCTTCATCGGTGTCCACGCCCCTGATCCGAGTCCTTTCACATTCCTCTTATCCTCGGGGCCACGCTCGTTTCGCTGACCCCACGCCGCTCTCTTGTGCCCATTTCTCTGCTTTCCACTCTGGTAATTCCTCTGCCCATCTCTCCCGCTGTCTCGACCAAGCCTGTCTTGCCTTTACGAGCGGCTACGCACCGACTGAGTCCCACATTTTCAGGTCAAGCCTCTGTGCTACGCCGAGGCCACGCCCCTCCCGAAGTGGCCGTCGCTGACGCTCCTTCCCACGGTGTCGAGACCCCGCCCCTCAAGCCCGGGTTACGTTCCATCCCCTCTATATTCCACTCTGATCTGTCCTGGCCAATCCCGGCGCTCCGCCCATGCCGCCCTGTAAAACCCTGAGGTCCCCATTGAGCACGCTAACCCCGCGCATGCGCGTTTCCCTGCATTCCGTCATGGCCACTCCGTGGGTTCCCAGGCCATCCCCTTCTGGTTGGACTCTGGCCTGGCCCGCGCCTCCTACTCTCCCACTTCTGGCCGAGCCTGGTCCTGGGAAGCCGCAGAGAAGCGGGCGGGGCTCACGAATTTCAGGAGAAAGTCGCCCAGGTCTCGGAGCTAGATGTTAGTGGCGTGTATAGGGTGAGACGAGCCTGCGGGTCTCTGCTTCTCGCCTAAAAATGGATTTTCTTCATATTTCTCCCAGTTCCAAACACCAGAAGTCCAAGAGGAGAAACCGGATAGGAAACGTAACTGAGGACCAACTGGAACTGTGTTCCTACCAGCTTGCCGACTTTAAATGCTAGCGGGCTGCATGGAGTAAGCACATTCCTCTACTTCCTGATGGATGTCTCTCTCCTTCAGACGACATTTTTAGGTACCTAGTGCCCTCCTGCTGTCTAGGACCTAGGGAGACAACACCACACTTAGATTTCTTCTTCTGGCCCCCTACTTTGAGATTAATTTTCTTTACTCTCTCCATTTACAATTCTGGGTCCACAGGAGAAAAGTGAAGAGGTTATTACCAGCTTAATTTTTTTTTTCCTGTCCAGAAACCTCTGAGTGGGCACTCCTAGGGGAAGGGCTCTTTCCGTTAGCCATTCAGTTATTCATTCATTCAAGTCATATTAATGGAGTACTGTGTTCCAGTGACAAGACAAACTTCAAGGAGCTTATAACCTGAAGTTCCCCAGCTTGGGTTTGGATGGGACAAAAATTGAGAAAGTTAGGGAAGATGTGGTAAGGGGGGGTTGGTTACAGGTGGAAAAGGACTTGGTAGGTACTGGTCTCTTTTTTTTAATTGAGGGATAATTGACATGTTACATTTTATTGGTTTCAGGGGTATACATAATGATTCAATATTTATATAATTGTGAAATGATCATCACAGTAAGTCTAGTTAACATCCACACATAGCTACAAATTTTTTTTCTTGTGTTGAGACCTTTTAAGGTTTACTCTCTTTGCAACTTTCAAATATGCAGCACAGTATTATTAACTGTAGTCACCTTTCTGTATATTGCATCCCCGTGGCTTATGTATTGTATCAATATAACTGGAAGTTTGTAGCTTTTCGCCACTTTCACCCATTTTACCCACCCCCACCCCCTGCCTCTGGCAACCAGCAGTCTGTTCTCTGTATCTGTGAGTTCGGTGTTTTGTTTTTTGTTTGTATGTGTGTTTTTTAGATTCCACATATAAGTGAGATCGTATGGTATTTGTTTTCTCTGTCTTGTTTATTTCACTTAGCATAATGCCCTGCATGTTCATCTGTTTGTTTTTGAGAAGCAGTTTTTCTTGATTTTTAGTCCCAGCGGAAATCCTGATTCCTCATCATAATGATGCTATGAACTAAGTAGGAAATAAGTGTCATAAAGTGTAAGTGTCATAAAGAGTTTCATACAGATCGCCTCAATGTAAACTGTTGCCACAATCACAAAGCACAATTAAATCAATTTTATGAACCACCCAGACTTTCTTGTTTATTTGAGATCACAGGCCCTCAATGGTATGGCTTAGCCAGGGCAGCATTTAGATCATCATTCCCCACGATGGCAAGTAAGTGTTAGCTCACATGTTGACTGACTGAATAACTGCACTGGGAAGTTTTGTGGCTGAGGCCAGGCTCCGAAGGAAAATGTTCTGTAATAGATTAATAATGCCTGTTGTGGGTCCAGGATGGATGAGTGGTTGCAACAGCCTATCTGGCATTTCTGATGTGTAGTAATAGAGGTCTTGCATGCACGTCTTTTAGGTGGTGTTCAAAAACAACATTTCGTACTGTAAGTTTTTTTGTTTTTTGTTTTTTCTTTTTTTTTACGCGACCCTCTCACTGTTGTGGCCTCTCCCGTTGTGTAGCACAGCCTCTGGACACGCAGGGTCGGTGGCCATGGCTCACGGGCCCAGCGGCTCTGCGGCATGTGGGATCTTCCCAGACCGGGGCACAAACCCGTGTCCCCTGTATCAGCAGGCGGACTCTAAACCACTGCACCACCAGGGAAGCCCCGTACTGTAAGTTTTTGATGTTTTCAGACAGTAGAAAGAGCATGGTCACTGTCACTGGCCAAAACTTAAGGGCAGAAACTTTGATGTGTTGATTACTTCATATGCTTTGTATATCAAGCAGAATGAGGGTAGCTTAAAATTCTGTTATGAAAATGAGAGCATCTAACCTGAAAGATACATGATCTCTCTACCTCTTTGTAGAGGTTGGTAAAGGTGGTACCTATTGGCAGGGCTAAATGTGACTGGGTGACACTAACTGACAGCCAGATATAAGATTAAGAATGGAAAATACTACTCCATAGAGCATGGTTACAATAATCTTTAGCCTAGAAAGAATATCATGACTTGTCAAAACTGTGAGAAAACTCTTTTTTTAAAAAATTTATTTATTTTAGCTGCATTGGGTTTTCATTGCTGGGCACAGGCTTTCTCTGGTTGCGGTGAGCTGGGGCTTCTCTTCATTGTAGTGCACAGGCTTCTCATTGTGGTGGTTTCTCGTTGCGGAGCACAGGCTCTAGACACATGGACTTCAGTAGTTGTGACATGTAGGCTCAGTAGTTGTAGCTCACGGGCTCTAGAGTGCAGGCTCAGTAGTTGTGGCGCAGTGGCGCACGGGCTTAGTTGCTCTGCAGCATGTGGGATCTTCCCGGACCAGGGCTCGAACCTGTGTCCCCTACATTGGCAGGCGGATTCTTAACCACTGCGCCACCTGGGAAGTCCCAAGAAAACTCTTAATACCACACCCACGTGAAGTTGGAAAGAGTTAAACATTCAGGAAGAAATGTCAGTAAAGTCCTGTTTTACAACATGGGACTTATTTTTTTTTCATTTTTATTTTTTAATTTTTTTATTTATTTATTTTCATTGAAGTATAGTTGGTTTACAATGTGTTAGTTTCAGGTGTACAGCAAAGTGATTCAGTTATATATATATTTTCACATTATTTTCCATTATAGTTTATTATAAAATATTGGATATAGTTCCCTGTGGTATACAGTAAATCCTTGTTGCTTATCCATTTTATGTATAGTGGTGTGTATCTGTTAATCGCATACTCCTAGTTTATACCCTTTGGTAACCATAAGTTTCTTTTCTATGTCTGTGAGTCTTTATTTTGTATAAAGATTCATTTGTATTATTTTTTAGATTCCACATGTAATTGATATCATATAACATTTGTCTTCCTCTGTCTGCCTTGCTTCACTTCGTATATTTTCTAGGTCCGTCCACATTGCTGCAAATGGCAATATTTCATTCTTTTTTATCGCTGAGTAATATTCCACTGTGTATCTATACCACATCTCCTTAAGCCTATTGTCTGTTGTTGGGCACTTGGGTTGCCTCCATGTCTTGGCTATTGTAAATAGTGCTGCTGTGAACGTTGGGGTGCGTGTATCTGTTCGAATTAGAGTTTTCATCTTTTCCAGATATATGCCCAGGAGTAGGATTGCTGGATCCTATTGTAGCTCTATTTTTAGTTTTTTAAGGAACCTGCATACTGTTTTCCATAGTAGCTGCAGCAATTTACATTCTACATAGGACTTATTTTAATGTATTTGTCTTCATGCAGACAGGCGCATATGCATCCTGTTTATGAAACCGTCCTTTAAATCGCTACCTTAGGAATATAAAGTTGGCAGAATTACACTCACTCAGTTTGTCTGAATTAATCTTTATTTCCAAACATTAGTGATTAACTTTCTCTGAACTAGAAAATAGTTACCCTGTGTGGAAAAAAGGCAAGGTTCATAATGGTTACAGTTGTTGATTAACCTACAAAATTTGATGAGCCTTCGAATATCGTAGCTTCAGATTTTTTTTCTCATCTTAAAAAGGGCATAAGGTACAGGAGTGGAGACAAAAATTTTCCAAAGCCCAGGGTTCTTTGTTTATCAAAGATACTGGGAGTTGTTTTTCTCTGGCGGAGAATGTCAAAAAAATTGCAGTGTACCTCGTGATACTTAATTTCCACAGTCTTGAGCTCCTTAAACTGCCCATTTATGATTCAAATAAGTCAATTCAGTGTTATTAAATTACCAAATATTCATGGGATGTGAGAAATGCAAATGGAACCAAATATAGTCCCTGCCCTCCAGGAGCTTAAAATTTGTAGGACCCCAAAGCAAATCACATTGGCAGTAGATCCACGTACAGATGTGAACAATATGCTATGGGAACACAGGACAAAGAGAGAATAAAAAGTTAGTAGATTAGACAAGTCCACAACAAATAGTAACAGCTAAAAATCTATAACAAAAAGAAAAAGATTTCTCGAAGGAGGTGATCATTGAGATAGACCTGTAATAGTGGTTAAGATGTTTAAAGATAAAAAAATGAAAGCTCACAGTGTTCAAGGTTGTATAGGTTTACAAAATACCTGTCTGTGACGATGAAACAGGACAATCAGCTTCAAAATTTAAAAGCTACATTGGTTCTGCCTGCTACATCTTGTTTTATTGCAGGTAAATGGAGCATACATAATCCCCCACATGCGTTTACAACTCTGATGTACTTTAAAAGGCATCTTATGTGAATGAAAAGAACAACTCATGTGTTTTCTTTTCGTGTGGTCTCATATTTAATTCACCCTCCAGAGCAGTAGATCAATAGTAATGTGCCAAGAAACTGCTTTCCAGTAGTGTTGTGGAGTACAAAAAAGCACAGAGAAATCAATTTCTCTTTCCAGTTTCAGGAGACTCAGTGCCTTTCATATTGCTCATGGCAACAGTAGTCTCAGCTTTTTATCTGCATTCCCTAAACTCTAAACATTGGCAGTAAATAGGACCATATTCAGAATGATTGAAAATGCTTTTATTTGTCATCATTACCACTGTTACTGATAAATTATTAAGCTCCTATTTGTGAAATTGCTGAAATGAGCATTGTATGAAGCAAGTTTGATATGAATTCTCTGGAGGTTTAATACTTAAAATTGTGCCTGAAAATAAAGGCTAAGTATGTACAGGATTTTGAAAAGTGGAAGAGAAAAGCCCAGTATGTGGAGAGGCAAGAACAATAGCATCTAGTTCTATGTTCCACCTCTTTTATTGAACTCTCAAGCTCTTTAGTTGTTAAATCATTTTTAGCATGTTCCAAGTGATCCGGACCTTGTAAGAGTCTTCATATTTTAATATTGATGGTGTCTTATTTTATCATTATACGTTTTCTCTATTTATCTGACAGGACCTATAAAATTCAGTATTTTAATTCATTTCATTTTTGGCTGCTGTTTCTTTTGCAAATGACAAGTACTCTTCTAAGCAAATACTGGGGTATAGAAACATTAACACTGTAATTATAGACTATTGAGAAAATAGAATGAGATCACTGTACATCTGTACTTCTTATGTCATGTGGCCAGAACAGTAGTGCAAGGAAAATTCATAGCCACAGATATTTTCACATTAACTGAGAAAGATTAAAAATAAATAAGCCTACGAGTCAACTCAAGAGTTATAAAAAGAACAAGAAAACCAGTATGACAGAAAGAGTAAAGACTTAATAAATGTAAAGATGGATGAATCAGAAAGCAGAAAGAAAGGAGTTAAAAATTAAATGCAAGATCTTGTTTGATTAAACAACAACAAAATAGGTAAATTTCTGGAAAGCGTAAAGGGGAAATGAGAAAAAAAAATTAATATATAACTAGAAAATATAAAGGGAATGTAACAGTGAATGGAGTGTTATATGGGAAATATTGTATAAAGTCCATGAGAAAACTGGGACATCTTGATGAAATGACTGCATTTCCTGGATACTGTAAAGAGCGAAAAGGGACTCAGAAAGAAATACGAAACCTGAAATTAATGACAATATAAGAAAATTTTAAAAGAACTCTTCCTCCGAAATATGTATGGTCCAGAATCTTCAACTCTGAGTATTTTATTTCTTCTAGATTTTCAAGTATTTGTAAACATAGACAATGTTAGAAATCGTTCTGTACCATTTTCAACATGGTAATACGAGGGCTGGAGAAAAGAATCAGCGCTTGAAAAGGAACCTAAATATTCTTCTACAAAAATGGATTTAAAACCTAAAGAAAGAAAACACAGCAACCAAGTCCAGAAGCATGTTAGAAATCATCAAACTGAGCTTATGTAAGGGTTGGATCAGTGTAAAGAAATTTTAAACTATAACGTACCAAATGGTAAAAATTCTCGGATCATATTAATAGATACTGAAAACGCAGGTGATACAATTCAATATAGGTTATTGAATACAGTTCAATAAAGGGAATTTTCAGTGAACTAGGAATAAAATAAATTTGATATATCTCATGAGCTATCAATTTTAAAGTGACTCACCAGCGAATTCCCTGGCCATCCAGTGGTTAGGACTCCACGCTTTCATTGTTGAGGGCACGGGTTTGATCCCTGGTCAGGGAAGTAAGATTCTGCAAGCCAGACTGTGCGGCATGCATGGATGCATGCATGCATAAATAAATAAAAATAAAACGACTCACCAGATCCCATGGAGGAGCAGCTTTCCCTTCAGGGTGAGGAAGAAGACAAGGGCCCTTGAACATACAAGAAGATCCAAAGCTAAGGAAGGTGTGTTTCAACTATTAAAATATATTCACATTGGTCGTCCATGCAGGTAGTAGTATGGGTATTTTGTACTTTTCTCTTTTTGCCTCTCTGTATTTTCTGTACAGAACTTCTATTGCTCTTTTTTCTATTGTTTTTAAAAATGAAACAACAAACATTGAGAAATCATAATTCAGAAGAGAAGAGATTTTCTTCTCATTTCAAATGAGTGGCTTACACTGACAAAAACTCAGCATTTTACAGTCTTCAAGCCTCATCACATAAGTGACTAAGTAAAAGCAAAAGAGAGACATTTGATATATTTATGAAGTTTTAAGGCGAGAAGAAGGCTGAATCAGATTTCTATCTCGCTAACAGGGCTTTGTTCCTTGATGCAAATAATCAGCTTTGTTACCGTCTCTGTCTATTCCCTCCCAGCCCCCAGGATGCCTTTATCTAGTCTAACATTTCCTAAGATAACTTCATCTAGTCTGACTGTTTTCAGGGGTCAGTTATGCGGGCCCTTCCTTCTAGGAAATTTCCATTTCATCTAATAGTGAAATTTCTGGAATGACTGCTAGGCTAACTTTTGGCCACTTCTCTCTCTAGTACAACTTTTCCTGACTCTGTGCCCTGGCAACCAAGGTGAAGGAGATGAGGGAAAGCTCCTTAAGTGGAGTTAGCCAACAGCAGTGGGTCATCTACGATAAGCTATCACCCTAACCAGGAAGGGGAAATGAGAAGTGTAGCTGTTGATATTTTTCTTGTTGCTGTTTTAAAAATCCAGATTTTCTGTGTAACAGCGGGGTCACCCGATCTCATTTTTCCATTCATGGTTTTCAGGCAACGAGGTGGAATGTGGGGACTGAACACAGGCAGAGGCGGCGTGGTAGAGAGGAAAGTCCTGACACTGACCCGCTGTGGGGCTTGATCGGCACCTGTAGAATGCCCACTAGGGGAAAGGTTCTTCTCCACTCACTGCCGTAGTCCTCAGAGCATCTCTGAGGTTTCGTTACAATTTCAGTTTTGATCAGTGATGACCCTGAGACACAGTCGGGTTCAGTGTGGTGGAGATAGGGTTCAAGTGTAAGTCACCCAGGCTGGTATAGTGACACCCATTCCACTCCCCGTTGCCACCAATGCCTTAAATACTGGATCCTCGGTTTCCTCGTATGTAAGATGATTATACCACAGCAACTGTGGGGTGCTGTTTTGAGGATTAGAGAAATAATTCAGCAAAGCTAGTTCATGGTCGGTAGCTCCTAATTACTGTCGTGTAGTGCATTGAGCAATGTAGTTGCTTAGCCACATGTTTCTATTTAAATTAAATTAACAATAAAAGTTCATTTTCTCAGCAGTATGGGCCCCATTTCAAGTGCTCAACAGCCACCTATGCCTAGTGGCATCCATACTGTGTATAGTGTATAGTGCAGATATAGAACATTTCCATCATCACACAATGTTCCTATCGTACTGCTGTACATCATTAACTCAGAGCTTAGCGCTGAGCAAAACCATTCTCTTTGAGTTGGAAACTCTCCTGAATGTTTACCTGTGGACGTGAGAGTCTAATGAGACCAGTCTTGGAAGGGTGTCCTTTGTTCACCAGAGATAGAAAGGAGTGATGTTTGTTTCCTAAATTAAGAGAGTCTATCTATACGCCAGAGATATTTCAGCCCTGAAAAGATGGGAAGTTCATGCCAAGGTAAACCTCCAGAAAGGACTAATTCTTTCCACCGTGCATTTAACCAGACAACAACAGAAGAAAGGTGGGGGGAGGATTCCGACTTTTGGGTCAGCAGAGAAAACATTCTTTGGAGGTAGAATTTGGAAGGGACAGCTAATCTGTTTTCCAAACTGATTTTCGTAAATAACTGACAGGAGATGGGCTGCTTCTCTCAAAGTATTAACCCAGATGATGGGGGTTAATCATTAAACTTTTTTAGTGGTGGCTTGCTTGTTTGTCTGATATTCTAATCTGGGTCACAGAATGGCGAAGGCAGCTTTTAAGTGAAGGGTGGATTATTTTTCCCTCCGTTTGCCTTGTGTTTTCCACTTTGAAAGAATGTTGTGGCTGCTCTTTTTTTAGTGAGTGCTATTCATGCCGAACTCTGTCAGCCAGGTATGTAAGCCTTGAAACTTCAAAATAGATGAACAGTTTTCTAAATGATTGACAAGTCTCTGCCTGAAACACTTCTTTATTTTTCTAAATCTGCCATCGTGTCATGGCTTGAAAGTTGAGGCTGTGAATGTTCTATGAGTTTGAAATAAAAATTTCAACCATTTAAGATGATTGCAGTTAAACTTCTGGGAGTATCTGGGGCAGATTACCTGCAATTCTGTTGATTCAAGTCGCATTAAATATTAGGATTTATCAGGTTCCATTTTGGCAGATTTTATCATCGTATAGTGCTCTCTCTCTTTTTTTCTCTATGGCAGATGCAGAAAATGCTTTTAAAGTGAGACTTAGTCTCAGAACAGCTCTGGGAGATAAAGCAGTAAGTGAAGAAAATTGTATGTTCCTTTAGAATTTTGTTTGCTGATAACACTGCTTTCTCTGCATAGTTATCTTAAACTTGTATAGATTGCTTCTAAACACCTGAAATCTGATATTTTCTTAAAGCACAAAAGATTGTAGTAAAATAGAAATTGTCAATACAGTGACTTTGCCTGAAGTATTTAGTCTGCAGCGTATGCTGGAAAATATGTGAACTTCTGTACTATCCCAAACAATTTTGCAAGCCTGCACGTTTCAGCCTAGCAGAGTGGAGCAAAGGGGCCTGAGTCAGGCTCTCAGGTGTGGGTTGGGCTCTGCTTCTCACCGTTGTGGTCATTTGAACTTTGTCAGTGACTTTTCTCATCATGGAAAGGAGGGCACGTTTCACCCGCATGAGTCTTTCATAGCACAAAATGTTCCAATTCTCAGATGAGGTTTCTTCAGTTCTTCTCAAATATCAAAGTAGTAATGTGAAATATATGCTTAATGAAATTGAATTTTAAAAATTACTCATGGGGCTCCGGTAGCTATAGGAACAGTAAAGACTGATACATTAATAAGATGGAGTTGTGTCATTCTAGTTTCAGTTTTCCAGCATGGTCTGTGACCATTTTCCCAAATAGAAGGTGATAGTAAGATGCCTCAGGCTAGAGATGATAAAACAGTGCTAAAGATACTTGGAAGTATTCAGTTGGCAGGGCAATCCACCATTTTGTTCGCTTGCTCCGTAAGTAATAAACATTCTAACTGCCAGCATTCCTTGAGAACTTAGTTTACTTTCTAGCTGGGACCCTTCTAATCACTTTGCTCACATCAGCTCATTTAGCCCTCACAACAGCCCTTTGAGGAAGGTGGCATGGGTATTCCCATTCTCATTAGGTGGATGAGAAAACTGAGGTGCAGAGACATTATGTGGCCTACTCAAGATGTCAAGTCAGCAAGGGGCAGGGGTCAGGTTTGAACACAGGCAGGATGACTCCAGAATCCACCATCTCTGCCAGTGTGTAGGGTTGCTTATCCCAGGATCCTCTGAGGGCAGGCACTGTGCTGGGTGCTGGGGATGCAGTGCAGCTAAAACCAGGCTTATCCTTGCCCTTAGGGAGCTTATAGTAGTGGAATTGTTTACGTATTAATGAACCAAATGCAAGTGTGTAATCTTGACAAGCATTACAGGGAGGAGAAGTACGTAGGGGCTTTGGCCTCACCAGGGGCCGCAGGAACTGGCATTTGCTGTGAGGCCTAAAGCATGAGTAAAACTGAACCAGGGCATGAAAGGAAAGAGGGTGGAGGGACCAGCCCAATCAAAGGCTTATTATAGGAAAGAACTTGGGGAGAGTGAAGGGTGGAAGGAGGGCAAGGTGCCTGGAAGTGGAGCAGTGGGGAGGACCATGGTACATGATGAGCTTAGAGCAGAAGGAAGGGTCAGGCCAAAGAATGTGTGGGCTGTGTTGAGGAGTGTTGATGTTTTATATATATATATATTTTTTTTTTTTTAATTAATGTATCTATTTATTTTTGGCTGCGTTGGGTCTTTGTTGCTGTGCACAGGCTTTTCTCTAGTTGCAGCGAGTGGGGGCTACTCTTCATTGCTACTCATGGGCTTCTCATTGCGGTGGCTTCTCTTGTTGCAGAACACGGGCTCTAGGCATGCGGGCTTCCGTAGTTGTGGCACGTGGGCTCTAGAACGCAGGCTCAGTAGTTGTGGCACTTGGGCTCAGTAGCTGCGGCTCACGGGCCCTAGAGCTCAGCCTCAGTAGTTGTGGCGCACGGGCTTAGTTGCTCCTTGGCATGTGGGGTCTTCCCGGACTAGGGCTCCAACCCATGTCCCCTGCATTGCCAGGTGGACTGCTAACCACTGCAGCATCAGGGAAGTCATTGATATTATCTTTAAAGTGACGAGGCGTTTAGTGGAAGGAGTGTCATGACACAATTTGTGTTTACAAGACACTTTGGCCACAGTGTGGAAGACAGAGTCCAGGTACCTGGAGTAGAGAGGAGGAGCCAGTTGGGAGGCAGGTGGAGTAGTGCAGGTGGGAGATGATAGCTATTTGGACTATGGTGTGTTGGTGGAGAGAGGGGGCAGTGAAGGGATTTCAGAGCTACGGGGATGGGATGACAAAGAAGAGAGGACAATGGGTCAAGGATAAGTTTTTGTTTCTAATTATGTAACTGGATGCATGATGGCCCATTTATGAGTCAGAACCAAGAACCAACAAGAAAACCATGGCTTTAATTTTGGACTTACTGAGTTTGAGGTATTATTGACAAACAGGCAAGGACAGAGCTGGCTTGAGATACACATTCCTGCATCACCAGCACTGAGGTGGTAATGACAGTGCTGAGGGAGAAAGCGGAGGGTGGCAAGAGGAGAGGGGCTAGAGGGGCTAGCCTTGAGCGTAGCGATTCTTGAAAGCTTAAAGCCCTTGTAGAGGAGGGTGAACCTGCAAAGGAGGCAGAGGGGCAGGAGGACAACCAGGACGATGCTGTATCACGAAAGGGAAGAGAGTGCTTTCAGATGAAGGGACTGTTCAAGAGCATCAAATGTGCTGTTGAGAGGCATAGCGAGGCGTGACTGAAAACTGCTCATTGGGTCATTGGTAACATGAGAGAGCTGCATTGTGGAGTGGAGGGATTGGAAGGCAGATGGTGGAGGAGGTTAAGAATAAGTGGGTAGTGAGGCTTCCCTGGTGGCGCAGTGGTTAAGAATCTGCCTGCCGATGCAGGGCACACTGGTTTGAGCCCTGGTCCGGGAAGATCCCACATGTTGTGAAGCAGCCAAGCCCGTGTGCCACAACTACTGAGCCTGCGCTCTAGAGCCCGTGAGCCACAACTACGGAAGCCCATGTGCCACAACTACTGAGCCCACATGCCTATAGCCTGTGCTCCGCAACAAGAGAAGCCACCGCAATGAGAGGCCTGCTCACCGCAATGAAGATTAGACCCTGCTTGTCGCAGGTAAAGAAAAGCCCACGCACAACGAAGACCCAACACAGCCAAAAATAAATAAATTAAATAAATTTATATTTAAAAAAAAGAGTAAGTGGGCAGTGACCGTGTAAAGTCAGAAGGGTGGGCAACTCCTTTGGGAATTTTGGCTCTGAAGGGCAGGAGAGAGACAGCAATGGGTAGAAGGAGGAGGATTGAATAAAGTAATTTAGTTTTGCTGTTGTTTTAATGGGAAAGAGTTGAGCGTGGTTCAGAGTCAATGGACAGCCTCCAGTCAGCACTGCATGCACAGAAGAGAGGGGAAAACTGTATTGTTTAGATCTTGGGAAGGGCCGAATGGAAGCGTTTCTAATAGAGGTGGACAGAACAGCCATTGACAGGAGGAGAAACACGACATCTGGCCCTTCGGGGGAGGATGTGGATAAGACATGTGCCTGTGGAGGAAGTTCTGTACTTGGTGTCAGGAGGGCGGGGAAGTGTAAGTGGGTGACTCGAGATGTATCAGTAACTTATAAAACAAGAGCGCCTAGTGAGAGTGAGGTTTGAGGGAAGCACTGAGATTTGGAGAGGCCTGAAGGAGCTTTGAACTACTCATTGTGAACCATGAGAGAGAGAAGACAGACAGAGAATCTTAAGGGGATTCTGGGCAATTTGGAAGTAGGTCATCATGAGTTTCGAGTTAAGTCACAGAACCTGTTTTGTGATTTTCTCCAGTTACGCTTGATTACCACCTAAAATGTGGGGTCAGCCACTTCAGTTTGCTAGGGCTGCTGTAACACAGTACCACAGATTGAGTGGCTTAAACAACAGAAATTTGTTTTCTCTCATTCTGGAGGGTGGAAGTCCAAGATCAAGGTGTCAGCAGGGTCGGTTCCTTCTGAGTTCTGTGAGGGAGGGATGTGTTCCAGGCCTCTCCCCTTGTCTTCTAGATGGCTGTCTTCTCCCTGTGTCTACACGTCTTCCCTCTGTATGTGTCTGTGACAAATTTCCTGTTCTTACAAGGACACCCATCATATTGGATTAGGGCCCATCCTAGTGATCTAATTGTAACCTAATCACCTCTGTAAAGACACTATCTCCATATATGGTTCCATTCTGAGGTACTGGGGGATTAGGATTTTAACATATGAATTTCTTTGTAAGGGGGCACAATTCAGCCTGTAAAACACACATACACTCAAGTTTTCAGCTAAGAATATAAAATGTAAAATTGTGCCGGTGTTAATAAAGGGAAGGAAGCTGAGAAGGGGAGTCAGTTTATGAGGGAAAGTTGAAAGGAAAGAAGGGAATCAACCGTTTATGTCCAGGATGAGATGTCCCAATGACCTGTTTGTTGACTGGCTACAAATACTGCAGATTTGGAAGAAGATAATGCAGTGGGAAACACACCACACGTGCAATGATAGAATAGCCAAGAAACTCTATCCTGAACATTATGGTGACATGGTTTATCATGGTCTCCAGTCTGTGTTGTATGAGGAAGATGAGAGAGAGACGTAGACAGGCAGACAGACACACACCAACACCAGTGTGGCCACAGTTAGAACCCAGTGGACCAATTTTTACCCCATTCCTCTTCACTTTACCTTCGGTTTTACTTCTCTTTCAGTGTGCCTGGGATACAAATGAAGAATATCTCTTCAAAGCGATGGTGGCTTTCTCCATGAGAAGAGTTCCCAACAGAGAAGCAACTGAGTAAGTAAGCAATGAAAAGTCTAAATTGATTGTTTGCAAGTATTATTTCAGACAGGACTTTAATTCAAAACTCAATCTTGAAAATAAGGTATACATCTAATTTTTAAGGGACCCACATTTTAATTCAACATTAAAAAGAACCTTTATAATCTAGCTCAGCTTATAGTTTATATCATGTTCTAACAATGCTCTTCATTCAATAGGCACTATGAAGATAAATATAAAAATTTGTAGTTACATGTCATAACCTTTCTACATCTATCTATCTATCTATATATATATAATATTGTAAGTTGAAGTTATATAAGTTGAAGATTAAGATGCTGACAAGGTAGGTTTCATTCTGAGGCCTCTTCTTTCAGCTTGTAGGCAACACCAAATCTTTGTATGCTCACATGACCTCTTCTTTGTTGAGGGGGAAATGGCAGGGGAGAGAGTGAGCATTCTGGTGCCTTTTTGGATGAGGGCGCTAATCCTTTCTATCAGGGCTCCACCATTATGACCTCATTTAACTGTAATTATCTCCTTATAGGCCCTATCTGCAAATATTAATACATTCACATTTGGAGTTAGGACTTCAACATATGAACTTGGGGGGCAAGGGGATAAGTTCATAGCACTCATTTTGAAAATAACTTATATATGTATAGGTTCATCACACTGTTGGTATCTATCATAGCACCCTGTTATTTTCTTCAAAGCCTTAGTACAACTTTTAATAGTTTTACATTTGAATCTGTTCTTCCGAAGGAATCTTCCCATTTGTGGTGTTTCCTTCCATCTCCATTTGTGATTAGGGTAACACTCCTGATTTCTCTCTACTTCCTTACTTCAGTCTTCCCTTGAGAGGTGAAATGACTGATTTGATCAGTGGGCTGGAAGGATAAACTGGGCATGGGTTCACTTCTCTTGAGGAGCCGGCCTGCCCTCAGCACGCATTTTTCTGCGCTGCCCCCCACACTAAGTACAGAATCAGGCCCTGCCTGGGCAAGCTTACATACCCACACGGCTGTCCATGCTGTCTGTAGCTGTAGACTGTTTAGATTGGTAGGTACCAGATCCTAAGGTGTTAAATATCTTGCATAGTACACCAGAATATGGTGATACCTGCCTCGGTTCAGCTCTGCCTGGGTCACTATAGATGAGTTTATCTCATCACAGGATATTTTTAAAATTAGGAAGGAAATTTGCCCGCTGATAAAAGTCATATCCTCCAACGCAGCCTTTTATTTTGGTCTCCTGTCTGCTTCATTCTTTTGTCTTAATTTTATCAAGAATTTGGCAGAGAGGGTCTCTATTTATTGTCTTCCTTAGACCCACAATGTATTATGCATGGGCTGTGAATATAAGGGATAAAACAGAAGAGAAAAATTTGGGGCAGCAAAATAAACATATGGTATGTGGATTTGCATGTACACAAACACACATATATATACACAACACATGTATGTATTTTAAGATATGTAACATATTCACATGATTCAAAAAATTAAAAGAAGGAGGTGTAAGGTAAAACAAAATGATGCCCTACGTGAACTTTACTCCTGTTTTATAGATTTTTAGAAAAGATATATTTTCCTTTATCTTATGCCTTCAAACGGAAGCATTCTTTCCAAAACAATTTTATAATAACCTTTTAAAAATTAAAATGAGAAGATTTCCTTCCAGACAATAAAAAAAGAAAAATATAAGGAGAAGAGGGAACCCATGTACACCATTGGTGGGGACGTAAATTGTACAGCCACTGTGGAAAACAGTATGGAGTTTTCTCAAAAAACTAAGCATAGAACTACCATATGACCCTGCAATTCCATTCCTGGTTATATATCAGAGAAAAGGAAAAACCCAACTCAAAAAGATACATGCACCCCAATGTACACAGCAGTGTTATTTACAATAGCCAAGACATGGAAGCCACCTAAGTGTCCATCAACAGAAGGATGGATAAAGAAGATGTGGTGTACACACACACACACACGCACACCCACATCCACATATATACATATACATACAATGGAATACCACTCAACTGAAAAAAAGAATGAAACTTTGCCGTTTGCAACAACGCGGATGGACTTGGGAGGCTATTATGCTTAGTGAAATAATAAGACAGGTACTGTATGTTATCACTTATATGTGGAATCTAAAAATTAAAGTAGTGAGTATAATGAAAAACACATTCAGGTATAGAGAACAAGCTAGTGGTTCCCGCTGGGGAGAGGGAAAGGGGAGGGGCAAGATAGGGGTAGGGGGTTAAGAGGTACAAACTACTATATAGAAAATAAATAAGCTACAAGGATATATTATACAGCACAGAGAATATAGCCAGCATTTTATAATAGCTATAAATGGAGTTATAGCCTTTAAAATTGTGAATCACTGTGTTGTACACCTGAAACTTATATAATATTGTACGTAAAAACTATACCTCAATTTTCAAAAACGAAAGAAAAGAGAAAAATGTAAGGAAAACAGCCGCTGGTCATCTCACAATGCTAGCCCCTCAACTAGTCTCTTTTTATCTTATTGTCATTTTTCATCAACAGATTTCATACATCGCTGTGTTCATTGTATTATTACTTCCTCTTAGTACCTAAATTTCACCTTGTAAATGACTATGTTATATCACATTTCCATTCTTAGGAAAAGTTAATTTAAATATGTAACAGATTAGTTTTGAGGAATTCACTTTGGGAATTTGATTTTTCGGAACCTGGACATTGTAGGAGTCTGTGAATAGGTAATCCGGTTTATTTGCAAAGGTGTTTTAATTGGAACTGGGTGCATAGGCTATATAAAGGCTTTTGCTGCCAATGTCAGGTGAAAAATTGAAAAGCGCAAACCTAGATTGAGGTCAACACATTGTTTTCCTGTATATGCTAAGGCAGCTTGAGTCCCAGCAGTACTGCTGTCAGGGGGCTGGGGGCTGAGGGCTGCCTCATGAATCAGGATGTGTTTAAGATGCAGTACAAGTGCTGCCCCCTAACGGTGGATGCTTCTTTACATGAGCAGGTTTCCTCTATGGGAAAGGGCACCACAGGATGCAAGATGAATTGAAAACAACTTCCCAGACAGGCTGCCTCTCCCGAGTGTGGTGGGTAATAGAAAGGCACCACTAGCTTGGCAAACGGATCCGATTTTAAATGTGCTTTGAATTTCAGAGGTCTTTTGGTGCCAGCATGAGGCAGAGTGGATTCTAGAGGGTGGGAAGTATGCCTGTTAGGATGGCTTTAGGGATTCAAATCTTGAACATTGGCCAGTTTTTTAAATCATTTTTTCCTATCCTGTCACTGCTTATTCTATGGATAGTGCAGAAAACTTAGAGCTACTGAGATGCACTGGGTGGAAGATGTAAAGAGTAATTCACTAAAGATAGTCAAATAATGAACAGAGTAATGAAGACTCTTCGTCCCACCTCTCTCCCTGTCCTAACTATGGTATCTCATATCAAGCATGATCACCTCCAGTGACACAGGGCTCAGTGTCTCCTCTGCATATTTGGGAACGTACCGCCAGCCTACCCTTGACCCAGTATAAGCTGGATTGACTCTGCCAGAGGGTGTTCTTCCCAAAGCGAGGTCCTGGCCACATCCATGAAGGACTTGCAGGAGAGCTGAACGGGTCCAGTCAGCATGACCCCACGCGGGCAGTGGAAGAGAAGGTCGAGGGTCCGAGAGGCAAAGGGCGAGGCCCTGCAGAGAGGGTGGGGCGTGTCCACGGCCTTCCCCGCAGGACAGGGGCGGGGATGGGTCCCAGTGCGGGTGCACCAGGCAGCCCGCTGGGAGCTGACAGCTGGGTCCGTGTGATGGGCGTCCACTAGCGCCCAGGCCACACTGGTGGCCCCCTCGCGTGTTCCCCTACCCACCTCAGGTCAGGCAGAGGTGCTAGTAGAGAGAGGAGTCGTCTGCGAGAGGAGAGAGGGGCACATCACTCCCCAGCTTGCAGACGTTCCCAGGGCCCCTTCCAGCAGCCACCAGAGTAGCAGCACGTGGAGCGCGAGCCACCGTGATGGTGTCCCCAGGCACTGAGACTGTCCCGTGGGTGGAACAGAAACTGGCGCCTGCCTCTTAGCTGGAGAAGTCTGAAGGCAAAGGCTGGCTTGAGCCTTCACGGCTGGGTGAGAGAGGGCGGCTTTGCCAACAGCCTGCACTGGGACGGCTGCCCGCCCGGGGCCAAGCAGAGGCCTCCGGAGGGAGCTGCGCGAGTCGCTGCCTGTGGGGCCCGAGATCTAAGTGCAGGGCAAAGGGAAGGCGGCAGAGCGGGCAGGGAGGGGCGAGATGGTAGCCTTCGGCCGGAGTGCGTCGTCCTTGTCAGGGGAAGGGGCAGTGCACAGGTCCCCAGACGGTCTCCCGAGGCGCCCCGGGTGCACTCTGGGTGGAGAACGCGAGGACCCGCCCTGGCAGGGGCCACCAGCGGCCAGAGGGCAGCACAAGGAGCCTGGCTAGGGAAGGCTGTCTCTGCTGTCGGACCCCCGCGCTCTCCCACCTCCCTTTTCCATCCCCCAGTGAGCGGGACTGCGGGGAGGTAAGGGACGAAGCGCAGGAGGGGTGGAGCCAGGAGAGTCAAAGAACAGAGCAGGCCGCTGAGGCCAGCACGGCCCGGGCGAGGGAAGCTGTGTGTTAGGGCGGCGGGAAGACAGTTCGTCTGGGTTTTGATCAGACCGACCTGAGCTCTTTAAGGGCCAGAAGTGACCGGCAAGCTCCATCGCGCCTCCTCGAGATGCTGTCAGGGAGTGAGGGAGAGAAAGAGCTGACCAGCACCCAAGGCAGCGGTGTGAGAAGCAGAAGGCTCTTCTTCACGGCGCTCCCCTGAGGCCGCCTGTGTGCTACACTGCTGGATGGGGGCCAGAGAATTAAGCAACCTCTGTTGGAAGCCTGCTGTGTAGGCTGCTAGGTAGGCCCTGAGATTGAAATGATGGGTAAGTCCGGGCCCCACACAGCACAGGCCCACACCCAAGAAGCCGGCCCTGGGAGTCATGGAAGACGGACGAAATGTGACAGAAACAAGACAGCTCCTTTGAAAGCATTACTGACAAATCTGGATATCAAGTGGTTTTCTTGCTCTTCCCTGGATTTTCTTAAAAGTAGAATGGAAGAGGGAAGGACAAGTTTAAGTGGTAGAAAGTTCTGGTTTCATTGGATCAGATTACTTGAAGGTTTCTTGGGACTTTGATTGAAGATGGTAAACAGGTGTTTTCAAGTTTTTATAATAAGGTTTAGGCCAGGTTTTCTGAAAAAGTTCCATGGGAATTGTTAAATGTTGAAAGTATTATTACCTCAGGAAAATATGATTAAGTTTAAACTTTAGCCTATTTTCCAGGAAAACTGAGAAATCTAATGGCCTAGTTTACTCCAATGTTGGTTTTTAGAATAATTTATCATTTTTAGCAGGAGAGGCAGAAGTCTAACTCAGGCCTAGCGTTCCCTTTCTGTGTAAAATGGTGTAGGGCACGGAATGGATTTCTTCCTCTGCCTAATTATTCAAGGGTAAGCCTTGTGACCTAGGAACGAACAACATGCTCTTGTATCCACGGTAAGGGGATGAACGGTCTCGTGCCTGTTAAACAGCAGCCCAGCTCCTGTTTAGTCTTTGGATTTCCAGAAACAAGAGCCCGATTCTTCCCACCCTAGCTGGCCCTGTCTGGCGCCACTGATGAGGAGTGGCAGTGGAGCCAGTTCTTAGACAGTTGCCTTCAGACCAGGGCTCCCCACACCTGAGGAACGGGAGTGGACCTTCCTACCCTTTTAGTGATTTGCTGACAGGAGCGACTGTGTAAGTACTACAGCTTTGTGAAGCAGTTGGACAAAATTATTATTCCACTGAATACAAAGAATTCCATCAGACCCAACTATATTTACACATCTTGAAAGTGTAGGTTTGCTGTTTAGCTGTGCTAATGCCATTTCAGTCATTTATTTATTTATTTTTATTGAGGTATAAGTGACAGATCACATTAGTTGCAGGTATATGACATAATGATTTGATATTTGTATGTATCGTGAAATGATCACCTCAGTAAGTCTAGTTAGCATCCGTCACCGTGCATTGTGATATAATCTTTTTTCTTGTGATGAGAACTTTGTAAGAGTTAGGCATTTCAGTTTATACAGTTACATCAAAACATACTTTAAAAGGCATGTTTAGTTCAGTACGTGCTGTCGGCTGATTAATTTTTCATTTTGTGCAAATCTTAGAGGACATTCAGTGTGGCCACATTTAGAAGAAAGGGCGTGGAAGAAGTCACGCTGGTTGGACATAATCTGTCGCCGGAAGGAATCTGCATCTTTTGGTCGCTAAGTAAATTATCTACTGAAATCCGTAAATCACTCTTCTTGTTACTCCCTTTAGCACCCACTTTCCTTACATGCACACTTCCTCTTGGCTACCTCTGTCTGCACTGTATTCAGGAGTCTTCTTATACTAGAGAGTTGTGTGTGTTATGTTGTCTGAATATTTGTGCTTGGGGAAACAAAGTTTTAGGGAAGTAATCTCCCTCCTTTCCTTCCTCCCTTTTCTGTTATTGCTGTGCTGGCCCAATTTACTTTCTCAGTTACCCTCTCTTGGAATAATGTAGAAACAGTGAGTAAAAACAGTGGAGCTCATTACTCCATTCTGTTAGTTCATTCATCCAACTATTCATATCACAGTCACTGAGCACCCACACGGGCCACACTTCAGTAATACAGGGCCGCACATTGCAGGGTAGACTTGGGCCTTGGCCTCGTGGCCCAGGGCCCAGAGAAGTCTTGTGTTGCGGATGGACAGAGTGTTTGATAGGCTCCCAGGGAACGCTCAGCTGATAAAATTGAAAACGGTGCTCAAAGCTTGGAGACTATGAAGCTCTACTGTGGGTAGAAATTAGAGCCCCTCCTGACAAACACTGTGGACAAACCACGTGGAATCCAGAAACCCTGTGCCCTCCCCTCTGTCCTGGGTGTGTTCTCTGACAGAGCATGGAGCCTTGTGGGCAGATCCGGGCATCTCGGGAGTTTTGGCCCCCACTTTGGTTTTAATCTTTGGTGAGCTCACACTGTGACCTTGATCTTCAAGCGTCTTAATAGCACTAAACTCCTAGACCTGGCACGTATGGGCCCTAAATGGCCCTACAGTAGAACTCTTTTCCTAACCCTCCCTAACCATAGTAGCTAATCATTGTTAGCGCTTGGTAAACATCTGTGAGTGAATGAAGTATGCTTAACGTCCTGGCTCTTAAACCAGGGCCCCGTCTACTGGGCTGCAGTGGCCACAAGCAGACGGTGTCCCACCCACCATTTCTCCCTCGTGTTGCACCTGAGTCCCCTGGGTGGATACTCCCACGGTGAAGGTGGCGGGAATGGCCACAGTAGAAGGAGCTCCCCACCGTCTGCATTTTATCTCTTGCTGGACCTCAGTGTCTTACTCTTGCGGTAGCCAGGACATCCGTTAATTTCCCAAAGGATCATCCAGATGAGGAGGAAGCCCCAGCCCACGAGGGTGTCTCCATCGTCCTATGCAGCCTCTGCCTTGCAGCTGACTCCAGAAGCAGGGGTGTGCTTTCCCCTGGCCCTTTCTCCACAAGCTCGCTACTTTGGGAAGTGGGTTTACTCATTACCAGTTCAACTGCCTAGGTCGGAACAAAATGTAAACATGTCTCTGTAGTTCTGTTTCTATAGTTGATATTTGTAGAGTGGAAGCGTACTGTTTTGTGTGCTTAAAATCTTTGACTTACTTCTCCTGGCTAAACCATCATATAGGAGGGATACTCACTACTCTTCTATTGAGGAAGACCCTAAGCAGTTAACCGTACCCTCACTGACACACGAAGGTCTCAAGCCCTTTCTCGTAACTCACGCAGAGCGCAGTGCCTTGTCTCATGTCTAGCAAATGGCAGGTAGCAGACTTCAGAATAAAAGCTTGATTTATAGAGTTTCAGCCCAGGATGTTTTGTATGTAACAGTAACTGTCTCCATTGAAAATGTTGTTTAATATTTTCAGCCAGCAATTTTAATGTTTTGGACATCTTTATTTCTAAGTAGATAACATATTTTCCTGTTATTTGCTGAGGTGCTGTGTTAAAGCATTAGTTGCCACCCAGTGGAAACATGGAATGAAGGACTTGAATTCGTAGTAAGGGATAGTGGGTTCCATGGTGATGGGGACAGAGGAAGCGCTTGGGCCACAGTGTGTCGATGCAGCTTGTGTGCATCCCTCCTCCTGCCTTGGTTTCTTCATAGCACATCTCCCCACCTGTCAGTGTGTACATCTATTTAAATGTTTACCTTCTGTCTCTGCCCCCTTAGAAAGCATGCTCCATGGGAGGGAGAAGGGACTTGGCTATGTTTACAGATCATTCTCTGACTCTCTGAAGGGGAAACCTTGAAATTCATGTTTGAACAATATTTGAAGAGGCTTTAGATGGAAAGAACAATACAGGCAAATTGTCCAAATGACCATTTACTTGGTTTCCGGCCCCCTGTATTATGCCAGCAATATTACTGTGTATTTTTTTTGATTTATATAAATGGCTTGTGCTACTCATAATATGCCACTTCCCATCTTTTTCATTTGACAGTGTATTTTTGAGATATACCTTTTTAAAAAAAATGTGTAACTCTAGCTCCATAGTTCCCAACTGGGGGTGATTTTTGTCCTTCAGCGAGTGTTTGGCAGTGGCTGGAGACATGTTTGATTGCTTTTACTGGCGGAGGTCCTGATGATATCAAGTCCACAGAGGCCAGGATTGCTTCTAAACATCCTGCAACGCACAGGGCATCCACATCATAGAATTATCTGGCCCAGACCAAACAGTGCAGAAACGCTGGGCTCTTTCTTTCCTTTAATCTGTGGAATAGTAGTCCCTTGATAGCAATACCATATTTACTTTATCCCTTCTTCTGCTGGTGGACATTTAGGTTCTTCCAATCCTCTGCTCTGACAAAGGGGGCTGCGAAGAACATCCTCACCTGTGTGTGCGTGTGTGTGTGTGTGTGTGTTTCTGGTGGCCGCACTGTGTTCTAGGAAACACTTCCAAATGCCGCTTCAGAAGGACTGGATCCATCGACACCCACAGCACTGCCTGGGATTCCAATTCTCTGCATCATTTCCAGCATTTGATATTTTTTAACTTTTCAATTTTTGCCAATCTAAAGATGATAAGTGAGAAGCTCATTTTAAAAAACTGCATTGTCTGATTGTTAATGAGGCCCAAAACCGGAGTCATTCGCACCCCACAGCATTCTTTAAAGTGGGGGATATGTTTTTGCCAAGCACACACCACTCCATTTTGGTCATCTCTGTGTCTTTGAAAAAGGCACATTCTGGGAGACCGGGCTTGACTGTTTCTGCCAGTCGAGGTCACTGTCCCTCAGTAGCTCTCCACCACTGATATTGTGCACCGCCCACCCCACCCCCTCCCCCCCTCAAACATCTGGCAGGGCCTGGAGACACCTTGTATGTTTACAATATGGATTATCTACTGGCACCTAGAGGATAGAGACCAGGGATTTTGCTAAAACCCTACAATGCAGAGGTCTGCACTCCACAAACAAAGACTTGTCTGGCCCCAACAGAGCTCAGGGTGGAGAAACCATCATGTGGATGAAACCCTAATGTTTGAATCTTTGAAAGAAAGACTATGACAATCTCTAGGATAATGAGGCTGTTTTAGTATTATTTAAAGTAAGAACAACCTTTAAATCGTATGAAGTGGGCAGTAGGGGAGAAGCACGGCTTCCTGAGAAGGGTCCTCCGAGAAGGGTCTTCTCAGGGGCAAAGGCAGCAAGGGTGGGTGGGCAGGAGGGAGTGCAGGCCTGGACGTCAGCGGTGCTTCCTCGGGGTGGGCTCTGCAAGTAGGAGAGGTGGCTCTGGGGCTTGGCAGCTCCTAGCTGGCATGGAGGGAGCTGGCCTGGCGGTCCATGCCAGTGACTGAGGCAGGGGTATGGCAGGGGTCAGCTGGGTAAAAGAAATGTGGGTTTGAGTGTCAGGAGGAGGTGGCCTTGGCTCTCAGGACTCAAGGGGGACGTCAGACTGCAGGAGGCCCAGGCCTGGGAGTGCTGATCCGCTCCCATCTCTCCAGCGAGGCTCTGTGCCCTGGGCGGCTGGGTGCGATGGGGGTTGGGATGGGGCGTGGGGGTGGGGCCTCACAGCAGGGTGGGCGGCAGACAAGGAAGGCTCAGGCAGGGCTGCTGTCAGGCCGGGGCTCAGTGTCCTCTTCTCGGAGGCGGTTGCACCGGGAGCAGATGCTTCTCAGAGGCCCTGGCCTGGGCACAAAGGCAGGGACCACTCCATTCTTCAACACGGGCCGGAAGGCCGACAGGCTGGGCTCGGTGCTCTCAGAGCTGAGACGCCCATCGAGCCGTCTTTGCCCTTCCTTGCATCGGCTGAGGGCCCTCAGCGCGGTCTCCTTGGCACAGGGTTCCGGGGACTCGTGGCTGGGCGGACACGTGGACAAGCTGCTTAGGCTTTCAACGGGGGCGGTACGGATGTCCACCAGGCTCTGCGTGGGGCAGGAAAGGCGGGCATTCCACCGGGACCTCGTGAAACCGTTGCCATGGCCGGAAAACCCCAGGCCCGAGAAGGTGCGGAGGAGCGGCCCTCTGGGAAGGCGCCTCCAGGCCTGGGGCACCAAGGACCCGCGGACCGGGTAGTACTTCCAGCTGCGCAGGGCGGCGGGGAGCGGCCTGCTGCGGAACCAGAGCCCGCGATCCTGGCAGCGTCGGCGGCGGCGGCGGCGGCGGCAGCGGCGGCACAGTATTGGGCACCCGTTCGGGCGCATCGGGAGGCAGGTGCCGCGGGCGGGCCCGGTCCATGGAAACCATGGGGACCGGCGCTTCCGGGCGTGGGCTGGCTGCGTGGCCTTGGCCGTGCCCAGGTACCTGCTCAGGTAGCTGCCCATGGTCGCGGGTCAGCGGGGTCGGACCTTTGACGGGCTTTGGCTTCTGGGCGGCCCCGAAGTCTGTAGACGTCAAGCTTATGGCGCTGAGACGACCTTTAGCATGGGCGTGTGGGACGGCTCGTGGGCTGTCGGAACCTCTGGGAACGAGGTCCTGCGCGGGCCGGGCCAGCGCCCCGCGGACTCGGGGTCTCGCGGCCTCGGGGCCTCGTGGGGCGCTCGAGCACAGGGGATCCTTCAGCTACCCCTGCTGGCCCAGGCGCTTGGCTCTGGGTGGCGGAGTAGTCCTCCACTTTTTTCCCTTGACATTTAAAGGGAGAAAATATAATTTGTACGAGGTCCTGAAAATTACAGAAAATTGACTGAGGGGCACTCTTTCATTATTGTAAAAATGAACAAAATTCACTTGGATGCTCCTTTAAGGAAAAAGTGGGAATTTACCTGTTTTTCTGCAGAGGCTGTGTGTTTCTTCTAGAATGGTTGCTAATGTCAGGTTTTGCAATTTTGCTTATAAGGACATGCTGAAAGCCGTTCAGGATTTATGTTTTAGCTCCGACAACGTTGGTTGGTTTTGGGCTCTTCTCTTATTTTTCTACGTTCATACATTTCATACATTCTTATATAGATTGTCTCTAATCTGTGCAGTATTGCCATTTCTTTCTTGTCATTTCTACTGGTGATCCAGGTATACAGACTAGAGTGAGGCACATTTCCAGTTTATAGTTGGAAGCAGGTACCCGCAAAAACAGTGTTCAAAGCCTGCTGGTAAATGTTACAGCAGTTTAGTCTGGAGGTCTGTTGTTGGTCCGACCCCTGTTACTGGAGTAAGAGAGGGGTGGAAACAGTGGCCAACAGAGGAAGCAAGTCCTCGATCAACAGATTTGTCTGGTTCTGAGAGGTGGAAGGCTGAATGAAGAGGACACTAAGAAGATCCTGATGAGGAAACACAAAAGCGTTTTGTGTCAGAGAGAGAGGCCAAGAGTTGAAGAAACAGGGATGCTGTCAGCTAACAGGTGATGAAGAATGAGATACCTAATGCCCTCTACTGAGCCATTCCCTGTTTTTGTTTCTTTTTTGGTAGATTCCTTATTTTAGGAATGATCCCCAAGTCTATGATTTTGAAATAAAGGAAATTTCCTATATTATTTTCTTATTAGTAGGACATTTCACCTCTTAAGGTGGTAATAACACCAGAGTGGAATGTCTAGTGCAATTTGGTATTATTTGCTCATAATGTACTTTTTTTCTTCTCATCGCCTGCAGAATTTCCCACGTCGTACTTTGCATTGTAACCCAGTGGGTGTCATTCTGATTTGTAGTTACCAGTCCTTCAAGGAATCACACCCTTCCTGCTGTTGAGGTACAGTCAGCCATAAGGTAATCACCGCTAAATATGCCTTCCACTGGTAAATCAAGTTATTGATTAATTCAGCTGTTTTCGTAGATTTTGAAGACTTCTCTCTCTGGTTCCAAGTGATTTATTTATTAAGATTTCAAAGATTTCATTTCGTTACTTTGGAATAGAGATTAGTATACAGCAGTGGTTCTCATCCAGGGGCAGTTTTGCCTCCAAGGAGACCTTAGGCAATGTCTGGAGACGTTGTTGTACAGTGCTGGTGACGGAGTAGGCAGAAGTTAGGGACGCCAGTTAACATCCTCCTGTGCTCAGGATAGCACTTCACAACAAAGAACTATTCAACCCCAAATATGCATTGTGCTGTGTCTGATAAGCCCTGGTTTAAACATTAGCTAAGAAGGTTTAGTACTGTTTTCTTTTGGCGAGAACACCTTGTACGGCACTATTGTGTGATGGTTCATCATATGCTTTCTTGAGCCCGAATGCTTATGTGTTTTTTGGGGTTTTTTTTTGGGGGGGAGTATAGTTGCTTTACAATGTTGTGTTAGTTTCTACTGTACAGCAAAGTGAAAGTTTTTACCTTTACAAGATAATTTTTTGAAAAAAGGTAAAAGCACGACTTTCATACAAATTAAAAATAAATGCTATCAAAGATTTTTTTATCTTATTAATGAGGGAACTAGTAAGATGTTAAAACCAGTTTAAAGGAGACTTCAAGGCAGCATGCAAATGCGGGAATTGAAGAATGGTGATGTTTGTTTATTAAAAGATACACCAGTCTATCCATTTACAGTGCTCCACCAGCACAATTCACCTTGATTTTCTGTGGACAAGAATCATTTACATTGTATCCGTTTTCTCCAACTTACAGATATGCAAAATAACTCAAAAACAATAAAAGGTGGAATTGTCCAGAAGGGTAGATTTGCAGGACTCTCAGTCATATTTTTCACCCATTTGAAGTTTTACCATTTTTTCCTGACAGTTCCCCATCTCCTCTCCTTGGGATTATAATAAACTTTCAGAAGTGAAATGTATTCTCTTCTGCACAGAAACAGAGGAAGCAGTTTGTTTTTATTTCAATTAATGTGCACTTTATGTGTGTCAAAACTTCAAATCCCACACATGATTGGTGTTGGGCAAAGGTATATTGGAAGAATGAGTTCACAAAATAAACTATTTCCTGAAAAAGAATGAAACAAAGTTCACTCTTCTTACAAAGGATTTATTTACAAGTTACTGAAATGCATATTTTTTCTCGTTACCAAAGAGAAATATCTAGTGAAAGAACTCATCTGCTCTTTGTAAAATATTAATGTTTAAGATAATGAGTGTATAATCAAATGCCAAATATTTTTGTGTGAATAATCATCTGTTTCCCTTGCTGAAGCAAAGGCATTGAGGCTCTATACCCATGGGCAGTGATTTAACAAGGCTTTCTTTGTTTTGTTTTTTTAATAAATAAAGAAATTTATTTATTTTGGCTGCGTTGGGTCTTCGTTGCTGTGCGGTGGCTTTCTCTAGTCGCGGCGAGCGGGGGCTGCTCTTCGTTGCAGTGTGCGGGCTTCTCATTGCTGTGGCTTCTCTGGTTGCAGAGCATGGGCTTCAGTAGTTGTGTCTCGTGGGCTCAGTAGTTGTGGCTTGCGGGCTCTAGAGCGCAAGCTCAGTAGCTGTGGCACATGGACTTAGTTGCTCCGCGACATGTGGGATCTTCCCAGACCAGGACTCGAACCCGTGTCCCCTGCATTGGCAGACAGATTCTTAACCACTGCGCCACCAGGGAAGGCTAACAAGAAGGTTTGAGCTAAATTGTTTCTGCGTTTTGCCAGTAAGAATACTGCTAAGAGCCACTACTTAGGGAGTAAGAATTAGGAATATTGTATTTCATGAGAAAAGGGATTTTATTCAAGCCCTGTGATGAGGGAGGGCTAGAAGGAAAATGAAGGCACTGTGGTTAAACCAGGCTTCAGTTAATGTGAGGAAGAGGTGTGAGTGTTCAGGGTGAAAGTCGAAGATCTAGATGAATATGTTCACAACAAAATGTCTGTTTCAAAGGCCCTAGTAGGAAGGGCTATTGAGGGGGTGAGGTTGGCCAATAGAATGGTAATTTATGTCCGGGAATGGTTAGGGCTCATCAGGATTGTATGAAAATAAAGGAAACAGTACCAAGAGGGAAGGATAGAGTGAAAAGAAAGGAGATGGTACCTAGAAGGCAGGTAGTAGGAATTTCAAGGCTGAAGAACCTATGTGGTTGGGCAAAATAATGCTAGTTCCGCCTAATGCTTGCATAATATTTTCTGGTTCACAAGGCATGTTCTGATGCATCTGTGGCATTCAGTATCAACACCAATCATTTGTGAGCTGTTATTATTATCCCTGCTTTATAAATGAGGAAATTGAGGCTCAGAGAGATTAATTGATTTGCTCAGGTCACCTAGAAAAATAAAGAGTGACGACTTGAACGCAGGCATGCTGCCAGCACATGCAGTGATTTTTTTTTTTTCTCCCGGTCTGCTAGAGTATCCACACCCGTGGAATTAGGTGAGGGGATGACAGACCAGTTCTAAGATGTCTGCTTTTGATCTGTTTTGAGGGCCTGGCCTTATTCAAGGCCAATCTTGGCTAGAAGATATCCATGGTGATTGACTCCTCTTGGGGATTTCAGTGGTAGATGGAGATATAGTTTGTACTAAACTAGAACCTCTTATCAGCCTGAGTGCTAACCAACCAGGTAGACAGAATGAGAATGCAGAGCAACTTTTCACTTTACTCTGTTATACCTCGGTAGTGGGGTTCATTATTTTGTGGGAATGTTTGTGTTACCGTGTTAGCAAAATTAGGTTACGAAAAAAGAAAACATTCTGTAGTTTGATAAAAATTGCATTGAAATTATCCCCTGCTGCAGATTTCCTGGCTGGGATTCTCCTTCCCATTTATGAATAATCAGGCCACCCCATAGATTTTCATTTGCTAAAGGAGGTCTTTCTTGATACCCTGGTGCTGGTCTGCAGAGATTCTCCAGCTCTTACTCTCAGGTTCAGGATCAGTAGTCACCAGCCACATGTGGCTCTCAAGCACTTGAAATGTAGTTAGTCCAAGATTAGATACGCTCTACGTGTAAAGTACACACCAAATTTCAACGACTTAGCACAAAATAAAATGTGAACCAACTTAAAATTGATATTACATGTTGAAATTGTATTTTCTTGGATATAGTGGGGAAAATATATATATATATATATTTTTTTTTAAGTATTTATTTGGCTGTGCTGGGTCTTAGTTGCATCACAGGGGAGCTTTAGTTGCAGCACGTGGCATCTTTAGTTGCGGCATGTGAACTCTTAGTTGCAGCATGTGGGATCCAGTGCCCTGACCAGGGATCGAACCTGGGTCCCCTACATTGGAAGCTCAGAGTCGTAACCACTGGACCACCAGGGAAGTCCCAAAATATGTTATTAAAATTAATTTTCCCTGTTACTATTTACTTTTTTTTTTAAACGCATCTCCTAGAAAATGTGACAGCACACGTAAGGTTCACATTATATTCTGGTTTCAGTGCTGCTCTAGAGGTTGTTGAAGTCAGCTTGCCTAGTGTGAATTCAGTAAAGGCCACACAGTATGTCCAAGAAATCTCCTCATCTAATTTGCAAATTCCCGTTAGAAATTTAGTTTCAGTCAAATAAATTTTTGCTACCAACCCCTTCCTAACTGCCACCAACCCCTGCCTAAGTGCCACTACCACCAAAAATACAGATTTTCCCTGGGAAAAGTAATGCATTTACCTTCATATTTTTCTAGACTTTTGGACTCCTAAAGCACCATTTACTTTAGTCATATGGAACTACTTGCAGCTGACGCAACAAATCATACTACATACCATGTCTCCAATTCCTATGCTCACTGCACACTTTGGTCTAAAGAACTCCTACTTGTCCCTCAAAGCACAGCTCAAAAGTTGCCTTTTTAGGAAAGCAGCTCTGACATTTTACTACGATGTACTTACCCCTCTGCTCTGCTCCCACTGTGCCCATATTTACCCCTTGCACTGTGATTGCACTGTGATTGTGGAGGGACTGATGGGCCATTCTTCTAGAATGTAAGCTCCTTGGGTTTTTTTGTTTCATTTTGTATCTCCAGCACCTAGCACAGGATCTGGTACTTAGTAAGTTTCCAGCAAATGTTTGTTGAATTGAATGAAAAAAAAAAAAGATCAAATTGTTGGATTTGCAGCTGCTCCTGGCTTCTGATCTCTTTTCTGCTGCTGGTTTTGTTTTTCCTTCTCATATTTATCACCCACTTTTTGCACATTATTTTATCTTTTCAGGCTGTTGGTATTTTTGTAAGGCACCTTAAATAGAGTTCTGCCATTTTAATCTAGATGCTGCCTCTCAGGAAATAAAACATGGTGGGCAGAGCTCAAATCTCAAGACTTCCAGTTACTTCTAGGACATTATCAACAATGGAGGGCAGTAGTACATAGAGAAACATCTTTCTGGCAACCGGCACTGACACTTATAGACAGAAAACCACAGCATGATGGTCCTCATCAAACTGTCTGTTCAACCTGAAGTCTCCTGCTAGGGGGATGCTCTGTTTATAGAGATAGTTATAATCATGGATAGTTATAATCATGGGGAGATAGGGTTATACCTTCTGTTTCTAATGTTTCTTCTGTCTTGTTTCATTTGTTTTTAATCATTGTGTTTTAGAATGATTAGGAACCGGATCAACAATGCCTTCTTTTTGAATGACCAGACTCTGGAATTTTTAAGAGTTCCTTCCACCCTTGCACCACCTACTGACCCATCTGTGCCCATCTGGATTCTTATATTTGGTGTGATGTTTTGCATCGTCATAGTGGCAACCATGCTATTGATTTTGTCAGGAATCCGGCAACATAGAAGGTAAGATATTTAAAGGGAGTGATTGAAAGAACATTTTCTTGTTTACTCAAGACTTAGAAAAACAAGGAGAGGATTTTCCCCTAGCTGAAGAAAATGCGTTATAGCTGAAATTGAAAAACTTGGTGACTTTTCAACATATCACTTATGCTCTTGTTTTTGCAGACTTTTTGGAGTCCGTGTCCCTAGGTTAACTATGAGTCCTCCATTACTATCTTTCTTTCTGTTCTACACCATGTGAATGTTTTATATCTAGAGTTGGCTTTAATATCTGGGTTATGATTTTGTAAGCTGGATATACAGAGCTAAGCAGACTTTTTGGGTAGGCAGAGTTAATCTTTGCTAGTCATCCACCTCCAAAGACTAGTAGTTCCGTAGTCCTTTTCATGCCTCCTCACCTTGGCCTGCCTCTTCCAGTGCCTGCAGCCACCATCTTGTACTACACACTTTTGCAATGTTTTATATTCCCTCCCTTTGATGGATGCTCTTCCCTCTAGTGCCTATGATTTTATATAGACCCGTGTTCTTCACAGTAGATTTTGAATCAACTTCCTGCATCAGAATTGCCTGGAACACTTGTTTAAATTATAGGTTCCTTTGTCCTACCACAGACCCACTAAAGTCGATTCTCTGAAGGAGGTGCATTCTTTTAATTGAAGTTTGATGATGTACAATTGAAGAAAATATGTTTTAATGAATATCTAGGCTATTCTAATTCACTTAGTTTCAGAGCTTCCAATTTAAGTACTTATATTTAGATTCCCACTCCTGGAGTTCATTTAGCTGGATTCTGGGGCACATGCAAACTTTGCTATCTATAAATTATTGGTATTAGAGAGTTTCAGACCAGTGGGAGAGTTATTTAGGTAGAGAGGAGACAAGATTTCTTAGCACAATGAAAGGAGAAAATAATTTTGTTTACAAGCACCTCTGATCCAGAGGGGAAGTGGAGAGAGTCCTCAACTCTTCTGTAGACGCTCTGATGCTCTTAAACCTTCCCTTCTGATCCCAAGGAAGAGGAATTCTGGTAAGTGGGAATCACAGGCACACACATCGGTTTTCAAAAGGGTTGGTGCCCACATGGGACATGCAGGTTGTGTTTGGCCAAGTGTTTGTTTGACTAAGTGTTTCTCCTGAGACTTTCTACTTTCCATGTGGTTCACCCTGTTTACTCGCAAAAGTTAATCATTTTAAATTTGGGGCTTTATAATTTTTTTCACAAATGGTAAGTGAAATGCTATGGAATAAATGTTATTTATGTGTAGTGCCCAAATTAAGCTCAAAGATTAAGATCAAGTTGTACTTGCTTACTTTTCTTGCTCTTGGCATGACACATAATGCTGAGAGGATTGGTATAAATTATTAATCTGTTTTGTTTTTCAGAATATTAAGAAATATTCTCTTTCAGTATTTGAATACCTATGTGTAATAGTTTTAAGTTTTATATTAATCCTGAAATGCTAGGATTCTATGGTTTCCAACAATTGTAACCTTTGTGAATTCACACCATCTCCTTGGTTCCCAGTTTCCTCACTAGTACACTAGTGAGGTGAAGGAGCTAGAAGAATGGGCTCTGGAGATAGACTGCTTGGATTCAAAGTATTTATTGCCTAGACTCTGCTCTTGTATGTAATCCATTAACTGTGTGGATATCAGGAAACACAGGCAATGAGTCAGGGAAACCAAGCTCAAGAGGATAAGGTTTGTGGTGCTAGAGTCAAGTTGGTTAAATTTTTCTTTACTGTCTGTGCATAGATAACTTTGCTCAAGTGACAGTGAGGTATGTTAGAAAGAATTGATTTGCTGGGATCAAAAGAGTTAATAGAGTTCCTGAAGTAGTGCCTGGCACTACTGCTGTTAGCTGTTACTGTTATTTTATTATCCTGCCAGTTGCTATTCTTTCAGCTTGTTAGTCTGGGATCAGCTATCTCTTCCTTCTGAGCAGATTCTGCAGTAATACAATAACTGAGTGTGTAGCATCATAATCTGTTGCCCGGGAGAAGGGAGGCTGTTGTCACAACCTTACCTTCACAAATTTAGTTCATGTTCAAGCCAGGAAACAGATGGAACAATCTCCTGTGTCAACCTGGAGAGCATCAATAATTGGCAAATAGAGTCAGGACTGTTATGACAATCTTCTGAGAGAAATTGATTTGTTGGGTTTTCCATTTGATACGGAAAAAATTTGGTGGGTTTTTCTTGGGCAAAGTATTGCTTCAAAGGTGGGGAGAGGCTGCAGTTCGAAGCGGGGAGAGCCCTGATCATTGTGATGAAAGCCTTTTCTAATTGTGGGAAAAAACAGGGGTTGCCCCTGAAAGCCTTTAGTGGTGAGGAAGACAAAGATTTGTTCAAGAATCCAATTCATACATTAGATAATAATGAACATAGTTTGTGTGATACAAAATCTTAAACCTAGTAGATGAGGAGGGACCACAGGGTCATCTGAATCACCATTCTGCTTCTGCAGAGAAGAGTGCCCGTGTCCTCTAAGACATGTGCGTCGTTATACTTACTACTGAAGAAATTTCTCAAATAAAGCTTTAACTATTCTGTTAGCTGTGTCAATAACAGCATTCCATTGACTGTTCAGAACCACTGGGTGAAAAGTATGCAGTCACTGGTGGCCCAAACTAGGTGAACTCAAATACTAGTTATACCCTTTAGGTGAGTGACCTTGGTTGCGTCATGTAATTTCTGTGGGTCTGTTTCTCCATCTGTTATGGGGAGATAATGTCTCACAGGAATTCCATGAGGATTGGGTGAGAAAATGTTTATAAAGTACCTAGGTTATAGTAAGTACTAAATAAACTGTAATTATTATTATCCAAGATGAACTTAACCCATTTCTGTGATTAAGGGATGCTGGAAAAAGATCTCTTTTCCATCCAGATATTGCCACCATACTGCAGAAAATTTTCCAGTTCAGTGGCTTATTGCTTGAGATTTTATTAGTTAACAAACACCTATTTTAAAAGGCAATTGATCTTATTAGGCCTGCTGTTTACTATAATCATGGTGGACTGACTAATCAGCTCTCTAAAAAAAGAAAAAAATACCCTGATTTGTAGCATTTGCTGACTTCCTATCCAGTCTGAAATTTCTGAATGTTTGAGTCACCTCCAGCAAGCCTGTACCCGCCAGTTTCAACACGCCATTACAACTGCGGCCTCTTCATAAAATAATTCGACGAGGTTGCTTCTCTGTTACCATCTAGTTGAGAACAGCAGTTTGCAGAATTGAGAGACTTGTTGGAGGAAAAAAGTTGGAAAAGTGATTTTTTTTACTTTTGGGGAACAGTTAGGGAGTTGGATATGTGGGAAGACAACCAAGATTAACTGCATATACTTGACAGTGATGTCTGTACTAGATCTGTGTCTAGCCCCAGCCTGGAAGTGGATATTTCAGCTCTCTGGTCAGCTTTATGGTAATGGTGATGACGGTGATGATGTGATGTGTGTTTTAGTTGAAAGAGCACTGGATCAATACTCCTAGTTTTGGGTTCCAGTCTCATGCCCTGGCATTTTTTAGCTGAATGACCTTGATCCAGTCATATATGGAAAATGAGGATAATATTTTCTTAAATAGTTACGATGATGGGAAGACAAAACTGGAAAATACATACACTGGGGAGTGCTATATCAATGTAAAAACGCATCATCATCAAAAAGCAATTACAAAGTGCTAATTCTATGTAACCTAGCACTTTGTGCTGTAACAGAAGAGTCACAGACACAGCACAATTTCAGACTTGTATGTATGTAATAGAATTGATTCATGACTCCTGCATATAAATAGACTGTTATGTTATTTTCTTAGGAAGTGATCTTAAATAATGATCTGTATCCATCTCTCCAGAAGCCAAGGCCCAGAGAGGTAAAAACATCTTATTCCTTTATTGACCATCCATTATGTGATAGGAGCTCTAGAATGTGTCATGGAAGACACATACATAGATAACATGGGTGGTCCTTGCCTATAAGGAGATGATAATCTTGTAGTTGTAACAAAGCCAGGTCAAGGACTCAGGACATTGGACCCTAGCTAATGCTAGCAGTTGAGCAGAGTCACTAGTAAATTCACTTGGTTTATTTCTGTTTATATTTCTCTTCCCATAAGGTCAATAGTAAGGGAAGCACATTTGGATTTCTATGAATTTTTTCACACAGGGGGCTGAGGCTCAGCCAATATTTTTGTATACTGAAACTTCACATTCTTATAGAGTCTCAATTAAGTGAATAAATTGTCTTGAAAATAGAAATGTAAATGAAATCAGAAATGTTAAAGCTAATAATTGTTTTACTTTGCTGTTCTTAAATGTACACACTCAGAAGGAATCGCATATGTGTTTTGAGCGAAGCCTGGGGAGATGAAATAGAAGAGCTCTAGGTCTACTCCTTTCACCAGTCTCATCCCATTCTGAAAGACAAGTTGCTCTACATATTTGAGTCTCAGCTCCTGCATTTGAAAAACAGGGATAATGATAAAATCTATATAGTACTGCAGTAGGAATTAGGTGAGGTGATGTGTACAAAGCACTAAGTCTGCCGTGTAATAGATACTAATTCTTATTGTTTTTGCTGTCACATCACCAGTCTCACTGTGCTGCAACGCCCACTAAAATCGTTCCAGCAGTGGTGCCACTTCCCCAGGACTCATCCATACTGATTATGACCACAGTCCCAGTTCCCCAGTAATTAACTCTGTCCTGTTTTGAAATCATATTTGTCTGTCCTTTGCTGTTTGTCTAGCTGTTCTTGGGCCTTGGTTTTTCAACCCTGTCTTGTTTGAAGGGAGACAAAAATACAGTTTCTGCTTTTAGGTGCCACTACCTTATCTTGAACAAACCCTGATCCTCAACACCCAATAGCTACGTGGGCCACCCGATACAGGCAGACCTCACTTTAGTGTGCTTCACTTTATTGTGCTTCGCAGATACTGTATTTTTTACAAATTGAAGCTTGTGGCAACCCTGCGTTGAGCAAGTCTGTCAGCACATTTCCAACAGCATTGGCTCACTTTGTGTCCCTGCGTCACATTTTGGTAATTCTTGCAATATTCCAAACATTTTCATTATTATTATATTTGTTATGGTGATCTGTGATCAGTGATCTTTGATGTAACTATTGGAATTTGGGGATGGGTCCACAGACCATGCACACATAAGATGGCAAACTTAATGATGAATATTGAGTGTTCTGACTGCTCCACCAACAGGATGTTCCCCGTCTCTCTCCCTCTCCTCCAGCCTCCCTATTCCCTGAGACACAACAGTGTTGAAATCAGGCCAGTTAATAACCCTACAGTGGCTTCTGAGTGTTCAAGTGAAAGGAAGAGTCACATGTCTCTCACTTTAAATCAAAACCTAGAAATGATTAAGCTTGGTGAGGAAGGCATGTTGAAAGCTGAGACAGGCTGAAAGCAAGGTCTCTTACAGCAAACAGCCAAGTTGTGAATGCAAGGGAAAAGTTCTTGAAGGAAATAAAAAGTGCTAATTCAGTGAGCACACAAATGATAAGAAAGTGAAACAGCTTTATTGCTGATGTGGAGAAAGTTTCAGTGGTCTGGATAGAAGATCAAACCAGCCACAGCATTTCCTTAAACCAAAGCCTAATCCAAGTAAAGCCCTGATTCTATTCAATGTTACGAAGGCTGAGAGAGGTGAGGAAGCTGCAGAAGAAAAGTCTGAAGCCAGCAGAGGCTGGTTCATGAGGTTTGAGGAAAGAAGCCGTCTCCATAACGTCAGAGTGCCAGGTGACGCAGCAAGCGCTGATGGAGAAGCCGCAAGTTACCCAGAGGGTCTAGCTGAGATAATTCATGATGGTAGCTACACTAAACAACAGATTTCCAGGGTAGATGAAACAGCCTTCTATTGGAAGAAGTTGACACCTGGGACTTCCATAGCTAGGGAGGAGAAGTCAATGCCTGGCTTCAAAGCTTCAAAGCACAGGCTGACTCTCTTGTTAGGGGCTAATGCAGCTGGTGAGTCAAAGTTGAAGACAGTACTCGTTTACCATTGTGAAAATCCCAGGGCCCTTAGGAATTACGCTAAATCTACTCTACATGTGCTCTGTAAATGGAATAACAAAGCCTGGATGACAGCACATCTGTTTACAACATGGTTCACTGGATATTTTAAGCCCACTCTTGAGGCCTACTGCTCAGAAAAAGATTCCTTTAAAATATTACTGCTGGGGCTTCCCTGGTGGTGCAGTGGTTGAGAATCTGCCTACTAATGCTAGGGACACGGGTTCAAGCCCTGGTCTGGGAGGATCCCACAGCAACTAAGCCTGTGAGCCACAACTACTGAGCCTGCACATCTGGAGCTTGTGCTCTGTAATGAGAGGCCCGTGCACCGCCATGAAGAGTGGCCCCTGCTCGCTGCAACTAGAGAAAGCTCTCGCACAGAAATGAAGACCCAACACAGCCAAAAATAAATAAATGAATTTATAAAACATTACTGCCCACTGACAATGCACCTAGTCACTCAAGGACTCTGATGGAGATGTATAACAAGATTAATTTGTTTTCATGCCTGCTAACACAACATCCATTCCTCAGCCCATGGATCAAGGAGTAATTTAGACTTTCAAGTCACATTATTTAAGAAATACACTTCATAAGGCTACAGCTACCATAGATAGTGATTCCTGTGGTGGATCTGGGCAGCGTCAGTCAAAAACCTTCTGGAAAGGATTCACCATTCTAGACGCCATTAAGAACATTCATGATTTATAGGAAGGGGTCCAAATATCAACATTCACAGGAGTTTGGAAGAAGTTGATTCCAATCATCATGGATAACTTTGAGGGGTTCAAGGCTTGTGGTGGAAAAAACAAGAGAGCTAGAACGAGAAGTGGAGCCTGAAGATGTGACTGAATCATTGCAATCCCATGGCAAAACCTTAACAAATGAGGAGTTGCTTCTTATGGATGAGCCAAAAAAAGTGGTTTCTTGAGATGGAATCTACTACTGAAGATGCTGTGAAGATGGTTGAAATGACAACCAGGGATTTAAAATATGACATAAATTTATGTTGATACAGCAGCGGCAGGGTTTGAGAGGATTGACTCCAATTTTGAAAGAAGTTCTCCTATGGGTTAAATGCTATCAAACAGCATTGCATGTTACATACAGAGAAGTCATTCATGAAAGGGAGTCAGTCGATGCAGCAAACGTCACTTTTGTCTAATTTAAGTAATTCCCACACCCACCCAGCCTTCAGCCACCACCCTGATCAGTCAGCAGCCATCGACGTCAAGGCAAGACCCTCCACTAACAGAAAGATTACGATTCGCTGAAGGCTCAGGTGATGGTTAGCATTTTTTATCTTTAAAATATTTTAAAATTAAGGTATGTACTGTGATTTTTTTCGACATAATGCTATTGCACATTTAATAGACTACAGTGTAGTGTGGCTCACTTTATTGAAGTTGAACCAAACCTGCTGTATCTCCGAGGTATGCCTGTACTTTTTTGGTCCCCTCTTTTGCCCATCTTCTCTCTGGATTTATGAGAAATAGCCACACTAAGTCTTCTAAGAGCTACTTTCAGGTGTTTTAGTCACGCTTTATGTTTGTTTTTTTAATCCTCTTCCTGAACCACCTGACATGCAGGAACAGCGGAAAGTCATTAACACTCATTTTTATTTTTCAGGAAAAAGAATTCATGTTTTTAGCAGAACATCAAATCAGAATGATCCACAAAGATAGTTAAGTTTTATTGTACTTAGAGCAATGTGCAGGCAGTGACTCAGTTTATTACAGGGCACACTATGAAATGTGACAGAGGGCTGTATTACTGTTAGATAACCTTCGAGCTTCTTAATCATGTCCGCCAGCCAGCAAGTTACTGACACTGCAGTTTGTGAAGCCTGGCAATGCCAGTACTGTGAACAACTAGGTCTAAGGTCACAAAAGAATAATATGTACTTAATTTGTCATGGACACAACTCTCGTTCTGATAAATTTCCACAGCGATTTTGCTCAGAATCTTTTTGATTAAGAGATCCTTCTTCTATAGAAGAGAAGCTTGTCCTCATCCATCTGCATCTTCCTTTTTTGTTCTTCCCCATTCCTTGTGATGCCTGGTGGATTATTTTTCCTTTGTGGTTGGTGGGGGGAGGGGAGGCAGGATTTCTTGCCATGATCTGCAAGTGTCCAGCTCTCTGCAATTTTTCTTCTAACTCTGTAAAAACTTTTTTTTTTAACTGAAGAAACCGGCAAATGAACACTGGTAACCATCATTTCTAACACTGCTGTTGCATTGCCACCTACTTCAGAAAGCTCCATCTGCAAGGATTTTTATAATATGAGTTTCATAGTTACATACACAAATTTCAGGGTAAAACTTGACTGTTAAAAACCCATTATTTCTATGGAGAATTATTATTCACTCCAAGCCCAATAAAGAGTGACTTGGGGAGAAATTGCATAAGCTAGGCATGTTTGATGATAATTTATAAATATACATTTGTCGCTAGGGTGTCATTCTTACTGAAACATCACTCTCTTTTATAATCCATGAGGGGAGGTTGAGTGAAATTTGGAGTTTTCCTTTTTTACTGAGCCCTTTACTTTCACTTTAGGACAACAACTGTGTCTCTTCCAACACATAGTAGACACTAAAAACATAGTTATTGAATGAATGTTGGATACTATGAATGGAAGTGATGTGTTCAATAGTTATAGAATGTCAGTTGTCTTTGCTTTCTGGACGACGCAGAAAGTGACGTGATACCCCTGTCTACAGGAGGGGCCAAAGAGTTCTAGTCCTCTGATAGGTGATTTCACCTGGCTGGAGGACCTTCTCATCACAAGAAATTGTATGCCTACTCCACCTGGCACTGATTTTTGACCACTGATGCTTGGAATGGACAGTGCAGTATCTTCACCCTGAGGAAGGGAAAACACAGCATCCTGTCCTTACTTAGGTCAGTGGGACTACAACCCGCCGACGTCCACTCCCAGCATTTGGCCTGTAGTGATACATTTTGACATTTGACAGTGACATGCACAATGGCAAGATACTTTCAAGTGATGACAGTGGGATCTACAGTATTGAAATGCTAGTTTTCTTTATAAGGTCCACCTATTTGAAATTATCTAATAAACTATCAGTGAAGCCTGGAAAAATCTGTACTCCTAATTCCTAAGGTGTGAAAATGAGTACTTTCCTCCATCCATTTGAAAAAATAACTTCAACAAATACAAGAAATATCACATGTGTACATTCCCTTCTTCCCTTCCTTCCCTCTTTCTTTCTCTTTCTTCTGTTAGATCTCATTCAAAATCTACCTTGGGCTGCTGTCTGAGTAACTTTGCCTATAGCATTAGTCCATCTATTCTCCCATGCAGTTGTTTGTTCCATCACCCAACTACCGTCCAGTCATCCACCCACCCATTCATCCCTCCATCTATTAATTCATCATCCAGCCAACAAGTCATCTACATTCATTGATCCATCCATTTATCTAGCTAGCCAGCTACTCATGTGTCTGTCTATCCAATTCTAAGCACATTAGTTGAGTGCCTACTCTATGCTGTCAGCTGTTTTACAAAATGTCTTTTAATTTGGAGTTGACTGATTAGTTCCTCCTGAGAGATTGAGGTCAAAAATATTTGATGATGGAAAAGGGCAGGAACACAGAACAGAGAATTTTATTTTTAAAAAATATATCTTCTCAGTGCATCACATCTAGAGGCACTTGTCTGTCTCATTGGTGATATTCACCAAATTTCTCCCTTTACAAAAACAAATGTCTCTTTATAATTAGTACATTGCTTGTAGGGGTGTTACATTGAGACCCTGTGAGTATGCTATTCCTTAGTCATCTCCCACTCAGTGGTTTAGTAGCCATTGAGGAGCCTCATCAGAATCAATTATTATTATTTTGTGATTTTCTGTTTCTTTTGCACCGTCTATATTTGTTGTCATTCTTTTGTAAACAAAAGCTCTTTCTTTTCTCTGCCTTCCTCCACCATATTCTTTAAAATACTTTGAAATGAGCTCTCAGGTAGGACTAATAGGGACCTCTACCTTGATCATCTTTGGGGCATCTTCACCACCTCCTCACCCACTAGAAATTCACTAAGTTTCTAAGGGACTTCCATAGCAGTGGAAGTCCATCCTGGTCACCACAGCAATGTCCACCATCTCAGCCATGTGATCCACTCAGGTCTGCCTCTTTGGAGTTTCTACAGATTTCTGGTACAAGAGAATCTTTGACAAGTCTGGGAGCTTCATGCCTAACATCATACCTCCATAGTTCCCCAACATCTATATTGTGATAATCCTGAGGAAAACTCTTCTGCCCTCTGATTGCCTAGAGGTACTCACATCTCTTTTCTCCCCCTACCTGTATTATATCAAGCACAATTTTCTCAGTGTCTTGGCCTTTCACAAAAGATAGGAAGAATGTTTGAATTCAAGGCTACATTTTTCCACACTCAAGGGAAAGATTAATGATCTGGTTACCACTTGGATTGGGGAGGCAGGGTCTTTAAAGGGTCTGAGAATGAGCAACTTAAAAATTTACCTGTTAAATAGAATTTTTTGGAATGACCTTGGATTATAGCTATGAGCTGTAATTAGTAAAATGTGTTCTGAATTCCAAAAACCTGACTTAACGAATGCACCTATTTTGTAATGAGTAGAGCCAAGGAATGATACCTGCAGTTTACAATGGTTACATCCTTTCTACAAAGTAATGTGAGTTTGCTTCTTGGCATCTCATTTCAACCTGATTTTTACCTAACATTTGCAGACCATTAATTTGTCAAATCTTGTGTGAGGAATTTATTACTTTTTTAAATTCAATTTTTGTGAAGTTCTCTTAGAGCTAATTTTTTAATGGAAAACAAAACTTTTTTACAGAGAATTTTAACAAATAGCATATTATTCTTTATTGACTAGACACATTTAGATTTTTAAAATTAGACGTTGCGATGAAGAAGACATGTGAACCTCGATTTATTGACTTCCTCTGGTGAAACTACAAACAATTTTTGCACGTTTTTAATTCCCTCTACTCTAACCTCACTTCCAAAATGTTTTCTAGGACCTCAAACAAGGTGAAAGTTGAATACAAAAAAACTTTGGAGCATAACATTTGTTTTGAAGACAACATAGATTTTTATATCATCATGGAAACTTTCCAGCATATAGCAGTAATGGGTATTGTGCTAGCAAAATGTGTATGTTCTGACAATTTCCCAAATGATAAGTAAAGTTTTTATGCAAGGGTATCTTTTTCTAATTCACACGAATATAGACTATTCCTGGGTCTGTTTAATAAAATATATGTTTATTATAATTTAAATTAAATCTCTTTCAAGATTGTTAACATTTTTCTAAAGTTTCATATCTTCACTGAAAACAATATAAATAAAAAGCGGTGGAAATTCTGCTTCCAACAAAGATTGAATAACAGGAAGCCAACTTATCTTTCTGCCTTAAATAAATAGAAAGCCAGAGAAAATAACGGTGGTTTTCAGAACTGCTTTCAGACGAGTAGTTTTTGAGCAATGAGCAGCTCTTGTTAGTGAGACCTGGGGAGTGCAAGCAAACGTGGAGAGCCTTCCGTTTGCCCCGGATCACTGCCTGAGTGTTTATACACTGAAGGGCAAGAAAGAGAAACCAAAACAGAGCCTCACAGCCTCTCTAACTCAAGCAAATCAACTGGAGAATTGAGTAAGACCAGGGAAGCTGGAATTTGTGGAGCAGATGACCGGAATGGAGAGAGAAATATTCATGGAGAGAGCTCTGGAAACGTGCAGAAGGTTGTTTGTTTGTTTTTAATTTCACTTTTTTTTTTAAATTATTTTAAACACCTTTATTGGGGTAAAATTGCCTTACAATGGTGTGATAGTTTCTGCTTTATAACAAAGTGAATCAGTTATACATATACATAAGTTCCCATATCTCTTCCCTCTTGCATCTCCCTCCCTCCCACCCTCCCTATCCCACCCATCTAGGCAGTCACAAAGCACCGAGCTGATATCCCTGTGCTATGCGGCTGCTTCCCACTAGCTACCTACCTTACGTTTGTTAGTTTATATATGTCCATGCCTCTCTCTCGCTTTGTCACAGCTCACCATTCCCCCTGCTCATATCCTCGAGTCCATTCTCCAGTAAGTCTGTGTATTTATTCCTGTCTTACCCCTGGGTTCTTCATGACATTTTTTCCCTTAAATTCCATATATATGTGTTAGCATACGGTATTTGTCTTTCTCTTTCTGACTTACTTCAATCTGTATGACAGACTCTAGGTCTATCCACCTCATTACAAATAGCTCAATTTCGTTTCTTTTTATGGCTGAGTAATATTCCATTGTATATATGTGCCACATCTTCTTTATTCATTCATCCGATGATGGGCTCTTAGGTTGTTTCCATCTCCGGGCTATTGTAAATAGAGTTGCAGTGAACTTTTTGGTACATGACTCTTTTTGAATTTTGGTTTTCTTAGGGTATATGCCCAGTAGTGGGATTGCTGGGTCATATGGCAGTTCTATTTGTAGATTTTTAAGGAACCTCCCTCCATACTGTTCTCCATAGTGGCTGAATCAATTCACATTCCAACCAGCAATGCAAGAGTGTTCCCTTTTCTCCACACCTTCTCCAGCATTTATTGTCTCTAGATTTTTTGATGATGGCCATTCTGACTGGTGTGAGATGATATCTCATTGTAGTTTTGATTTGCATTTCTCTAATGATTAATGATGTTGGGCATTCTTTCATGTGCTTGTTGGCAGTCTGTATATCTTCTCTGGAGAAATGTCTGTTTAGGTCTTCTGCCCATTTTTTGGATTGGATTGTTTGTTTTTTTCTTATTGAGCTGCATGAGCTGCTTGTAAATTTTGGAAATTAATCCTTTGACAGTTGCTTCATTTGCAAATATTTTCTCCCATTCTGAGGGTTGTCTTTTGGTCTTCTTTATGGATTCCTTTGCTGTGCAACAACATTGAAGTTTCATTAGATCCCATTTATTTGTTTTTATTTCCATTTCTCTAGGAGGTGGATCAAAAAGGATCTTGCTGTGATTTATGTCATAGAGTGTTGTGCCTATGTTTTCCTCTAAGAGTTTGACAGTTTCTGTCCTTATATTTAGGTCTTTAATCCATTTTTAGCTTATTTTTGTGTATGGTGTTAAGGAGTGATCTAATTTCATACTTTTACATGTACCTGTCCAGTTTTCCCAGCAGCACTTACTGAAGAGGCTGTCCTTTCTCCACTGTACATTCCTGCCTCCTTTATCAAAGATAAGATGACCATATGTGCGTGGGTTTATCTCTGGGCTTTCTAACCTGTTCCATTGATCTATCTTTCTGGTTTTGTGCCAGTACCATACTGTCTTGATTACTGTAGCTTTGTAGTATAGTCTGAAGTCAGGGAGCCTGATTCTTCCAGCTCGATTTTTTGTCGTCAAGATTGCCTTGGCTAGTCAAGGTCTTTTATGTTCCCACAAAAATTGTGAAATTTTTTGTTCTAGTTCTGTGAAAAATGCCAGTGGTAGTTGGATAGGGATTGCATTGAATCTATAGATTGCTTTAGGTAGCAGAGTCATTTTCACAATGTCAGTTCTTCCGATCCAAGAACTATTTGTGTCATCTTTAATTTCTTTCATCAGTGTCCTATAATTTTTTTTGTATTTGTATCATCTTTAATTCCTTTCATCTATTTGTATCATCTTCAATTTCTTTCATCAGTGTCTTATAATTTTCTGCATACAGGTCTTTTGTCTCCTTAGGTAGGTTTGTTCCTAGATATTTTATTCTTTTTGTTGCAGTGGTAAATGGGAGTGTTTTCTACATTTCATTTTCAGATTTTTCATCATTAGTGTATAGGAATGCCAGAGATTTCTGTGCATTAATTTTGTATCCTGCTACTTTACCAAATTCATTGATTAGCTCTAGTAATTTTCTGGTAGCATCTTTAGGATTCTCTATGTATAGTATCATGTCATCTGCAAACAGTGACAACATTACTTCTTTTCCGATTTGGATTCCTTTTATTTCCTTTTCTTCTCTGATTGTTGTGGTTAAAACTTCAAAAACTATTTTGAATAAGAGTGGTGAGAGTGGGCAACCTTGTCTTGTTCCTGATCTTAGTGGAAATGCTTTCAGTTTTTCACCATTGAGGATGATGTTGGCTGTGGGCTTGTCATATATGGCCTTTAGTATGTTGAGGAAAGTTCCCTCTATGCCTACTTTCTGCAGGTTTTTTATCATAAAAGGGTGTTGAATTTTGTCAAAAGCTTTCTCTGCATCTATTGAGATGATCATATGGTTTATCTCCTTCAGTTTGTTAATATGGTTTATCACATTGATAGGATTTGCATATATTGAAGAATCCTTGCATTCCTGGAATAAACCCCACTTGATCATGGTGTATGATCCTTTTAATGTGCTGTTGGATTCTGTTTGCTAGTATTTTTTTGAGGGTTTTTGCATCTATGTTCATCAGTGATATTGGCCTGTAGTTTTCTTTCTTTGTGGCATCCTTGTCTGGTTTTGGTATCAAGGTGATGGTGGCCTCATAGAATGAATTTGGGAGTGTTTCTCCCTCTGGTATATGTTGGAAGAGTTTGAGAAGGAGAGGTGTTAGCTCTTCTCTAAATGTTTGATAGAATTCGCCTGTCAAGCCGTGGTCCTGGGCTCTTGTTTGTTGGAAGATTTTTAATCACAGTTTCAATTTCAGTGTTTGTGATTGGTCTGTTCATATTTTCTATTTCTTCCTGATTCAGTCTTGGCAGTTTGTGCATTTCTAAGGATTTGTCCATTTCTTCCAGGTTTTTCATTTTATTGGCATAGAGTTACTTGTAGTAATCTCTCATGATCTTTTTCATTTCTACAGTGTCAGTTGTCACTTCTCCTTTTCAATTTCTAATTCTATTTATTTGAGTCTTCTCCCTTTTTTTCTTGATGAGTCTGGCTAATGGTTTATCTATTTTGTTTATGTTCTCACAGAACCACCTTCTAGTTTTATTGATCTTTGTTATTGTTTCCTTCATTTCTTTTTTATTTCTGATCTGATTTTTATGATTTCTTTCCTTCTGCTAACTTTGGGGGGTTTTTTGTTGTTGTTCTTTGGTCTCTAATTGCTTTAGGAGCAAAGTTAGTTTGTTTATTCGAGATGTTTCCTGCTTCTTAAGGTGGGCTTGTATTGCTATAAAATTCCCTCTTAGAACTGCTTTTGCTGCATCCCATAGGTTTTGGGTCGTTGTGTCTCCATTGTCATTTGTTTCTAGTTATTTTTTATTTCCTCTTTGATTTCTTCAGTGATCACTTCGTTATTAAATATTGTTTAGCCTCCATGTGTTTGTATTTTTTACAGATTTTTCCTGTAATTGATATCTAGTCTCATCGCATTGTGGTCAGAAAAGATACTTGATACAATTTCAATTTTCTTAAATTTACCAAGGCTTGCCTTGTGACCCTAATTATGATCTGTCCTGGAGAATGTTCCATGAGCATTTGAGAAAAATGTGTATTCTCTTGTTTTTGGATGGAATGTCCTATAAATATCAATTAAGTCCATCTTGTTTAATGTATCATTTAAAGCTTGTGTTTTCTTATTTATTTTCATTTTGGATGATCTGTCCATTGGTGAAGGTGGGGTCTTAATGTCCCCTACTATGAATGTGTTACTGTTGATTTCCCCTTTTATGGCTGTTGGAATTTGCCTTATGTATTGAGGTGCTCCTATGTTGGGTGCATAAATAATTACAATTGTTATATCTTCTTCTTGGATTGATCCCTTGATTATTATGTAGTGTCCTTCTTTGTCTCTTGTAATAGTCTTTATTTTAAAGTCTATTTTGTCTAATATGAGAATTGCTACTCCAGCCTTCTTTTGGTTTCCATTTGTATGGAATATCTTTTTCCATCCCCTTACTTTCAGTCTGTATGTGTCTCTAGGTCTGAAGTGGGTCTCTTGTAGACAGCATATATATGGGTCTTGTTTTTGTATCCATTCAGCCAATCTCTGTCTTTTGGCGGGAGCATTTAGTCCATTTACATTTAAGGTAATTATCGATATGTATGTTCCTATTCCCATTTTCTAAATTATTTTGGGTTCGTTATTATAGGTCTTTTCCTTATCTTGTGTTTTTTGCCTAGAGAAATTCCTTTAGCATTTGTTGTAAAGTTGGTTTTGTGGTGCTGAACTCTCTCAGCTTTTGCTTGTCTGTAAAGGTTTTAATTTCTCCATCAAATCCGAATGAGAACCTTGCTGGGTAGAGTAATCTTGGTTGCAGTTTTCTCTCCCTCATCACTTTCACTATGTCCTGCCACTCCCTTCTGGCTTGCAGAGTTTCTGCTGAGAGATCAGCTGTTAACCTTATGGGGATTCCCTTGTGTGTTATTTGTTGTTTTTCCCTTGCTGCTTTTAATATGCTTTGTTTGTATTTAATTTTTGACAGTTTGATTAATATGTGTCTTGCCGTATTTCTCCTTGGATTTACCCTATATGGGACTCTCTGTGCTTCCTCAAGTTGATTAACTATTTCTTTTCCCATATTAAGGAAGTTTTCAACTATAATTTCTTCAAATATTTTCTCAGTCCCTTTTTCTCTTCTTCTGGAACCCCTATAATTCAAATGTTGGTGCGTTTAATGTTGTCCCAGAGATCTCTGAGACTGTCCTCAGTTCTTTTCATTCTTTTTTCTTTATTCTGCTCTGCAGTAGTTATTTCCACTATTTTATCTTCCAGGTCACTTATCCGTTCTTCTGCCTCAGTTATTCTGCTATTGATCCCATCTAGAGTCTCTTTCATTTCATCTATTGTGCTGTTCATCATTGTTTGTTTTATCTTTAGTCCTTCTAGATCCTTGTTAAATGTTTCTTGCATTTTGTGCATTCTGTTTCCAAGATTTTGGATCATTTTCACTATCATTATTCTGAATTATTTTTCAGGTAGACTGCCTATTTCCTCTTCACTTGTTAGGTCTTGTGTGTTTTTATCTTGCTCCTTCATCTGCTGTTTGTTTTTCTGTCTTCTCATTTTGCTTATCTTACTGTGTTTGGGGGTCTCCTTTTTCAGGCTGCATGTTCGTAGTTCCCGTTGTTTTTTATGTCTGTCCCCAGTGGCTAAGTTTGGTTCAGTGGGTTGTGTAGGCCTCCTGTTGCAGGGGACTAATGCTTGTGTTCTGGTGGATGAGGCTGGTTCATGTATCCCTAGTGGGCAGACCCATGTCTGGTGGTGTGTTTTGGGGTGCCTATGGACTTAAGATTTTAGGCAGCCTCTCTGCTGATGGGTAGAGTTGTGTTCCTGTTTTGCTAGGTGTTTGGCATAGGTTGTCTGGCACTGTACCTTCCTCATCATTGAGTGAACCTGGGTGCTTTTGTTGAGATGGAGATCTATGGGAAATTTTCGCCATTTAATATTACGTGGTGCTGAGAGGACTCTTGTTGACCAGTACTCTGAAGTTGGCTCTCCCACCTCAGAGGCACAGCACTGACTCCTGGCTGCAGCACCAAGAGCCTTTTATCCACTCATCTCAGAATAAAAGGGGGAAAAAGTATAGAGAAAAAAATTAGTAGGAGTAGGAAGAAAAAGAAAGAAATAGAAAGAAAGAGAAAGAAAGAAAGAAAAAGAAAGAAGAAAAGAAAAGGAAGAAAGGGAAGGAAGGAAGGAAGGAAGAAAGAAAAGAAAAGGAAAGACAGAAAGAAAGAAAGGAGGGAGATAAGAAGGAGGAAAGGAAGGAAAAAAGAAAGAAGATACAGTAAAATAATGTAAAGTATAATAAAGTTATTAAGTTAAAAAATAATTATTTAGAAAAAAAAGGGACGGATTGAACTTTAGGACAAATGGTGGAAGCAAAGCTATACAGACAAAATCTCACACAGAAGCATACACATACACCCTCTCAAAAAGAGATAATGGGGAAAAAATAATAAATTTTGCTCTCAAAGTCCACGTCCTCAATTTGGGATGATTGTCTATTCATGTATTCCACAGATGCAGGGTACAACAAGTTGATTGTGCAGCTTTAATCCGCTGCTTCTGAGGCTGCTGGGAGAGATTTCCCTTTCTCTTATTTGTCCGCACAGCTCTCAGGTTCTCAGCTTTGGATTTGGCCCCGCCTCTGCGTGTAGGTCGCTGGAGGGCGTCTGTTATTTGCTCAGACAGGACGGGGTTAAAGGAGCTGCTGATTCAGGGGCTCTGGCTCACTCAGGCCGGGGGACGGGAGTGGCACGGCGTGTGGGGCGAGCCTTTGGCAGCAGAGACCGGCGTGATGTTGCACCAACCTGAGGCCTGCCGTGCATTCTCCCGGGGAAGTTGTCCCTGTATCCTGGGAACCTGGCAGTGGCAGGCTGCACAGGCTCCCCGGAAGAGGGATGTGAATAGTGACCTGTGCTTGCACACAGGCCCCTTGGTGGCGGCAGCAGCATCCTTAGCGTCTCCCGCCTGTCTCTGGGGTCCGTGCTTTTAGCCACAGCTCACGCCCTTCTCTCGGGTCTGCGTTTTTAATCGCAGCTCGTGCGCGTCTCTGGGGTCTGCGTTTTTAGCCGTGGCTCACACCCGTCTCTGGAGTTCCTTTAAGCAGTGCTCTTAAACCCCTCTCCTTGCGCACCAGGAAACAAAGAGGGAAGAAAAAGTCTCTTGCCTTTTCGGCCTCTCCAGACCTTTTCCCAGATTCCCTCCCTGCTAGCCGTGGTGCACTAACCCCTTCAGACTGTGTTTACGCAGCCAACCCCAGTCCTCTCCCTACGCTCCGATCAAAGACCAAAACTCAGCTCCCAGCTCCGCCCGCCCTGGCGGGCGAGCAGACAAGCCTCTCGGGCTGGTGATGCGGGTCAGCACTGATCCTCTCTGCGGGAATCTCCTCGCTTTGCCCTCCACACCCCTGTTGCTGTGCTCTCCTCTGTGGCTCCGAAGCTCCCCGCTTAGCCTCCTGCAGTCTCCGCCTGCGAAGGGGCTTCCTAGTGTGTGGAAACCTTTCCCCCTTCACAGCTCCATCCCACTGGTGCAGGTCCCGTCCCTATTCTTTTGTCTATATATATATTTTTTGCCCTATCCAGGTACGTGGGGAGTTTCTTGCCTTTTGGAAGGTCTGAGGTCTTCTGCCAGCGTTCATTAGCTGTTCTATAGGAGTTGTTCCACGTGTAGATGTATTTCTAGTGTGTGTATGGAGAGGAAGGTGATCTCCATGTCTTACTCTTCCGCCGTCTTCCCCTCCGTTCTGCCTAGAGCTAAATTTTTTAACTTGCCCATTTACCATATATTTTCCTCACATTCCTTCATGCAGTTTGTGTGAATGTACATATGTATATGTGTGTATACAAATATAATCATTCATATAAATATATACATTCATATACATATATAAATATGTATATATATATATATATATATATATATATATATATAATCCATGCAATCTTCTGATCTTGATAGCATCTTTTCACCTCATCAACTCTTTATGATCTTTGAAATTTATTTGAAAATACACAATGTCATCAATTTTCCCCATAATTCTAAGTTTCCTCTTCCCCTTCCTTATCTCCATCTTTGTACAGAAAACCGTCCTTTCTCTTCCTAGATCCCAATCATTCTTTTTATGTGCATTTAAGAAGAACAAAGGACCGTCTGAAATAGAAGACACTGAAGATAAATGGGAAAACACAATCACAATTCAAGACGGCATCACCTGCCATCCCCTGGACATGAAGGGAGGGCACGTTAATAATGCCTTTGTGACAGAGGATGAGCGGCTCACCCCCCTCTGAAGAGCTGCTGTTTTGTTTCCCTCTGAAACTCAACACTTTTTTCTGTGCAGCTGCTGAACATCACAATTCATTGAGGGAAGATTATATATTTTGTGTTACTATTCTTCTTTTGTAAGAAATTTTGAATGTGCATGCAATTGAAATGCAATGAATTATACCCATGAAGACCATTGGAATAATAAGCTGTTGACTATCCAAAATATTCTAAAATATTTCTCTGACAGAACAGTGTGTAAGTGAAGTCATGTGACATTTGTAGTTACTGATTTTAAAGTTCATTAGTATTTAAGCATTTCCAGTAATAAGGTCAGGCCAGTATATATATATATATATCACACTTTAAATACCTAAGATAAAATATTTTTCCAGTGGAGAATACCTATAGTATGGTGTCAAGAACCTTGAAACTGGATCCTTTTTGAATATCATTTATATCATTCTGTATATGATAAGATAAGCAAGGATAACAAGTAATTACTCTAAATGGGTTGGATATAAATGGGCGTGTTGATATACAAGGTGGAATTTGATCCTGTTATCATACCAACAGCTGCTTATATATAATTTCTGACTATCAGTCTCTAATAGGGCATCTCTATTCATTGATTATTTCTGCAGTTTGTAAAAGTACAATCTATGCTAACTTAATAAAGTGCTAATCATCTCTTTTTAAGTCACTGTAGTCTGCAATTTATTTTCACACTGTGGAATATAGCAAGCCTAATTTTTATGTTATGTTTAATCTGCTCTCCAGTCCTAGAAATGGATTTTTTTGTTTTATGTATCCCTGCTTGAGGACTGTAGTTTTTAGACTTGATTTTACTTTCAGATAGGCTATGTATCATTCTAAATTCTAATAATAATTCTAATAATACATGTATTAATAGAAGGAAAATATGCAGCTCAGTCTCCCACTGCTATCACCTATAGTTGGTGTTCCAGCAGTAGTCTCTAACTCACTTCCCTGCCTCCAGTTGATACAAACTCTAAGAGTGGAATGCAGAAGGTTTATTGGGGAGTGCTCTCAGGAGATATACCTGTAAGAAGTGAGGAAGGCACGTGTGGTAGACACTAAGGTGCCTGTCATCTCCTGATGTTCACGCCTTCATGTAACCCGCTCTCCGTGAGTGTGAAGGAGACCTATGACTTGCTTCTAATGAATAGAATACAGCAAAGCTGGTGAGATGTCCCTCCTGTGGTTAACTTATATGATATCTGAGTCTACCTTGCTAGCAAACTTTTTCCAGAGACTTTCCTTGCTGGCTTGATTAAGTAAGTGGCCATGTTGGGAAAGCACAAATGAAACTGTGAGCAGGTCCTAGGAATTGCTGGTGACCTCTCAGCACCAAAGACCACCTCCAGCCAATAGCCAGCAAGAATCTGGGATCCTCAGTCCTACAACCACAATGTAATGAATTCTGTCAACAACTGAAGTGAGTTTGGAAGTGGATTTTTCCCCAGTCAAATCTCTAGATGAGAATATAGTCTGGCCAACACTTTGATTGCAGCCTGAGAAGAGGATCCAGTTGAGCTGTGCCCAGACTCCTGACCCACGGATGTTGTGAGATGATAAATGTGTGTGTTTTTTTAGGCCACTAATTTTGTGCTAAAGCATTATGCAGCCATAGGAAACTAACAGAGTAGGATTAAGCAGAGGGAGAAGTAACCAGAAACATGGTTACAACAGAGGCCTCAGTCAATCCTTCAGGGATCTTAGGAGCTGAGGTTGTCCCTGATTGAGAGAATGTGGCTGGACCTTTGTATCTCTACATTAGCCTGTTATGGTCATGGGTGCTCTCTGGGAAAGGATCTGCCCTTGGAAATGGCAGTTCCCTATGGCTGAGGGCAATTTCCACTGAAAGGTTCAGCCATGAACCTTCAAAAGCCATTATTTCCAGAAGCTGGGGATGGGTATGTGGGCCTTAAAGAGGGGGCCTGGGTGGACCCCCAGAATATCCACGCCACCTTCGCCAGTCATTTGGCTACAATGTAGATTGAATGAATATACAAAATGCAAACATGATTCTGTTGGTTCCTCTCAAAAGCTTTCAAAATGGTTTCTTATTCTCTTTAGGATAAAGCCAGACTCTTTAACATGGGGTCTGCTGCAGTTTGACCTCCACCTTCTCCTCTAACTTCATCTCTCACACTTCTCCCCTTCTTTCTGTCTGTCTCTCTTTCATCCAATCCTAATAGATCTCACTTCCAGGTCTTTGAACAAGCTGTTTCCTCTGCCTGGAACACCCTGCCCCATCTTCCAGCCACTCTTCCAGCTTGTCCTAGAGTTTCTCTTGCTTAAACCTCTCATCCTCCTAGAGGTCTTTCGTGGGCCTCCAGGTTACGTGCTGCTCCTAGACTGCCCAGATAATGATACTCATCTTGTTGTACTAGAAGTATATTACACTTAAATGTGCTTTTTTAGAAAAAGGAGAACACAAAGGCAAGAGTGCCCTGGGGCTCACGTAAGTCTTCTAATACAACCTTGTCTCCCTAAAGGTTTTCATAACTCACTTCATTTTCTGCCCACCTCTAACCAGATAGAATTAACCACTGCTTTGTAACCTCACCATATCTATACATCTTTTCAGTTATAACCATCACAATATTTTATTTTGACTATTTGTTTATATACCTTCACACTAAATGTAATATTCTTAGAGGCAGTGTTCAAGTCACTTAGCATACATACTGCCTTGTCTTCCTATTTCCTTCCCTTTCTGTCTTCATTCTTTCTTTCCTTTATTCTATAATGGTGAGCAAAATCGAAAACAGTCACTTCCCTCATGGAGCTGAAAGTCTACATAGTCAGAACTCAATAAATGTATGCTAATAAGCAAATGAGATGGTGGCTGTCACAAGGCCACAGTCATACCATTTGAAAGCAAAGCCTGGCCCCTCTCTGTACGTGGAGGAGCTTGAATTGGTGGCTGCAAATTTTTGATTTGGGTACCCTGTACTCTTTAACGTTATTAGGGCTTCTTTATTTTTAGGAGAGGAATGATATTCAGTTGGTTTACTAAAGAACCATTTTCCATCTTACATGCTCTTGAGTTGTATACTCCAGAATACGGTGGGCTTGCATATAGAATTGGTGAAACATCACCTGAATTCAATCAGTGTGCACCAGCAGGCATCATCCAAGACATGCATTCTCAAGAGGGTGGAAATTGTTCTTGATGGGGAGAAAAAAATGTCAGTATTACAATGGTTTATAATCCTCCAAAGGACCACAGTATGTTAACAGATGAAAAGTATCTATGGTATTAAAATGTCCTGGGTGAGTTATTAGGAGAAGGTGTCTGAAAAGTCTCAATAATGGAAAGAAAAAAAAAGATTGAGGAACACCGATCCTAGATAAGCTTCTTATTTTGAAGGCATGGGATGGACCAATTTGATCATTAGATCATTTTCTTCACTGTTTATCCTGAAAGGGAGGGGATTTTTTCCATTGGCAAAGATCTCCACGAAATAACCTTTTTGAGGAAGTTTTCCATGCTAGCAGAGGTGCGCTGTAAACTTGACAGTCAATATAACAGCAAAATAGAGCTTTTGTCTCCTGCCCACTGGCTTTGACAAGCAATCTGGGTAATTAGAAGGCAGTCAATCATCAACCATACCTTTCATTTAAAAAATAATGATCCTGTAATATTCCACAAGGTAACACATTGCGAGGTGATATGTACTGGAAATAAAATGCTGTAAAGCGAGTGGAAATATAGCTGTCACTCCAGTCTCCAAGTCCTTAGCAAAAACTATGATGAAACTGGAAAGACAGAAGCATCTGAAAACCAAGTCACTGCAGAAACAATGAGCTGGGATGGTGATATCTGGACTTGTTTCACAGAAGAAATTTAAATGCTGGTAGATTTTGCGTTTTGGGGTGTAGTTCCATCTACCATGTTTTCCACAAGTACTAAGGAATACAAAACATCACTATATTAAAAAATGCAGTGAACTGTTGCATTTAGAATGATACATGATCAGATTCCAGATATTAGTATTATCAAGTGAAGTATGCACATTTATCATCACTGGATAAGGAACAAGGAATAAGACAGAACACAGGTGAACAACCAGAAAGAGTATAAAATCCCTCAAAGTCCAAATTCCCAGTCCTTATTTCAAAGTTATGGAGCCCCTTAACATAGTATTTTATTTCCCACTTTACATCTTGTTTTGTTTCATAAAAGATATTGCATGTCTAGTTACCTCAATTACGCAGCAAATGCATGGAAGTTTTCCTTCTTTCCTACTTTCATTTGACCCTTCTTTCCTCTCTCCCTCTCTCACTCCTTCTCTCCCTCCTTCCTTCCCTCCCTCCCTTCCTTCCTTCCTTCCTTCCTTCCTTCCTTCCTTCCTTCCTCCTTTCCTTCCTCCCTCCCTTCCTTCCTTCCTCCCTTCCTTCCTTCTTTCCTTCCTTCCTTCCTTCCTTCCTTCCTTCCTTCCTTCCTTCCTTCCTTCCTCTCTTCCTTCCTTCCTTCCTTCTTGCCTGAAGAATTTATTGAGTGGAGGCCTTCGGTGTTAGATAAGATGCTAGGTTCAGTAAATATAAACAGAGAGATAATTTCCTAGAAGGGACCTGTTCATAATTTATGACAAGATTCAGTTTATTACCAAGAATACCATTCTGTTTTAGGAAATTTTGGTTTGAATGAATGAATAATTTCTAGTTGTTATTGAGTTATTTTGTTCTTTATTTTCACAGCACTGGTTGAAAATTGATTTTATGTTAGTTATGGGCAGAGACTATGAGCCAGTATATAAAGCACAGTGTTAGTCTCTTCTTTATTATAACACGTTAGGGGCAGTAGTAGGATGCAAATATTTGGTACAGGTCTTTATCTTGGTACTGGGCAGTAGGGGAGAGTTTGCCCAGTAAAGAAATGACAACTGTGTCCCTAGAAGTAATTTTTCCATAGTTACTCCTTGATATTGCTTATATTTTTTGAAAATTAGTGAACATATGACAATAACATGGGTGTGGGGTGTTGGGTGAAGGGAGAGATTTCATCAGATGCAGAGAAAGTGATCCTGTTTGTTTGTTTGTTTTTTTCCAAGTGTCTGATGTCTTTTGGCCCAATCTGAAAGTAGGCCCCCAGAACAACAGAGCTAGGTCATATCCAAGACCATCAGAAGGGTAGAACAAGAGGTCCTGGGCCTGGTGTAGAACAAAGGTGAGCACTAGCCACCATGGGCAGGCAGGCCTAGAAGGTGCCATTGTCAGGTGACTTGCTGCAGTAAACAAGTGACCCCTTTTGCACAACTTAGCAAAATTCAATTAAGACTCGTGTTAATCACTCCTGGATTCCATTTGTCGTCCTCCACCATAATTAGTGAACAGTGAATCAGGTGACAATGTTCAGTTTGTATCAGGGTAGCATTTGAAAACTTAAGAGGTTCAACCAGATCAAATTGCTGCAATGCAATCATTTTTGACCTACAGAAATGGCAATTTCCTATACTTCAACCTGTTGGTTCACTACTCAATTCTTTGGAATTTAGGAAAGATGTTCCCCATGTAAATATGTCACATGTGGTAAGACAGCCTTCAGGCCAGTTCACAGGAGCATACTAACCCATGATGTAGCTGAAATGTTGTATATTTTTGATGTACAATGTTAGAAGACAAACTCATAACGCTAGCAATTAAATAGAAACAAACAACAAAAAGAGACTAATAAGAACCATCTTTGATTGTATTTTATTGTTAGTGCTTGAGGGAAAGCAGGTTTTAATGGAACAATAAGGAAGTGCATGGAACTAATGAAAGGAATTTTACTCTGAGGACTTTTAAATGATGTTGATCCTGGCTAATTAAAAATTAGGTCTCCATTTACTGTCTTGGCTTCACCAAAATCCACTTGCTCCCTAACTCTTTGCATACAGGGTTCCATTCCCATAACCCTGAAGAAACTGCTTCCTCAAAGGTCATTAGGGAATCACTGGTTGCCAAGGTCATGGCATCTTGGTCCTCACCCTCCTGAATCTTTTTGACTCATTTAACAGTGTAGGGCGCTCTGCCCCCCTCTTTGACACACTCTTCCTTCTTGACTTTTCTGTGATATGATCCTATCCTTTTAGTCATTCCCTCTTCAAAGAAGCCAGAGAAGAAGTTGAAAGGGAAAGAAAGACACGGGTGAAAAATTAAGAGATTTTGTGTAAAGTATAGTTGAGCTGTCAGTAGTGAAAGAAAAGAGAGTTGCCTCTTGTGCATAATGAAGGTCATGGAGAAAATACTTGGGCCTAGAAGTTCTCTGCTGACCACCAACAAGTTCGTTGTTCTTCAGAGAAGCCTTGGAGTAAGAGATAAAAGATGCGTAGTAGTCATTGTATGTTAAATAATTAGTGCTTCACACAGTAGTGGAGAGCACCAAGCCTAGGGGAATACATATCCACAATCTGCAACTCCAAAATCCAAAACTCTGAAAACAATTTGGCAGCAAGCCTGGCCCAGATATGATACTCTTTATGATCTTTACTGTACTCAGTGGTCTTTATTTATTGTACTTATTGAATGCAGAAATATTCAACTGTTTACTGATAGGATGCTGCCTCAGATCTCATAGGGTGACGATTAATACATGGTATATGCACAGTATTACCGCTAGTATTGCCTGAGTTCTAATTCTAACACCACTATTTACTGAATGGGTTGCCCCAGGTGAGTAGGGCTTCATAAAAGTGGAGCGGAAGCAATCCAGTGAAATAACTTATTTCCGTTTGATGTAAATAGACTAGCTTTAAAAAGGAACTAATACTTGCCCTATATTCCCAAAGTGTTGTTGCAAGAATAGAATGAAATAAAGAATAAAAACAGCAAAATTAATAAAGTGTGCACTGTGAATGAATTTTTTCTTTGTTAAAATTGATAGTGAAACTTCTAAACTTGAGGCCATAAAGAGGAATAAGGATTTATTTAAGGAAAATATTTTACTGTATGAATAATTATAACTACAATGGCTTAATCTCAGAAGTAGATAACCTACCGATCTAGGAAGACACAACTACACATAGATGAAGTATTTATTTGAATTTTCAACCCAAATTTAAAAAAAAAAACCTACAAACCTCCACTAGTGTAATTTCAAAGGAAAAACTTCCAAGTCCGTACACATTGCTTCTAACTACCACAATGCCTTCATTTTTCCCCAGAGGATATAATTCTATATAATCCCTGGAGAGACAGAGAGACAGAGAGAGAAGGAAACTTGTGGTAACTCAGCTAATCATCCCAGTATTAACTTCAGTTCAGTTAGGTAAGGATGATTATGTTTTTAAATAATTACTCCTTGTTTTTGACTATCATTGAACCAGTTGACCTTGGTTGAATCAATTGGCCTCCCAATCAACTGAGTTAAAAATTATATCTGACTGGATGGGCAAGCTGTTTTTTTGAATTAACTACTCAATATGGTAGGATTTTGTGCATCCAGTCAAATTCTACTGATACTTAGACTCTCCTATATTGGGGATTGGTACCTGTGACTTGTCTGCCAGGTATGTGGGGATGAATCAACCATCCTATTTCTTCATTAGTTAGAGATCCTACAAGCAAAGACTCCAAGGTCTCTGGGAGGACAGGGCCACAAGACAGCAGTAGAACAATTTCATATGATAAGCCTTTTGGCTTTTAAAAAAATTTTTTACTTGAATTTTATTTTTTTTATTTTTTATTATTTCATTATTTTTTAACATGTTTATTGGAGTATAATTGCTTTACAATGTTGTGTTAGTTTCTGCTGTAGAGCAAAGTGAATCAGCTATATGTATTGGACAGTTAGGTTGCTTCCACGTCCTGGCTACTGTAAATAGAGCTGCACTGAACATTGTGGTACATGACTCTTTTTGAATTATGGTTTTCTCAGGGTATGTGCCCAGTAGTGGGATTGCTGGGTTGTATGGTACTTCTATTTTTAGTTTTTTAGGGAACCTTCATACTGTTCTCCATAGTGACTGTATCAATTTACATTCCCACCAACAGTGCAAGAGGGTTCCCTTTTCTCCACACCCTCTCCAGCATTAATTGTTTTTAAATGTTTTGATGATAACCCTTCTGACCAGTATGAGGTGATACCTCATGGTAGTTTTGATTTGCGTTTCTCTAATGATTAGTGATGTTGGGCATCCTTTCCTCTGTTTGTTGGCAATCTGTATATCTTCTTTGGAGAAATGTCTATTTAGGTCTTCTGCCCGTTTTGAAGTTGGGTTATTTGTTTTTTTGATATTCAGCTGCTTGTATATTTTAGAGATTAATCCTTTGTCAGTTGCATCATTTGTAAATATTTTCTCCCATTCTGAGGGTTGTCTTTTCATCTTGTTTATGGTTACCTTTTCTGTGCAAAATCTTTAAGTTTCATTAGGTGTCACTTGTTTATTTTTGTTTTTATTTCCATTTCTCTAGGAGGTGGGTCAAAAAGGATCTTGCTGTGATTTATGCCATGGAGTGTTTTGCCTGTGTTTTCCTCTAAGAGTTTGATAGTGTGTGGCCTTACATTTATATCTTTAATCTGTTTTAAGTTTTGCGTATGTTGTTATGGAGTGTTCTAATTTCATTCTTCTACATGTAGCTATCCAGTTCTCCCAGCACCACTTATTGAAGAAGACTCTGTTTTCTGCATTGTATATTCTTACCTCTTTTATCAAAGATAAGGTGACCATATGTGCGTGGGTTGATCTCTGGGCTTTCTATCCTGTTCCATTGATCTATATTTCTATTTTTGTGCCAGTACCATACTGTCTTAACTACTGTAGCTTTGTAGTATAGTCTTCTCTTTCTCAAGATTGGCTATTCAGGGTCTTTTGTGTTTCCATATAAATTGTGAATATTTTTTTTCTAGTTCTGTGAAAAATGCCATTGGTAGATTGATAGGGATTGCACTGAATCTGTATATTGCTTTGAGAAGTAGAGTCATTTTCACATTGTTGATTCTTCCAATCCAAGAACATGGTATATATCTCCATCTGTTTGTATCATCTTTAAATTCTTTCGTCAATGTCTTATAGTTTTCTGTGTACAGGTCGTTTGTCTCCTTAGGTAGGTTTGTTCCTAGGTATTTTATTCTTTTTGTTGCTGTGGTAAATGGGAGTGTTTCCTTAATTCCTCTTTCAGATTTTTCATCGTTAGTGTATAGAAATGCAATAGATTCCTGTGCATTAATTTTGTATCCTGCTACTTTACCAAATTCATTGATTCATTCTAGTAGTTTTATGGTAGCATCCTTAGGATTCTTTCTGGATAGTATCACGTCATCTGCGAAAAGTGACAGTTTTGCTTCTTCTTTTCCGATTTGGATTCCTTTTATTTCTTTTTATTCTCTGATTGTTGTGACTAAAACTTCCAAAACTATGTTGAATAAGAGTGGTGAGAGTGGGCAACCTTGTCTTGTTTCTGATCTTAGTGGAAATGCTTTCAGTTTTTCACAATTGAGAATGATGTTGGCTGTGGGTTTGTCATATATGGCCTTTATTGTGTTCAGGTAATTAACTTCCATGCCTACCTTCGGGAGAGTTTTTATCATAAATGAGTGTTGAATTTTGTTGAAAGCTTTTTCTATATCTAATGAGATTATCATATGGTTTTTATCCTTCAATTTGTCAATATGGTGTATCACACTGATTGATTTGCATATATTAAAGAATCCTTGCATTCCCGGGATGAACCCCACTTGATCATGGTGTATGATCCTTTTAATGTGCTGTTGGATTCTGTTTGACAGTACTTTGTTGAGCATTTTTGCATCTATGATCAACAGTGATATTGGTCTGTAGTTTTCTTTTTTTGTGACAACTTTGTCTGGTTTTGGTGTCAGGATGATGGTAGCCTCGTAGAATGAGTTTGGGAGTGTTTCTCTCTTTGCTGTATTTTGGAGGAGTTTGAGAAGGATAGGTGCTAACTCTTCTCTAAATGTTTGATAGAATTTGCCTGTGAAGCCATCTGGTCCTGGGCTTTTGTTCGTTGCAAGATTTTTAATCACAGTCTCAATTTCAGTGCTTGTGATTTTTTTTTTTTTATATTTTCTATTTTTTCCTGGTTCAGCCTTGGAACGTTGTGCTTTTCTAAGTATTTGTCCATTTTTTCAAAGTTGTCCATTTTTGGCATATAGTTGCTTATAGTAATTTCTCATCATCCTTTGTATTACTGCAGTGTCAGTTTTACTTCTCCTTTTTCATTTCTAATCCTGTTTATCAATTTTGTATATCTTCTCAAAGAACCAGCTTTTAGTTTCCTTCATTTCTTTTTCATTTCTTTTGGATCTGATCTTTATGATTTCTTTCCTTCTGCTAACTTTGGGGGGTTTTCACTGTTGTTCTTCTTCTTTCTCTAATTGCTTTACGTGTAAGGTTAGGTTGTTTATTTGAGATGTTTCTTGTTTCTTGAGGTAGGACTGTATTGCTATGAACTTCCCTCTTAGAACTGCTTTTGCTGCATCCCATAGATTTTGGGTCCTCGTGTTTTCATTGTCTTTTGTTTCTAGGTATTTTTTGATTTCCTCTATCATTTCTTCAGTGATCACTTGGTTATTTAGTCGTGTATTGTTTGGCCTCCATGTGTTGGTATTTTTTACATTTTTTTCCTGCAATTGATATCTAGTCTCATAGCATCATTGTTGGAAATGATACTTGATACAATTTCAATTTTCTTAAATTTACCAAGGCTTGATTTGTAACCTAAGATATTATCCTGGAGAATTTTCCTTAAGCACTTGAGAAGAAAGTGTATTCTGTTGTTTTTGTTGGAATGTCCTATAAATATTAAGTCGATCTTTTTTAATGTGTCATTTAAATCTTGTTTTTCATTATTATTTTCATTTTGGATGATCTGTCCATTGGTGAAAGTGGGGTGTTAAAATCCCCTACTATGATTGTGTCACTGTTGATTTCCCCTTGTATGGCTGTTAGCATTTGCCTTATGTATTGAGGCACTCCTATGTTGGGTGCCAAAATATTTACAATTGTTATGTCTTCTACTTGGATTGATCCCTTGATAATTATGTAATGCCCTTCTTTGTCTCTTGTAATAGTGTTTATTTTATAGTCGGTTTTTTCTGATATGAGAATTGCTACTCCAGCTTTCTTTTGATTTCCATTTGCATGGAGTAAGTTTTTCCATCCACTCACTTTCAGTCTGTTTGTGACCCTATGTCTGAAGTGGATCTCCTGTAGACAGCATATATACAGGTCTTGTTTTTGTATCCATTCAGCCAGTCTATGTCTTCTGGTTACAGTATTTAATCCTTAATATTTAAGTTAGTTATCTATATGTATGTTCCTATTACCATTTTCTTAATGGTTTTGTGTTTGTTATTGTAGGTCTTTTCCTTCTCTTGTGTTTCCTGACTAGAGAAGTTCCTTTGGCATTTGTTGTGAAGCTGGTTTGGTGGTGCTGTATTCTCTTAACTTGTGATTATCTGTAAATGTTTTAATTTCTCCATCGAATGTGAATGAGATCTTTCCTGGGTAATCTTGGTTGTAGGTTTTCCCCTTTCATCACTTTAAATATGTCCTGCAACTCCCTTTTGGCTTGCAGAGTTTCTGCTGAAAGTTCAGCTGTTAACCTTATGGGGATTCCTTTGTATGCTATTTGTTGCTTTTCCCTTGCTGCTTTTAATATTTTTTCTTTCTATTTAATTTTTGATAGTTTGATTAATATGTTTCTTGGTGTGTTTCCCCTTGGATTTATCTTGTATGGGACTCTGCGCTTCCTGGACTTGATTGATTATTTCCTTTCCCATATTAGGGAAGTTTTCAACTATAATGTCTTCAGATTTTCTCAGTCACTTTCTTTTTCTCTTCTCCTTCTGGGACCCCCTATAATTCGAATGTTTGTATGTTAATGTTGTCCCAGAGGTCTCTGAGACTGTCCTCAATTCTTTTCATTCTTTTTTCTTTTTTCTGCTCTGCAGTAATTATTACTACTATTTTATATTCCAGGCCACTTATCCATTCCTCTGCCTCAGTATTTCTGCCATTGACTCCTTCCAGAGAATTTTTAATTTCATTTATTGTGTTGCGCATCACTGTTTGCTCTTTAGTTCTTCCAAGTCCTTGTGAAACATTTGTTGTATCTTCATTCTATTTCCAAGATTTTGAATCATCTTTACTATCATTACTCTGAATTCTTATTCAGGTAGACTGCTTATTTACTCTTCATTTCTTTGGTCTGGTGGGTTTTCACTTTGCTCCTTCATCTGCTTCATCTCCTTCATCTGCTGCGTATTTGTCTGTCTTCTCATTTTGCTTAACTTACTGTGTTTGGGGTCTCTTTTTTGCAGGCTGCAGGTTCATAGTTACTGTTGTTATTGGTGCCTGCCCCCAGTGGGTAAGGTTGGTTCAGTGGGCTGTGTAGGCTTCCTGATGGAGGGTACTGCGTTCTGGTAGGTGGTGCTGGATATTGTCTTTCTGGTGGGCAGGGCCACGTCTGGTATTTGGGGTGTCTGTGAACTTATTATGATTTTACGCAGACTCTCTGCTAATGGGTTGTGTTGTTTTCCTGTCTTGCTAGTTGTTTGGCATGGGGTGTCCAGCACTGGGTCTTGCTGGTCGTTGAGTTGAGCTGGTTCTTAGCATTGACAGAGAGATCTCTAAGAGATTTCTCACTGATTGATATTACGTGGGGCCAGGTGGTCTCTGTGGTCTGATGTCCTGAACTCACCTTTCCTACCTCAGAGGTTCAGGCCTGACACCTACCTGGAACACCAAGACACTGTCAGTCACATGGCTCAGAAGAAAACGGAGAATAAAAAAAAGAAAGAAAAAGAAAATATAGTTATTAAAATTTTTTTAAATTATTAATATAAAAAAAATTTTAAGGAAAAAAAAAAGAAAAGAACAGCCCAACCAATAAACAAATCCACCAATGATAAAAAGTGTTAAAAAATATACTAAGATAAACCTAAAAATCAGAAAATAGTAAGTCACATACAGCAAATCCCACATCTGTGGTTGCCCCCAAAGTCCACTGCCTCAATGTTGATGGTTCGTTGTCTATTCAGGTATTCCACAGATGCAGGTACATCAAGTTGATTGTGGGGATTTAATCCACTGCTCCTCAGGCTGCACAGAGAAATTTCCCTTTCTCTTTTTTTCCATGGCTCCTGGGGTTCAGCTTTGGTTTTGGCCCCGCCTCTGCATGTAGGTCACCCTTGGGCATCTGTTCTTCACCCAGACAGGAGGGGGTTGAAGGAGAGGCTTATTAGCGGGCTCTGGTTCACTCAGGCCGATGGGAGGGTAGGGAACGGAGTGTGGGGCGAGCCTGCGGTGGCAGAGTCCAGCATGACATTGTACCAGCCTGAGGCGCACCGTGCATTCTCCTGGGGAAGTTGTCCCTGGATCCCGGGACCTTGGCAGTGGTGGGCTGCACAGGCTCCTGGGAGGGGAGGTGGGGATAGTGACCTGTGCTTGCACACAGGCTTCTTGGTGGTGGCAGCAGCAGCCTTAGTGTCTCATGCCTGTCTCTGGGGTCCGCACTGTTAGCCGCCGCTTGTGCCCGTCTCTGGAGCTCCTTTAAGCAGTGCTTTTAATCCCCTCTCCTCACACACCAGGAAACAAAGAGGGAAGAAAATGTCTCTTGCCTCTTCGGCAGGTCCAGGCTTTTCCCCGGACTCCCTCCCAGCTAACCGTGGTGCACTAACCACTTCAGGCTATGTTCATGCCGCTAACCCCAGTCCTCTCCCTGTGATCTGACCAAAGCCCGAGCCTCAGCTCCCAGCTGAAATGATGAAAATTATTTCACCTCTGAATCACCACCACCTAAGTGGGGCAGTTGTGCAGCCAGAGGATTTGAGGAAGAAAAAGACTAAAATATCCCTTATGGTTATGTTGCTTGAGTTGTGTTTTGGTTGTTGAAAAGTATCAAGTAAGCAGTTACATACCCAGGATTGAATTCAGATCTCATTTCTCCCTTCCCCTCAAGAAGGACATACTCATGAGAGCTGATGTAGCAGGATGTAATACAGCACATCTCAGGTGAGCTGGTGTTGGGGCACTAAAACCAGGAGTAGTTGCCCAAAGAGCCTTAGATCTTTGTAAAAGTTATCATGGTCCTGGGCTGGGGTAAGTTCCCACAGTTAGAGAGGACTGCTTCTGAGCAGTGTGAAACAGGTCTGTGGAGAGTGACAGAGCACATTCAAGGTCTTCCTGGGACCAAGAATAATTGACCATCTCAGCAACAGACTCCTAACTCTTCCCCACTACCTTACATACTTGTTCAATATCTAACTTAGGCTATTGTGTCCCCAATCAACCTTCAACTGACTAAACTATATTTAGAAGTTGAGGCCAATTGGATCTCCATAGTCCTCTGAAACATTTTAACCACCAGTATGAAGTTTATGTGCCCTTCAGACTCCGGATCATAGCTGTTATGGGTTGAATTATGTCCACAAAAAAAAAAAATGTGAAGTATTAATCTCTGGTATCTAAATGTGACCATATTTGAAAATACAGCCTGTGTAGATGTAATCAGGTTTAAGTGAGATAATACCGGATTAGGGACCCTAATCAAGTGATTGGTATCTTTATAAGAAGGCCATGCAGAGAGACACAGAAGTTCATACAGGGACAATGCCATGTGATGACAGAGGCAGAGATTGCCATACTATATTTATAAACCAAGGAACTTCAAGGATTGCTGAAAACACCAGAAATTAGGAAAAGGCAAAGAAAAATACTTCCTCAAAAGTTTCAAAGAAAGCATTGCCTTGACTTCAGACTCCCAGCCTCTAGAACAGTGAGAGAAGAAATTCTGCTGTTTTAAGCCACTCAGTTTGTAGTATTAAGTTACAGGGCCCTACAAAACTAATACTGGTTTTGGTGCAGATAGTGCCAGTACTAGGGTGCTGCTGTAACAAATAACTACAATTGTAGAACTGGATGTGGTACTGAGTAATGGGCAAAGGCTGGAAGATTTCCCAGGTTCATAATGAAGAAAGCCTAGATTGCCTTGGAGAGACTAGACATAAGAATACTAAAGGTAACTTGGGTGAGTGCTCAGGTAGAATTAAGGAGCACAGTAAAGAAAGATCCTATCATTTTAGAGAATACATTATAAACAGATTGTTGGTAGAAATGTTCACATTTCTACTCAAAAAAGGTGCTTTAGATAATCTTAAGACAAAATGATGAATATGCTATTGGCCCCTGGATAAAATATAATACTTATTATACAGTGGCAGAAAACGTGGCTTAATTATGTTATGCTTTGTGGAAATTAGCATTTTTTAAGTGATGAATCTGGATTTTTTTCTTCAACATCTTTATTGGAATTTAATTGCTCTCTTCCTTTGAATATAATTGCTCTACAATTGTGTTAGCTCCTGCTGTATAACAAACCAAATCAGCCAGAAGTATACACATATCCCCATATCCCCTCCTTCTTCTGTCTCCCTCCCACCCTCCCTATCCCACCCCTCTAAGGGCTTACATATAACTGAGCTGATATCCCTGTGCTATGCAGCTGTTTCCCACCAGCCATCATTTTACATTTGGTAGTGTATATATATTGATACCACATTCTCACTTTGTCCCAGCCTACACTTCCCCTTCCCCGTGTCCTCTAGTCTATTCTCTACATCTGCATCTTTATTCCTGTCCCTTTATTTTTTAGATTCCATGCATATGTGTTAGCATATGGGATTTGCTTTTCTCTTTCTGACATACAACACTATCCACCTCACTACAAATAACTCAAATTCGTTTCTTTCCATGGCTGAGTAATATTCCATTGCGTATATGTGCCACATCTTCTTTATCCATTCATGTGTCAGTGGACACTTAGGTTGCTTCCATGTTCTGGCTATTGTAAATAGTGCTGCAATGAACATTGTGGTACCTGAGGCTTTTTGAATTATTGTTTTCTCAGAGTATATGATCAGTAGTGGGATTGCTGGGTCATATGGTAGTTCTATTTTTAGTTTTTTAAGGAACCTCCATACTGTGCTCCATAGAGGCTGTATCAATTTACATTCCCAACAGTGCAGGAGGGTTCCCTTTTCTCCACACTTTTTCCAGCATGTATTGTTCGTAGACATTTTGATGATGGCCATTCTGACCAGTGTGAGGTGATACTGCATTGTAATTCTGATTTGCCTTTCTCTAATGATTAGTGATGTTGAGCATCCTTTCAGGTGTTCTTTGGTAATCTGTATATCTTCTTTGGAGAAATGTCTATTTAGGTCTTCTGCCCATTTTTGGATAGGGTTTTTTGTTTTTTCATATTGAGCTGCATGAACTGCTTGTATATTTTGGAGATTAATCCTTTTCCAGTTGTTTAATTTGCAAATATTTTCTCACATTCTGAGGGATGTTTTGCCATCTCGTTTATGGTTATCTTTGCTGTGCGTAAGGTTTTAAATTCCATTCATTCCCATTTGTTTATTTTTGTTTTTATTTCCTTTCTCTAGCAGGAGGGTCAAACGGATCTTGTTGTGATTTACCTCATAGAGTGTTCTGCCTATGTTTTCCTCTAAGAGTTTTATAGTATGTGCCAAACATGTAGGTCATTAATCCATTTTGAGTTTACTCTTTTGTATGGTGTTAGGAAGTGTTCTGATTTCATTCTTTTACATGTAGCTGTCCACTTTTCCCAGCACCACTTATTGAAGAGGTTATCTTTTCTTCACTGTATATTCTTGCCCCCTTTATCAAAAATAAGGTGACCATATATGTGTGGGTTTATCTCTCAGCTTTCTTTCCTGATCCATTGATCTATATTTCTATTTCTGTGGCAGTACCATACTGTCTTGATTACTGTAGTTTTATAGTATAGTCTGAAGTCAGGGAACCTGATTCCTCAAGTTCCGGTTTTCTTTCTCAAGATTGCTTTGACTATTCATGGTCTTTTGTGCTTCCATACAAATTGTGAAATTATTTGTTCTAGCTCTGTCCAAAATGCCATTGATAGCTTGCTAGAGATTGCAATGAATCTGTAGAATGCTTTGGGTAGTATAGTCATTTTCACAATGTTGATTCTTCCAATCCAAGATCATAGTATATCTCTCCATCTGTTTGTATCATCTTTAATTTCTTTCATCAGTGTCTTACAGTTTTCTGTACACAGGTCTTTTGTCTCCTTAGGTAGGTTTATTCCTAGGTATTTTATTATTTTTTTTGCAATGGTAAATGGGAGTCTTTCTTTAATTCCTCTTTCATATTTTTCATCATTAGTGTATAAGAATGCCAAAGATTTCTGTGCATTAATTTTGTATCCTGCAACTTTACCAAATTCAATGATTAGCACTGGTAGTTTTCTTGTAGAAGCTTTAGGATTCTTTATGTATAGTATCATGTTGTCTTAAAACAGTGACAATTTTACTTTTTCTTTGCCAATTTGGATTCTTTTATTTCTTTTTCTTCTCTGTTGTGACTAAAACTTCAAAAACTATGTTGAATAATAATGGCGAGAGTGCACAACATTGTCTTGTCCCTTATCTTAGTGGAAATGGTTTCAATTTTTCACCACTGAGAATGATGTTCACTGTGGGTTTGTCATTTATGGGCTTTAATATGTTGAGGTAAGTTCCCTCTATGCCTGTTTTTATCATATATTGGTGTTGAATGTTGTTGAAAGCTATTTCTGCATCTGTTGAGGTGACATGTGGTTTTTCTCCTTCAGTGTATTAGTATGGTTTTTCATATTGATTGATTTGCGTATATTGAAGAATCCTTGCATTCTTGTGATAAACCGCACTTGATCAGGGTGTATATCCTCTTAATGTGCTGTTGGATTCTATTTGCTAGTATTTTGTTGAGGATTTTTGTATCTATGCTCATCAGTGATATTGGCCTGTAGTTTTCTTTTTTTGTGACATCTTTGGTTTTGGTAGCAGGGTGATTGTGGCCTTGTGGAATGAGTTTGGGAGTGTTCCTCCCTCTGCTATATTCTGGAAGAGTTTGAGAAGGATAGCTGTTAGCTCTTCTCTAAACGTTGGATAGAAGTTGCCTGTGAATCCATCTGGTCCTGTGCATTTGTTTGTTGGAAGATTTTTAATCACAGACTCAATTCCAGTGCTTGTGATGGGTCTGTTTCTATTTTCTATTTCCTCCTGTTCAGGGTCTGAAGGTTATGCATTTCTAAGAATTTCTGCAGTTCTTTCAGGTTGTTCATTTTATTAACATAGGACTGCTTGTAGTAATCTCTTGTGATCCTTTGCATTTCTGCAGTGTCAGTTGTTACTTCTTTTTCATTTCTAATTCTATTGATTTGAGTCTTCTTTCTTTTTTCCTTGATGAACCTGGCTAATGGTTCTTCAATTTTGCATTTGTTCTCAAAGAACCAGCTTTTAGTTCTATTGATTTTTCTATCATTTCCTTCATTTCTTTTTCTTTTATTTCTGATCTGATTTGTATGATTCCTTTCCTTCTGCTTACCTTGGAGGATTTTTGTTCTTTCTCTAATTCCTTTAGTTGTAAGGTTAGGTTTTTATTTTTTAACATCATTATTGGAGTATAATTGCTTTACAATAGTTTGTTTCTGCTTTATAACTAAGTGAATCAGTTATACATATACATATGTTCCCATATCTCCTCCCTCTTAAGTCTTCCTCCCTCTCACCCTCTGTATCCCACCCATCCAGGTGGTCACAAGGCACCGAGCTGATCTCCCTGTGCTATGCGGCTGCTTCCCACTAGCTATCTGTTTTACATTTGGTAGTGCATATATGTCCATGCCACTCTCTCACTTTGTCACAGCTTACCATTCCCCCTCCCCATATACGCTAGTCCATTCTCTAGTAGATCTTGCCTTTAATCCCATCTTACCCCTAGGTTCTTCATGACTTTTTTTTTCTTAGATTCCATATATATGCTTTAGCATATGGTATTTGTTTCTGTTTCTGACTTATTTCACTCTGTATGACAGACTCCAGGTCCATCCACCTGATTACAAATATCTCAATTTCATTCCTTTTTATGGTTGAGTAGTATACTATTGTATATATGTGCCACATCTTCTTTATCCATTCATCCGATGATGGATATTTAGTTTGCTTCCCTGAGGAAGCCATAATTCAAAAAGGGTCATGTACCAACATGTTCATTGAAGCTCTATTTACAATAGCCAGGACATGGAAGCAACCTAAGTTTAGGTTTTTATTTGAGATTTTTCTTGTTTCTTAAGGTAGGATTGTATTCCTATAAAATTATCTCTTAGAAACGCATATGTTGCATCCCATAGGTTTTGGGTCATCACGTTTTCATGTCATTTGTTTCTAGGTTTTTGATTTTTTGATATTTCAAGTGATAGCTTGGTTATTTAGTAGTGTATTGTTTAGCCTCCCTGTGTATCGGTTTTTTACATTTTTTCCCCTGTAATTGATACCTAGTGTCATAGCATTGTTGTCAGAAAAGATACTTGATACAATTTCAATTTTCTTAAATTTACCAAGGATTGATTTGTGACACAAGGTATGATCTATCCAGGAGAATATTCCATGAGCACTTGAGAAGAAAGTGTATTCTGCTGTTTTTGGATGGAATGTCCTATAAATATCAATTAAGTCCATCTTCTTTAATGTATCATTTAAAGCTTGTGTTTCCTTATTTATTTTCATTTTGGATGATCTATTGGTGAGACTGGAGTGTTAAAGTCCCCTACTATGAATGTGTTACTGTATATTTCCTCTTTTATGGCTGTTAGTATTTGCCTTATGTATTGAGGTGCTCCTATGTTGGGTGCATAAACATTTACAATTGTTATATCTTCTTCTTGGATTGAACCTTTGATCATTATGTACTGTCCTTTCTCTCTTGTAATAGTCTTTGTTTTAATGTCTAGTTTGTCTGATATGAGAATTCCTATTCCAGCTTTATTTTGATTTCCATTTCCATGGAATGTCTTTTTACATACCCTCACTTTCAGTCTGTATATATTTCTACATCTGAAGTTGGTCTCTTGTAGACAGCATATATACGGGTCTTGCTTTTGTATCTATTCAGGCAGTCTATGTCTTTTAGTTGGAGAACTAAATCCATTTACATTTAAAGTAATTTTTGATATGTATGTTCCTAATACCACTTTCTTAATTGTTTTGGGCTTCTTATTGTAGGTTTTTCCTTCTCGTGTTTTCTGCCTAGAGAAGTTCCTATAGCATTTGTTGTAAAACATGTTTGGTGGTACTGAATTATCTTACGTTTTGCTTGTCTGTAAAGGTTTTAGTCTCTCTGTCAAATCTAAATGAGATCTTTGCTGAGTAGAGTAATCTTAGTTTTAGGTTTTTCCCTTTCATCACTTTAATTATGTCCTGCCACTCCCTTCTGGCTTGCAAAATTTCTGCTGAAACATCAGCTATTAAACTTTTGGGGATTCCGTTTCATGTTATTTTTTGCTTTTCTCTTGCTGATTTTAATATTGTTTTTTGTATTTAATTTTTGATAATTTGATTAGTATGTGTCTTGTTGTGTTTATCCTTGGATTTATCCTGTATGGGTTTCTCTGTGTTTCCTGGACTTGATTGACTATTTCGTTTCTCATATTAATGGAAGTTTTCAACTATAAGTTCTTCAAATATTTTATCAGACACTTTCTTTTTCTCTTCTTCTTCTGGGACCCATATAATTCGAATGTTGGTGTGTTTAATGTTGTCCCAGAGGTCTCTGAGACTGTGCTCAATTCTTTTTTCTTTATTCCACTCTGAGGTGGTTATTACCACTATTTTATCTTCCTGGTCACTTATGCATTCTTCTGCCTCAATTATTGTGTTACTGATTCCTTTTAGAGAATTTTAAATTTCATTTACAGTGTTGTTCATCATTGTTTGTTTGCTCTTTAGTTCTTCTAGGTCCTTGTCAAATGTTTCTTGTATTTTCCCCATTATATTTCCAAAATTTTGGATCATCTTTACTATCATTACTCTTAATTATTTTTCAGGTAGACTAACTATTTACCCTTCATTTGTTTGGTCTGGTGGCTTCTTACCTTGTTTCTTCATCTGCTGTGTATTTCTCTGTCTTCTCATTTTGCTTAACTTACTGTGTTTGGAGTCTCCTTTTAACAGGCTGCAGGTTTATAATTCCCATTGTTTTTGGTGTCTGCTCCCAGTGGGTAAGGTTGGATCAGTGGATTGTACAGGCTTCGTGTTTGAGGGGACTGGTGCCTGTGCTCTGGTGGATGAGGCTGGATCTTGTCTTCTTGGTGGTCAGGACCTTGTACGGTGTTGTGTTTTGGGGTTTCTCTGAACTTAGTATGATTTTAGGCAGCCTCTCTGCTAATGGGTAGGGCTGTGTTCCTGTCTTGCTAGTTGTTTGGCATAGGGTGTCCAGCACTGTATCTTGCTGATCACTGAGTGGAGCTGGGTCTTAGCATTGAGATGGAGGTCTCTTGGAGAACTCTCATTGATTGATATTACATGGGGTCGGAAGGTCTCTGGTGTACCAATGTCCTGAATTTGGCTCTCCCTCCTCAGAGGCTGAGGTCTGACAACTGGCCAGAGCATCAAGACCTTGTCAGCCACATGGCTGGAGAAGATGGGCAGTGAGTTAGGTGTCAGCCATGGCCCTACTGTAGCTCTGTCTCAACTGTCTCCAAAGGTCAGGCAGATACATTGGGTTATTCCACCATTCCTCAGAACTTGCACATTCCTGTCTGGGATTTGTAGAGGTACTCCTGATACTCTTTATTGAAATATCTTGCATTCATGGTGGTGAGTGACATGCTAATAGTGTTTGTTCTCTTCAATTCGGAGACTGAGTGTCTGAGCTTTCATGTGGCCAAGTCAGGAGCAGCCGGCCAATGGTTCCAAAGTGATAACATGTCACATTCCAAGAAGGCTTTCTGCAGTTTCTGAGGCATAGTCCCAAGCAGCCACTCCACTCAGCTGCAGCACTGTGACTGGGGAACTTGGTGGAACCCTCAAATGAGGATTTCTTCTGGCCCTAGAGTCTAACTTGTCCACCCAGACAAGGAGCTGAAGAGAGTGTCTCCTAGCCCAATCTCATCACAGGAGTGGTCACCTGGAAGCTTTGCATCCAACAGCATGGGAGCTGAGAGGGGGGTGGGTGGGGCCGACAGCCTCCCAAGAAAAGCCGGAACCATGTGGAGGTTCCTGTGCTACTGCCTAGGTGGGGGGAATTCATGAATTTGGATTTTAGCTGAGGTGATTTCCAAGTAAAGTGTAGAAGGTATGGCCTGGTTTCTCCAAGAATGATTTGTGGAGAAACGTCTTTTCTGATAGCATGGATCCTCTTGACATCAACAGGAAACCAACATATATTCTGAGATTTCTATACCAGCACCAACACTGAAAGCCTGGTTTTGAGGGATCAATCAGAGATGAGACAAAATGTAAGAAAGATGACTCCAAGGTCCAAGTTACAAATCCTGACACCAGAGAAAGAGGAGCATGACCCAGAGACCAGAGCTAGTGAGGTCTCTATTGGCCCAGAGGGCAGAGTGATGAGCCACAGATGATTTCTGTCAGGCTTTGAAACCCAATAGAATTTGCCTGGCTGTATTGCAAACATGCTTGGGACAAATGATCCCTTTATTACTTCCAATTTCTCCCCTTCAAAATGGAAATGTGTTTCCTATGCCACTATTTATCTACTTTGAAGATACCATTATCTATCTGGAAGTAGATTTCTTGTTTTCTAACTTCACTGATCTAGAAATGGAGAGGAAATTTTTTCTCTCAGATGGGTCATATGCAGAGCTTCAACCCTACCTTGCTTAGATTCCTTCAAAGACATCTGGTATTTGGGGGGGCTGATATTTATATTTTGGACCTAGAGTTGATGCTGGAATGGGTTAAGATGTTTGGAGATGTTGAGATGTGGTCAATGTATTTTTCATGTAAGAAAGACATGAACTGCTTGGGGACCAGGAGTGGAGGGCAGGATTGCTAACTTCTAGCCTTAAGACTTGTAAATTTCTCTTTTTTTTAACTTTGTAGTACTTTGTTACTGCAAACCTAGGAAACTAATACAATGGCCTGTACTTCCTAAGTTATCCACCACCACCCAAATCAACTGTGGCTATTGTCTTCTTCTCCAGAATCTGGCTAATATGCTTTCCGCCACTAGAGACTAACCAGTGCATTACTAAGCTACCTTTTATGACTTATACCTTTCTGGGTTCCTCAAACCAGGTCATCAATGGCCCAGGCCCCTCCCCAAGACTCATCAATTGTGCCTGTGCGGCTAAACTGAAGGGTGTTCATGTTGCCTGCTGGACAAGTAACAGCTCTAATGGGTAAAACTCAACCTTCTGGGTGCTGGGAAGTTCCACACCTGTAAGGGGGAGAGAGATGTGCCCATGGATGTAACCAAATAAAGCAAATATACAGATATAACCACAAAAATCTGTGAAGGCAGGGGATGATAAACACAGCATTTACAGAGACATACCCACACAGACTCTCCCTGTCCTAGGAGTACCTCCACCTGCACCTTCAACAGGATCCCAAAACCCTCTGCACTCACTGTACCTTGTTTTCAATGGATGTCTGGCCATACTCCAAACCATACCAGTTTAGTAGCTGATGTAAAGTAGCTGTTGGGGGAAACACACACTCCTCACCTTCTACCAGACACTCCCTGAGGCATCAGGTCACCTGATATGCGAGGACCACAGAAAAGAAAAATCAGGTAGGAGGCATATAGACAATTCCAGGAACTACACATACCCACCAACAGTCTAAAGGACTGCTTGTGATCATTTGTATGGATGGAGAAACCAACAAGTCCATAATTTGTGCAGGTTGACACAAGGAAGCACAGATACCTTCAAAGAGCTCAGCATTGTTGATATGACTAAGGAAGGTACTGAAGTCTTGACTCCTTCTTTATTTACACCTCAATATATTTATACCAGTGCTGCTCCACAGGGAACCTGGACACCAGACATATAACAAAGGTTTCTAGTGACCTGGGGGTTAATTATATGATGACTTATAGTTATTAACTGCAGTTGGGCAAATAACACCCAAACAAGAAAAATACAAGAACCCATAAAGCCAGTTTCCACCAATCACCATGTCATTAATTCCACTCTCCCCACGTATGAAACTATGTTTCTGTGGGCTGATTTTGTAATGATATTCATCAACTTAAGACCAAGCAAATCTACTGCACACTTAGTTTATCAGTAACAAATATATCAGGAAACGTATTTAACAAAAAAATTCAGAAGCAGTCTCACTGATGTCAGAAATTAATCAAGAATGCCTATCACTCCAAATCTATTTTACACTGGAGAACAAGTAGAATGAGAAAACTACTCATAAATTAATATAAACACAAAAATCATGATGACTCAAGGGATATTAATTACTTACGATTTTGGTGTATACTATTTAAAACTTTCTAGATGTTAATGTGCTTGTAAGAACCCTATGAGGTAGATACAATCATAATCACTTTTATACTAATGCTAGAGGCACAGAGAGGTCCAGGAATTTGCCTATGTCTCAGAGTTCATACATAAAATAACCAAAATGTAAACAAGACGGTGAGACCAGAGTACTTGCAAATATTATTAAGGCAAAAGTTATCACTACACATAAAGACCACATGCTCTTTTATAAATCAGGACAGGCAAACAAAGAACTCAACAAGTTGCTGCATAAAACATTAACGTTCAATAAGAGTGTTCCTGGCAACATAAAGTCTTTCTCGAAGACGCTACTATTATTAATACACTATTAGTGTCATTATTAATTAACTATATTATTAACACATTTTTAATAATACTATGTATTAAACACAAAATACCCTATGACTTTGAAATTCTACTCCTAGACAGCCAAGAGAAATGCAAGTGTGTGGAAAAACAAACAAACAAATATGTATGAGACTATTCAAGGGAGCATTATATGAACTGCTTTGTAAACATTCTTTGGACGTAACGTTTGGATTCTACAGGTTCTAGGAGAAAAAACATATCACACTTATTTTTTGGAAATACAGAATATTTGTTAGTTCACCTTTATAAATTTTTCCCAGTTTTTTTCCTTATGTTTCAAAAAAATTAAAAAATAAAAATTTTTTCAAAATTAAACGTTTTAGCAAATCAAACAATAAAAAGTTCATGGTTGGGGGGGTTCAAGAGGGAGGGGATATATGTATACATATAACTGATTCACTTCATTGTACAGCAGAAACTAACACACCATTGTAAAGCAACTATATCCCAATTTTTTTTAAAAGTTCATTTTAGGAGTAAGACAGGAATAAAGACACAGACCTCCTAGAGGATGGACTTGAGGATATGGGGAGGGGGAAGGGTAAGCGGTGACAAAGCGAGAGAGTGGCATGGACATATATACACTACCAAACGTAAAATAGATAGCTAGTGGGAAGCAGCTGCATAGCACAGGGAGATCAGCTCGGTGCTTTGTGACCACCTGGAGGGGTGGGATAGGGAGGGTGGCAGGGAGGGAGACGCAAGAGGAAAGAGATATGGGAACATATGTATATGTATAACTGATTCACTTTGTTATAAAGCAGAAACTAACACACTATTGTAAAGCAACTATACTCCAATAAAGATGTAAAAACAATGTTCATGCTTATCTCAATAAATTGTAGAATATTTACTGGATAAAATTTAAGACAACTGGGCTTACAATTAAAAACTTAAATACCCTATTAATAAACTAAGAATATAAGTGAACTTTCTTACCTGGTAATGTGTTTATTCAAAACAGACAAGACATAATACAGTTAAGTATAACTTAAAACAGTCCCATTAAAGTCAGGAACAGATACAAAGGACCACGTTAGTCTTACTATTGTACATTGAATATGTTAGCGTAAACATCAGAAAGGGAGACCAGACTGTAATACAGAAGAAATTTTTTTGAGGTTTGTTACTGCAACCCAGGTGACAGGGCTTCAAGAAGTACTTGAATTCAGTTCCACCAAACAAAATGGAGAAAGCTTATAAAGGCAAAAAACATAAAGGCACAGTTACTTACATGAGTCAAGAATTATAACTGGAGCTCCAAGAAGGAAGGGTGTTTGTTAAGCAAATGGCTACATAGTTACAGGAGGAAAAGATTCTTTTTCCTTGTGCAAATTGCACAAGGCTGCAATTGGTAAATGTTTTAAAAATGGATGGTTTCTTTGAGTTTGGAATAGTTCACAAAAAGTTAAAGTTCTTAGTGGTCCAGGGATGCATCTTGCACTAGATCCTCAATGCCTGCCTGACTCCATTCTGTACACCTGAACAATGATTACAGCATTATGATTTCAGTCTGTCATCAAAAACTCTAGCTAGCACAAAGAAAGAAAAAAAAAAGAATACTGTACAAGAAGAAAAATTTTCATCTCCAGGTTTTTTGAGTCTACAATAGATAATTCAAGGGAATCTACAAAAAATTAGAAATAATGAAAGTTATGCTATCTTGTTATAAATGCTTTAAAGGCAAGTAAGTGCAGCCAGACTTTTAAGAAAAATGATTAAAATTTTACATATGACTAAAGTCACAAGAACATTCAGTCACTCATTCCATGTAGTGATCTTATACTTGCTACCAAAAGTTTATAAGACAATTAATGACAAGTCTCCCTCATGAATACACATGTAAAGGTCTTAAAGAAACTATTACAAAATAAATTCTATAATATATTAAAATTGGATTAAACCCCAAATCAAAAAACGGCCTATTAGAAAATCAAAGTACTTCATATTACCATTAGGAAAATATGAGCATTTCAGCATGCATAGGACATAGAAAAGTGACAAACTTCTAAAAGATGCTGGTAACCCCTGTGCAAAACTACCTCCTGAATTCAAGTGTTACAATAAATATTGGTCCAAGAATTACAGGTCTCCCACCCAAAAGTCTACACCATTACAGGTGTCCAAATTCTCAATAAAGTCCCATGTCCAGAATCTCCTTTTATGTTCTAGACCAAGACTATTGACTTTATGCCATGTGAAAGGGATGATAAATTATATATATATATATATATTTCAAAGATTCACTCATCAAAAGAGATCTTCTCCTACCCAATACCACTCACCATTACCTAATAAACCACCAATATTCATTAGGAATTAACTTCTACAAAGGAAAACAAGTTCCTCTGTGTTATGACGTAAATTTCAATTGATTTGAAGGTGAGTCCAAAGGTCTGTAGGCTCCCAGGAAACAAAACCCCTTAGAAGGCACCCTTTCACTGCCCACGGCCACTCCTCTCCTGCTGTAATCTAAGGCCACATGACATGCCCCACCACCATGGTAACTCCCTAATAAATTCTTCCTCCTACGCCCAGTTCTTCAACTCCATGGCGTTAAAAACCCAGTTCCCTCCACTACCTCATGACTTCAGTATGCCCACGGATAAACCAGGTGTCTTGGCTTAATTGCTCCCTCCAGGACTAGTACTGCTTTCACCATCCTTGACCTGCTGCTGTGGACTTTGCAATGCTGATACACTTTCTGCTACCAGTCAGTCCTCTGCCTCCACCTCCTCAGTAGTGGCCTCAACTATTGCCATTTCAGTCCCCTTAAATCTATCATAGCTATAGAGCCAAAGACAGGGAGTGACCTTACACTTATATTTCCTACCACGTGGACCAGAAACAAATAGTTCCTCAAATCAGCAATGGGATCAACAAGTTTCAGTCATCTTGGAAAAGGGAAGTATGAAAGGAAAGCCATGTTGTTTAAGGGTTCATGGGAATCCCTTTTGTGGAAAATGAACTCCTATTAGTCCATCCTCCCAGTGATAGAATATGGAAAATACCAATATAAATATAAGAGAATTAAAGTGTGTCACTATAGAAAATTAATAAATTACTAAAAATTAATTATTTTTAATTCACGAAGGAAAAGAGCAAGAGAGGAAGCAAGAGTCAATTACAAAGCAACTACAAAACAGCTAGAAAACAATTATTGAGATAACAAACTCATTTCTTTCAATAGCTAATTTACAATTAAATGTATTTAACTCTCTAATCCAAACGCACAGAATGACAGAATGAATAAAAACTGAAAACCAAGCATATATTTATATGCACCCAACATCCAAGCACTGAAATATACAAGTAAATATTAACAGATCTGAGGAGGTAAGTAGACAAGGATACACTTACAATAGAGGACTTAAATACCCCACTTTCAATAATGGATAAGTCATCTGACAGAAAATCAATAAGAAATCAATCATTAAACTATACATTAGGTCAAGTGGAAATAACAGACATAGAGAACATTCCATCCAGTAGTTACAGAATACACATTCTTCCCCAGTGCATATTGAACTTTCTCCAGGATAGATCATATATTGGGTCACAAAACAAGTCTCAGAAAATATTTTAAAGCCTGAAGTTATAGCAAGAATCTTTTTAGACCAAAGGCATAGGAAACTAGAAGTCAAACACAGGATGAAATGGAAAATGCACAGATTTGTGGAAATTAAACAACATACTCCTGAACAACCAATGAGTCAAAAAAATGAAAAGAGAAATTAAAAATAATTTGAAACAAATGAAAGTGAATACACAACATACCAACACTTAGGGGATGGAGAAAGAGCAGTGCTAAGAAAAATATTTGTAGTGATAAAAGACTAGATGATGAAGAAAAGAAAGACCTCAAATACATAACTTGACCTTACACCTTAAAGAAATAGGAGGAAGTAATCCACAGATTATGGGAGGAAGATGATAATAAGATCAAAGCAGAAATCAATTAAATGGAAAATAGACCAAAAAAATAAATCAATAAAACTTAACTTTTCTTTAGACTTAGATATTTTATTTTATTTCATGCAAAAAATGTTTAGATCTTTATATTTTTACATTAAAAAACCAAGAATTTTAAAAGATCATATGTAATTTATGAAAAGACTCTTGCTAAAAGCTGAATGCAAATCTTAAAAACGTGACAAAGCAATGGCTTCATGAAAAACATGCAAGGGTTTTGAAGATTCTGCAAAGCAAGTGATGATTATTAATATTCACAAGTATAGCTATATCACATTTGGCTTCAAAGAGGTAAGTAAAGGTGACAATATTTACAACATTTACTTTCAGTCTTCTCTTCCGTCTGGCCTCATTAAATTTTGATGCTTTCCTTTTGAAAATCCTTTCATGTTCCCTTGCATCATGACCTGGATACAGTTGTTCCTTATTGTCAATAATTCACAAATCATTTCTAGACCTTTTTGGCCACCCTTCAGATGGAAGAGTTCGTTTTTATAAATAGATAAACAAAATTGACAACATTTTAGCTAGTCTTACCAAGGAAAAAGATAAAGGATTAAACAATAAAATTATAAAAGAAAGAGGACACACACAAAAGGTGTAACTGAAATACCATGAATCATAAGAGTCTACAATGGACAATTACATGACTACAAGTAGATAATCGAAAGGAAATATATTTATTCCTAGACTTACAACCTACATAGTCTGACTCATGAAAAATATAAAATTGACAATCAATAATAAGGAGATGGAATCAATAACAAAAAACCATCTCAAAGACCAAGACCAGATGACATCATGAGTAAATTATACCAAACATTTAAAAAAATTAAGACCAAATCTTTCCCAAATTCTTCCAAAGAATGGAAGAGGAGGGAACACTCCCTAAATCAATTTTTCAGCCAGCAACACATTATGCCAAGCGAAGATAAGAATGCCATAAAAATAGAAAACTAGATATTCATACCAATATCCTTGAATATGGAAGCAAAAATTCTCAACAAAACCCTAGCAAACTTAATTCCACAGCATACTATAAAGCTCATACAACATAATCAAGTGGGATTTATCCCTGGATGCAAAGATGGTTCCATTTATGCAAATCAATAAATGTGATACATCCCATTAATAAAATGAAAACAAATGATTATCTCAATAGGTGCAGAAAATTCATTTGAAAAAATTCAGCATCATTTTATGATAAATACTCTGAAAAGACTGGCTACACAAGAAACATCTCAAGATAATAAAGGCCATATATGACAAGTCCACAGCCAACATCATAGTGGTGAAAGACTGAAAGATTTTCCTCTAAGTTCAGGAATAAGACAAGTGTGATCATTCTCAACACTCCAATTGAATGAAGTACTGGAAATCTTAGAAAGTGTAATTAACCTATATTTTTTAAAAAGGTATAAACATCATCCAAATTGGAGAGAAGTAAAATTATGTTTCTGTTCTGATGACATGATTTCGTATATAAGAAAAATCTGAGGGACAAAGGGAAGATGGTGGAAGAGTAAGATGGGGAGATCACCTTCCTCCCCACAGATACAACAGAAAGAGATCTACATGTGGAACAACTCCTACAGAACACCTACTGAATGCTGGCATAAGACCTCAGACCTCCCAAAAGGCAAGAAACTCCCAACATACCTGGGTAGGCCAAAAGAAAAAAAGGAAATACAGAGACAAAAGAATAGGGATGGGACCTGCACCAGTTGGAGGGAGCCGTGAAGGGGGAAAGGTTTCCACACACTAGGAAACCCCTTCGCGGGCAGAGACTGTGGATGGCAGAGCGGGGGAGATTTGGAGCTGCAGAAGAGAGTGCAGCAATGGGGTGCGGAGGGCAAAGCGGGGAGATTCCCGCACAGAGGATCGGTGCCAACCGGCACTCACCATCCTGAGAGGCTTGTCTGCTCACCAGCTGGGGCAGGCGGGGATGCAAGCTGAGGCTTGGGTTTCAGTGGGAGCACCAGGAGAGGACTAGGGTTGGCGGCGTGAACACAGCCTGAAGGGGTTAGTGCACCACGGCTAGCCGGGAGGGAGTCCAGGAAAAGGTCTGGAGCTGCCTAAGAGGCAAGAGACTTTTTCTTTCCTCTTTGTTTCCTGCTGCGTGAGGAGAGGGGACAAAGAGCACTGCTTAAAGGAGCTCCAGAGACGGGCATGCACTGCAGTTAAAAGCACAGACCCCAGAGAAGGACAGGAGACAATAAGGCTGCTGCTGCCACCATCAACAAACCTGTATGCAAGCACAGGTCACACTATACACACTTCCCTTCCGGGGAGCCTATGCAGCCCGCCACTGCCAGGTTCCTGGGATCCAGGAACACTTCCCTGAGCGAGCCTCAGGATGGTGCAACGTCATGCCCGGTTCTGCTGCCACAGGATTGCCCCAGACTCTGTACCGCTCCCTCTCCCTGACGCCTGAGTGAGCCAGAGCCCCCAAATCAGCAGCTCCTTTAATCCCGTCCTGTCTGAGCAAAAAACAGATGCCCTTCAGTGACCTACACACAGAGGTGGGGCCAAATCTGGGGGCTGTGAGAACAAAGAAGAGAAAGGGAAATCTCTCCCAGAAGCCTCAAAGCAGCGGATTAAAGTTCCACAATCAACTTGATGTACCCTGCATCTGTGGAATACATGAATACACAACGAATCATCCCAAATAGAGAAGGTGGACTTTGAGAGCAAGATTTAGGATTTTTTTCCCCTTTTCCTCTTTTTGTGAGTGTATGTGTATTCTTCTGTGTGAGATTTTGTCTGTGTAGCTTTCCTTCCACCATTTGTCCTAGGGTTCTATACGTCCGTTTTTTTGTTGTTTGTTTGTTTTTTCTTAATAATTATTTTTGATTTTAATAACTTTATTTTATTTTACTTTACTTCTTTCTTTCTTTTCTTCCTTCCTTCCTTCCTTAATTCCTTCCTCCCTTCCTTCCTTTAGACAACGAATCATCCCAAACTGAGGTTGTGGACTTTGAGAGCAAGATTTATGATTATTCCCCTTTTCATGTTTTTATGAGTGTGTATGTATATGCTTCCCTGTGAGATTTTTTTCTGTATAGCTTTGCTTCCAGCATTTGTCCCAAGGCTCTATCTGTCCGTTTTTTTAAAAAAATTTTTCTTAATAATTATTTTTTAATTTAATAACTTTATTATATTTTACATTATTTTATTTTACTTTGTCTTCTTTTTCTTTATTCCTTCCTCCCTTCCTCCCACCATACCTCCCTCCCTCTCTCCTTTCTTTCTTTTTTCTTCCTTCCTTCTTTACTTCCTTCCCTCTTTTCTTTCTTTCTTTTCTTTCTTTCTTTCTTTCTTTCTTTCTTTCTTTCTTTCTTTCTTTCTTTCTTTCTTTCTACTTCTACTAATCTTTTCTCTCTACTATTTATCCCTTTTATTCTGAACCATGTGGATGAAGAGCTCTTGGTGTAGCAGCCAGGCGTCAGTGCTATGCCTCTGAGGTGGAAGAGCCATATTCAGGACACTGGTCAACAAGAGACCTCCCAGCTAAACATAATATCAAATAGTGGAAATCTCCCAGAGGTCTCCATCTCAATGATAGCACCCAGCTGAAATCAACAACCAGCAACCTACATTGCTGGACAACCTATGCCAAACAACTAGCAAAAGAGGAACACAAACTCACCCATTAGCAGAGAGGCTGCCTAAAATCATAAGTCCACAGACACCCCAAAGAACACCACCAAACGTGGACCTGCCCACCAGAGACACAAGATCCAGCCTCATCCACCAGAACACAGGCACTAGTTGCCTCCACCAGGAAGCCTACACAAGCTACTGAACCAACTTTAGCCACTGTGGACAGACACCAAAACAACGGGAATTACAAACCTGCATCCTGAAAAGGAGACCCCAAACACAGTAAGATAAGCAAAATGAGAAGACAGAGAAACACGCCGCAGATGAAGGAGCAAGATAAAAACCCACCAGACATAACAAATGAAGAGGAAATAGGCAGTTTACCTGAAAAAGAATTCAGAATAATGATAGTAAAGATGATCCAAAATCTTGGAAATAGAATAGACAAAATGCAAGAAACATTTAACAAGAACCTAGAAAAATTAAAGTTGTAACAAACAACGATGAACAACACAATAAAAGAAATGAAAAATATTCTAGATGGGATCAATAGCAGAATAACTGAGGCAGAAGAACGGATAAGTGACTTGGAAAATAAAATAGTGGAAATATCTACTACACAGCAGAATAAAGAAAACAGAATGAAAAGAACTGAGGAAAGTCTCAGAGACCTCTGGGACAACATTAAATGCACCAACATTTGAATTATAGGGGTTCCAGAAGAAGAAGAGAAAATGAAAGGGACTGAGAAAATACTTGAAGAGATGAGAGTTGAAAATTTCCATAATATGGGAAATGAAATGGTTAATCAAGTCCAGGAATCACAGAGAGTCCCATACAGGATAAAAGGAAAGAGAAATATGCCAAGACACATATTAATCAAACTGTCAAAAATTAAATACAAAGAAAGTATATTAAAAGCAGCAAGGGAAAAACTACAAATAACACGCAAGGGAATCCCCATAAGGTTAACAGCTGATCTCTCAGCAGAAACTCTGCAAGCCAGAAGGGAGTGCATGGACATACTGAAAGTGATGAAGGAGATAAACCTGTAACCAACATTACCGTACCAAGAAAGGATCTCATTCTGATTTGATGGAGAAATTAAAACCTTTAGCGACAAGGAAAAGCTGAGAGAGTTCAGCACCATTAAACCAGCTTTACAACAAATGCTAAAGGAACTTCCCTAGGCAAGAAACACAAGAGAAGGAAAAGACCTACAATAATGAACCCAAAACAATTAAGAAAATGGAAATAGGAACATACATATAGAAAATTACCTTAAATGTAAATGGACTAAATACTCCCACTAAAAGACACAGATTGGCTGAATGGATACAAAAACAAGATCCATACATATTCTGTCTACAAGAGACCCACGTAAGACCTAGGGACACATACAGACTGAAAGTAAGGGGATGGAAAAAGATATTCCATGCAAGTGGAAAACGAAGCCTGGAGTAGCAATTCTCATATTAGACAAAATAGACTTTAAAATAAAGACTATTAGAAGAGACAAAGAAGGACACTACATAATGATTTAGGGATCGATCCAAGAAGAAGATATAAAAATTGTAAATATTTATGTATCCAACATAGGAGCACCTCAATACATAAGGCAAATAATAACAGCCATAAAAGGGGAAATCAACAGTAACACATTCATAGTAGGAGACTTTAACACCCTACTTTCACCAATGGACAGATCTGATAAAATAAAAATAAAGAAGGAAACACAAGCTTTAAATGATACGTTAAAGAAGATGGACTTAATTAATATTTATAGGACATTCCATCCAAAAACAACAGAATACACATTTTCCTCAAGTGCTCATGGAACATTCTCTAGGATAGATCATATCTTGGGTCACAAATCAAGGCTTGCTAAATTTATGAAAATTGAAACTGTATCAAGTATCTTTTCGGACCACAAAGCTATAAGACTAGATATCAATTACAAGAAAATATTTGCAAAAAATACAAACACATGGAGGATAAACAATACACTACTTAATAACGAAGTGATCACTGAAGAAATCAAAGAGGAAATCAAAAAATACCCAGAAATAAATGACAATGGAGACAAGACGACCCAAGACCTATGGGATGCAGGAAAAGCAGTTCTAACAGGGAAGTTCATAGCAATACAAGCCCGCCGTAAGAAACAGGAAACATCTCGAATAAACAACCTAACCTTGAACCCAAAGCAATTAGAGAAAGAATAATAAAAAAACCCCGCAAAATTAGCAGAAGGAAAGAAATCACAAAAATTAGATCAGAAATAAATGAAAAAGAAATGAAGAAAATGATAGCAAAGATCAATAAAACTAAAAGCTGGTTCTTTGAGAAGATAAACAAAATATATAAACCATTAGCCAGACACATCAAGAAAAAAAGGGAGAAGACTGATATCAATAGAATTAGAAATGAAAAAGGAGAAGTAACAACTGACACTGCAAAAATACAAAAGATCATGAGAGATTACTACAAGCAACTCTATGTCAATTAAATGGACAACCTGGATGAAGTGGACAAATTCTTAGAAATCCACAACCTGAAAAGACTGAATGAGGAAGAAATAGAAAATATGAACAGACCAATTACAAGCACTGAAATTGAAACTGTGATTAAAATTCTTCCAACGTACAAAAGCCCAGGACCAGATGGCTTCACAGGCGAATTCTATCAAAAAGAAGAGCTAACACCTATCCTTCTCAAACTCTTCCAAAATATAGTAGAGGGAGGAACACTCCCAAACTCACTCTACGGGGCCACCATCACCCTGATACCAAAACCAGACAAGGATGTCACAAAGAAAGAAAACTACAGGCCAATATCACTGATCAACACAGACGCAAAAATCCTCAACAAAATATTAGCAAACAGAATCCAACAGCACATTAAAAGAATCATACACCAAGTGGGGTTTATTCCAGGAACGGAAGGATTCTTCAATATACGCAAATCAATCAATCTGATAAACCATATTAACAAATTGAAGGAGAAAAACCATATAATCATCTCAATAGATACAGAGAAAGCTTTCAACAAAATTCAATACCGATTTATTATAAAAAATTTGCAGAAAGTAGGCATAGAGGGAGCTTTCCTCAACATAATAAAGGCCATATATGAAAAACCCACAGCCAACATCATCATCAATGGTGAAAAACTGAAACCACTTCCACTAAGAACAGGAACAAGACAAGGTTGCTCACTCTCACCACTCTTATTCAACATACTTTTGGAAGTTTTAGCCACAGCAATCAGAGAAGAAAAGGAAATAAAAGGAATCCAAATTGGAAAAGAAGTAAAGCTGTCACTGTTTGCAGATGACATGATAGTATACATAGAGAATCCTAAAGATGCTAGAAGAAAACTACTAGACCTAATCAATGAATTTGGTAAAGTAGCAGGATACAAATTTAATGCACAGAAATCACGGGCATTCCTACACACTAATGATGAAAAATCTGAAAGTGAAATCAAGAAAACACTCCCATTTACCACTGCAACAAAAAGAATAATATATCTAGGAATAATCCTACCTAAGGAGACAAAAGACCTCTATGCAGAAAATTATGAGACACTGTTGAAAGAAATTAAAGATGATACAAATAGATGGAGAGATATACCATGTTCTTGGATTGGAAGAATCAACATTGTGAAAATGACTCTACTACCCAAAGCAATCTATAGATTCAATGCAATCCGTATCAAACTACCACTGGCATTTTTCACAGAACTAGAACAAAAAATTTTAAAATTTGTATGGAAACAAAAAAGTCCCCAAAGAGCCAAAGCAATCTTTAGAACGAAAAACGGAGCTGGAGGAATCAGACTCTCTGACTTCAGACTATACTACAAAGCTACAGTAATCAAGACAGTATGCTACTGGCACAAAAGCAGAAATATGGATCAATGGAACAGGATAGAATGCCCAGAGATAAACCCATGCACATATAGTCACCTTATCTTTGATAAAGGAGGCAGGAATGTACAGTGGAGAAAGGACAGCCTCTTCAATAAGTGGTGCTGGAAAACTGGACAGGTACAAGTAAAAGTATGAGACTAGATCACTCCCTAACACCATACACAAAAATAAGCTCAAAATGGATTAATGACCTAAATGTAAAGCCAGAAACTATCAAACTCTTAGAGGAAAACAGGCAGAACACACTATGCTATAAATCACAGCAAGGTCCTTTCTGACCCACCTCCTAGAGAAATGGAACAAAAAACAAAAATAAACAAATGGGACCTAGTGAAACTTCAAAGTTTTTGCACAGCAAAGGAAACCATAAAGAAGACCAAAAGACAACCCTCAGAATGGGAGAAAATATTGGCAAATGAAGCAAGTGACAAAGGATTAATCTCCAAAATTTACAAGCAGCCCTGCGTCTCAAAAACAAAAAAACAAACAACCAATCCTAAAATGGGCAGAAGGCCTAAATAGAGCTTTCTCCAAAGAAGATATACAGACTGACAACAAACACATGAAAGAATGCTCAGCATCATTAATCATTAGAGAAATGCAAATCAATACTACAATGAGATATCATCTCACACCTGTCAGAATGGTGATCATCAAAAAATCTAGAAACAATAAATGCTGGCGAGCCAATGGAGAAAAGGGAACACTGTTACACTGCTGGTGGGAATGTGAATTGGTACAGCCACTATGGAGAACAGTATGGAGGTTCCTTTACAATCTACAAATAGAGCTACCATATGATGCAGCAATCCCTCTACTGGGTATATACCCTGAGAAAACCATAATTCAAAAAGAGTCATGTACTAAAATGTTCATTGCAGCTCTATTTACAATAGGCTGGAGATGGAAACAACCTAAGTGTCCATCATTGGATGAAAGGATAAAGAAGATATGGCACATATATGCAATGGAATATTACTCAGCCATAAAAAGAAACAAAATTGAGCTATTTGTAATGAGGTGGATAGACCTACAGTCTGTCATACAGAGTGAAGTATGTCAGAAAGAGAAAGATAAATACTGTATGCTAACACATATATATGGAATTTAAGAAAAAAAAATGTCATGAAGAAACTAGGGGTAAGACAGGAATAAAGACACAGACTTACTAGAGAACAGACTTGAGGATATGGGGACAGGGAAGGGTGAGCTGTGACAAAGCAAGAGAGAGGCATGGACATATATATACTACTAAATGTAAAGTAGATAGCTATTGTGAAGCAGCCGCATAGCACACGGAGATCAGCTCGGTGCTTTGTGACCACCTGGAGGGGTGGGATAGGGAGGGTGGGAGGGTGGGAGATGCAAGAGGGAAAGATATGGGCACATATGTATATGTATAACTGATTCACTTTGTTATAAAGCAGAAACTAACACACCATTGTAAAGCAATTATACCCCAATAAAGATGTTTAAAAAAAAAAAAAAGAAATGTTGGCAAGACTCCAGTAAGGGGCGGGGGCCTTCTGATAGAAAGCACATGCTCTTCTATGAGTGACTCGCCGGGTAGTTGTAGTTCCCACGTAAGCTGGCTCCTCAAGAAAGTGCCTTCAAAGGTCATCGTGTCCCTGTCGTGACTGCTCTATCCATCAGCAGATACAGTGACTCAGTGAAAACGCACCTTCCTTCTTCTCTTTTCACTTTCCTGCAGGGCAGAGCAGCAGAGCAGTAGCTCCACCACCTACCTCCTTGTTGGTCAGGATCGGATGGGGAAGACTGGAAAGGCAGGCAGGGCTGCAGAGGCCGGGTGATGCTGGGCTATGTCGCTGCCGGGAGCTCCGTGACCAGCCTCAGACCCAGGGTGAGCACGGAACGGTGCACGGAAACCAGGGGCTATGGGTGCCCAGCCCGCGTGGGAGACCGAGCTCCACAAAGCGCACCCCGCACTGACTTAGGACCTGAGCCCCTAAGGTGGCATCTTAACAGAACACAAAGGGTGCGAAAGTGTACAATATACATGATAAATGCACACAGGAGAAACGGGACGAGTGACGAGTTCAGCACATCGTGTTTGCATTTCCGATGTCAGACACAAAACCAGCCCCAGAGATCCATTCTACCACATGGCAAATACTGAAGACCTAAATTTCAGTCTTAAAATACATCTTAAAGTCAATATTTTCCTTCAAGGAGGAAGAAAAGAACTATAAATAAATGACAATAGAGTGAATTTTCCTGAGTTTCTGTCTTCCACCCTTCAAGTCAAAGAAAACAGCATGGAAACTGTCAAATCTTAACACAATATCTACTCTTTTATAAAATAACCTGCTTGCGATGTTAATTTAACAACAAGGAAAAGCCAAGTCCTGTTCCTGTCACTATCAAAAAATGCATATTGGGGCTTCCCTAGTGGCGCAGTGGTTGAGTGTCCACCTGCCAATGCAGGGGACACAGGTTTGAGCCCTGGTCTGGGAAGATCCCACATGCCGCGAAGCGGCTGGGCCCATGAGCCACAATTACTGAGCCTGCGCGTCTGGAGCTTGTGCTCCGCAACAACAGAAGCTGCGATAGTGAGAGGCCCGCGCACCGTGATGAAGAGTGGCCCCCGCTTGCCACAGCTAGAGAAAGCCCATGCACAGAAACGAAGACCCGACACAGCCATAAATAAAGAAATAAATACATTAAAAAAAAAATATATATATATATATAATGCATATTTATAGACTTTTGAATACAAAATGTGTATAGTAATAAATTTGCACAAATATTTGAAAGACAATTTTAGCTAGACAATTTTAGAACTTCGTGGAAATAAAACAGGCAGGTAAATACTCCATCAAACATCATCAACTGGCAGCGGAGGTATGTTAGCCGGTGGTCTCATGAAAAATGTTATCTTCTCTCTGGGTGGGCATGGAAAAAATTACGTTAGAAGGTGATATGCAGACACTGAAAGCTGGCAGGAAGCTCTCATATCAATGATGTTTCTCCTTGTTCACATAACAATCAGAATCTGAATTTCCATAATGTATGTTTGTACACAAATTTTCAAAATTTTAATAGAAGTTATGATACTGTAGGAGGGCAGGAATTTATCTCCAGTGGCTGGAAGGGTGCCTGCTACATAGTAAGTGTTCATTCTTGTTCTATCAACAAATGAATACATTTTTAAAATATATCAATATATGAATTCTAAATCAAAACTGAAGGAAGTGGTTATAATATCTTGTGTTATTTTATGATAAGGACATAAAAATTATAGGTATAGAAAAAAACAAAGCTAAAAGTCAGGCACAAAGTAGTATGAATAGAACTGTGTTAACTGCGGCTGTATAAAAGAACAAAACCATGCAAAACTAATTTATGTCATTAGAATTCAACACAGTGTTTAAGGAAATTTGTGGGGTAATCTGGAAATGCTGATAATATTTTGATTTCTGTCATGTTCAGTTTATGAGAACTCACTAAACTATATTCGTAAGAAAAGAACATTTTCCTGTATATAGAGTATGCTTCACTCTAAATTTTAAAAAGCAAAGATAACACATACTGTACATATGTAAATTGCTGTTATTTATGATCATAAACATAAAAGATGTTACAAGAGCCAGTAAGTGAATTATGTTTATTAGATGAAATTAGTCATGAAAAAACAGGTTAGGTAGTAACATGTGGTATGTTAATTCTTAATAAGCTGAATGCAAAATTAAACAAAAATGATCATAATTGGCCTTAATTAAAGCTCCACAGAAAATAAATCAGGAGAAAAATCGCACAATGCTAACATCAGTGGGGATTCCAGCTTTGTCCTCGGCTTCCTTGTGGGTCTTTCGAAATACTTACTTTTTTTCTTTATAATGACAAAGGTATGACAGTAAAAAGCAAGCGGGAGAGTGAGGCCTGCGCTTCTCCCCACCTGAACGCCTGCACCTGGATGGGCTCTTTGAGGTTCTGCCCGCTCAGCTGGCACACCCTTTTGGAGGCCTTCTTCAGCATCTTCTCAGCTGCCTGTTCTTGATGGAAGTCCAGTTTGGTCTGTCTCGTCTGGAACAGCAACGCGGGGTGAACCAGACGGGTTTGCTTCCAGTTTTAAGGAAGAGCGATGGACGCCCCTGCCAGCTCCGGGAGCGGGGAGGCGAGAAAGGCCCGCCCGCCTGCCCCCTCCCCCCGTTGGCGGGCCGGGGCCTCACCTGCCTCTTGGCCTCCCGCAGCAGGCTCCGGAAGCGCTCGTCGCGCAGCAGCCAGGCCGGGGGCTCGGCGTGGCCGCGGGTCTGGGCGTCCTCCAGGCGCTGGCGCCGCTCGCGCAGGGCGCACAGCTCCTCGGTCAGCTGCCGCTGCCGCGTCCGCGAAGCCTGGAGGTCCAGCTCCAGGTCCAGGGACGTGCGCGCCGCCAGCGCCGCCAGGGAGGACCTGCAGGGCTGCGAGACCGCGGCCGTGAGCGCGCCCACCCCGCCCGCGCCCTGCCTGCAGCTTTTTCCCCGAGTGACCGACCCCACTGGAGAGAGACACCGCAGCGTGGCTCGACGCCAACACAACACGGATGTGGGCGACACGGGTTCAAACCTCCACTCGGTAACGAGCCAATGACAGCAAGCTGTCCGTTGTAATGACGACCTAGGCTTTGGCTAAAGCGCAGAGAAACAGACCCTCTCACACGGGGCAGGAGGGCATCACCTTTCTCAAGTGCTACTTGACAATATAAGCAAGAGCCACAAAATGTTGTGTTTTCTTTGGTTCTGAAATTTCATTTGACTTGCATCTGAAAGGCACAGCTGATGATGTGCAAAAGGTTTATGACAGAAAAAATCCTAAATACCTAACAAGAGAAAAGTGATCAAATACATCATAAGGCCCGCAGAAAACGCAGCTATTGTAAAAAGATGAAAAATATACCGACATGGCAAAATCTTAATGGCCTACTGTATAACGGGAAAAAAGCACATTATAAACCACGTTGAGGGCTTTCTGGTTAAACACACACAAGCTGTCAAAAACGTTCCTCCCCAGGGAATTTCCTGGCAGTCCAATGGTTAGGACTCCCTGCTTCCAATGCTGGGGTGCAAGTTCAATCCCTGGTCGGAGAACTACAACTGCAAGCCGCACAGCGAGGCCAAACATCAACAACAACAAAAAACGCTCCTCCCCATACACGCCTGAAGTAAGCAAGTCTCTTGTTTTCAAGAAAGTTTCTAAGACGAGAATAAAATTTTGTACACGGAGCTGAGAGCAGTACTTCCCATGCCATGGCTAACAATGCTGGAGAAGGCAGTCAATGCAACAAAATCACAAATCCATGAGCCTATCAGCTTTGTTGGGAGGACTGAATAACTGTATGCGTTTTACACACCCATAACACTATTTTGCACATATACAGAAGTTAAATGCAAATCTAAGTGACTTAATAAGCTCAAACTCATTTAAAACCTCTGCTGAATTCATAGCAGAGCTCCCTGGTTCCCAACCAGGGGTGCCTTTGGCCCTCAAGGGACATTTTTGGTCGTCACAACTAGGGGAGGGGGTGATACTGGCAACTAGTGGGTCAAGGCCAGGGATGCAGCTCAACGACCCACAGTGCACAGGACAGCCCCCCACAAAGACAGACCTAGGCCAAAGTGCCAACAGCATGGCTGCTGAGAAATATTTTTGTTGCACAGTTATGTATTTTCTTATCATTCTCAGTCAGCGGCTACTCTAAATACAACCACCACAAGGAGATCTGGGAATTTCTTTTTCTTTCAAAGAATTCTTGCCCCGGAAAGTCAGGGAACCACTACCTTACAAATTAAAAGGAGCAAAACTGTGTAAACTGGCGTGATGTGGAGAAAAAAATCTGGTGTATATAAAGGAAAACTGTAGAACAGTCCTACGTAGGAGAATGCGCCACGTTGAAAGACCCAAATTTTCTAAACTGTATATACTCCCTTGTCAAAAAAGAAAGAAGAATCTCTTATACAGAATGGCTGTTTATTATATTTTAAAATGTAAAGATCATATATTATCTTAGATTATGACACTATCAGGAAATTAACAAATATTGGTTACATATTGACATTATATACACTTTTAAAAATTATATCTAAGTAAACAAGGAAATAAACATATTACCTTTCAATTAATCTTACCTAAAATATTACCCCTTCAGGTTTGTAGAAATAACTCCCAGAGTGCATACAGACAGCAGATTAGTTTACGTGGCTCATACCTGCTTATAGCGAAGGGTTCGTCTTTCCAAAGTGTTTCGGACAAGGCGGGACTTGCGGGGCAGCATTGAACTGTCGCTGTCACTACCATAAAGCTACACCAAGAAGACGGAGGTTCAGAAACACTTCCTCAAGAATTCAACATTCATTCTCTGTGTACTCTGAACTGGATTATTTTGTTTCTCGTGCAGGTACTCAAACAGTTATGACGTTTAGAGCTTTCACCAAGACTTTGGGTGTCGCTTACAAGAAAACCCTACACAAGAGTTTCAGGCCAAACAAAGACAAACCAAGTAAGCAGACCAACCCCCAGCCCCACCCCTGCTTCAGGTCCATCAACCGAACCAGCTGAGGTTTTCCAGGCTAATCGAGCAACACAATTTCAGTCGTATCAACGCCAACTGCCACTTGATACCGTGTGACGCTCATGAAAACCCACACTCTCCTCAGCGCTTTTCACTTTTTATCAGTCATTCTCATTTGCTGTGTTTCTAGCTTTGGTAAGAGCTGGGGAGAGTGGCGTTCCAGATGAGAGCCTAGTTCCTGGCAGGAGGACAAGCCCACACCACTAACACCCACCCTGCCCATCCCGGGAAAAGGCCTGTCTTTAAAAAGAAAAATAAATAATGCCGACTTCACGGGAGCCGAGACGTTACGTATTTCATTTGGCGGCAGGTTTTCTTTTCAGGATCAACATATATCTGTGTGAAAGCAAAGTCCTGGCCTTCACGGCCTTACTTTCCATGCCAATGAACCCCAGATATCAGGAAATGTTGCAGCACTGCACTTACGTGCCTCCCAGCCATCACAAACATATATAAAAACAGAGGCCTCTAGAAGCATCGCCGGTCAGTGTGTGCCTTTGTGCAGGGTGCAAAGCACAGTGCAGGGGCTGGAGGCCTGTCTCTGGGGAGGTGAAGGGCTTCCTCCTTCACCGCCCCGTCCTCCTCAGGAAGCAGGCGGGAGGCTGCTCCACAGGAGTTTGGCAGGAGTCTAGGATAAGGAAGGATGGCCTTCGATCAGGCACCTCCAGCCGCGTGATGAAGCATCAGGCCCCACAGGGCTGCAGCCTGATGGGGCGTGAGTGCGCCGCCTGACCCTGGGCTGCCCGGGGCAGCGCGACCGGGACACCTCACTGCGTGGGGAGAGGAGCTGCAGGCCTCGCAAACGTGGCCACCCGGGCCCCAGCCCCTGTTGCTCCCTCCTGTGAGTAAAGGATTCCCTGCCCAACAAAGGTGGGCTCCCTGCTCAGCTCCTGGGCAGTGACCTGTAAGTCGCTAGAACGTTCTAAGTGTCTCTGTTTACCTGGGGACCTTGGCCCGGTCACACAGTCTCTGCTGACAATGTGAGGGGCGCCCTGGGCCACGAGCTTGACCCTGGAGGGGCTGCAGACGAAGGTCAGCCACGCCGGCCACCAGCTGTGCCCTGTGACCACCCCCACAAAACCCCTGGGCACCAAGCCTCGGGAGAGCGTCCCTGGTCGGTTGTGCTCCAGGCACGCTGCCACTGCTCCGAGAGGTGAGAGCTGCCGCACAACTCCGCTGCGGGAGATGGGCAGGAAGCTCCGCCCAGTCTCTCCGGAGCGCTGCCCGAGGCCTCTTCCCTCTCTGCGTCGGTCTGTACCCCTTCCCTGCGGCGCACCATCATCGTGGATACGACGGCTTTGCTGAGTTCCGTGAGTTCTAGCCAATTTCTGAGCCTGAGGGTGGGCCTGGGGACCCCTCAGTGTCTCCCACGTAGGCCTGAGGGTCTGCCTCTCTCATATGATTAAACTCTGGCTTTGCCCTAATGCTGCGGCTCCTTGGTAGCCCTTTCAAGGGAAGATGCTTTCTCCAACAAGCCCCATCAGAGGAGCGGGAGGGTCAAAGCTCTGCTCGAGCCAAACGGCGCCCCAGTCTGCTGCGTCGTGAGCACTTATCCTCAACAGCGCCTCGTCTCTGCTAGTCCATGCCGTCACTGTCACATGGCCACGGCCGGCCAACCTCCAACCTGCTGTCCTGTCTCCACGGACCACAGAAGGTGGGGTCGCCCGCTCCACCTGTCTCAGAGTTCTCAACCCTGCGTGCAGGTGAGGATCTGCCGGGACCTCCAACCCTCTGCTGCCCAGACCCGCCCGCGACCGATGAAGAATCCTTCCAGGCAGGTGGCAAAGGACTCCCGACTTACTCTGCAAATGTACTGGCTTCGCGCTCCGGGCGAGAAAGTCTGGGAACAGACGACGGTGCTGCTCCGCGTGAAGGGCGAGCCGCGGGCACTGCGGCCGGGCCTCTCCTTTGGCAGACTCACCACCTCTTCCGGGAAGAGATCCTCTGTGTTGGTTTCCTTATCAACCTAGATAGTAATTTATTGTTTACCACGACTCTTTCTAGAACACAAGCATTAAATTAGTGGAGTCACCAAACAACCTTGCCATTTCCACTGGAGTTCTAACTGGCATTTCACATTTAATGAGTCTAAACGTGAATTTCTGTACTCTACCAAAAGTTTTTCATTTGTTCACGCAAAAAATCTTAGTGTCATCCTGGACTCCTGTCTTTCTGTCACACTCCATTATCTAGACCAAGAGAAACTGCATTGGCTCAATTTTCAGAATTACAAGTATTTTGCACATGCATGAACCTAGAGCATATTAGGCTTAGTGAAATAAGTCACACAGAGAAAGACAAATGCTGTACAGATTCACTTATATGTGGAATCTAAAAACACAACATAACTGAACAAACCTAACAAAACAGCAGCAGAGTCATAAATCCAGAGAACAAACAGGGGATTGTCAGAGGGGAGACAGGCGATGGGAGGAAAGAAATAGGTGAGGGAGATTAAGAGGTACAAACTTACAATCACAAAACAAATGAATCATAGGTATGAATATACTGGTGGGGAATGGAGCCAATTCCTGCACACTATCTTTGTGTCGTGACAGATGTTAACTCGACTTACCATGGAGATCATTCTGACATGTATAGAAGTATGTTGTATAACAGGGACTAACAAAGTGTTGTAGGTCATTTATATTTCAAAACCCAACAAGCTCACTGAAAACAGACAAGATCTGTGGTTATCAGAGGTGGGGATTGGGGGAGGGAGAATTCAACGAAGGCAGTCAAAAGGTACAAACTTCCAGTTACAAGATAAACAACTACTAAGCATGTATGTACAGCATGATAAATAGAATGAACACTGCTGTATATTATATATGAAAGCTGTCAAGAGAGTAAATTCTAAGAGTTTTCATTACAGGAAAAATATTTTTTTCTATTTCTCTAATTTTATATCTATGTGAGATGGATGGTCACTACTTACTCTGGAATCATTCTAACATGTATGTAAGTCCAACCATTATGATGTATACTTTAAACCTACGCAGTGTTTATGTCAATTATATCTCAATAAAGTGAAGATAGAAAAAATTAGGCATTTTTTGACCGCTTGTCACCAGCCCTTCATTCAAGTCACCATAATCTCCTACTCAGCACATTAGTGCTATTCACTTCTCATTGCCCTGCCTGATTCCATGCCTACCCTCCTCTTGAGTCAATTCTTAGTGCAATTATGGAGATTCCAGTAAAACTGAAGTACAATCACGTCACCCCTGGGCTCAAAACTACTCCTCAATTTCCTACCCCTTTCAGAAAAAAAACAAGAGTCCTGAGTGGACCCTACATAATTTGGCCCCTTCACTAACTCTGCTCTCAGCTGTGACAACTGCTTCTGCTCATCGCCCCAGCCCATGCTCCTTGCTGTTCTCTGACCGTATTAGGCCTTCCACCTCAGTGCCTCAGGGCCTCATGCTCTTCCCCAGCTCCTGCACTTCCTTCCTTAAGTTCTCTACTCAAAATTCACCTTCTCAGAGATGCCTTAAAATGACCACCATTCCTAAAAATCTAAACCCTCGTGACACTATTTGTTCGTTAGCCTCTCTGTTAAAATGCTTTCTTAAAACAGGGTGATTTTGTGAAAATGGTGAACTAGGAAGCTCTAAGTCCTTGTTTCTTCATGGAAACATCAAAAAACACTCAACTATACCTCAAAACAAAACAAAACCATACACTGCTGAAATAGACCCACAGGAGCTCTGCAAACAATCAGTCTTTAGTAAGCAAATGAATGAAGAAAAATGATAAAATATTCAAAATGAAAAAATATTCAAGTGGTAGGAAATTTTACAGCATTTTATTTTTTACTAACCCTTGACCATGGTCTTTTAACTTAGAGAGGAGGCAGCAGCCTAGTTCCCAATTCCCTCCCTTTAACTAGAAAAAGTAGGATAGACCTTCCTTGTAACATTTTTACATGTTAGGGAGCTGAAGGTTTGGACTAGTTTTGCCTCACTTGACTCTCAGGTGCAGGAGAAGCAGCATGGCCCATCTTAGTCATAGAAAAGGATCAGAAGCAGCAGGCGGTACTCCTGGAAGCTGCTGCCGGACTGACCTACTGGTATAAACATACAATAGACCACAAAAAGCCCTACAATAAGCTGGGTACACACAATCTGGAAAATTGAGCATTCAAAAATTGAGCTATTTATATAGGGGAATTGAGAAAGCAGAAAGCAGGGTCAGTCAACACATGCTGAAGGAAAGACTCAACACACACTGAAGGAAAAAACTGGGGAGGTCATAAGCTTCCACTTCAAGGTGATGTCGAGGCTCACAGTCTGCAAAATCTGGGAAAAGTGCCTGTTTTTTCAAATGTACAATTTTCAGCAACAACCAAAAAAAATAACAAGGCATAGAAAGAAACATGGAAAGATGGCCCCATTCAAAGGAAGCAAATAAATCAACAGAAATCATCTCAAAGCAAGCACAGACAACAAACCTACAATTTCAAATAATTGTATTAGATATGTCCAAAGAGCAAAAGGAAAAAAAATGGACAAAAAAAAGGAAATCAGGAAATAATATATGAATAAAATAATAATGATGATAATGAGTAAAAGATATAAATTACTTTTTAAAAAAGCAAAGCTGGAGGTGAAAAAAAATAAGTGAATGAAGAAATTCATTAAAGAGGTAAAATGACATATTTAACTAGATATAAAAACAAGAGGAAAACTGGAAGACAGGACAATTGAAAAGAAGGAATCCAGCAAACAAAGAAAAAAGACTGAAGGAAACTGAACACGGCCCATAGGATCTATAGGACACTGTGTCAGTGGACCATTATGGGATCCTTATAAGGAGAAAAGAGAAAGTAGTAGAAAGATATTTTTGAAGATATAGGAAGACTTTCCACATTTGATGAAATAGACATATAAATACAAGAAGCTTAACAACTACAAGTAGGATAAACTCAGGGTGACCCACAACAAGACACATTATTATTAAACTGAACAAAGATAATGATGTAACACTGAAAGCAGCAAGAGAGAAATTCCTGGACACATTTAAGGAAACCACAGTAAGATGATAAGGAGAAGCGAGGAGGACACAGGCAATTAGAAAAGTTGTCTGAGAATATTTCTTTTCTAGGATTGTGCTTGCTTTGATTCCTGCTACCAGTATATACAGCTGCCTTTAAATATCTTAATATAACTAAATTCTCACCCTGGTTCTTTTCTGGACCGTATTTTCTGTTATATTCATCTGCCTATAACCTCTTATTACTGGCTGACAGCAGGACTGCAGACCCCCTGCAGCTCTAACATACTGTGGCACCAGCCTTGATATATGTGGCCTCAAAGCTGATATTCCAAACTATACCATTAGTGGTGAGTCTGGCAAGACAAGAACCAGCCCTTAGGGTAGTCCCCAGGTAAGGCAGAACACTGTAAGCAGGTTCCAACCATTACCTTTGCCTGAGAGAAGAAATAAGAATTGGCATTTTCTTCCCAAACATGCTGTGCTACATTGGAAAGGGTCTGGGATAAAGATGAGCAAAATGGCATGAAATTTCCTTCTGTTTTGAATGCAGTTTTTCTTGATTAGACATGTACTTGGTTCTTAACTCATTTCTAAAGTTCTTATAAACTATTTTGATCTGTATATTATATATTTGATGTTTCCATGGGGGAAGAGAGCCTAGAGTTTCCTCGTCTGCCAACTTGTTGGATTTCTCACTCTGAGGATTATTATCAGTGGCTCTGGTACACGATTGAAGTGAAGTTGGTATCAATTCAAATTAGGTTGTTATAACTTTAGGATCCTACACACAAAAAACCTATCAGATATACATAAAGGGAAATGAGAAGGGATATGAAACATGTCAAACAACAAAAAAATCAACTAAATGTAAAAGAAAGAGGAAATGGAGGAAATAATGGGCAAAAACCCCTGTAAGTTACAGAGAAAACAAGTAACAACACAGCAACAGAAAGCATCCTTGTAAGAAAGTACTTTAAATGTAAAGAGACTAAACTCCCCAAAGACATGTACTGACAGAACGGATAACACAAAAACCAACAACATATTGTTCAGAAGACCCATTTTTGATCTAAAGACACAGACAGCTTGAAAGTAAAAGAAAAAATATTCTGTGGAAATAGTAACCAGAAGAAAGAAGGGAGACTATACGAGCCAAAAGCCATTACAAAATACAAAGATTGATATATATGTAAATTTAATATTGACATATTGATGAAAAGTCTATTGACAAAAGTGTCAATTCCTCAGAAAAATTTAACAATTATAAATACATTTGAACCAAACATAAAAGCTCTATATTATGTGAAGCAAACATTGATATGAGGTTTGCTATGGATTTTCAATACATGGACTTTAATATGTTGAGGGATTTTATTTCTACTTAAGTACTTGAGTGTTTTGACCATGAGTGTGGTCAAATCATTTTTTCTTCATGTGTTAGTTTGCCACAGCTGCATTTAAAACGTACCACGGTGTCTGCTCTTACATTTTTGGGTAGATTGCCTCTTTCCTCTTCATTTATTTGGTCTTGTAGGTTTTTACCCTGCTCCTTCATCTGTGATGTATTTTTTTGCTGTCTCTCTTTTTTCTTAATGAGTGGGATTGTGTTCCTGTCTTACCGGTTGTTTGGCCTGAGGCTTCCAACAATGGAGTTTGTAGGCTATCGGGTAGAGCTGTCTTGGTGCTGAGATGAGGAACTCCATGAGACCTCACTCTGATGAATATTCCCTGGGGTCTGAGGTTCTCTGCTGGTGGGAATGTAAACTGATACAACCACTATGGAGAACAATACGCAGGTTCCTTAAAATCTAAAAATAGAACAACCATACAACCCAACAATCCCACCACTGGGCATATATCAGGAGAAAACCATAATTCAAAAAGAGTCATGTACCACAATGTTCACTGCAGCTCTGTTTACAATAGCCAGGACACAGAAACAACCTTAGTGTCCATTGACAGATGAATGGATAAAGCAGGTGTGTGGCACATATATAGAGTGGAATATGTCTCAGCCATAAAAAGAAATAAAATTGAGTTACTTGTAGTGAGGTGGATGGACCTAGAGTCTGTCATACAGAGTGAAGTAAGTCAGAAAGAGAAAAACAAATACCCATATACTAACACATATATATGGAATCTAAAAAAAAAAGGCTCTGAAGAACCTAGGGGCAGGACAGGAATAAAGACGCAGATGTAGAGGATGGGCTTGAGGACATGGGGAGGGGGTAGCTTAAGCTGGGACAAAGTGAGAGAGAGGCATGTACTTATATACACACTACCAAATGTAAAACAGATATCTAGTGGGAAGCAGTCGCATAGCAGAGGGAGGTCATCTCGGTGCTTTGTGACCACCTAGAAGGGCGGAGTAGAGAGTGTGGGAGGGAGATGCAAGAGGGGGGGGGATATGGGGATGTATGTACACATATCACTGATTCACTTTGTTATACAGCAGAAGCTAACACAACAATGTAAAGCAATTATACTCCAATAAAGATCTATTTTAAAAAATATCACAGACTAGGGAGATTAAACAAGAGAAAAGTATTTTTTCACAATTATGGAACTCAAGTCCTAGGTCAGGAGGGTTGATATCTATTTATGTCTGGTTTAATCATTATTTCCTTCCTTCTTCTAGTTCTCTTTTATTTTCTCCTCTTTTCTAGTTTTTTAAGTTGTAAGGTTTTGGTTTGTTGATTTGAGATATTTCTTCCTTTTTAAGGTAAAAATTTATAGCCATTAATTTCCATCTTAGTACAGAGGAGGAAAACTTGCCACAACGTGGCAATGATGTTCTAGATATGACACCAAAAGCACAGGCCACAAAAGTAAAAAGGGCACAATCAACAGACCTCAAAGACAACCCACTGAACGGGAGAAAAATATACCCAAACCATGTATCCAGTAAAGAATTACTATCCAAAGTATCTGAAGAACTCCTACAAGTCAAAACAAACAAATCTGATTTTAAAACTGGCAAAGAACTTAAAGAAGATATACAAATAACCATTAAGCTACATGAAAATATGATCACACTATGAATCCCTAGGGAAATAAAAAGCAAATCCACAATGAATACTACTTTACATCCATTAGGATAACTATTGTGAAAGAAACAGAAAACAACAAGTTTTGGCAAAGACTGGGAGAAAATGGAACTTCAAGTGCACTGCTCACAGGAATGCAAAATTGTGCAGCCACTGTAGAAGAAAATATGATGGATTCTTTAAAAATTTACTGTTGAATTATCATATGATGACCCATTTCTATCTCTAGGTATATACCCAAAAGAAATGAAAGCAGGAACTGAAACAGATATTTGTATAACAATTTTCTAGCAACATTATTCATGAGAGCCAAAAGATGGATGCAACTCAAGTGTATATCGACAGATGAATGTATAAAGAAAATGTGCTACATATGTACAGAGGAACATTGTTCAGCCTTAAAAAGAAAGGAAATTCTGATGCAACCAACATGGATGAACGCTGAAGACATATGCTAAGTGAAATAGTTCAGACACAAAATGATAAACATTGTATGACTGCATTTATATGAGATAGCCAAACTAGGCAATCTCATAGAAACAGAAAGTGGAACAGTGTTTACTAAGACCTGGTTTGGGAAGAACTGGGAGTTACTATTCAATGGGTACAGAGGTTCAGTTTGAGATGATGGAAAAGTTCTGGAAATGTAATGGCAATGACTGTACATTATGAACATACTTAATGCCACTAAATTATACACCTGAAAGGGTTAAATAGGTAAAATTTTTGTTATATATTTGCCACAATAAAAAACTTAATAAAGCTTTAAAAGCTCAAAAAACTCAGTATTATACTTCACTGATTTATTTGGTCTATTGCACACATGCTCTTGAAAGCAGGGCTGTTTCTTTTCTGTGCTGTCGCATGTGCAATCTGTGGTACATAACAGGTGCTCAATAAATACTTGAGGAAAGAATAAATATGGAGAGTAGGTACTGGTATCTATAAAAATTAAAGAAAACTATATATTGTCTCTGCTATCAATAAATGTATGACCCATTGAGCAGATCAGTAACAATACCTGAAGAATTCCAAAGAAACATGAAAACAATATACAACAGTGTAGTACTGACACAACAGTGTAGTACTGACTGTAATATGTAAATACTCATGGAATTCAGGATGAATTACTATGGGAAAATCGTCAAGAAGAAAATCTGAGTAATGTGTGACAGAAAAGGAAAAAGAATGCAGTCTGAAATGGCATAGAGTGGGCACAAAGCAAGTGTAAAAATTCAGGAGAAAATTTTAAAGTGGCACCAAAAAGCCTAGGGGGTTGGGGGAAGCCATAAAAAGGCTTTTAGATCTATTTAGCTCATAGCAGGTCTGAAAGTTAGGATAAAGTACCTAGGTTTGCACTGATGAGTCAGAAAAAAGACACAGCATCCTAAGCAAAGTGATGACCTAAGGAAAAGATGTTTAAGGGAATCAATCTGAGGCTGAAATGAAAAATAAGCTAATGTGGGTGGAAAATAAAGGCAATTTATGCAAAATGTTCCCATAATGATCCGTTAAAGATATACTGAAGCCTATGGATCCTCTCTGCAAGAAAAAAATCCATATACGTTTTTTGGCATATGATTATCAGGTTGAGGACCTTAGACCTAGGCTAAAGAACTGGCTGTGAAAAGAGAATGGCATGATTAAATCTAGGAGTGTACAATAAAGTAATGTCAGAAAAACTTAAAATCAGACACTTTTACTATGGATCCATTCACATAAATCAAATAGGACAAAAATTGACTGATATTTTGATTTTTAGATCTATAAACTGTTTTCTCTCTAGGGACATGGTTTCCTAGGACTGCTTCAGGATTTTTAGCAAATACTAAAACTCACAACTTCATGTTTTCTTTTAAAAGCATAAAACTAGCATCAAAATAAATGACAGTGTTGGATTATGATACAGAGGAGAGGAAAACAAAGCTGTGATTCCAAACTTATAACAAAAAAGTTACTTTTAAAAATTAGGGGGGACGATCTCCCCCCAAGACACTCACTTATTAACTACAAGGGAAAAATATTAATTATATTGTGGAGAAACATTGACAGACATCATTTTAACAACATGAATAAAGCTGACTTCTTTAGCACTATAGCAAATTCACAACATGTGTCTCCTGATAGTATACATATGACTCAACGTCACTTCTAGATATTTCTGCCAAAAACACAAACCTGAATCTAATGAGGAAAACTCAGACAAAGCCACATGGAGGGGCATCCTACAAAATAATGGGCCTGAATTTGTCAAACATGTTAAGGTCATAAAAAACAAAAATGTTCCAGAATAACAAAGATAAAGGGACTTGAGAGGTAAAAGCAAAGCATAAACCTTTATTGGAACCTTGATACATTTTTTTTCTTTTTCTTTAAACCATATTTGTGTTTCAATTGATTAAATTTAAATATGTCTATAGATTTGATAATAGTACTAATTAGTTAATTTCCTGATTTTGATTACTATGGTAATGAGGCAGAATCATTGTTTTTAGGGAAATACACTGAAGAATTTGACTGGAAAAGGGTATGATATCTATAATGTATTCTCAAATCAGAAAAGAAATTATATCATGCTAAGTAAATGGAACACTTGATTGTTAACTGGATCCCAAATAAACAACAAAAGAAACAAACCAAAATGCAACTAAATAATAAACAAATAGGACTTCAAAGGAAATACCTAACTTTTTAAAAATACTTATGAAGCTGTGGACTAAGGATGCCACCTGCCATATCAGTGAACAAGAGCCATCAGCCACTACAGCTGCCCCCAATGCTGAGCCCTGAGGGAACTCAAGATAAAAACATCAAGCCCTCAGCCACTACAGCTGCCTCCAATGGTGCACCCAGAGGGGACTCAGGATGGGAAAGAACATGATTCTGACCCTAGATAGCTAACGTGCATATCAAAGGAATGCTTTCAGTGAGCCCAGAATTCATTCACTTGAGATGTCTGGTTTTCTATAATTAATTTGCAGCAGTGGTAGAGGCAAGTCCTTGTACTGTGCAACCATCCCTATACGGAAACCCACTCATTTTAATGAAAGCTTGCTCTGCTGGGAACATGGATAAGTTCTGAGCATTGTGGTGGTTTTACACTACCAGAGGGAAAACCCAAGACATGTAAAAGGAGCTAAAATGACTTTAGGGCAAAATCCCAGAGGAGTTAGACTCACAAGCAGCACACTGGCCCACCCCCACAATTTCACAAGAAAATTTTATCCCCAACAAATTCAACTTTAAAATGGGAAACAGATACTCTCAAACAGAGAAACATGGAGTGTCCAAAGCCAGCCTCCACATTAACACTCTAGCCATATTCACGTACAATATGTATAGAGTTCACACTTGCAAGGACCAACCGAATTAGGGAAATTACACTAAGAGATCTCAACCTTAAATGGCCAAATTGGGTCTGTTTTGACATTTGAAAACTGAGGGATTTTTTCTGCATATGCAGTTAGAAAAAGATCAAACAGAAATGGAATGCTTATTTCAATTGGTATTTAGAAGCTTCTAAAAGGGGAAATGATAGAGTAACCTCTTCGCAAAACATCAACAAAAGGTTGCTCAAAATGATACTAGAATTTTAAAAAGCCACTAGCGTTAAACTTGTCTCCTTCTTTATATCCTCCTTTATCCAAACTGCCTAACCCAGACGCGCGCTCTCTCTCTCTTCCACCAACCCTTTCTCCTGCTACTTCCCCTTCCCCGGTAAAGGAAGACACAAGATCAGAAGTACTCATAGCTCCCTTGAAGGATAAACCTATTACAGGAAGAGGTGAACTGTACTATGGGCTTACGTACACATCCTGGACCCAAGCAGAACTTAGTTTTAGCTAAGGACTTTCTCGAATGTAGTCAAGATCCATTGGTATTTGCTAAGGAATTTGAGCTAATCGTCCAAACCTATGAGCTCAGGTTTTCAGATTTATAACAAGTAATACAGCTATTAGTTTCTAAAAGTCAAACAAAGGAATAAGTAGAGAGAGCAGGATGGAGAGACCCCTTAACAAATTTTGATTTGATTATACAGCCCACAGGCTCAAGGTGAATGCAAGGAGTTAGCTCATAAATTACTCAGAATTATCACAGAGCTTTTTCCAAAAACTGCTGACTGGTCAAAGATTCAGCAATGTAAACAAACATGAGATGAATCAATCCTGGATTACTATGAGAGGTTCAAGGAAACTTTTAAACAATATTACGGCATGACACCTGAATCACTCTTTAACCACCAAGATGATTCTTTGCTTAACTCCATCTGTTTAGAAGGTCTGGATGAGGAATCGGCTACTCTAAATGACACTATTTAGGCATGTTAATCATTTAGACATGATTTGTCTGGATCACATACAAATGCCCTTGTCATGCTGGCTGACCAACTTTTCAAAAGTATTAAAAAGAAAAACATGCCTCTATAAAGATTATGAACATTCAGTTGTAACAATTAAATAATCAATGTCAGTCTAAAGTTAATCCAACCTATTCAATCTGCGACTGGCAAATTTGCTTTTACTGAAAAAAAACGGGTAATTACTGGGGAAACTGCAAGACAAGAAAAGACAGACCTAGAAGGGAAACCAGATATAGACTGTAATTTCAAGTTAAACAAGAGTAAGCCTGATCTGAGTGAACATGGGGAGTCTTTCCCCTTCTCCTCTCTAACACCCTGGAAGAAACAGAAATGATTATATGAGGAGAAAACAATTAAAGCAGTAATAGATACAGGTGCTACCTTTTACATTTTGAACCCTATCAAAATTAAAGGCTTTCTCTCTCTAATACCTCAGTACAGATGGTAGGGGTTTCTAATGCAAATATTAAGACACTTAAATCATTACCTTTAGAATTATAATTAGGAGAACTTAAACAAAGGAACTCCTTTTTCCTAGTAGAATATACCCCTATGAACCTGAAAGGTATAGATTTATTCGAAAATTATGATGCTCATATTTCTTTTACTGTTAAGGGAGAAATGGTTTTAGCCCTAAAAGATTACTCAGATTTCTTCATCATATAATGTTTGTGACTGAGAGTGATGCTGAACAAGAAACTGCCAGGCTTAGTACCTGAAGAACTGAGGTCACTTGATCCTACTGACATAGGGAAAATACATTCTGCAGCAGCCATTAAAATTATCACAGACCAAAATAAACACCTGTCCAATGTCAGTCAATACCTATCGAGGTGGGAAGCCACAGAAGAAACAGAACTTTTGATATCAGCTTACATTAAGAAAGAGATTACTGTGCCTTACACTAGCCCTTGTGAAACTGCCATTCTGCCAGTTAAAAATCTAATGGCAAGAAAATTGAAATTGTATCAAGTATCTTTTCCCACCACAATGCTATGAGACTAGATACCAACTACAGGAAAAGATCTGTAAAAATTACAAACACATGGAGGCTAAACAATACACTACTTAATAACGAAGTCATCACTGAAGAAATCAAAGAAGAAATTAAAAATACCTAGAAACAAATGACAATGGAGACACGATGACCCAAAACCTATGGGATGCAGCAAGGGCAGTTCTAAGAAGGAAGTTTGTAGCAATAAAATCCTACCTTAAGAAACAGGAAACATCTCGAATAAACAACATAACCATGAACTTAAAGCAATTAGAGAAAGAAGAACAACAAAAAAACCCCCCAAAGTTAGCAAAAGGAAAGAAATAATAAAGGTCAGAACTGAAATAAAAGAAAAAGAAATGAAGGAAATGATAGCAAAGATCAATAAAACTAAAAGCTGGTTCTTTGAGAAGATAAACAAAATTGATAAACCATTAGCCAGACTCATGAAGAAAAAAAGGGAGAAGACGCAAATCAATAGAATTAGAAATGAAAAAGGAGAAGTAACAACTGACACTGCAGGAATACAAAGGATCACGAGGGATTACTACAAGCAACTCTATGCCAATAAAATGGACAACCTGCATGAAATGGACAAATTGTTAGAAATGCACAACCTGCCAAGACTGAATCAGGAAAAATTGGAAATATGAAGAGGCCAATCACAAGCACTGAAATTGAAACTGTGATTAAAAATCCTCCAACGAACAAAAGCCCAGGACCAAATGGCTTCACAGGCGAATTCTTTCAAATATTTAGAGAAGAGCTAACACCTATCCTTCTCAAACTCTTCCAAAATATAGCAGAGGGAGGACCACTGCCAATCTCATTCTACAAGGCTGCCATCACCCTGATACCAAAAGCAGACAAAAATGTCATTAAAAAAGAAAACTGCAGGCCAATATCACTGATGACAATAGATGCAAAAATCCTCAACAAAATACTAACAAACAGGAGGTGCTGGGAAGATGGCGGAAGAGTAAGACGCGGAGATCACCTTCCTCCCCACAGATACACCAGAAATACATCTACACGTGGAACAACTCTTACAGAACACCTACTGAAGGCTGGCAAAAGACCTCAGACCTCCCAAAAGGCAAGAAACTCCTCACGTACCTGGGTAGGGCAAAAGAAAAAAAGAAAAAACAGAGACAAAAGAATAGGGACGGCACCTGCACCAGTGGGAGGGAGCTGTGAAGGAGCAAAAGTCTCCACACACTAGGAAGTCCCTTCATGCGCAGAGACTGCGGGAGGCGGAGGAGGGAGCTTCGGAGCCGCGGAGGAGAGCACAGCAACAGGGGTGCGGAGGGGAAAGCGGAGAGACTCCCGCATAGAGGATCGGTGCCGACCGGCACTCACCAGCCCGAGAGGCTTGTCGGCTCACCCGCCGGGGCGGGCGGGGCTGCGAGCTGAGGCTCGGGTTTCGGTTTCAGACGGAGCGCACGGAAAGGACTGGGGTTGGCGGCTTGAACACAGCCTGAAGGGGGTAGTGCACCACGGCTAGCCGGGAGGGAGTCCGGGGAAAAGTCTGCACCTGCCAAAGAGGCAAGAGACTTTTCCTTCCCTCTTTGCTTCCTGATGCGCGCGGAGAGGGGTTTAAGAGCGCTGCTTTAACGAACTCCAGAGACCAGCGCGAGCCGCGGCTGAAAGCGTGGTCCCCAGGGACGGGAGGGAGACACTAAGGCTGCTGCTGCCGCCACCAACGGGCCTGTGTACGAGCACAGGTCACTATTCACACCCCTCTTCCGGGGAGCCTGCGCAGCCCGCCACTGCCAGGTTCCCGGGATCCAGTGACATATTCCCAGGGAGAAGACACGGCGGGCCTCAGGCTGGTGCAACGTCACGCCGGCCTCTGCCGCCGCAGGCCCGCCCCGCACGCCGTGCCCCTCCCTCCCCTTGGCCTGAGTGCGCCAGAGCCCCCGAGTCAGAGGCTCCTTTAACCCCGTCCTGTCTGAGTGAAAAACAGACGCCCTCCAGCGACCTACACGCAGAGGCGGGGCCAAATCCAAAGCTGAGCCCCTGGGAGCTGTGAGAACAAAGAAGAGAAAGGGAAATCTCTCCCAGCAGCCTCAGAAACAGTGGATTAAAGCTCCACAATCAACTTCATGTACCCTGCATCTGTGGAATACGTGAATAGACAGTGAATCATCCCAAATTGAGGTGGTGGACTTTGAATGCAAGATCTATGATTTTTCCCCTTTTTCCTCTTTTTGTGAATGTGTATGTGTATGCTTCTGTTTGAGATCTTGTCTGCATAGCTTTGCTTCCACCATTTGTCCTAGGGTTCTATCCGCCCATTTTTTTTTTTTTTCTTAATAATTAACTTTAGCAATTCTATTATACTTTAACTTCCTTCTTTCTTTTTTTCCTTCCTTCCCTCCTTTAGACAATGAATCATCCCAAATTGAGGAGGTGGTCTTTGAAAGCAAGATTTATGATTTTTTCCCCTTTACCCATTTTGGTGAGGGTGTATGTGTAAGCTTCTGTGTAAGATTTTGTCTGTATAGCGTGGCTTCCACCATTTGTCCTAAGGTTCTATCCGTCCCCCCCCCCCTTTTTTTTCCCTAAATAATTGTTTTAATTCAATAACTTTATTATACTTTCCTTCATTCTATTTTACTGTATCTACATTCTGTCTTTTTTCCTTCCTTGCCTCCTTCCTTCCTTCCTTCCTCCCTCCCTCCCGCATTCCTTTCTTTCCTTCCTGCCTTCTTTCCTTCCTTCCTTTCTTTCTTTCCTTCTTTCTTTCTTTCTTTCTTTCTCCCTTCCTTCCTTCCCTCCATCCTTCCTACCTCCCTTCCTTCCTTCCTTCCCTCCTTTCCTTCTTTCTTTCTTTCTTCCTACTTCTACTAATCCTCTCTACTTTCTCTCCCTTTTAATCTGAGCCATGTGGATGAAAGGCTCTTGCTGCTCCAGCCAGTAATCAGTTCTCTGCCTCTGAGGTGGGAGAGCCAACTTCAGGACACTGGTCCACAAGAGACCTCCAAGCTCCACATAATATCAAACGGTGAAAATCTCCCAGGGACCTCCACCTTAACACCAGCACCCAGCTTCACTCAACGACCAGCAGGCTACAGTGCTGGACAACCTATGCCAAACAACTAGTAAAACAGGAACACAACCCCACCTATTAGCAGAGAGGATGCCTAAAATCATAATAAGTCCACAGACACTGCAAAACACACCACCAGACGTGCACCTGCCCACTAGAGAGACAAGATCCAGCCTCATCCACCACAACACAGGCACTAGCCCCCTCCACCAGGAAGCCTACACAACCCATTGGACCAACCTTAGCCACTGGAGACAGACATCAAAAACAATGGGAACAACGAACCTGCAGCCTGCAAAAAGGAGACCCCAAACACAGTAAGATAAGCAAAATGAGAAGACAGAAAAACACACAGCAGATGAAGGAGCAAGTTAAAAATGCACCAGACCTAACAAATTAAGAGGTAATAGGCAGTCTACCTGAAAAAGAATTCAGAATAATGATAGTAAAGATGATCCAAAATCTTGGAAATAGAATGGACAAAATGCAAGAAACAATTAAGGACCTAGAAGAACTAAAGATGAAGCAAGCAATGATGAACAACACAATAAATGAAATTAAAAGTGCTCTAGATGGGATCAATAGCAGAAAAACGGATAAGTGACGTGGAAGATAAGATAGCGGAAATAACTACTGCAGAGCAGAATAAAGAAAAAAGGATGAAAAGAACTGAGGACAGTCTCAGAGACCTCTGGGACAACATTAAATGCACCAACATTCGAATTATAGGGGTTTCAGAAGAAGAAGACAAAAAGAAAGGGACTGTGGGCTTCCCTGGTGGCACAGTGGTTGGGAGTCTGCCTGCCGATGCAGGGGACACGGGTTCGTGCCCCCGTCCGGGAAGATCCCACATGCCGCGGAGCGGCTGGGCCCGTGAGCCATGGCCGCTGAGCCTGCGTGTCCCGCGCCTGTGCTCCGCAGTGGGAGAGGCCACAACAGTGAGAGGCCCGCGTACCGGAAAAAAAAAAAAAAAAAAAAAAAAAAAAAAAAAAAAAAGAAAGGGACTGAGAAAATATTTGAAGAGATTAGAGTTGAAAACTTCCCTAATATGGGAAAGGAAATAGTTAACCAAGTCCAAGAAGCAGAGAGAGTCCCATACAGGATAAACCCAAGGAGAAATATGCCAAGACACATATTAATCAAACTGTCAAAAATTAAATACAAAGAAAGCATATTAAAAGCAGCAAGGGAAAAACAACAAATAACACACAAGGGAATCCCCATAAGGCTAACAGCTGATCTCTCAAAAGAAACTCTGCAAGCCAGAAAGGAGTGGCAGGACATACTGAAAGTGATGAAGGAGAAAAACCTGCAACCACGATTACTCTACCCAGCAAAGATCTCATTCAGATTTGATGGAGAAATTAAAACCTTTACAGACAAGCAAAAGCTGAGAGAGTTCAGCGCCACCAAACTAGCTTTACAACAACGGCTAAAGGAATTTCTCTAGACAGCAAACACAAGAGAAGGAAAAGACCTATAACAACGAACCCAAAACAATTTAGAAAATGGGAATAGGAACATACATATCGATAATTACCTTAAATGTAAATGGACTAAATGCTCCCACCAAAAGACACAGATTGGCTGAATGGATACAAAAACAAGACCCATATGTATGCTGTCTACAAGAGACCCACTTAAGACCTAGAGACACATACAGACTGAAAGTAAGGGGATGGAAAAACATATTCCACGCAAATCGAAACCAAAAGAAAGCTGGAGTAGCAATTCTCATATCAGACAAAATAAACTTTAAAGACTATTACAAGAGACAAAGAAGGACACTACATAATGATTAAGGGATCGATCCAAGAAAAGATAACAATTGTAAATATTTATGCACCTAACACAGGAGCACCACAATACATAAGGCAAAAACTAACAGCCATAAAAGGGGAAATCGACAGTAATACATTCATAGTAGGGGACTTCAACACCCCACTTTCACCAATGGGCAGATCATCCAAAGTGAAAGTAAATAAGGAAACACAAGCTTTAAATGATACATTAAACAAGATGGACTTAATTGATATTTATAGGACACTCCATCCAAAAATAACAGAATACACATTTTTCTCAAGTCCTCATGGAACATTCTCCAGGATAAGTCATATCTTGGGTCACAAATCAAGCTTTGGTAAATTTAAGAAAATTGAAATTGTATCAAGTGTCTTTTCTGACCACAATGCCATGATACTAGAAATCAATTACAGGAAAAGATCTGTAAAAAATACAAACACATGGAGGCTAAACAATACACTAATCAATAATGAAGTGATCACTGCAGAAATCAATAAGGAAATTTTAAAAAACCTAGAAACAAATGACAATGGAGACACAACGACCCAAAACCTATGGGATGCAGCAAAAACAGTTCTAAGAAGGAATTTTATAGCAATACAAGCCCACCTTAAGAAGCAGGAAACATCTCGAATAAACAACCTAACCTTATACCTAAAGCAATTAGAAAGAACAAAAAAACCCCAAAGTTAGCAGAAAAAAAGAAATCATAAAAATCAGATCAGAAATAAATGAAAAAGAAATGAAGGAAACAATAGCAAAGATCAATAAAACTAAAAGCTGGTTCTTTGAGAAGATAAACAAAATAGATAAACCATTAGCCATACACATCAAGAAAAAAAGGGAGAAGACTCAAATATAATTAGAAATGAAAAAGGAGAAGTAAACTGACACTGAAGAAATAAAAATGATCATGAGAGATTACTACAAGCAACTCTATGCCAATAAAATGGACAATCTGGAAGAAATGGACACATTCTTAGAAATGCACAACCTGCCAAAATGGAACCTGGAAGAAATAGAAAATATGAACAGATCTATCACAAGCACTGAAATTGAAACTGTGATTAAAAATCTTCCAACAAACAAAGCACAGGACCAGATGGCTTCACAGGCGAATTCTATCAAGCATTTAGAGAAGAGCTAACACCTATCCTTCTCAAACTCTTCCAAAACATAGCAGAGGGAGGAACACTCCCCAATTCCTTCTATGAGTCCACCATCACCTTGATACCAAAACCAGACAAGGATGTCACAAAGAAAGAAAACTACAGGCCTATATCACTAATTAACATAGATGCAAAAATCCTCAACAAAATACTAGCAGACAGAATCCAACAGCACATTATAAAAGGATCATACACCATGATCAAGTGGGGTTTATTCCAGGAATGCAAGGATTCTTCAATATATGCAAATCTATCAATGTGATATACCATGTTAACAAATTGAAGGACAAAAACCATATGATCATCTCAATAGATGCAGAGAAAGCTTTTGACAAAATTCAACACCCATTTATGATAAAAACCCACTAGAAAGTAGGCATAGAGGGAATTTTCCTCAACATAATAAAGGCCATATATGACAAGCCCACAGCCAACATCATCCTCAATGGTGAAAAACTGAAAGCATTTCCACTAAAATCAGGAACAAGACAAGGTTGCCCACTCTCACCACTCTTATTCAACATAGATTTGGAAGTTTTAGCTGCAGCAATCGGAGAAGAAAAGGAACCCAAATCAGAAAAGAAGAAATAAAGCTGTCACTGTTTGCAAATGACATGATACTATACATATAGAATCCTAAAGATGCTACCAGAAAACTACTAGAGCTAATCAATGAATTTGGTAAAGTAGCAGGATACAAAATTAATGCACAGAAATCTCTGGCATTCCTATATACTAGTGATGAAAAATCTGAAAATGAAATCAAGAAAACACTCCCATTTACCATTACAACAAAAAGAATAAAATACCTAGGAATAAACCTACCTAGGGAGACAAAAGCCCTGTATGCAGAAAATTATAAGACACTGATGAAAGAAATTAAGGATGATACAAATAGATGGAGAGATACACCATGTTCTTGGATTGGAAGAATCAACATTGTGAAAATGACTCTACTACCCAAAGCAATCTATAGAGTCAATGCAATCCCTATCAAACTGCCACTGGCATTCTTCACAGAACTAGAACAAAAACTTTCACAATTTGTATGGAAACACAAAAGACCTCGAATAGCTAAAGCAATCTTGAGAACGAAAAATGGAGCTGGAGGAATCAGGCTCCCTGACTTCAGACTATACTACAAAGCTACAGTAATCAAGACAGTATGGTTCTAGCACAAAAACAGAACGATAGATCAACTGAACAGAATTGAAAGCCCAGAGATAAAGCCACGCACATATGGACACCTTATCTTTGATAAAGGTGGCAGGAATATGCAGTGGAGAAAGGACATCCTCTTCAATAAGTGCTGCTGGGAAAACCGGACAGCTACATGTAAAAGGATGAGCTTAGATCACTCCCTAACACCATACACAAAAATAAGCTCAAAATGGATTAAAGACCTAAATGTAAGGCCAGAAACTATCAAACTCTTACAGGAAAACATAGGCACAACACTCTATGACATAAATCACAGCAAGGTCCTTTTTGACCCACCTCCTAGAGCAATGGAAATAAAAACATAAACAAACAAATGGGACCTAATGAAACTTCAAAGCTTTTGCACAGCAAACGAAACTATAAACAAGAGTAAAAGACAACCCTCAGAATGGGAGAAAATATTTGCAAATGAAGCAACTGACAAAGGATTAATCTCCAAAAGTTACAAGCAGCACATGCAGCTCAATAACAAAAAAACAAACAACCCAATCCAAAAATGGGCAGAAGACCTAAATAGACATTTCTCCAAAGAAGATATGCAGACTGCCAACAAACACATGAAAGAATGCTCAACATCATTAATCATTAGAGAAATGCAAATCAAAACTACAATGAGATATTGTCTCACACCAGTTAGAATGGCCATCATCAAAAACTCTAGAAACAACAAATGCTGGAGAGGGTGTGGAGAAAAGGGAACCCTCTTGCACTGCTGGTGGGAATGTGAATTGATTCAGCCACTGTGGAGAACAGTATGGAGGTTCCTTAAAAAACTAAAAATAGAACTACCATATGACCCAGCAATCCCACTACTCTGCATATACCCTGAGAAAACCAAAATTCAAAAAGAGTCATGTACTAAAATATTCATCGCAGCTCTATTTACAATAGTCCAGAGATGGAAACAACCTAAATGCCCATCGTCAGATGAATGGATAAAGAAGATGTGGCACATATACACAATGGAATATTACTCAGTGATAAAAAAAAAAAAACGAAATTGAGCTATTTGTAATGAGGTGGATAGACCTCCAGTCTGTCATACAGAGTGAGGTAAGTCAGAAAGAGAAGGACAAATACCATATGCTAACACATATATATGGAATTTAAGGAAGAAAATGCTATGAAGAACCTAGGGGTAAGACAGGAATAAAGACACAGACCTATTGGAGAATGGACTTGAGGATATGGGGAGGGGGAGGAGTGAGCTATGACAGGGGGAGGGAGGGGCATGGACATATATATACTAACAAATGTAAGGTAGATAGCTAGTGGGAAGCAGCCGTCTGGCACAGGGATATCGGCTCGGTGCTTTGTGACCGCCTGGAGGGGTGGGATACGGAGGGAGGGAGGGAGGGAGACGCAAGAGGGAAGAAATATGTGAACGTGTGTATATGTATAACTGATTCACTTTGTTATAAAGTAGAAACTGACACGCCATTGTAGAGCAATTATACCCCAATAAAGATGTTTAAAAAAAAATACTAGCAAACAGAATGCAACAGCACATTAAAAGGATCATACACCATGATCAAGTGGGATTTATTCCAGGAATGCAAGGATTCTTCAATATATGCAAATCAATGAACGTGACACACCATCTTATCAAATTCAAGGGGAAAAACCATATGGTCATCTCAATAGATGCAGAGAAAACTTTCGACAAAATTCAACACCCATTTATGATAAAAACCCTCCAGAAAGTAGGCATAGAGGGAACTTTCCTCAACATAATAAAGACCATATATCACAAACCCACAGACAACATCATTTTCCATTGTGAAAAACTGAAATGATTTCCAGTAAGATCAGGAAGAAGACAACGTAGCCCACTCTCACCACTCTTATTCAACATAGTTTTGGACGTTTTAGCTACAGCAATCAGAGAAGAAAAGTAAATAAAAGGAATCCAAATCGGCAAAGAAGAAGTAAAGCTGTCACTGTTTACAGGTGACATGATACTATACATAGAGAATCCTAAAGATGTTACCAGAAAATTACTAGAGCTAATCGATGAATTTGGTAAAGTAGCAGGATACAAAATTAATGCACAGAAATCTCTGGCCTTCCTATACACTAATGATGAATAATCTGAAAGTGAAATTAAGAAAACACACCCATTTACCATTGCAACAAAAAGCATGAAATATTTAGGAATAAATTACCTAAGGGGACAAAAGACCTGTATGCAGAAAATTATAAGACATTGATGAAAAAAATTAAAGATGATACAAATAGATGGAGAGATATAACATGTCTTGGGATTGGAAGAATCAACATTGTAAAAATGACTCTACTACCCAAAGCACTCTACAGATTCAATGCTATTCCTATCAAACTACCACAGGCATTTTTCATAGAACTAGAACAAAACATTTCACAATTTGTATGGAAAGACAAAAGACCCTGAAGAGCCAAAGCAATCTTGAGGATGAAAAACGGAACTGGAGGAATCAGGCTCCCTGACTTCATGCTATACTAAAAAGCTACAGTAATCAATACAGTATTCTACTGTCACAAAAACAGAAATATATATCAATGGAACAGGATAGAAAGCCCAGAATTAAACCCACATACATATGCTCACCTTATCTTTCATAAAAAAGGCAGGAATACACAGTGGAGAATGAACAGCCTCTTCAATACACGGTGCCCGGTAAACTGGACAGGTACATGTAAATGTATGAGATTAGAATACTCCCTAACACCATACACAAAAATAAGCTCAAAATGCATTGAAGAACTAAATGTAAGGCCAGAAAGTATCAAACTCTTGGAGGAAAACATAGGCAGGATGCTCTATGACATAAATTACAGCAAGATCCTTTTTGACCCACATCCTAGAGAAACGGAAATAAAAACAAAAATAAACAAATGGGACCTAATGAAACTTCAAAGCTTTTGCACAGCAAAGGAAACCATAAACAAGACCAAAAGACAACCCTCAGAATGGGAGAAAATATTTGCAAATGAAGCAACTGACAAAGGATTAATCTCCAAAATTTACAAGCAGCTCATGCAGCTCAATAACAACAAAAAAAAAATACAACACAATCCAAAAATGGGCACAAGACCTAAATAGACATTTCTCCAAAGAAGATATACAGATTGCCAACAAGCACATGGAAGAATGCTCAACATCTTTAATCATTAGAGAAATGCAAATCTACACTACAATGAGATATCATCTCACACCAGTCAGAATGGCCATTATCAAAAAATCTAGAAACAATAAATTCTGGGGAGGGTGTGGAGAAAAGCGTACACTCTTCCACTCATGGATGGAATGTGAATTGGTACAGTCACTATGGAGAACAGTATGGAGGTTCGTTAAAAAACTACAAATAGAAATACCATATGACCCAGCAATCCCACTACTGGGCATATACCCTGAGAAAACCATAATTCAAAAAGAGTCATGTACCAAAATGTTCATTGCAGCTCTATTTACAATAGCCCGGAGATGGAAACACCTTAAGTGTCCATCATGGGATGAATAGATAAAGAAGATGTGGCGCGTATATACAATGGAATATTAATCAGCCATAAAAAGAAACGAAATTGAGCTATTTGTAATGAGGTGGACGGACCTAGAGTCTGTCATGGAGAATGAAGTAATTCAGGAAGAGAAAGACAAATACCATATGCTAACACATATATATGGAATTTAAGAAAAAAAATGTCATGAAGAACCTAGGGGTAAGACAGGAATAAAGACACAGACCTACTAGAGAATGGACTTGATGATATGGGGAGGGGGAAGGGTAAGCTGTGACAAAGCAAGAGAGAAGCATGGACATATATACACTACCAAATGTAAGGTAGATAGCTAGTGGGAAGCAGCCGCATAGCACAGGGAGATCAGCTCGGTGTTTTGTGACCACCTGGAGGAGTGGGATAGGGACGGTGGGTGGGAGGGAGACACACGAGGGAAGAGATATGGCAACATATGTATATGTATAACTGATTCACTTTGTTATAGAGCAGAAACCAACACACCATTGTAAAGCAATTATACTCCAATAAAGATGTAAACAAAAAAATCTAATGGCAAGAGTTGGAGATTTGTACAAGGTTTGAGATCTATCAGCCCTACTATCTTCCTTGCCATTCTGCAGTGCCAAATACCCATACCTTACTGTCCTATATCCGTAAAATAGTGACTTCTTTACTGTGAAAGATTTCTGCAGTGCATTCTTTAGTATCCCTGTACATCCTGCTATAAAATTCCCTGTTAGAACTGCTTTTGCTGCATCCCATTGGTTTTGGGTCGTCGTGTCTCCATTGTCATTTATTTCTAGGTATTTTTTGATTTCCTCTTTGATTTCTTCAGTGAGCTCTTGGTTATTAAGTAGTGTGTTGTATAGCCTCCATGTGTTTGTATTTTTTACAGATTTTTTCCTGTAATTGATATCTAGTCTCATAGCATTGTGGTCAGAAAAAATACTTGATACAATTTCAATTTTCTTAAATTTACCAAGGCTTGATTTGTGAACAAAGATATGATCTATCGTGGAGAATGTTCCATGAGCACTTGAGAAAAATATGTATTCTGTTGTTTTTGGATGGAATGTCCTATAAATATCAATTATGTCAATCTTGTTTAATGTATCATTTAAAGCTTGTGTTTCCTTATTTATTTTCATTTTGGATGATCTGTCCATTGGTGAAAGTGGTGTGTTAAAGTCCCCTACTATGAATGTGTTACTGTCGATTTCCCCTTTTATGGCTGTTAGTATTTGCTTTATGTATTGAGGTGCTCCTATGTTGGGTGCATAAATATTTACAATTGTTATATCTTCTTCTTGGATCGATCCCTTGATCATTATGTAGTGTCCTTCATTGTCTCTTCTAATAGTCTTTATTTTAAAGTCTGTTTTGTCTGATATGAGAATTGCTACTCCAGCTTTCTTTTGGTTTCCATTTACATGGAATATCTTTGTCCATCCCCTTACTTTCAGTCTGTATGTGTCTCTAGGTCTGAAGTGGGTCTCTTGTAGACAGCATACATATGGGTCTTATTTTTGTATCCATTCAGCCAATATGTGTCTTTTGGTGGGAGTATTTAGTCCATTTACATTTAAGGTAATTATCGATATGTATGTTCCTATTCCCATTTTCTTAATTGTTTTGGGTTCGTTATTGTAGGTCTTTTCCTTCTCTTGTGTTTCTTGCCTAGAGAAGTTCCTTTAGCATTTGTTGTAAAGCTGGTTTAGTGGTGCTGAACTCTCTCAGCTTTTGCTTGTCTGTAAAGTTTTTAATTGCTCCATCAAATCTGAATGAGATCCTTCCTGGGATCTTGGTTGTATGTTTTTCTTCTTCATCACTTTAAATATGTCTTGCCACTCCCTTCTGGCTTGAAGAGGTTCTGCTGAAAGATCAGCTGTTAACCTTATGGGGATTCCCTTGTGTGTTATTTGTTGTTTTCCCCTTGCTGCTTTTAATATGTTTTCTTTGTATTTAATTTTTGATAGTTTGATTAATATGTGTATTGGCATATTTCTCCTTGGATTATCCTGTATGGGACTCCCTGTGTTTCCTGGACTTGAATAACTATTTCCTTTCCCACATTAGGGAAGTTTTCAACTATAATCTCTTCAAATATTTTCTCAGTCCCTTTCTTTTTCTCTCCTTCTTCTGGAACCCCTGTAATTCAAATGTTGGCGCATTTAATATTGTCCCAGAGGTCTCTGAGACTGTCCTCAGTTTTTTTCATTCTTTTTCCTTTATTCTGCTCTGTAGTAGTTATTTCCACTATTTTATCTTCCAGGTCACTTATCCTTTATTCTGCCTCACTTATTCTGCTAATGATCCCATCTAGAGTATTTTTAATTTCATTTATTGTGTTGTTCATTGTTGTTTGTTTCTTTTTTAGTTCTTCTAGGTCCTTTTAAATGTTTCTTTCATTTTGTCTATTCTATTTCCAAGATTTTGGATCATATTTACTATCATTATTCTGAAATCTTTTTCAGGTAGACCTTCTACTTCCTCTTCATTTGTTAGGTTTGGTGGGTTTTTATCTTGCTCCTTCAACTGCTGTGTGTTTCTCTGTCTTCTCATTTTGCTTATCTAACTGTGTTTGGGGTTTCCTTTTTGCAGGCTGCTGGTTCATAGTTCCCGTTGTTTTTGGTGTCTGTCCCCAGTGGCTAAGGTTGGTTCAGTGGGTTGTGTAGGCTTCCTGGTGGAGGGGACAAGTGCCTGTGTTCTGGTGGGTGAGGCTGAATCTTCTCTTTCTGGTGGGCAGGTCCACGTCTGGTGTTGTGTTTTGGGGTGTCTGTGGACTTATTATGATTTTAGGCAGCCTCTCTGCTAATGGGTGGTTTTGTGCCCCTGTTTATCTAGTTGTTTGGCATAGGGTATCCATCACTGTAGCTTGCTGGTCGTTGAGTGAAGCTGGGTGCTGGTACTGAGATGGAGATCTCTGGGAGATTTTTGCCATTTGATATTATGTGCAGCTGGGATGTTTCTTGTTGACCACAGCCCTGATGTTGGCTCTCCCACCTCAGAGGCACAGCACTGACTACTGGCTGCAGCACGAACAGCCTTTCATCCACACGGCTCAGAATAAAAGGGAGAACAAGTAGAGAGAAAGAATTAGAAAACTAGGAAGAAAGAAAGAAAAAAAAAGAAAGAAAGAAAGAAAGAAAGTTATGAAAGAAGGAAGGAAGAAAGGAAGGAAGGGAGGAAGGAAGGAAGGAAAAAGGAAAAAGGAAGAAAGAAAAGAAGGAAAGGAGGGAGGGAGGGAGGGACGGAGGAATGGAGGGAAGAAAAAAGGAAGGAAGGAAGGAGGTAAGGAAGGAAAAAAGGAAGAAAGAAGATAAAAATAAACTAAAATATAATAAAGTTATTAAATTAAAAAAATAATTATTTTAAAAAGTTTTAAAACAAAACAAAAACGATAAACAAAAAAACCCAGACGGAAAGAACCCTAGGACAAATGGTGGAAGCAAAGCTATACAGACAAAATCTCATACAGATGCATACACATGCACACTCACAAAAAGAGGCAAAGGGGTATAAATCATAAATGTTGCTCTAAGTCCACCTCTTCAATATGGGATGATTCGTTGTCTAAAGGAGGGAAGGAAGGAAAGAAAGAATGAAAGAAAGATAAAGTAAAATAAAGTCATTAAAATAAAAAATTATTAAGAAAAAAAGTATTTAAAAAAAATACGAACAGATAGAACCCTAGGACAAATGGTGGAAGCAAAGCTAAACAGAAAAAATTTCACACAGAAGCATACACATACACACTCACAAAAAGAGGAAAAGGGGAAAAAATCATAAATCTTGATCTCAAAGTCCAACTCCTCAATTTGGAATGATTCGTTGTGTATTCATGTATTCCACAGATGCAGGGTACATCAAGTTGATTGTGGAGCTTTAATCCGCTGTTTCTGAGGTTGCTGGGAGAGATTTCTCTTTCTCTTCTTTGTTCTCACAGCTCCCAGGGGCTCAGCTTTGGATTTGGCCCCACCACTGCATGTATATCGACGGAGGGCGTCTGTTTTTCCCTCAGACACGACGGGGTTAACGGAGCCGCTGCTTCAGGGGCTCTGGCTCACTCAGTCTGGGGGTAGCTAGGGGCACAGAGTGTGGGGCAATTGTGCAGCAGCAGTGGCCAGCGTGACGTTGCACCAGCATGAGGCTTGCTGTGCGTTCTGCCGGGGGAGTTCTCCCTGGATCCCAGGAACCTCACAGTGGTGGGCTGCACAGGCTCCCCAGAAGGAAGGTGTGGATAGTGAACTGTGCTCGCACAAAGGATGTTGGTGGCAGCAGCAGCAGCCTTAGCATCTTCTACCCGTCTGGGGTCTGAGCTTTTAGCCGCGGCTCACACTCGTCTCTGGAGCTCCTTTAAGCAGCACTCTTAATCCCCTCCTCGCGCACCAGGAAACAAAGAGGAAAGAAAAAGTCTCTTGCCTCTTCGGCACCTCCAGACCTTTCCCTGAACTCCCTCCCTGGTAGCCGTGGTGCACTAACCCCCTCAGGCTGCATTCACGCTGCCAACCCCAGTCCTCTCCCTGCGCTCTGACAGAAGCCCGAGCTTCAGCTCGCAGCCCCGCCCGCCCCGGCGGGTGAGCAGGCAAGCCTCTGGGGCTGGTGAGTGCCACTCGGCACTGATCCTTTATGCGGGAATCTCCCTGCTTTGCCCTCCGCACCCCTGTTGCAGCACTCTCCTCTGAGGCTCCGAAGCTCCCTCCTCCGCCACCTGCAGTCTCCGCCCACGAAGTGGCTTCCTAGTGTGTGAAAACGTTTCCTCTTTCACAGCTCCCTCCCACTGGTGCAGGTCCTGTCCCTATTCTTTTGTCTGTGTTCTTTCTTTTTTCTTTTGCCCTACCCAGGTACGTGGGGAGTTTCTTGCATTTAGGGAGGTCTGAGGTCTTCTGCCAGCATTCATTAGGTGTTCTGTAGGAGTTGTTCCACGTGTAGATGTATTTGTGGTGTATCTGTGGGGAGGAAGATGATCTCCGCGTCTTACTCTTCCGTCATCTTCCCCTCGTACCCCAAAGCAATCTTGAGAACAAAAAACAGAGCTGGAGGAATCAGGCTCCCTGACTTCAGACTATGCTGCAAAGCTACAGTACTCAAGACAGTATGGTACTGGCACAAAAACAGAAAGATCAATGGAACACGATGGAAAGCCCAGAATTAAACCCACGCACATATGGTCACCTTAGTTTTGATAAAGGAGGCAGGAATGTTCAGTGGAGAAAGGACAGCCTCTTCAATAAGTGGTGCTGGGAAAACTGGACAGCCACATGTAAAAGTATGAGATTAGAACACTCCCTAACACCATACACAAAAATAAGCTCAAAATGGATTAAACACCTATATGTAATGCCAGAAACTATGATACTCTTAGAGGAAAACATAGGCAGAACATTCTATGACATAAATCACAGCAAGATCCTTTTTGACCCACCTCCTAGAGAAATGAAAATAAAAATAAAAATAAATGGGACCTAATGAAACTTCAAAACTTTTGCACAGCAAAGGAAATCATAAACAAGACCAAAAGACAACCCTTAGAATGGGAGAAAATATTTGTAAATGAAGCAAATGACAAAGGATTAATCTCCAAAATTTATAAGCAGCTCAATAACAAAAAACAATCCAATCTAAAAATGGGCAGAAGACCTAAATAGACATTTCTCCAAAGAAGATATACAGACTTCCAACAAACACATGAATGAATGCTCAACATCATTAATCATTAGAGAAATGCAAATCAAAACTACAATGAGATATCATCTCACACCAGTCAGAATGGCCATCATCAAAAAATCTAGAAACCATAAATGCTGGAGAGGGTGTGGAGAAAAGGGAACACTCTTGCACTGCTGGTGAGAATGTGAATTGGTACAGCCACTATGGAGAACAGTATGGAGGTTCCTTCAAAAACTACAAATAGAACTGCCATATGACCCAGCAATCCCACTACTGGGCATATACCCTGAGAAAACCATAATTCAAAAAGAGTCATGTAACAAAATGTTCATTGCAGCTCTATTTACAATGTCCTGGAGACGGAAACAACCTAAGTGTCCATCATCGGATGAGTGGATAAAGAAGATGTGGCACGTATATACAATGGAATATTACTCAGCCATAAAAAGAAATGAAATTGAGCTATTTGTAATGAGGTGGATGGACCTAGAGTCTGTCATAGAGAATGAAGTAAGTCAGAAAGAGAAAGACAAATACTGTATGCTAACACATATATATGGAATCTAAGAAAAAAAATGTCATGAAGAACCTAGGGGTAAGACAGGAATAAAGACACAGACCTACTAGAGAGTGGGCTTGAGGATATCGGGAGAAGGAAGCGTAAGCTGTGACAAAGTGAGAGAGAGGCATGGTCATATATACACGACCAAATGTAAG